>CM021767.1:17267334-17579273 GCA_011076525.1 Nettapus auritus
CTCCGCTGCAGAACGCGTCTGCCCCGGAGCCGATCGCCTCGGCAAATTAACAAATTAATTTGTTCTTACAGTATAATAGTTCATTTATTCTCATAAATGCCCTCTAGTCATAGCATAACTTAAAGGACTAATGAACAAACAGCCCTGAGCTTTGATTTCAGCCATGTTAATTGCTTGTTTTGTCCAACTTTTTTAGCTAACTAGTAGTCTGAACTGAATACTTAAATCCACACTGAAGGACCTACTTCAGAGCTGGTTGGAGGTGCAGGTTATGTGAAGTTGTAAAGGACACAGGATCAGCGGTCTGCTATAAATGTGTATAGGGGTTCAGCTCTACAGCTGGTGAATATTACTGGTGATCTGCTAGTTCCAAACTTCCCTGCTCTTTATAGTGGGACAATTATATCCCTTACCTTCATTTATTGACACCAAAGATGATTTGGCTGGTATTTACAAACACATAAAACCTTAAACATAAATTCCTTTATGTGTTTTTTTTGCTTATTTTAAATAAAAATAAGCAACCCACCAAAGCCCTAGCCACCTTCCTAGCTGAGCCATGAGATGTTCTCTGCCAGACACAACAGACAGCTGCAAGTAAACTTAGTAAAACGTGTCACCCAGCCATTATCCAGATTGGAAGGAATCCTCAGTAAGTGCTAGTTAGGCTAAATTTGAACTTAAAAGGTTAAGAAAAAAATCCCCCAGGAAGACACATATTTACTTCATTGCCATGGCACAGGCCATGCATAGACACAATGTATCTGAAATGGAAAGGCCAAACATGAGGCTTTCCTGTCTGAGAATTGGATGGAGGCTGGATGCATTAGGTGATGCAAAAATGTGGCTTTAAAAAGGTACTAGACTCAAAAAGTTTTGTCTAAAAATATGTAGTCAATACTGACATTTCCAGGAATGTATACAACTTAACCATTACATTTGTAGTTAATTCCATACTATTTTCTCTAAAAGAAAGGTAATCTTTACCTTCCTCAGAAAAGATATATTTGAGACGTCTTTCTTTGAGGACGTTCTTTTATTTACAGATGTACTGAATTTGGATGTCAGTTTTAAGTTTCTTTGTAATGCCACCTACCTTGCATCAGGTCAGCATTAATTGTGAAATACGTCTTACTCACTGTGCTGAGCATGGAGAATTCCATGCATTTCTGCATGAGCACGCTGTCATAATTTGAGATGTAGGCAGAACAAGGAAGGGATAAAGCTTTCCCAATCTTTCAAAGACAGGCCTGGCTGGTTCACTTTATTCCCGTGTGGTAAACCATTCTTCCTGCTGCTGTTTAATTTGCATCTGTGTTGGGTTTATGCGGCAAGGTTTTAGTAGCAGGGGTCTGCAAGGGTGGCCTCTGAGAGAAGAGTCCAGAAGCTGCCCTGTGTCAGATAAAAACCTGCAGCCCATGGAGAGGAGCCCACGCAGGAGCAGGGGATCTGGGGGGAGCTGCCACCGTGCTGGAGCAGTTTGCTCCTGGGGGATTGATGGACGCCGTGGTACAGAGCCATGTGGGAGCAGTGCTTGAAGAGCTTCTGCCTGTGGGCAGCCCCCGCAGGACCAGTTCAGGAAGGAAGCCCAGGCCATCCCATTCTGGTTTTGTGCCCTTCACCAGAAGACTGTAGATAAAACAGCAGAAACACCCTCTTCATTCCGTGCTTTGAATCAACTGTCAGAGTTTCTGTAGGAGCTGATCTGCTAAATGTGCAATGCAAACACCTGCTAGTAAGCCCTTTCAAGCAGGATGGCTAGAAGAAACCTAGAAGACTTTCCTGTTAAAAAATAAACTTTGGCATCCATTGATGTCTTAGTGCCTCCAGTATGGTTTGGCAGCAGAATGAGGCTGTTGCATGTTCTAAGTTTTTACTTCAGTGGCTAAATCCCATGTAATTTCTGTGGTAGGTACTTGTTGCCTTTTGCAGATCTGCACAATGCAGATCTGAATCTACAGAGCAAGCATGAACAGCATTAAGAAGTCAGTCACAACTCATCTTTGGTACTACAACTGTCATTTGCTTCTCAGATCTTATTCAGTATTGCCACATTCAGTCAGCTTTCAACAAATTTGCTGCCTTATCCAGAAATGTGATCACTTCTAGGAAGTTCTTATATCAGTAATGATTATATATCAATCTTTTATTAAATTATAATATCACTTGTAATAAATTTGAATATAATACAAATTACAATCTAGATACAAACACCATAATGATAGATCTATTCTCAATTATAATACAATACATAAATATAATGGAAATCATAATAAACAAATTATAACTAATAGTGAGTCACACTTCCCCAGATTTTTCTCCTCGCTGATCTTAAAGTGGTTTATTGAAGATTATTTACTTCTCCAGATATCCTGATTTTACAAGTCAGAGAGAGGTCAGTACCTTACCCAAGGTCAGTGGGAAAGTTTGACATAGCAGCCAGAAGTTATGGCTCCATAGCAAATGCCTTAGTGGTGCCATCATATCTTTACCTCGTGTTGCCCATTGATACTTACATAAAGAAGGGCTTAATGATGCAATTTCAGGGGTTGCTCACATTTCACAGAACAGCTCGGCTGCAGCTCTCGGTAAAAGCAGCAAGAAGGACATGGCAAAGAGCAAGTCTAGGCCTCTTTAAATGTGACTTCCAGCAGGCCCTCTATCAGCCTTCAGGTAAGGTTGCTTTTCTCCTCCTGTTTGCTGCTTTCTGAGGAAAGTCTGCTCACCAGATAGCAGTTTGCAGCTTATTGGATGTCAGGGAACACCCCTCCACCCCACCCCAAAAAATCTCTTCCAGTTCTGATGTTGACTGATTTGAAGAACGCAGAGAAAGCTGGCTTCTGTTAAAGCCTTGTATAAAGTAGCCAAGTTCCCAGGCATATGCAGAGGAGAATTGGTCAGACTGTTTCAACTTCTAAAAAAAGTTAGAGAACCAGAGCCTGGAAAGATCTTCAGTCCCTGCAGTTAGAAGGGCTCCAATGCAACGGCAAATTGGTAGGCAGACAACTAACCTGCAGAAAGAAAAAGTTGATGGATTCTCAATTAAGCTAATATTGGTCTTGTCATCAGGTTGGCGAGCACCCAGCCTATTCAGAGAACGCTCAGAAATCCTCTTACATAGGGCAGGCCCAATCTGTTTCTCTGACCACAATAAAATATACACCACCATCCTTCTGCCACATTTGCGTAGCTAATCACAAAGCAAAAACTACTCTGGAAATGCTTCCATCAGCTACTGAAGCTCTCATAAGATACCTCTTAAGGGGCTTTACTTCATGTTCATTCATCTTTTATATAGGGCAATTTCTTCAGGGAAGGAAGATTGTCTTATCTGCCTATGTAAATTTATGGTGTTCCAGCAACCTAACACTATAATGATGATGAATTGAAACAGCTCAAAGAGAAGCCACTGGACAGGTGGCTTGGTTTCAGTAGTTAACTTCTGGGTATTTCAAAATTTTGGCATGTTTCAGTGACACTGTTTGTACCTTATGTTATTTACATGGCTTTATGGCCAAGAATGAGAGCAACAGCCTTGTAAAGAAATGAGATCTCTCTGAGTCAGTCAGGTGTAGATTCATATCCAGGATCATCCCAGGATCCAAATGATGAGCTATTTTTATAACACTTAGGACTGCTCTGATTCCTGAACTGTCTTTTCACCCCCAAAATTAAGGCATTCTTTGTACTTGCCCTTCTTTTATTTCTTCCCTCACTACAAAAGGAAAGAGCTGGTTCAGTTTCATTTTGTTGGTGAGAATTTTATTTTTAAGATGATTTAGCACTGGAAGGAGTCAGTGTAGCAGTTATTGTGACAAATGTTTTCTGTCCAAGAAGATGCAGAGCAGGTAACAACACAGGTATTTCATGAACTCCCACCCCCATTTTCTTTCCGGAGCTGTCAGCTAACAGCCTTGCTCTGCATAGCTGGAGGAGGCAGGGAAAACCAGTGGGGCTGCTGGATAGCTAAGCCCTCTTGCTAGCAGGAAGAGGGCAGGAGTTGCTGTGAGGTTACACAGACTGGCTTTGGACAGAGTACATGTGGCAGTGCTGTATAACTCCAGGGAAGTGACTATACACCACTGACCTCTAACATGAAGCTGAGGCAGGCCCACTAATGCTGGGATTATCTTTAATAATTGTTTGGAGAGTAAGTGGCAAGTCTACTTTTCAGGCATTTCAGTGAGTATCTTCCCAGATTTTCAGGGATGTGAGGCAGATCACGGCCTCTTTGTCTTTCACCAGGGCATGCCCCTGCCCTCCCACGCACACAAATTCTCACTGGGTCAGATAACATGATTTCTGTTTCACTGGGAGAAAAGACCTGTTGCAAATATGTGTTCTCAAAGTGGAAATGTGTATACAGGTACATGAATTTTTTTTTCTTTATGTTATGAAAGAAAAGAGAAGTATTACTCTCTAGACGGAGTGGTAACAAGTCATAACAAACCATAGCTGCAAATATGTTTTTCACTGACAGAGGACTGCTGGAAAAAGTTGTGTGGCACAACATTCTTACCACCAAGCTGTTCAGCTGTGGTTTGTGACACTCACCCTTCCCTCCAAATTTTTCCACATGGGTGGAGAGTGGGTTCTGGGTACTTTGGAAAGTTGGAGACAAGCCCACAGGAGTGGAGTATGCTGAGAGAAGGACAGAGTCAGGTGGAGAGGCTGCAGATAGAAGCACTAAATGGAAGAAAGCGATACTAGTCCCTGTCTTTGGATAGTTTTGGGGACAGTGCACCTGGCCCGTCACCTTAGCAATTAATCATAGTCACAGAAGAGCCCAGGTTGGAAGGATCCTCAGAAGATTATCAAGTCCAACCTCTTCTAGGAAAAGGGAGCCTAGATGAGATTAGCTAGCACACTGTCCAACCACATCTTGACAGCCTCCAGTGATGGGAATCCTATCATGTCTCCCTGTGGTGGCTGTTTATTGTTCTCAGAGTAAAGAATTTCTTTCTTATATCAAGACAAAACCCCTCCCAGCAAGGAGGAAGAAAATTTAGGAGGCAATTCTTCACTCAGAGGGTGGTGAGGGACTGGAACAGGTTGCCCAGAGAGGCTGTGGATGCCCCAACCCTAGAGGTGTTCAAGGCCAGGTTAGATGAGGCCATGGGCAACCTGATCTAGTGGGTGGCATCCCTGCCTATGGGGTTGGAACGAGATGGTCTTTAAGGTCCCTTCCAACAAGAGCCATTCTATGATTGATTCTATGATTGAAAACATAGAAAACAGCGATGTTAGAGAAAATTGGCCTAGTGCTTTCTCTGCTCTGCCTCATTCTGATTCTTCAGGCCCTGCAAAGCAATTAGGGAGTACCAGGCTTCACACATACTGCTGCAAAGACCTAACCTTGAGTTGGCCTTGGGAGCTGCCACTGTGCTCAGCCTGCATTTGATAGGACTCAAAACACTTTCCAGTTCTGGAAAACTTCCCCTCCTACTCCTTGGCCCCATACCAGGCTTCTATATCAAGGAGCTTAGCTAGTTCCACTTCATAGTCTCTATATCTTTTAAATACTGAGTGATAAATAGCACTGAGCACTGACGCAGCCCAAATCGTGCTGTTGGGCACCTGTCAAACAAATGCGCTGCATGAAGGAGGAAATAAACAGTTCATATTCACTCCACTCCTTGAGGGCCTAGGGCAAATGTCTGCAAGCTAGTGGGAAATGATGGAAGATAGAAAACCTGTAGCAATGGGAAGATGTAAAAGGAAGGAGAGTGACTTGTGTATTCACGTATGATGCTCTGATTTTTCCTATAAACCTATTTTTCCTATAAAAAAAAATTTACACTCCTACTTTTGTTGTGTTTCCCACTTGTAAAATTGGAACAGCTCACAGCACTTCACCTTTCCTGATAAGGTGAAGGGAGAGCAAGCAAGGATAAGTTGAACTAGGGACGCTGGGGTGTGCTAGGAGACGTGAATACTATGGTATGGGAAGTTCTGGCAAATATATCCTATATGTCCAGGCTGCCTTCTCATAACACAACTGACTTCAAGAAAATCAGCTAATGGAGACAAAAGACAAGATCTAGCTAGATCCTGGATCCCCCAGTGCAGAGAGCTGGAATGAGAACAGTATACTCTTCTCCCAGATAAGCAGGACCTGCTGGGACAAAACAGGAGACTGCAAGTGACAGAAGACATGACAAACTGGTAAGTATAATTATTCCTTTGCTTCTTGAAGATGCTCAGAAAAAAAAAAAAAAAATAACAGTTCCTGGAGGAGCCTCTGACTTAGGAAGGACCAAAAACAAGGAAGGACCAAAACAAAACACTGTGCAGCAGCATCTCACAGCTGCAGAGCTGAACATGGCACAATGCTGAAACCATCTGGTTTTAAATTGATTCTTGTGCAGTTGAGCTCATGCTCACTCAAGACGTCTCACATGCTGTGCTAAAACTGCAGCCATGCTGGGACATGGGGTGCCTGCTAAAAGGCCTTGCCATAAGGGAGACTCCAGGACCTTCAGCCTCATTGAGAAACAAGGCAGAAACAGAAGAGTGCTTTAAAATGTTTGGCAATTCTCCGTATAGACTTATTGCCCTCCTATGGCTGCCAGAGAGCTGCACTGCCAACACAGGGAGACCAGGGACTGACGGAAACAGTGAAGAAAAATAAATTATATATTCAATTAAAAAAAAAAAAAAAAGAGAAAAACTCACACCATCTGGTTAACTGAAGTGCCTAGGAAGGCATGAACAATGCAAAGAAATGTACTGGTTTGGGAGTATCAGGGAGACCACCATATATTTTGTTTTACCAGGACAGGGAGCCTTGAGCTATTCCTCACCAGGGTTCTGACAGCAATTGCCATTAAGTCAAAGAGAGATGGTCTAACTTAATCTGATGGCCCCTTGGAGATTTCATTAGCAACTGGTGCAAAGAAGGTGCAGAATAACAGAGCACTGCTCTTTTTCCTGACTGTAGGAGGAGCGCGTTGTGACCTTGCTGTACCCACTAACCCTTGGTGACCCAGTTTCAGCAATTTTTATATACAGCTTTTGCTGAGACACCTCATATTGCAGATACATCCTTTTCTGTGAACCAGAGGGAGATGATCTTTCTAGCACAGTCTGGCTCCTCACTAAGGTAATTTCTGAAGTTAAGTTTTATGAATGAGACTGAGTATCTGATGAGAGATGCTGTGGAAGCACAGCATGATTCTGAAGGGTGTCTTATTTCTTGTAGTTTCTTTATGACTGCACTGCTTCTTGTGCATTATTTTTGATGCACTGTATACACTTTAAACTAAACAACCCCACAATAACAACTGAAACCAAAAGCAACAACAAAGTGCAAGAGGAAAGAACAGTTAAGCACAAGCAGAAGCTACATGGTCAGACGGTGACAAGAGCAAACTGATTGTTTTGCATTGCACAGGCTTTTAATGAAGACACTAAAAGCTACAAGAAGGCTGCATATCTCCCAGCAACAATAAGCTTGGGTTTGCTTTAGGCAGGCTTACCACTGCATTTTTGTTCCTCGACATAGCCTCAGTCTTACATGTTAGGGACTGTTGTTATGCCCAAGCCACTTTTCAGACTAGATGCAATGAAACACTCATTTTAGACTGGAGAGGAGATGTGACAGGGATCGTGTAGAAAGATGCCAACACATGGCACCTCCCACAGGGCTTTGAGTTGCTGAGTGACAAGGTGGGTGTCATCCTAAGCCTACCTGACCTGACAGCTGTACTTTTTCAGAGAGCCATATCGAGTATTCAGGATTTCTCCAAGGTCAAAGAGATTGCAGTTTAGCAGAGCATGCAGCAAGGTGAAAGCAATGACTGAACAGAATAGTCAAACACTTTGCTATGCACATACACAGAATTAAGTTGTCAAGTTGCAAGATCACTGTGCCAATTTCTTGTGTAGTAGCCACTAGGCTCCTGTCCCTCCTTTCTGAAGGGTGCAAGTAAATCCTGTGCCATGCTGTGCAATGTTAGTATCACAAATAAAACTTCACTTCCATACAGAGGTGAAAATGTCCAATGAGATGAGAAATCACTCAGTATTATTTTAAAACTCATATGTGCGTATACACACATTCACATGCACGAGGTGCATGAAGGTGAATATATATACACCAGTAGTAAATACATGCAAACTTTTACACAATTCAACCACCCCAGTTTTTATACAATATACTCCTATCACTTACCAGGACAACATATTTTGTTGCACTGACAGAACACACTGCTTAGTTGCCATGTAAAGTATTATTATTATTAATTTTTTTTTAAGTTACGCAGAATTTGATCAGTAAGAGGCCAATTTTTGGCAAGCACAAATCTACCAAGAACTCAAGGACCTTTAATAATCCTTCAATAGTTGAAATATCCCCCTCCACCCAAAATTCCTTCACATATCAACTATGTCCATAAAAATAAATCATTTTTAACAATATGTTACAACCCTGTTAAGCTAAGCAGGACATTTCTTCTAGTACATATAAATATTTAACATCCTCTCTAAACCATGCAACCTAAAAATAAAATCATGATTGCAAGTGATTGTATTATGATTTGGCACCAACAACAAACAACACAACTTTCCCATAAACCTTAAAAAAAACAGCAGATAGCTCTAGTAGTTTACATTTTTAAAAAAACTATCAGTAATAATCAACTCTCTGCCTGCAGTTTTTAAGTTCAATCATTGCAAATGTAAGAAATGAGAACAGAAACTAAAAGAGCAAAAATTTGTCCAAACAGAGACACATACAACTCATAAAAAACTTTGTTTGAAGCACCTACATGGTGTCCTTGTTAAATATCAAAGTAGATTAGCTTGAGCAAGTCTATTGGAAAAACCGCTATCTTAAAAAGGTTCAGAGTGTAATCTAAAAAGTAGTTTCAGACATGAAGTTCTCCATCTCCCAATGACATTGCATTGTTCGCAAAACACTTCGTAATGTTGTATATTGAAACACTGATACTGATCAGCTAAGAAAACAGAGCTAGTTTGTCTATTACACACACCTAAAAAGAAAAAAATACAAAACTATGTCAGTTTCTTAGAAGTAGACAAAAGAGAAATAAAACACTTAAAATGTGTAGGAAAAGTGTGATTAAATACATCTAACAGCAGGTCAAGTCAGATTTTTTTTGATTGTTTTTACTGACACTGATTTTTGTTGTTGTTGTTATGAAGTCACTTAATGCTGTGTAAATATTTCCAGCTTTAATGATGCCTTATGGGATGTAACAGCAGATTAAAGTCTGCTCCCCCATATTTTGATAAAAATTATGACAATATTTTCAAAAGAGTTCCTTTTACATTAAATAGCTATTTTAAAATTTGTAATAAAAACTCTTCAATTAGTAGTACCAAAAACTAGGTAAACCAAACCTCAATCAGTGTAAGAGGACCTCTTCAGAAACAGAAGCTAAATCCTCCTCTGGAGTGGTTATAATAATGCACAGAAATGAGACTAAGCTTACACATGAGAAGTTACAGTTCAACCGGTTTACTGGAGTTGTGCAATAATTTCCACCTTACGGCTACTTGAGGATTGTTGCATGCATCCAGAAACAGATTTATGAAAAGATGAGAGGATTTTTCTGAAAAGATCAGAGAGGACACGCAAAGCCCACATGATAAACACATGGCTTAGAGGCTGGTGCCAACACAGAGGTTTTGGGTTCTTTGACCACAGGGCGCTTTACTCAGCACCCGGCCTGATGGACGCAGACGGGTCCCAGCTGTCCCCAAAGGGAAAACGGATCCTGGCCCAGGAGCTGGCAGGGCTCATTGAGAGGGCTTTAAACTAGGTAAGAAGGGGGATGGGGAAGAAACAAAGCCTGTTGGAGGTGTGCCAGGGGGAACAGTGGCTAGGCTGGGGGAGAAGGCAAAGGTTCAGCTGAAGTGCATCTACACTAATGCATGCAGCATGGGCAACAAGCAGGAGGAGCTGGAAGCCATTGTGCAGCACATGGGCTATGACCTGGTTGCCATCACGGAAACGTGGTAGGACCACTCTCATGACTAGAGCGCTGCCATGTCTGGCTATAGGCTCTTCAGAAGGGACAGGCAACACGGAAGGGGTGGTGGAGCGGCTCTCTATATTAGAATGTTTTGATGTCGTCGACCTTGAGGCTGGCAATGACAAGGTGGAGTCGCTATGGGTTAGGATCAGCGGAGAGGCCAACAAGGCAAGCATCCTGATGGGGGTCTGTTATAGACTGCCGAACCAGGATGAGGGGGTGGACGAGGAGTTCTACAGACAGCTGACAGAGGTTGCGAAATCATCAGCGCTTGTTCTTGTGGGGGACTTTAACTTCCCAGACATATCCTGGGAGCACAACACAGCCCAGAGAAAGCAGTCCAGGAGGTTTCTGGAGAGCGTGGAAGATAACTTCCTGACACAGCTGGTTGGTGAGCCTACCAGGGGAGGTGCCCCGCTAGACCTTCTGTTCACTAACAGAGAAGGACTGGTGGGAGACATGATGGTCGGGGGCTGTCTTGGGCAGAGTGACCACAAAATGGTAGAGTTCTCGATACTTGGTGAAGTCAGGAAGGGGACCAGTAAAACCTCTGTCTTGGACTTCCGGAGGGCTGACTTTGAGCTGTTTAGGACGGTGGCTGGAAGAGTCCCTTGGGAGGTGGTTCTGAAGGACAGAGGAGCCCAGGAAGGCTGGGCATTCTTCAAGAAAGAATTCCTAATGGCTCAGGAGTGGTCCGTCCCCACATGCCCAAAGACGAAGCAGCGTGGAAGAAGACTGGCCTGGCTGAACAGAGAGTTGTGGCTCGAGCTTAGGAGAAAAAAGAGGGTTTATAATCTTTGGAAAAGAGGGCGGGCCAGTCAAGGGGACTACAAGGATGTTGCGAGGCGGTGCAGGGACAAAATTAGAAAGGCCAAAGCTCATCTGGAGCTCAGTCTGGCTACTGCTGTTAAAGACAACAAAAAACATTTTTATAAATACATCAATACAAAAAGGAGGACTAAGGAGAATCTCCACCCTTTACTGGATGCGGGGGGAAACTTAGTTATCAGAGATGAGGATAAAGCCAAGGTGCTTAAACACCTTCTTTGCCTCAGTCTTTAGCAGCAAAACCAGTTGCTCTCTGGACGCCCAGTACCCTGAGCTGGTGGAAGGGGATGGGGAGCAGAATGTGGCCCCCACAGTCCACGAGGAGACGGATGGCGACCTGCTACAGCACTTGGATGTACACAAGTCGATGGGGCCGGCCAGGATCCACCCAAGGGTACTGCGAGAACTGGCGGAAGAACTGGCCAAGCCGCTTTCCATCGTTTATTGGCACTCCTGGCTATCGGGGGAAGTCCTACTTGACTGGCGGATTGCAAACGTGACACCCATCTACAAGAAGGGCCAGAGGGTAGACCCGGGGAACTACAGGCCTGTTAGTTTAACATCAGTGCCAGGGAAGCTCATGGAGCAGATTATCCTGGGTGTCATCATGCGGCACCTGCAGGGCAAGCAGGCGATCAGGCCTAGTCAGCATGGGTTTATGAAGGGCAGGTCCTGCTTGACAAACCTGATCTCCTTCTATGACAAGGTGACACACTTAGTGGATGAGGGAAAGGCTGTGGATGTGGTCTACCTTGACTTCAGTAAGGCATTTGACACCGTTCCCCACAGCATTCTCCTCAGGAAACTGGCTGCCCATGGCTTGGATTGGTGCACGCTTCGTTGGGTTAAGAGCTGGCTGGATGGCTGGGCCCAGAGAGTCTTACTGAATGGAGTCAAATCCAGTTGGAGGCCGGTCACTAGTGGAGTCCCCCAGGGCTTGGTACTGGGACCAGTCCTCTTTAACATCTTCATCGATGATCTGGATGAGGGGATCGAGTGCACCCTCAGTAAGTTTGCAGACAACACCAAGTTAGGTGCGTGTGTTGACCTGCTTGAGGGTAGGAAGGCTCTGCAAGATGATCTGGACAGGCTGGACCGATGGGCCGAGGCCAACGGTATGAAGTTCAACAAGGCCAAGTGCCGGGTCCTGCACCTGGGGCACAACAACCCCAAGCACTGCTACAGGCTGGGAGATGTGTGGATAGAAAGCTGCCTGTCAGAGAAGGACCTGGGAGTATTGGTTGACAGTCGGCTGAATATGAGCCAGCAGTGTGCTCAGGCGGCCAAGAAGGCCAACAGCATCCCGGCTTGCATAAGAAACAGCGTGGCCAGCAGGTCCAGGGAAGCGATTGTCCCCCTGTACTCAGCTCTGGTGAGGCCGCACCTCGAGTACTGTGTTCAGTTCTGGGCCCCTCACTACAAGAAGGACATGGAGGTGCTTGAGCAAGTCCAGAGAAGGGCTACAAAGCTGGTGAAGGGTCTGGGGAACAAGTCTTACGAGGAGCAGCTGAGGGAGCTGGGACTATTTAGCCTGGAGAAGAGGAGGCTCGGGGCGACCTTATCGCACTCTATAGGTACCTGAAAGGAGGCTGTAGCGAGGTGGCGGTTGGTCTATTCTCCCACATGCCTGGTGACAGGACGAGGGGGAATGGGCTAAAGTTGCGCCAGGGGAGGTTTAGGTTGGATATTAGGAAGAACTTCTTTACAGAAAGGGTTGTTAGTCACTGGAATAGGCTGCCCAGGGAAGTGGTTGAGTCACCATCCCTGGAGGTCTTTAAAAGACATTTAGATGTAGAACTTAGGGATACGGTTTAGGGGATGATTTGTTAGCATTAGGTCAGAGGTTGGACTCTGTGATCTTGTAGGTCTCTTCCAACCTAGACATTCTGTGATGAAAATGCTGCGAGGAGACAGTGCTGTCTTCCTGTGGTGAGGAGCTGACCCACTAGAACAGTCAGCCCTGCCTTCAGCTGTTAGCTACAGTGGTGGATGCACTCAGAAACAGAAGCCTGATGTTCAAACATCCTACCAGTGACATGCTGTCTAGATCCATCACGGCTATGTCTTACTAGGATCAGAATAAACAGACCTTAGGAGCAATTTCAATAGAAATTGTACTAACAGAGGCCAGCTTATGAAGTTCAGCCTTATGCATCTGTCTAATGCTCACAACTAGGTGTAACAGTACTCTGTTCTCTGCGTACTGACTGCTGTGTTTTTCTAATTGCAAGTATGACTGACTTTCACTTCATGTTTGCACAACACTTCAAAAGTGTGAAGTGTTAATTTCAGAGCACAGTTAAACTAGTCTGCAATTCCATGGCTAAAATGCCTGAGTTTCTGGAAGCACAGATCAGACCCTTCATCTCTCCAGTGCCCCATACTGCCTACAGGCTTCCTTGCTCACAAGAGCCTGCGTGCACATTAAATAACATACAAGTTATTTAACTCTGACCTCAGCAGCAAGCTAGGCTTTTCACTGGAGTCCAAGCATTAGAAGTCCTGTGAAAAATCTCAGCTTAATATGTAACTAGGATTTTAGTATGCATCACATCACAGTTATTGCTTGCTTTACAAATATATGGCACTAGGTGTAAAAATGTTATGACTTATTCCAAACAATGTACCGTACTTCACAGAAAAGCTTTAAAAAGAATCCTCCAACTCCCTCTTCTTCTAAATATACAGCTGGTGGGAGGCCAGGGTGTCCATGAATGGTCGTACAAGGTTGTCTGTCGAGAAGTAAAAGATCAAGCCAAAGGTGATGGAGATGGGAAGAGCAGGCAATGCTTTCTTAAAAACAGCCAGTAATAAAAGAGTTAAACATAAACCCTGCCAGAGAGAATAAAAAAAAAAAAAAACACAAGGAAATAAAGTAAGAAGCCCAAAAAACATAGGTCATCAATAACCTAATATGAATAATAAGTTCTATACACTCTACAGAAATTGAAACCTGCCTGACCTACAGTGGAATGAGACATGTTTTCCCACACCTTCATCTTTCTCACAAGTCGGCCAGATATTTTCTTCAGCAATCTGGAGCTGAGCTTTTTGCTGAGAAAGTAGTGTAAAATAGCTAGTGCTGACATACAACTGACCCTGAGAGGTAAATTTATTTTCAGATTGTTTTATGTTTCATAATATAGCATTATGTATTTGTTACTGATCCAGCAGATAAAGCTACTGAAATCCTATTGAGCTGCATAGATAAGGAGTTTCACTGGAGGGCTCTAATACATGGTGGCATGTACTTCTTATACCTTCCCAGGTTTCAAGGTCTCTTGTGGAAAAAAAAAAAAAAGAACAAAAAAATATCCCACTGTTGTTCTTTTGACTGGACTGCTTATTATGCTAGGCGAATTCTGTCCTCCATCTTGATAGCAGGCCAAGATCCATCTTTTAGAACACGTCAAAGTTTTTGTACGTTTTGGATATACAGTACAACTATGTGTACTTAAGTATTAATTATCTTATCTGAGCCCTTTTTTCTCCCTCCACAATGATGAAACCTCCGAGACGATGTTCACACTGGGCTCCAAAAAACATCTATTAGCTACAGATCAGCAGTTAGGATCTTTTAAGAGTCAGTATTTCTAGACTGATCCAGCTGAGTCTGTGGCTCTGTTCTTTGCACTCTTCATGGACCGTATCTGGCCTACACCTACTTCATAGTTTACATCTACATTTAGAGATGTGCTTGCTGCAAGGAAACTGCAGAGACCATTTTGGGAAACAGACTGCTACATATCAACAGAAATATAAAACTGAAAAAAAGAAGCCAGAACAAATTTAATAGCACTGCAAAAGACAGAATGGGGTATATGGTCTGACAGACAGAAAAGAGAGAGCTTTCCCCACAGCAAAGGGACCCCGTGAATGGCCACCAGAAGGACACCAGAATAAGGAACTAAGTGATCCTATAGGTGTCTCTGACCTGTGAGGTAGGAAAGGTAATCACACCATTCAAATGAGATAATTTCTAGTTCTTGCACTTTCTAATCCATGCTTTTCCACAAGTGATAGTCACTATAAGTCTCCCCCCTTGGGATTCAAGCAGGGAGATGGAAGCCCAAGAATGACAAATTCCTTTTACCTTCTAGAACTCCTGCCATTGCTCTTCTGGTTAGTTTCAATGAAGATACTGGTGTAAACAGCTAGCTCTTAGTAAGAACCTTACCTTAAGCAGGTACAGTATGACAGTCACCTGCTTTTACTGATAATTTTCATGGATTTTTAACTTTCTTTCCATTTTGTTTTCCAGTTTGAACACAAGAATGAGATTGGCCTTCATCCTCTTTTGTCACAGTTCTCCTTAGCAAAAGGGATTTAGCCTTTTTGACTATGCTTGCTAATCACGTGGAGTTCATAATACTGGCTCTTGTGCCTGACAGAGATCCTCAATCTCTAATACCAAAGCAAGCACGCCAGTAGCTCAGTCGCAACTGCTGTCCCAGAGGCTGTTCAACCATCACTATCTCCATGCTTGGCTCTGGTCTGAGGAAGGTCCCTCCCAGTCTCTATTGCTTAGCTTCTCTGAGCAGCTACTTAAGCCTGTCTTTATAGGCCAAGCACTGTGCTAGAAAATCCACTGGTGCTTTCACCTGAGTACCCAGGATGTTACCTGTAGCGATGTAGCAGTGCTCAGCTGTTGGTAATTCTGGCAACACTGCTGCGCTAAACAAGACTGTAAGATGTAAAAACTTGCTAACTTACTATAAGAATGGCTACAAAGCAGGCTAGTGTAGTATTCCAATCTCCGCTAGGTGTGGCAGCTGCTTTCCCAACAAGAACACTGTAAAATATGAAGTCTCCAAGGCCCAGCTTCACACCCCCTGTGAGAAGTGTAAGGGAAAGAAAAGAAAATAGGTGTTACTTCTCCAGTTTTACTTCCTCCTGAACAGTTTTTTTTTTCCTGGGGACCAGCTGAAGGTTGCTAGGCCTGGCTACCAACCAACCTGGACCCCTAGCATCCTGCACTGAGATAAAAGTGATTACCTCCACAGATTACTGAGGGGGTCAGGACTTCCAGACACCCTCTTCTGCAGTTATTTTTACTCAACTTCATTCTCTGAGGTGCTCCCCTTACAGCTGTACCAGCTGAGGGGCAAAAGAGGAATGGGATGCAAGGGGAAGAAGAAACTGCTTAAATTGCCTGTGTAGCAAAGGTATATCACTGGAACTACAATCCCAGAACAGATACTGCACCAGTAACAAGTAATACACAATCAGAGTCAAGACCTTTGCTCAACAAGTCACAGCTTTTCAAATAAACTGTGATTAGACCAAACTGAGTTAGTGTATTAACCACAACGAGTAAAAATGTCAGGCTCTAACCCTGACTGCACTGAAAACAAGGTATGAAGCTTCCCTTACTTTCCTCCTCCTCCAGTTCCTCTAAAGAAGTGATGGGGTGGCTTGGAACAGGACTCCTTGTCTCCAAAATCTGAGAGTCTGAGTGTGAAGGGCTACTGTGGTTCTCTCTCCCATCTTCGGCTTGGTTCCACAAAAACAGGCCAAGAAAAGGAGAGAAAGAAAAAGAAACAAGAGGTTGTTTTGATGCATGAAGTCTCCACTCTTATGAAGCTTCTCAGGAATAGATAAACCTTAGATAGGTTTATATAATAGATAAGTCTTGAAGTTTAGACACAGGCTAGAGTGACAAGTGAAACCAAGTAAAATTAACACAAACAGACACAGTTACATCTTTAGGGTGGAGGTGCTCAGGTGTTCCCTGGCTGGTAGTATTACCAAAATGGATGATAAGGAAGACTGACATTTTTGAAAAACTTATATTCTGAATCACATTGACATTGGAGTTGGATGTTCACACAGATCAGAATTTTTTTTGGTCCTGTTTAAATATATTTAACAGAGTCCTTTTGTCTTTCCTATTCTCAAACAGTGCTTTTGGAAACAGCTGGTATGTGACATTACTCTATTTGACAGTTCCTATTTTTCAGACGCATTCATACAACCTTTCCAGGTTTTGGCAATCTGACAGTACACTCTGCTGCAGATGTGAACAGATTATGATCTGGGACACACAGAGCTTCCAGAGAGGCATTCAGTAGAACCCAGTGTGCCACTTGCTCCTGCTCTGTGCTCGATTTCAAAGCAAGACTGTGACTCTGTCGTTTGTTAGTATGTCAGCTATTTTATCCTGAAAATAAGCAAATGCAACAGGACCAGATGGAAAACACTTCTAAAGCCACAAGTCAGACTTTACTCAATCACCTTCAAAAGTACTGTTTAACTTGCTTTTCAAGATAAAAACAATGGCACACAAATTACCACAAGATCAGATAGAATGTAAACATGGCACACATCAGCTGCTGGGTAACTGCCCAAACATAAGCTTTACCCAGGGGTAAATGTAAAGACATTCATTTTCTTTGGCAGGGTAAGCTAAACTGGACCTAGAACTAGCTAAGTGTATGTCTCCTCTGTGGCAGTTGCCTGAGTGCAAGACACTAGCACACTAAAGTTCACCAGCTCATTGGCATTATATTTACCCCCCTATGTTGTAATTAACCATCTCCAGCTGATAAAACTGTAACAACAACCCCACTAGCCCTCTATCACCTTTAACTTTAGTATATCTAAAGATGTGTGTTGGACAACACTTTTTTTTTTTTAAAATAAAGGCAGCCTGATTAGTGAAGCTTCTTACACCATCTTTGCTGCCAGTCCCAACACCAGGTTTCAGAACATCATTAAGTTCTGCAACTAACGTAAAAATACTGAAAAAAAAAAAAAAGTGAGGCCTTCAGGATTCAAGACCTTAACACTGAGACTTTCAGTCTCAAACATGTATTATTTCCATGGTACACTGTGACATGCAAGCAAACCTGCATCCCAAGTCTGCTGACTTGGTCCTCTTGCTGCTGTGTCTGGCTTTGCCATTCCAACTGTCCATATCATAGCAGCTAGAAGAAAGAGAGCAAGAAATCAGCCACAAAACATTGGTCACCGTAGCTCAGAATAGGTGAGTATTTAGCTATCCCTACAAATATAAACTCTTCCCCCAGTACTACTACAACAGCACTGATTCTCAGTTGGTTTCCCTAGTCACTGAGAAGGCAAGGTCAGAGAAAACAAAGGCTGTGCATCCATTCAGTCTTTAAGAAAAGTCTCAGAGCACAAGTCAGTATAGTTTTGTTTGTATCCTGAAGACAGCAAAAAAAAAAATCACAAATAAGGGTCCTCATCTTTTGTTTTTTCCTGGTTTCTGGCTCTTCTGTTCAAAGGGAACAGTTGCCCAGGAAATGATGGCAGTACAAAATGTAACCAGAGATCAGGCAGACGGCACACTCCCCCTCTTCTGCTGAGGGTAAAGCACACAAGTGAGGGATTCATTGGAGTTGTCTGAGCATTTGTTTTCTCCCTGCACTTTTTTTTTCCCCCCTTCTCCTGTCAAAATATTGGCTATTTTTGTTTTGGTTCCAAGAAAACTGAAGGATGTTTGCAGGTTTATTCTTGAGATGGATCCCTAATTAAGGGATACAAACCATGCTGAGATCAGTGGAAGGGAACTCAAATCAGCTTTTTATAAGAGTACATCAGTCTCCCTGTCTTCACAAAAGCTTAACTAAACAACAACAAGCCAAGCCAAAGCACAGTGTCTACTATTCCATCACAAACTTAGTCAAGGGGATGTTTTTGCATCTAGAGGTAGCCACAAAATGTGGTCTTGCAACAGAGACACTGATGTTCTGCCTAAGAACTCTTCGTTCAGTATTTATTATTTGTTGAATTGCTTTCTCCTTTCGAGAAACTGTTGTTTGTTAAATAAAACACAGGGGAAACTTCATCTAGGTTGTTTCATGCCAGTATAACAGAATGTCCAGTAGAATGGAAGTCAGCTGAAGCCAACAAAAGCTCTATTTGGAACATACAAAAACATTTACATAGCACTAAACACTTGAAAAACTAGATCAGTCAGGTTGTAGGCACCCTCAGCTTCGCACCCAACATTTGGAAATACTGATTCATCTTACAAGTGATGCAATGGAAGCCACTGAGGTCCAGGAAGCACTTGAGCTCGGGTCCTGGAAACCTTAAGTCACCTGCCTTCCAACTATCCCAGTCTTAAACACACGAATGCCTTTCTGGATACAGGCACAGGATGTCATCATACTTAAACAGTCTGGGAAATCCAGGGAAGAGAGGACTGATTTTGTTTGCAGAGCAATACTTGAACAGAGCCACTTGAAGAGAACAGCCACACAATGAAAAATAAAGCAAATATATCTCAGGCACTGCCATCCATACAGTGCACAGAGCAAGAGGAGGCTACAGGAAGAGCAGAGCCGCAAACACTTACGGTGAGCCTATAAAGCATATGCAGAAGGAATATGGGTACTGAGGGGGCATCATCTAACTACATACCTTTACAAACACTGTTCACACCAGGCTTTGTATGCAGAACAAAGATTTACGTTCTGAGGCTATTCATGGAAAGGTAAATCTACTTTTGAACGTTTCAGTTTCACAAGGCAAATCTGCCCACCCCTGTGGCTAATTAGGGTTGATACCATTGTAACCAGTAAGGTCTTCTACAAATGGTCTGTTCCAAGACATAAGTGTGCACCAATCTGAGGGCAAGAAAATAACTAAAATAGCGCTTACTGGTTTGACACAGAAAAAGGTTTCAAGATTAACGTGGTTAAAAACATTAATATTTTAATTTCACTCACAGGAATATATCAATGCAGGAAAAATGGGCTCATTTCTTTCCTGTGCAGTTTCTACCAGCATTCTCAGTGGCCCCTTAGGACAGAGAACAGCCATCATATCTGCAAAGATGTAAGGAACATACAATCTTAAACTGTCATGCATATTTTGCATTCCTGATCTTTGAAAAGCTATTCTTCCCTCAAAATGACATCTATCAACATTAACTGGATGATTTCCTAAATGGTGATTTCTGCTGCTGTGCAACTGTAGCTGCTAGTCTCTGAAGATGATGTTCACTTAAAATACCATCCCCCAAGGCTTACTGTGACAGTAAGAGTTTTCATTGTATTACTCCTACAAAAAGTCCTAAACTTCTTGAGAGCAACACGTAACTTCTTTGAAGGAAGATGACAGGATTACATTAAATTGTTAAATGTAATTAGCAAAGAACTGGGGGTACTTTATGTTCATCAGTCCTTTGCTACGTACACTGACTATTTTTCAACCTTTGGTCAATTCCTCTTTGTGTACTCTCTCTCCTGGTCAGAGCTCCTCATCAATCTGAATATTACCTTGCAGAATGATGTATCTGCAAGTTCTCTTCAAACTTTTAACTGAGATTACCTCCAAATAACCTCTCTATAAACCACACCTTCAGAGTCACAACCCAGACTTACCATAGATGGAGATTGCACCTAGAATCACCCATGCCGACCACTCCGGTAGATACTTGATGAAAACCAGTGCCATCAGAGCACTGATCATAATGAGATATGCTTGCTGGAGCTGCAGGGGGCCTTTCCAGTGGATGCAAATCATCCCAACAGCTCCAAAATTCCAGATGACTAAAATGAGCGTGGGGTAATCCATGGCCACATTGTATGTCTTCAATACTTCACTGGAAGACAAGTGAAATTTAGCTGAGCAATAAAAACAACTGACATGAAAAGCATCTTGCTAGATCTACTTAAAAAAGCCAGCCTCCTATGACACCAGGAGGAAGCAGGATACAAGCAGCTGTCATCACAAAAGGAGAATCAGCCTTGCAGCCAATTGTTGCTCTTAGCTCTGTGTTCCCTCTGCACGACATGGGTGTGCTGTGTGGCAAGCACTACACTGCCTTAATCCTGAGGTCAACAGTGATTCCAAGGATTTGAGTAGGCCAGATTTCAAGACTAGATTTAACATAGGCTCCTGGCAGTGCAACAGTCTTTACCTAAGAAATCACGTGCAAGCCACCCCACCAGAAGCATGATGGGAAGCATCTCAATATTAAAGATAAATAAAAAAACATAAGCAAGTGTCATCAGAAAGTTGAAAGCTTGGTTCTTTCTGAACTCAGAGCTAAGGGAATGAGTTTGAAGAGATACAGTTTGAGGATAAGGTAAGACAATCCAGAGAACCAGCTCAATACCCAGTTCCTTTCCACTTGGTTCTCAGAGGCTACAGACACACCAAAAGCATGTTTTGGGAACCTCCATCTAGCCGAACTGTTTTGCATGACATCATCTCTACAAACAAGTGAAGATAGATATCCCAGGATGTTGGCACCTTATACCAGTATCTCCTAAAAGTCACTATCAATGTACCTCTGTACAACAAGGATCAGTCAGTTCAGGTCATGCTCATGGTATCAGTTCCCTGTAATTTCTATAGAGTAGGTACTGTAAATAAAGCCTAATATTTCAGAAAAAAAAAAAAAAAAAACTGTCTAATTCTAACAAATTTTATTTTAAAATCTGTTTGTAGAAGGAGGAGAGACATTCCATTCATTAAGTTGGGGATTTTCCTCAAACGGGTGAAGAGGGTAGTTCTGAACCACTAAGTTACTTGCAATGTTTCTACTTACCCGAGATATATGTAGGTGAAGAGGAATAGCAACATCAAAGAGGACAGGATTAGCCAGCCATGGATGAACTATTAAGGGCAAGAAAAGACAGTGACTGAAGGGCTGATCCCCCCTGCACAGGCTGCAATGCTGTATGCACTATTAATAGACCTTCCTATTGTACGACAGCCTTTCCTTCTTCACTTCCCTTCCAGTTTCCAAAGACCCTCCTTCCCCACAGCTGTGATTGAGGGAAGAGGGAGAGCCAGTTGCTCCCGGTTCTCCCAAACTTATTCTATATTCTGTCTTTCTCTTCCACCAGAGCCTCCACAGGCAAGAATGATACTAGTTCCCACATAATTTGTCCAAAACTTCAGAGAAAGCATTCGCATTAAATGGCACAACTTAGTCCTTAAGTACAAGCTGCAAAACTTTTTGACCATATGGAGAAGACTCAAACCTGACTAGCACAAATAATAGGCTGTTTCTAATATCCTACCATTAGTGGTAAATTAACAGCAAAGCGCATTCTAAGGCACACTCTAACACTGCCAGCAAAGGCTTCTCTAAAACAGAATTGTTGCCATGACTAAATTGTGGACTAACCTGGGCAGTGCCTTTATTTCTCCCTGACAGACAAGCCTCACTTGAACCTGTTCACAGCAAGCATGCAGCAAACGCTCAGGCACAAATGCTTTACCTTGTAGCAGCGGTATTTATAAAGAACAACTAGGAACACGGTCATTACAACAATGACGCTGATCATTATGACAGTGTTCAACACCGAGTTCAAGAGACGCTGGCCCACAGAGGGGGTATCCTCGCTGAAGGGAGTGTAGATCCTGCAGTACAAAGCAAAGCCACATCAAGCACATATATTCTCATCTAACTAGTTGCCCCAAGATAAAAACGGATCAGGGCAGGGGAAAGAAAGGGAGGAATGACTTCCAAGGACAGTAAAACATCAGGTGTATCCTCTGAAGGGGCCAGGCTCCAGTTAGTTATCAACTAAAGATTAGCGTTGTTTAACCAAAGCACATTACCACAGAGCAGCTGCGTCTGGCAGAGCTCTAAACAAAAACACAGAGCATAAATGGGAAAATAGTAAGAGGACAAAGGGGAACGGTTTTAAACTACAAGAGGGGAGATTTAGGTTAGATGGTAGGATAAGATTCTTCACTCAGAGGGTGGTGAGGCACTGGTACAGGTTGCCCAGGGAAGCTGTGGATGCTCCATCCCTGGAAGACTTCAAGGCAAGGTTAGACAAAGATTTGGGCAGCCTGATCTAGTAGGAGGTGTCTCTGCTCATGGCAGGGGGATTGAATTAGATGATCTTTAAGGTCCCTTCCAACCCAAGCCATTTTATGATTCTATGATAAATGACTAAGTTTAGTAACTTCTTCTCTCGAGGCCGCTAATATAAATTCCATGTCTCTGGACCCTCTCCATGCTAATGACAAGGACACATCCCAGGTGCTGTCCAGCAAGGGGGAACCCTTTCTTTTTACAACTTTCAAGAGAGTCTTGGGCTGTTTTACTCCTTCTTTATCATGCCAGCACCCTCCCCATTTTCTTTTCTTTGGTTCCATTCCTTCAGCCACCATGTGAAGTGCAATTAGAGTGCTGGGAATGCTCTCAGGCAGGCAGCAAGAACTGGATGGAATTTTGTGTCTACACCATGAAACGTTCGGAACCAAAAATGTCATCAGGAAATGAGACACTCATCCAAATGAACACGCTATTCCCTGATTGCTGCCAGCCAGCAGGTGAACAGATAAGGAGGTAACCTGGGCCTTTTGTGCTGCAGTATGAAGTGATTTCATTCCTATGCCACTCAGAGGCTAATGCCTAACGATAGTGCTAATGAATCAGTATAATACAGGCATGGAAAAAATTACACAGATGAACATGGCTTACTTTAGTAAGATCTTGGTATGTTTACAGAGCCATCTTTAGCCATGTAAAGGCTCTCCCAGCCCGCCAAGGAGGCACGCTGTGTATGTAGGTGTATGTGCACGGAATGTGTGTTTAATGCTAGGGATCCCGTGTACTCAGAGGCTGTTTTGAAGACCCCACTTACAGCTGCCCGTTTTTCTCCGTATAGAAGCGCACTGACTTTATGGTGGCGACGACAACAATCATACAAAGGGTGACAGGCACAAAGAGCATGATTACATGCTTTGCTCCGTATTTCAGCGTCAGTTCCTCGTCTTCATTTTCCAAGGCGCTCCCTCTCGCTCGAACACCCGAGTCAGACATATCCCCGTTGACAACATTGTTAGGGCTGCAGCTGCTACTTGTGTGCCTCTTCTGAAAAGAAAAATTAGCAAATGTGTTAAGATCCTTTCTTTGCATTCAGAGCTTCATCCACCAATTTTCATGAGGCTGCTGTGGGCTACCACAGCATACCAACTTGTTCCTACTAGGACAGTGCCAACTGAGCAATGCTATTAGAAATTCCATTACAAATAGGCTGCAAGAGTTTTTAAACCAAACCCACAAATATCTAAGGGCCTCTTCAGTGCATATAGAGAGAGGCTGACACATGCATATGAAGGGTGAGGTGCACAGAACTGGGAGGGGAATAAATTTTATCTGAGGTGGCATAAACCTGACCAGATCCCGCTCCCAGAGCAGCAGTGTGCTTGTTTTACCACAGTGCTTCACTGACAGTAGGACCAGATTCAGTTCTAACATTTGCTGCATTTGACCTGAGCAGACAAAGGGTTTCTGGCAAAACAAGAAGGCTGAAAAGGATATCCTGCAAGAGTTGTATGTGCATCAGGTCCTGATTAAAAGCTTGTATCTTTACCAAAAGGAAGGAAAGGGGAGGAGTATATATGGAGATAAAAAGGGAGGAAAAAGTCACAATGGAGGAAATGGGAACAGGCAGCGCAGCTGCTGGCCAAGAGTGACACTAGAGAAATAACACTGGCGAAAGCCAATCCTAAAAGCCTGCCTGCTGTGTTGGATTGAGGGGTTGCAGGACTACATTTATCATCATACCTGATTTCTTCACTGCCCAGGGAGAATGTGTACTTACCCTATCTATCTGCACTTCCCCTGCTTCTGAAGCTTGCAAGCCATCTTGGTAGGAAGGTATTGGAGGGCTCTCTGCAGACATCAGAGATGTTCTCTCGTTACAGGTCTCATCCTCACTGTCTGAGTTGTTCATGAATGCGATCACCATCACTTTCCCGGGGAGCACTCACTCAAGAGGGGCAACAGCCGGAACTACTCACAACTGAGAAAACAAGCAAAGCCAAAGAAAAGAGAAAGAGTGAACACTGCAGCGCAAACAAGTGGGAGTCTGAAGAGAAAGCACAACTTCAGCAGGGAGGTTACAGAAAGCTGTGTAACTCCATCTCCCTCTAATAGCTGATTTAGCCTGCTGTCACATCAGGCACAACAATCTGTTCAGTTAAAGCATCCTGCAGGCAGAGGAAACAGCAAAATGCAGCACTGAACCAACTGGACCTAGCCTACCCTGTATTTTTTCCCTCCGCCACAGCTGTCATAGTTCCTGCCTCTGTGCTTGGCCTCTTCCATTAGCAGTACACCCAGACTTTCACAGAGGACATTTCTCAGTGCTTAGTGTTTGTTTTGTACAAGCCAAACAAGGCTTCACCTCAAACGCTGCCTGGCTGCTAGATAGCTATGAGAGCTTAGCTCTTACACAACACTCCTACAGGCATCAGCAGGTAGCAGAAGCTTCTTAGTAACCTGGAGCCTCGGCTTTACGTAAGCCACTCAGCAGGAGTTACATACTGCCTTCCGTATTATGGCTGCTGATCACCCAGATGAATTTCATAAGCAGTTCTTCCCTTTGCCCATGGGCTGCGGGTAAAACAAAGGGGAAGACTTGGCCCTTTAGGTGAGCCGCTGTTTTTTCCCCTTATGTTGACCTGTGCTTACAAGCAAACCCGCTTGGATGGGTGTCCTG
This sequence comes from Nettapus auritus, assembly GCA_011076525.1. Lineage (NCBI taxonomy): Eukaryota > Metazoa > Chordata > Aves > Anseriformes > Anatidae > Nettapus > Nettapus auritus. The sequence goes on from CM021767.1 coordinate 17,292,608, forward strand.
GTTTCCGTTAGGACAGAGTTAATTTTCCTCCTAGCAGCTGGTAGGGTGCTGTGTTTTGGATTAGGATGAGAAGAGTGCTGATAACATGCTGATGTTTTGTTGATGGTTGATGGTTGTTGCAGAGCAGTGCTTGTACCAAGCCAAGGACTTTTCAGCTCCTCGCTCTGTCCTGCCAGCAGGCAGGCTGGGGGTGCAGCAAGAGCTGGGAGGGGACAGAGCCAGGACAGCTGACCCAAACTGGCCAAAGGAGTATTCCATACCATCTGACGTCATGCTAAACAATATACAGGGGTGGCTAGCCGGGGTGGGGGGGCCGGCTGCTTGGGATAGACTGGGCATCAGTCAGCGGGTGGTGAGCAATTGCATTGTGCATCACTTGTTTCATACACACTACTATTATTATTTTCTATCTTAATAAACTGTCTCTATCTCAACTCTCGTTTCACTTTTCCGTTTCTCTCCCCCATCCCAGAGAGGGAGGGGGGAGGCTGAGCAAACGGCTGTGTGATGTTTAGCTGCCGGCCAGGTTAAACCACAACAATGGGCAGCGACTTGGAGTATACAAGTGGGGACTTGACATTTTTGGCCTCTTTTGACCTACCACTGTGCAGAGAAGTGAAGAAAGCAGTGGCACAATGCAGAAAGGAAAGGAACAGCTCTTCCTTTTAGACACGGGAGACAGGAGATGCACTGCCCTGGCTAAAGCTAGTGCAGAACAGCCTTAAAGCCATGATTTCAGGTAGCTCTAAATAGGATTGATAGGAAAATTCCTTTTATCATTTATTAAGGCAGCTTAACAAAGCAATGGGAGTAAAGAAGGATAATTCAGGCACCTGATTTTCAGCCTCCCATCCATAAGCAAGAACAGATCCCTAATGCATTGTAAAGCTGTAACACCTACAAGAACAACTCCTCTCCTCTGCTGGATTTTACCCAAGTATCCCCCCCAAAACAAACAGAAGAACTCCCCACACCAGTGTACCTCAGGAAATATAACCAACTCAGAGGAAGCTGAAGAAGCCACATGTCTTGGACACAGTCACATAAATCTGAATTAAGCATTCATGGTCTGACCAGTAGATTTTGCTGTCTACCAGCCAGCTTGAGAGGTTAGAGCAGATACTTCAAAGCTCTGTGAGATTCTTGCTTTTCACTAAAGAAACTGGTATTCACTTCAAGAGAAGGAAGGAGGGAGGAGTGGGACATTCCCATCTTTCACAGCATCCTGAATACAACGGTCACCTTCAAGACATTTCAGAAAGCAAAATCAACCTGCCCAACTGAAACACTTTTCAGACATTTGCTCCTTCCATACCTTCTCTTTAAGCCTTTTCCTCTCATTCAACTCCTCTTTCAGTGATAAAAATAGTACATTTATAGGAAACAAACGCAGGGGCAACCCTCAAGCCAGGCCTATCAGCTTCATAGTAACTGTGTTGCAGTGAGCTGCCTAATACTTCCTTTTTTGTACCTTTATTTTTTTCCCCCCTTACAGAGCCTGAAGTCTGTTCCCCAACTGCTCAGCTCATTCTTCCCACCGAGGATGTGGGGGCTCATAGTTTACAGCTGATTCTGGTTCAGTTTACTCTTTCAGAGTTTAGGACCAATATTTATTTTTAACAACCGCACAAAAATATTAAAGACCTTTTTCTCCCAGTATTTCAGAAACCGCAACACAATTTTTGCTGTGCGAGCCCAGCGATATTGCAGAGGTTTCAGGAGGGACAACCAATTAGCCTACTTTAACCATCCCAGTTGTACCCACTGGAAGAATTACACAGATAGCAAAAACACACCAGTAATTTCTAACCCTCGTGATAACATGGGAAGAGTCTCATGTTGTAATATAGCCAGACATTTTCTGTTATTCCCTCTCAAAAAGGATAAAGGCAAAGACGCTACAATGCTTCTCATCTCCAAAGTTGCATTCACAGGTGCCTGAAAGTGACCTAAATCTGTGCTACTGCGAACCGGGTTGTCCCACCATTCTGTCTCTTGTGCCAGCACCAGGTGCTCATCAGCAACCCAGTTCTTTTGAAGAGACAAGAGGCACTTGTTTGCCATAGCTTTCGCTGAGCTAGGTTTCAGTATGACAGGCTCCCAGGCTGGGTGCCCAAGCAGCCCCAGTGCCCAGACGAGAAAACGGGAGCACAGAGCCAAGCAGGGCACTTTGATCAATGGCTTACAGAGGCAGGAGCCCTCTGCCCTACTACCAACCCTAGCCGAGTTTGACACCACCATTTACCCATCTGAGTTGCACTGAATTGTGCTGCTCTGGCCGCCAGACAGAGCTCTGGTTTACACTGTCTCTGCTTTCAGGGAGGAAGGACCAGCCTGATCACTCTCATGACTCAGCACAGCCTTCTTTCCTGGATATGGTTCTTTTTCTGCATGACACCAAATACATCAGTGCATACAGACAACGTGTTTCCCTAGACTGAGCTGAACAGGGGAAAGGAGGGATTAGGGAAGGAAAGTACAGAGGGCTGAAAGAAGCACAATTCCCTTCTGGCTATACCACAAGAGGAGCTTTCAGAGGGATGAAATGCAAGCTGCATTTGTATTCACATGACAGAGCATGGTCTACTAAATACAGCCAATGAAGGTCAAAAACGGGTGCCAGACAGTCTTCACATTGACCCAGTAAACCACAGGGTATAAGGCCAGGTTTTCCTCCATGAATGGATACAAACTGTTCGGACACATTAAAAAATCATGAGATGTGCAAGAACCAAAAGACCAAAGTATCAAAAACACATGGCAGAAATGAAAGGGGACAAAAACTAGGTCAGTAGTTAAGCACTGCTTAGAGCAGCTGAGGTGGGACTACAGTGAACCCTACATTACAGCAGCCTTGTGAAACCTACAGGCTACAGGGAAGCATGATTTACCATTTCTCTTTCTGTCTCTTGTGCAAGGGATCTCTCTCCTCAACTGGGTTAAATCCACTTTATCAATTACAGTGAAACGGGACCAGTTCAAGCTAGTATGAGGATCTAGCCTTGGCTTGCTTTTTAATTTCATGCTATAGCATCACCACGCTGCAACAAAACCAAATTCTTTGTTATGTTTTTCATCCTTGAGAAATATTACCAGTATAATACGTAGCACAAAACAGCTGCTACTGGCTAGCATAATATTTAATAATCCACTTGAGATTTTAAAATCCTGCTTACATATATTGTTCTCTTTGATGGCAATCAGATGAAGAGAAGCAGTTTTCCTTTGCTAGGTTTAGACAAAGAGAAAACTGGGCTGACACTGACAGCCTGACATTCTCCTAAGTTTCACCTGTAATCACAGCTGTTGGTTAACATGAGGATGAGGAAGACATTTTCAGCAATTCTAAGTGGTGAAATAACAATTAAGGGGGAAAAATTCCAGATTCATCCCAATAAATAAAGCCAAAACACACATGCTGCTAAAATCCCCAGTTGCTTGTAACACACCATCCAAAGGTCAGAATTTGCAAATGCCATTCACTTCCAGCCCCAGAGTGCCGAAATACCAAAACACGAGGTACTACAGGAAGCTGGGGGGATTTGCAGCCCTCCCTCCTTTTTTGGGCATGCCAGCAGAGTTGTGTTAGCACTCCTTTCCCACAGAAATGCACAACACGCAGCCACAGTGTTACTTTGCCAACAGAGCTGAAATCAGACCCTTCTCCAAGAACACCAGAAGAATTATTTTGCCAGCCCTAGGCCCAAACCTCCTAGCAGTCAATACCTAGTGGATGCAGACCCAGGTACACCCGTAACACCTTGAAGCCTGTGCCAGACTTCACACAGAGGAGCAGCTCCCAGCTTGGGTACTGCTGGCGGTGCCCTGGGCGAACGTGACAACACACCGGGGACACTCAGGGACAGCCCGGGCTGTCCTCCTGCACCCTGCCCAAGAGGTTGGGGCACTGGGGACAGCCTGCACGACCCCACTACAATCTGCCCCCAAGGAGACACACCAGAGCACCACAGCTTGGCTGGCCTGCAACATTGGGCCAGCTTTGTTGTCCACGGCCAAGCACCTCTGGGCACTCGGAGACAGAGTTGCTCCCACCCCGGGAACAACAAATACAGCTCCCTTTCCATTTCGCAGATACACATATACACATAAGCACACACATACACAATACTTATATCCTCCACCACGATGACCCAGCACAGCTGCCGGTTCCACACCTCCCGGAGCGGTGCCGCCCTGCGACCCCCAGCCCAGGACGCCGCCCGCAGGCGGCTCGGCTCTGCCCGCCTCAGGCACCTGGCCCCATGACCCCGCTGCCCACCTGCGCTCGGCCCGGCTCGACTCCCTTCGGCCCGGCTCGATTCCCTTCGGCCCGGCTCGGCCCTGCCCGGCTCGGCCCTGCCCTCTCTCCATTGGCTCCAGAGCCTCCTGTCCCCACCCCTGGCCGAAGGAAGGGCGGCTTCCCTCCATCCCCATTTACCACAGCAGCTGCCATTCGGCCGCTGCCTCCGCCCATCCGCTGCCTCCGCCCATCCGCTGCCTGCTTCCAGTAGGTGGGGAGGGGCTGCTGACGTTAACTGAGGCAGTGCTGGTTTTGGCGCGTTTAAATGCGTATTTGTTAATGGGAAAGGTATGTAAGGGTGCGGGTTGTTAGTGAAATAAAAAGGCAATAGGGAGCGTGGGAGAGTAGGAGACTGGGGGAAATAGCCAAGTGGATTCGTTGTGGAGTTTGTTCTGACCTTCGCTCACCTCATGGATTGGGTGAATAAAAGAAAACCACAAATGTTTCCACATTATCTTGAATCGTTATGAGACATTCAGACCTCTTTTTGATTAAAATTCAAGTCTAGTATAACAGCGAGATAATCACGCAAACAAACTTCCTCAAACATCACAAAAATCACTCCCATCCATCTGTCATTGCCTATTATGTTATCAAGCAACAGTTACACGAAATTCAGGCTCAGGCAGCTTTCATCTACTTATCATTTGTGGGGGCAGAGGCATAAAAAGCAGTAGTCACTTATTTCCCTGTGCTGCTGCTGCTTTCGCTTAGGAAGAGCACCAAGTGCAGACATGCAGTGTTTTAGGCAGAGCTCCAGCTTTGCCTGGTGCCATCCCTGATATCCTACATGCAAAGGAAGGAAGGGTAGGGTGGTGGTAAAGGAGATGTAAGGTATGACAAGTGAACCACTCCTGTGCTATATATACCACACTGTGGTATATATGATATACCACGCTGTATATGGTGTATATATATGTTATATCACACTGTGATATACCACATTGTGTATCACTGGACAAATTGGAAACCCCTGCAGATTCCAATTCTAATTTGACTGTCATGTTCTTTTTCCCAATTTTACTGCATAACACTGCTGTTGAGCAGTACTGCTTTCTTATACCTGCAGTCCTGGTTCTGAGCCACTTTGCACGCACAGACAAGTGCATGTCAACTTCTTCAGGGTCCTGGGGAACTGCCTGTGGCTGGCTGTTCTTTTCCAAGATAAAACTAGTTTAGGAAAACTGATAAACTGCATATTTGGCTGTATACCTCACTAGCAGACTATTGGAACTTGTTGCTAGGCCCATTAAAGTCACTGGAGCTACATGCAGGTTTTCAACCATATAGAGTAGTTTGCTGAATTAGGAGTAAATGTGTTTTCTTACAGGTGAATCTTCTTCATTTTTCACTAACAGTCATGAGTGTCTCCCTCACTGTTTTCTCACTCAGCAGACTCCATTTCTGTCATGTAACAGAAAGCCATCTTTCATAGTTTACACTTTTCATAGAATAATTAAGGTTGGAAAAGACCTCCAATTTCTCTGGTCCAACCATCCCCCTACCACCAGTATCACCCAATAAAACATGTCCCTAAGTGCCACATCCAGCCTTTCCTTAAACACCTCCAGGGACAGTGACCACCACTTCCTTGGGCAACCTGTTCCAACGCCTGACTGCTCTTTCTGAGAAGAAATGTCTCCTCATTTCCAACCTGAACCTCCCCTGGCACAACTTGAGGCCATTCCCTCCAGTCCTATCAGTAATTACCTGTGAGAAGAGGCCAACCCCATCTCCCCACACCTTCCTTTCAGATAGTTGTAGAGGGCAGCTTTTTCTTGCCCACCTTTCCCCTTCCCTTGTTACATTGGCATTCCAAATTCTAGGTTCATTCCCCTCCCCTTCCTCCAGCTAGCTGCAGTCAATGGTCTGTCTGGTCCTTAGGCCTTGCAAGGAATTTGCCTGGAAGGCCATGTGACCTGGAATGCAGATTTTCCTCTTCTCCAAAATCATGACATTTTAAATAGTCATACTGAGTAGTTTTCATTTGCTTTTTTAATCTGGTGGGAGATTTTCATCAGTAGCACCCTGTTCTCATTTTTTTTCTTTTTTTTTTTTTCTCTCAAATATGATAGAGATAAAAGTTTGTTTTATATCTATATTTTTTTCCACTTCCTTTTTCAAAAAAGAGCTGAGGCTTCCAAGCCACCCCAAGACCCTCACATCAAGGCATGGGGATGGTCACCTGAGTTGGGAAGCCTCTCAGAAAGTAACCTATCTGATTCAACAGCAGGCCACAGATACCCAAATCAGCATGGCCATGTGGATTTCAGGGCTTTAAATACCACCTACATTTTGACTAAAAGCCATGCTGATAATCAGGCTGCAAACAACAGAGGCAAGCCTTTTAACCTACCTTTCAGCAGGGTCTTGTCCTGCTCTCACTACCAGCTTTCTCTTCCCAGCTGCTGGGCAGGCTTTGTCTCCAGGGGACTGAGGGTATGGGACCAGCTAGCAACTCTTGGAAGTTAAACTCCCAGCTTTTTTTTTTTTTTCTTTTTCTTTTTCTTTTTTTTTTCCTCCATTAGAGATACTACTCTTGAGTATTTAGGGCTCTGGGACAGAATGTGACTTAGACAAATAATCAGATCTCTGGCCTGGAGGTTAAAGTCAAAAAATAAAAAAATAAAATCCTTGCTTCTTTCCATATTCTCACTGGATCCTTTCTTTTTCTATCACCGTGGTGGAGAGGTGCAAATAGACATAGGTCTGCAACTTAAATAGACATTCTGCAACTTCACAAGGGGTTTTCAGAAGAAGTATATGTATTGCAACATTCATGAAAGCACGTGGCACTTGACGCCGTGGGTATTTAAAACCCAGCTGTCTTTTCTGTGAATGTATATTCTGCCTGCCTCCTTTGGTAGTTTACAGAGACAAAAAAAAGTCTTAACTTAGTGTTCCTTTTCTGTATAAGTGGATAGTATGAAGACAAAGAGGTATTTCAGTCCATCCTTCCTTGAGATTTACTACCCATACAGCTTTCAGTCAGAACTTTTTTTTTTTTTTCCTAGCTGCATCACATGAGAAGCATCTGACCCAAGAGCAAGTTAAAAGACTCTTTGAGCAAACCCCCACACTGTATTTATATTGTTGTCAAAATATTTATGTTTTTTCTCTCCTTTAAACAGCTTTGTGAAGTCATTTCCTTGAAGGATCTCACACAGATGAAGTAAACCATGCCAGTTCCCAAAAAGATTGTGTGACAAGCTGCATCACAACTTTATGATTTGAGGGATCACAGTCTCACCAGAAGCAGTTGTTGCGATGCTTCTGGTTGTTCTGAAATATTTAAGGACTGTCCTGGTTCGACTAGGATAGAGTTAATTTTCCTTCTAGTAGCTGGTATGGTGCCGTGTTTTGCATTTAGGATGAGAATAATGTTGATAACACACTGATGTTTTAATTGTTGCAGAGCAGTGCTTACACTAAGTCAAGGACTTTTCAGCTTCTCACACTGCCCTGCAAGTGAAGAGGCTTGGGGCACACAAGTAGCTGGGAGAGGACAGAACCAGGACAGCTGACCCAGACTGGCCAAAGATACATTCCATCCCATATGGCATGATCCTGAGCAATTAATAAATTAATATGGGGTGGCTGGCGGGGTGTGTATGGGAGAACAGATGGACGGACCAGCCGCTGCTCAGGGATGGGCATTGGTCAGTGGGTGGTGAGCAATTGCATTGTGCATCACTTGTTTTGTACACACTAGTAGCATGCCATCCTGTAGTTGTACCTTCTGTGGGACTGCTGCACCGTGGTGGGGAGAGCTCCCAGACTGGTCTCTATGGACTTCCTCAGCGTGTGCATCCTCAGGAGCTGCCAGAAGCCCAGTCCTTGCTCCAGCCTTGTCACAGGACGAGAATCTGCACCAGTGGACAGGATGCCATCTTTGCAAACTTCATCAGAGCCTGTGGTGGGGGGCAAGCTGGCCTTGTGGCACACAGGAGACATCTCGACAAGCTCCTCAGCCTGTCTGAGAGGCCCAGCATCGCGGGGAATTGTGGCTGCCCCCTGGGTGTTCAGCACTGTATGCTGAGGAAAGGGTCTCCTCTGCTTCCTCTTCCAAAGCACTGGCTGTCACCAGGATCTGAGGGTTGTTCTCTTGGCTGGGCGGAATGAGCTGGCCGTTTTCCCTCTGCCGGCAGGAGTCACCGGAGTCCCAAGAGGAGGAGGAGTATGGGCAGCAGGAGTGTCTTGCCTGCCTGGCAAGGAGCTGCTGCTGCCTCTTCCTAACAGTCTGGCTGCAGTGTCCACAGTCGAGATCATAGCAGAGCAGCATGCCCATGGGTCTGCTGCCCACCCAGAGCAGGCTGCTCCTGCAGCCGTCCGGTGCCTCAGCATCTGCAAGAGATGGGGGATGCGGAGCGCCGTGAGCAAGTGTCTGTGGGGACGGGCCCTGTGCCTGGGCCAGGTGGCAAGCTGGCCTCTGAAGATGGGGCCTGGCTGCCCCTGGCTCAGATGCGGCCCAGTCCTGGGCAGCAGCAGGGCCCTAGGGGACCCCAGTGCCTGCAGGAGCCAGTGCCAGGGCTGAGGAGAGCTCTACCTGAGTTGTTCATCTGCCCACATCTTCCCTTGCCTCGGCTCCCGGCACAAACCTGCTGGCAGAGAGCAGCCCCCCACTGAGCCTGGCCCGGCTGAGCCCACGGAGAGGCCTCGTGTCCCATTCCACGAGGAATCCCCCCAATCCCCCACAGCCCCCCTGCCCTGCCAGGCTTCCTGAGAAGGGCTGGCCTGGAGCCTCCCTCCTACCTAGTGCTGTTTGGCCGACATGCTGCGGCAGTAACGCAGGGTGGCCCAGGCCACCAGGAGCAAGACAAGGCTGGGGCCCAGGCAGAGGCAGTGCCAGTCCCCAGACATCCAGCATGCTGGAACCAGAGGCAAGCATCTGTGCCATCCTTTGGAGATGCCTCTCCGTGTGACACTGGCCTCGGTGGCTACTGTCACCGGGGGATAAGGGCAGGAGTGAGACTGTGAGGTCACTACCAGCTCTGACACCACTGAGCGCATCAGAGAGCACAGGTGTACAGACGCAGGACCAGAGAAGGGCACCCAGCAGGGCCAGGGGCTGGGGACTCTGCAGGGAGCCCCTGGGCAGGAGGCTGGGGTAGGCCAGGCCCTGCTGGCTGGGGAGAGCCATTTGTGGCTGTCAGGAGAGGGCAGTAAGACCGAGGAAGCCATGTGTTTTCATTTGAAGAACGAAGCCAAAAATTCTTCTTAGTGATGAAGTATTCTTTATTGACAGCACTGGATGCATGGGGGATCTTTCCGCCTAAAGTGCATACCTATCATGACAAACTATCTCATATTTGTACAATGAAATGATGAATATTCAATTAACACCTATACATATTCATTACCTAAAGCCGCCTACTCTCGCTTCGTATGCTAATTAGCTTATCAGTCCTTTGCACTTGCGCAGATTCTTCCAAGAATTGTGGGCAGGAGTCTTCGGGACGTGGGCAGTGGTCTTTGGGAGGAAGGCTATATGTCTTCCTCGTAGTACGCTTTTCACCTTTGGCCTGGAATGTAGTGATTTGGCAAGCTTGCAGCTTCTTTATCAGTCTGAGCTAATTTATGTCCTTGTTGTCCACCTGTTCCCTGCCCGGGACGTGATGGTCTGGCAAGCCCCTGCAACCAGTCTCCACACATCCTTCACCTCCTGGCCCCCAACAGCACACCCTACAGGCTCAGACAACCTCCTCCCTGACCAACAGATGACTTCGAGTATATATTCTATTCCAATCTCAGTATGCAAACAACAATTCATTCTACTGTCTAGTTAACTAAGCATTCTTTTACATTTAACTATTTGCTTGCTTGTTTGATTTCCCCCCTTTTCTTGATAAATGCAAATTCCTTTGCGTTAAATGTATCCATCTTTTGTAGTACAACAAAGCAAACACTTAAACAATGTACATACAAATATTCCCAATATCACAAAAGCAATTGTAATAACAAAAACCTGTTTCAGCCACTGCATATTAGGTAGCCAAGAAGTTATTTTGTTCCACACTTCTTCAAAACTCCATGAGAGATCGTCTCTGGTGATTTAATGTAATATGTTAGTCTGTTTCCATATTTCCTCTACGTCAGTGGAAATTCTCCCACTTTGATCCGCATACACACAACAACTAGTGTTAACAATCCTCGAGCAGCCAACAACAAATCTAAGGCCATTCTGTTTTGTAACACTACTTGTGATAAGCTCGATATTTCTTCTTGTTGAGCTTTCATAACATCAATTGTCCTGTTTTCTAATTTCTCTATTATTGCGGATATATTGACTATTGTTTTTTCCAATTCACTCACTCCTAACCATGGGATAAAACAGTGGGCAAAACTGTGGAAAGCAGTAGGTTTTTCCACTAAGGGATTTTTGATTTCTTGTCCAATTCTCCGAATATGATTTCTCAGATACCCTCGTGACAAAGAATCATGTATCATCATATTAGGGACTACTGCTCCCAAGGTACAAGTTCCCATCCAATTTTTTGGTAAAACTTTTTGAGCTGTATCATTATACAGCCAGTACCATCCTCTTCCTTCTGGCACTGGCCAAGCCATAGAGTTAACAAAAACTGAGGTACCAATAGATAAAGTGGTGTTACAAGACGACTGGTTTCCCACATATGTAACAGGGTTACAATCAATTTTCCCTTGTCCTTTGGGTGGGTTACATCTCTGAACGCAGGTATAATATGACTCTTGTACCTTAGGACTATTTATTTCTAATTTCAGAATCTCATCACATTCAATACCCCAAGAGGTATTTCTCCATAAATTTTCCCAGGATTTATTTCTGGGTAGAGGAATTCCGATTAGAGATATGCCTTTATCTCCATGTTCTGGCATATGTGTACATATCCAACAATTTGTTTTACCCAGGGCGTGAGAAACTCCTTGTACCAAAGATAAATGTGTGTTTTTATCCCATAAAGTCAAGCATAAATTAGGTAGCCACCCCATTATAATTATGACCTAAAGAGCCGTAATTTGGTAGATCCTATTGGGGTAGCAGTCCATGATTTTCCAGGAGCTCTCTTCACTCTCGAATAGTGGATCCAGGCAGCTTGGTCTTTAATCTTGATAGCAGTATGCATCGTCAACAACACCTGATATGGTCCAGTCCATCTTTCTTCTAGGGGTTGTCCTGAAAAAGTCTTTATATATATATGTAATCCCCAGGTTTAAAGGGGTGGATTGGTTGATCCAACCCTCTAGCCCTGGTCCCTAGAATAAATTTATGTATTTTATTCAATTGTTTCTGAAGTTCAGTTATATAAGCATATAAATATTCTGATCCTAACTGCATTAGATCCTCTCCACTAAACAAAAATTGATACGGCCTTCCGTATAAGATTTCAAAGGGACTCAAATTTTCTTTTACTCTAGGTTTAACTCTAATTCTAAGTAATGCTAAAGGAAGGGATTGAGGCCATGACAAATTAGCTTCTTGTCCAATTTTAGCTATTTGTTGTTTAATTAAATGGTTCATTTTTCTACTTGTCCACTTGCCTGTGGTCTATAGGGAGTATGTAGTTGCCAATCTGTCTTTAAAATCTTACTTATCTGTTGTACCATGTGTGCACAAAAATGTGAACCTCTATCAGAAGACATTGCTACTGGAATCCCAAAGCGTGGTATTATTTCATTTAATAAGACTTTAACCACTTCTCTTGCTTTGTTTGTTCGACAAGGAAGGGCCTCGGGCCATCCTGAAAATGTGTCAGTCAGAACCAGTGAATAGCAATACCCCCCTTTTCTAGGGAGTTCTGAAAAGTCTATTTGCCACTGCTGACCTGGATAGTTTCCTTTACCAATTATTCCGAATTTTATTATATTCTTGGTACTAGGGTTATCGTGTAAACAAATGCTACATTGTTGTGTTACTTGTTTTATCGTTGTATATAAATTCCATCCCACTAATGTCTGACTCAGGTTCTTATGCAATGTGTCAGCTCCCCAGTGTGTTTTATTGTGTTCTGTGAGAACTATGGGCCATATCAAATTAGAAGGTATTACTACTCGGTTATCTTTTAAATAAACCCATCCATCTGGTTTCATTTTACCTTTCAAATCTTCAATTAATTTCAAGTCTTCCTTTGTATAATTTGGCTTTTGGTTCATGTATATAGTTTGGACTTTACTGTCTGGTATCAAAGACAATGCTTTCACTTCAGTTATTTCAGCTACCCACTTAGCCTCTTGATCTGCCAATCGATTTCCAATTTCAAAATCGGCGTTCCCCTTTTGGTGTCCCCGACAATGCATGATAGCTACCTTTTCTGGTTGTTTTACTGCCTCTAACAATTTTAAAATTTCTTCAGCGTGTTTTTTCTGTTTTCTCTGAGTGGTCAGCAATCCACATTCTTTCCAAATTGCTCCATGAGCATGCACCACGCCAAATGCATATTTAGAATCTGTCCAAATATTTATTTTCCTTCCTGCTGCTAGTTCCAGTGCTCGCATAAGAGCAATTATCTCTGCTTTCTGGGCAGACGTCCCAGCAGGTAATGGTTTGGACTTGACTACCTGTTGAGTGGTTGTAACGGCATACCCTGCCTTACATTGTCCTTGTTTCACAAAGCTACTTCCATCAGTATACCAAGATTCATCAGCATCTTCTAAAGGTTCTTCCTTAAGATCAGGTCAACTAGAATACACAGTCTCCATTGTTTCTATACAATCATGTGTTATTGGTTCATCCAGAGCTCTGCTAAGAAAAGAAGCTGGATTTACAACGTTAGTGACCACAATTTCCACATCATCTTGTTCTACTAATATTGCTTGATATTTTAAAAATCTCTGTGGTGAAAGCCAATGGTTTCCTTTTTGTTCCAAAACTGCTGAGACTGTATGGGAGACTAACACTGACATTTTCTGTCCTATTGTAAGCTTCCAAGCCTCGTGTATATTGACAACAACAGCTGCAACAGCCCGAAGACATCCGGGCCATCCTTTACTTCATCTAATTGTTTAGAGAAGTAAGCTACTGCTCGTTTATTGGGACCCAGCTTTTGTGCTAATACTCCCAAAGGCATCCCTTGTCTCTCATGTGAAAATAACCAAAAAGGTTTCGACAGGTCCAGCAATCCCAAGGCCGGGGCACGCATCAATTCAAGTTTAAGTCTTTTAAAAGCTGTTCGTGCTTCTCCAGTCCAAACCAATTTTGACTGGTTACTTTTTATCAAGTCATACAGAGGCTTCACCATCAGTCCATAATTATAAATCCAAAGGCGACACCAACCTGTCATTCCCAGAAAGGTTCGCAGTTCTTTTATCATTTGTGGTTCCGGAGTTTGACAAATGGCTTCCTTGCGTTCAGTTCCTAGCTCTCGCTGTCCTCCTGAGATTTTGAATCCCAGATAGGTCACATGTTGCTGAACCAGCTGGACTTTCTGTTGGGAGACTCAATATCCGTTTAAACCCAGAAAATTAAGGAGACTTATAGTCCATTGAATACAACTCTCTTTAGTCTCGGTAGATATTAAGAGATCATCTACATATTGTAACAAAGTTCCTTCAGTGTCCGGAGGTTTCCAAGTCTCAAGTTCTTTTGCTAATTGGTTTCCAAAAATGGTGGGGCTATTTTTGAAACCTTGAGGTAATACTGTCCATGTTAACTGTGTTTTTCTACCTGAGTCAGGGTTTTCCCACTCAAAAGCGAATAGATTTTGACTTTCTGTGGCTAAGGCCAAGCAGAAGAAGGCGTCCTTTAAATCCAGTACAGTAAACCAAACTTGACAATCTTTTAATTTAGTCAATAATGTGTAGGGATTTGCCACCACTGGATGTATATCCTCAGTGATTTTATTTATGGCCCTCAAATCCTGAACTAACCTATAACTTTTTCTGTCCGTTTTTTTTAATTGGCAATATGGGTGTATTGTATTCTGATTCGTATTCAACTAATAATCCATACTGTAGAAATTTATCTTATATCTGGTTCCTTCATTTTCTGAAGCTTCCGCCTTATATCCTCGGCACACTGTCCTAGGAAAAATGAAACCAGCTGTAGTTTACCCTCCTCAGATGAGGGATCTAAGGTATTGTACTTTTGCATGGCTGTTCTTAAACGGTCAAGAAATTCCGTGGGTGTCTCAGCAAATTTTTTAAAAAAGCAAATTTAACTATTTGCTTGCTTGTTTCAGTTTCACCAGCCTGAAGGTTCCTGGAGCCTCAAGGCTTCGGGTTCAAGGGAACTGCTGCCCATGAAAGCTTCCTTGTGCCACCCTGGGGCTGTGGAAACAACACGTGCAAACAGTTCTGTTTCCTTCACTGGCAATAGCCTGCATCCATTTAACAGCCAGGTTATTTTTCTGGTGTTCTGCTTCTGTTTGCTTTGGGGATGTACAAACAAGTATGCTTAGAGTTATTAAAAACCACCTCATGCCAATAAACAAATTACGCTGCTCACCAGAAGTTATGACATCTCACCATCTATCAAAATGTGTATGATGGTCCTCATTGGTCAGTATAGTTCATGGATCCTGTCGTTTGCGACTCGGAGCTTTAGAGGGTTGGTGGATGGAGCGGTCCTTGCGGGAGCTCCCCCATACAACCTGTCTCTTTGGGCAATCTCACTTCTAGCGCCTCGACTGCCTGCAGTCGTACCACACCTGAGAATTCCTGGGGGAACCACAGAATGGCTTGGGTTGGAAGGGACCTCAAAGATCATCTAGTTCCAGTCCTTTGGAGGTTTTTTCCAACTTTAGTGATTTTATGATTCTATGAAATACATTCCCTGCCCCCATCTTGCTCATGCAGACAGTCAAATGAAGGCCATCAAGCTGGTGCTATGATTTCTACTTGGTAAATACATGCTGACTGTTCCCAGCTATCTTGCCCTGTACCTGTTTGGGAATGGAATCCAAGAGAACTTACTGCATGTTCTTTGTATGGATGTTAGGTTGTCCTGTTGCTCTTTGAAATCGTGTAAAGATTTGCATCTACAATCTCCTGAAGCAAGGAGTTTAGAGATGAGAGACTCTTCTCAGAGTGTGAAGAGCCACTTCCTTCTGGTTGTTGTGAACTTCCTAATTGCTAGTTTAATTTCTTGTCCTCATCCAAGACAGCACAGTGAACAAATGTGTATTATATATCCTCCCCTTGTCCTTCATGCTTTTATAGATCTCTGTAGTAGCAATAACAAAAGACATGAAAAAATATGTAAGACAAATGCTAAATTCTGCTTTTCTGTCTCTTTGTTCCATGCAACATTTGACTCCTTATACTTCAGTTTTTGAGAAACTAAGTTGTGTTTTTGCAGTAGAGAATTACTTTTCTGTATTCCAAGGGAGTTGTGTAGCCATCATAAGGAGAAATGCTAACTAGGTAAGTGGACAGTAGAAGGCCTCGCTGTTCCAAAATAAGGTAGCAGCTTGAGAAAAACAGGATGAACAGTGTGAGAACAGTAAAACAAAGATCACAATTCTCAAAACATAAGAAAGGAGAAATTAAAGAGTTGGAAAAAAAAAAAATACATATGTGGTATAGAGGAGCGTCGAGTAGCTTGTGAACGTGTAGTACTCAGCCAGTGAGGAAACAGAGGAGGTGATCAGGCGTCAGGTGATAGGGAATACAAGATTATGATTTGTTTACTAAAATGCACTCCTGATTGATAGGATGCCCACCACTGCAATCGCAAATAAAATAGCTTCACAGAAGATCCTGTCTGAAGAAAATTATTTGAGATTTTTCTCACAAGGACAAATCCTTCAGACAATCCCAGACTCCAAGAAGTCAGCAGACCTGTTTGCATGACTAAAAAAACTTTGAGTTAACACTGCTCTGAAGTCGATGATAAATCAATAGTGACTTTATCGGAAATTAGGTCACTCCTAGGAAAAGGGAAAATACGTGTCTAACAGCTTTTAGAAATGCACATGGCAGACAAAGCAAGGTGTTCCCCATAGCAGTGCAGATGAACCTGTACTATTTACTTGGGCCTTCTGCTCGTGTAGTCACCACGGGGAGGATGTGGGTGAGACACAGAAGTTGTACATTAACATTGAAATAAATGTTTCCACGTTTTATTTCAAGGAGGTGCACTGCTCCATATCCTATAAAAGGAGGTCTTATTGCATACACTAGGGGGCAGAGGCCTTCTGTGCATGGACATCTTTGTAGCTGGATTAGTTTCTTGACACCAACACGTTTCCAGTCTGAACTCTGTTACACATCGTGATAATCCTTGGAGATTTTATTGTCATCAGGTTCCTGCAAAATACATTAGGTCCACCTGTAGCCCTCTGTGGAGAATTTATCTGTGAAATGTCTCATGTTGCAAACCTCCTGGCAGTACCAGAGTCGATGTTTTAAAACCTGTTGTTCATCAGATTACACCAGGCTATTCACACTCTTGGTTTTAGCTCTTCTAGTTTCTGCTGTTGCTGTTGTATTGTGGCTAGTGTTCCCACTGCTGGAGCTACAGCTGTAGTAGCAATAGCAAGAAATCAGGGAATGTAGCAAAAATATATTTGTCATTCCCCTGTGGGGTAAGGGGGAAAAAGTCCTGTTTTGATTTTTGTTAAAAAGCAACAAACATAAGCAAAAACCACAAGGCTTTATTTCCTTCTGTTTCTGAAATTTACTCGTGTCTTCATGTTAAGCAGCAGCTTTCCAAAGGATCCGCTGTCATATTTCTGTAAATTTCTTTACATGGAAGCACTTGGAATAGTTTATTTTAATAACTTTTAAAGTAAATTAATTAAATTTGTTTTTAAACCCTTCCCCTTCATCAGGAGTGGCCATTCCTAAAATAGCCTTCTCAGGAATGTAGTTTATTTAACTTTGCATTAATACCATTTAATCAAGCCTTGAATTAGGTTTTGAAATGACTCGGTTAAACTGGTTCAAGCCAGTTTGATTTTCAGTTATGCAGTAGCTGAAGAGTTTATTTCATTGTAAGATAAATAAGAGAGTTCACATGGGTTTCCTAATGATCAGACAAAGCAGTTTTAAGTCAAATCTACAGTTAAACCACCGCAGCTTTTCGAAACCTTAGGGTTTTTATTTTTCTTCTTGTATAATGAAACCATAAATTAAAAAAAAAAAAAAAAAAAAAAAAAAAAGGCTTTTATGTATCATGGAGGTTCAAGCATAGGTCTCAAATTAAGGAAACACTGATAACTAGTACCTCCTCAACTTTATAACTCCCCCCCCCATCACCATGTGACAAACATAAATTGCTTCAAGAAGAACTTCAGAAGGTATTTATTTTTAAATTCTGCAAGGTCTTACACTTTGCTAATGAATCATACTCCTTATCTGTAATTTTTCATAAATGCAGTTATGCTTGCCATTTTCCATTGCATTGCTCTATCTCACCCAGATCACCTTGGTGTTCCTCCCATGCTGTCCCAGTGGTATCACTGTACATTTCACAGCTGTTTTCACCTAACAGCAGTATGTGTTTCCAGAGCAGTAAAACTTTGCAGACATTTTGGGTGACACTCTTGGTCAAAAACAGTCTTTGTGAAATGGTTGTACTGCAACTCTCACAGACAGGCCAGAGCTGGCTGTGTCAGGTGCATAACCTCTATTGATTTAAGCCTGTCCATGTTTGTCCCCCAAAGAACTGTTTGAGCCCGGAGATCATTTTGGCCAGGGTTAGGTTGAAGCACAGCTGCTATTTAACAGCTCACACAGTGAGAGACAATGGTCAGAGAAAGAAAGAAAAGAGAACGGCATGCAAATCTGACACTGCCAAAGTTAGCCTGGCAGAAAGTTGTCACCCAACAAAGGAAAGGACATTGCAAATAAATAAAAACTACAAACATTATTTTGAATGCAAGATACGGGTTTTCCAAAATGCCTGTAATATCTGTGGAGATGTAGTTGCTTTTTCTTAAATTCACATGAGGAACTGGTTATTTGCACAGCACCAATGGAGACAGTGTGGTCCCAATATAAGGAGAAGGGGAAAATAGCAGGATAGAGAACCTGCTGTGATGGAGTCTACGTGAGCACTTGAACAAAGGGAGATGCTGCATCGGAATTTGGATCTGTGCTCAGTAATATAGTCTGAAATCACTGACTGGTCTCCTGCAAAACAGCCCTGTGAAAAACTGAGCAGGCAGTCTGGTTTCTGCTTGGTACAGTCAGGAGCTTTACTCCTCTCAAAATCTTTGGTAAAGGAATAACACTGCTCTGTGGACACATTGCCTGATAGTCACTAAGCAGTTCAGTGCTAGCATCTGTGCTGTCAAAGAAGGCAGCATAAAACTCAGACAGCAGGTAGGCGTAGTGCTGTCAGAAGAGCTGCAATGCTCATATCCAAAACAAAAATGTACAGTTCCTCATGACATGTAACTAAGGTGGAGTTTCGTCATTTTCCCTATGAAGGCAGATGAGTTTGCTAATACAAATGGCAGGAAAAAGCACATGCAACTCCACAGACACCTCCATTTTATTTGTAGATGACTTATAGCTGTTTTCAACTGTGAACACAAAAACTGTGATAAATAATGTCAACATCAGATGGATTATTTAAAAAGAAACCTACCTTCACTGTAATTCAGAGAGGGAAACAGTAATGGTGGTGACTTTCTGTATGAGCAAGAGTAGCATATACGAGACCAACTTTTCCCATGTACTCATTTCAAATGCTGAATTTGAGGTAACTTCAGCCTCATTCTTATACATGCTGAGAAGACAATACTTAACACTTCATGAAAGTCATGGCTCATGAAAGTAATGGTTTAGTCCAGATCAGGTTCCGTTTAGACATACAGAAATAGAGACACCAAAAGTCACTGTCCAGTTTTGAAAATGTTACTCTTTACCTTTTCCTTGCCTTATTTTTTTTAATCTGCATGATGTGAAAGATGATGAGTGAGAAATGCCTTGATAGCCAGAGAAGGGGTAGCAAAGTCTCATTAGTGAAGATAAGCAATTCCCACTGTACTGCACAGAATGCCAACACGCAGATCACAGTTCACCCACTGCTGCTTTCCTCCCTAAGTTATATTTCTGTCTCCAGTGTCTTTCTGCAGAGCTATTTACACCCCTGTTTATTTCAACAACCGTGGAAGATGTTCCATCACTACATCGGGTTCATTTCATTCTTCCACCCAGTGCAAGGGTATTAAAAGCCAGTCAAATCATTTCATCTGTTAAAGTAATTTCCTCTCTCAGAAAGACAGCGTGACACTTTTTATAAGCTCAAAGCCTACTCTGCTAATTCAGGGAAGACTCCTTGTGAATGCTGAATCACGTCTAGCCTGCAGATGCTGATATGTAGTTAAATCAGTCAATGCCACAGCAGATGCTCTTGACAGGTTTTGGCGGATAAGTTTTTCTAGACCTTGAAAAGATAAACTTGTTTCCACTGTAGAGGTTATATGTGAACAGAAAATGTCCAGTTCTAACCTCAGTTCTGAACTGTATCTGATGGTCTCTGAATAGCTACCTTGTGGACACTAAGGGAATAAGGAAGCTAGCTCTTCTAATACTGAGGAGAGCCTTTAACCGCTAGAGCCAGAGAAGTTTTGCTGCAGGAAGGAAGTGGGAGATTTGAGCAACAAGGAGAGAAGAACTTGTGGCTTGGTCACTGATTTAGGATGCTGATAGTCCAGCCTGGCTTCCCTGTTCCTGCGCAAAGTTCCTAAATGTCCATACAGCACAGAGATGGGAATCTTGTTGAGGCCTGTCTGGCTTCTCATAGAGTGAACTCTTGCACAAGGAGACTGCTGCTTATTATTTACACGTGTGTTTCACTAAAGTCAATGAACTCCTAACTCTAAGGTCATTTGAATAATCTTTCAGTTTGGTGGCTGAGCCAAATAAATCAGAGTAGGGCTGAGATCAGTTTGAACTGATCATTACAGAGATATCTTGGGGTTTTCTGTGCATTCACAAGAAAAAAAAAAGAAAAAAAAAAGAAAAAAAAAAAAAAAAAAGTGAAATGTTACTCTGACTTGTGGAATGTACTTTATTTAATCCCAGATGAAATATTTCTTTACTTTGAAGGGAAAAAAAAAGTTAATCAGCAGGCTAACATAATAAAATTGTTGATGGTATCAGCCACCACTTCTGCAAAAGCAAGCACTCATCTATTCTGTGTAAAAGGCAGATTTGAATATCTTCTCTGAGAGTATCTAACCTGCATCTCCCAATTCTTACAGCAGTGTCCTCTCAAGGCTGTTCTACATCTGCCATGTTTAGTTAAAGGGAGGAACCTTGCCTGATGTTGTGATTTGTCTTGTCTTGCAATTTGATCTTTGGTAAAAGACAATATATTTTTGACATGCTACAATAGTCTTTTCAATGTTGAGAACATTAATGTAGCTTTTGATTCAACCAAAACTATACTGCAAAGGTGATGGAGAGGTAATCATTCCACGCATGTGCTGAAAGAGGCCGGTTCACAGCATCTCTTATTTTTCTTTGGGTTTGGTTTGGTTTTTGAGTTATCCAATGGACTTCTATAAATAGGATATAATCTTACACTCAAATCTATGAGAGAGTGGAAAAAGCATAGAAATGATATCGTCTCCTTGGGAATTTTTTAGATGTCCTCTCCTTTCTTTATCATAAAAAATATGAAATATATCTTAAGTTTAAAGGGATGTGGCAAATACTTTGACCTAAACTAGATCTTATGGGATTGGGAGGCTTTTTAATATAAAACATTTCTTGCAAAGTCTGAAATGAGTGTAAGCTGACTCATAGGAGAAAAAATGAATCATAAAGAATAGCTACTTTAATATTCACAGCAATGAACCCCAAAGCCTCCAACAGTGTCCGCAAATTGTACAATTGACTCTAAATACCAAGAGAGCTACAGAACTAAAGAAAGGGGAAAGAAAAAATAGCAGACAGGGAGGGCAATGGGATAATCAAAAAGCAGGGATTAAAAAAAAAAAAAAAAAAAAAAAAAAAAAAAAAGTCTGGAAAGTTGACCATCAGAAAAGTACCTGGAGGTTTTGGTTGACAGCTGGCTGACAATGAGCCAGCAGTGTGTCCAGGTCGCCAGGAAGGCCAATGGCTTCCTGGCTGGTATCAGAAATGTTGTAGCCAGCAGGACCAGAGAGGTGATTGTCCCCCTGTGCTCTGCTCTGGTGAGGCTGCACCTCGAATATGGTGTTCAGCTTCAGGCACCTCACTACAAGAAAGATGTGTTGCTGGAACACATTCAGAGAAGAACAACAAAGCTGGTGAAGTTACTTGAAAACAAGATATATGAGGAGCAGCTGAGGGAACTGGGGCTGTTTAATTTGGAGAAAAGAAGGCTGAGAGGAGACCTCATTGCTCTCTACAACTACCTGAAAGGAGTTTGTAGTAAAGTGGATGTCAGTCTCTTTTCTCAGATAACAGATGATAGGAGATAAGGAAACAGCCTCAAGTTGCATCAGGGGAGGTTTAGGTAGGATATAAAGAAGAATTTCTTCATGGTAAGGTGGTTAGGCATTGGAATGGGCTGCCCAAGGAAGTGGTGGAGGTTTCGAGCCCAGGAGGTATTTAAGGGATGTATGGATGTGATGCTTAGGGACATGATTTAGTGGTGAACTTGGTAATGTTAGGTTGATGGTTGGATTTAATGATCTTAAGGGTATTTCCTAACCTAAATGATTCTATGATTTTGCTTGTGCTGTGAGGAGTACTGGCCTCACCACTGCCAAATGCTGAACTGTTCTGACTGTAACTGTGGAGTTACAGTCAGTTCATTCATTCATTCATTCATCCCTGTAAGTCATGTCAGCTTGTTAAAAGGAAAGTCTGTCTGGTATCCTTAACTTAAACACAGGTGGAAAAACTTATGTCTACACAGTGGAAACTAATTTGAACTCAGTAGATTATTTTGAAGCTTGTATTTAAATACTTGCTCCCAAGTTTTGAATAGTATAAGTTTAAAATGGAAATGTGGAAAGAGTAGTTCCTTGGAGACAGCATCTGAAGAGATTTTGAACTGAATTCTAAAAGAGTTCTTCATCAGTTTCTAATGAAAAGACAGCTGAATTTCTGAAGTAGGTTTATGATATAGGACTTGGCCTATTCTAACCACTGGATATTTTCTTTGGACACAACTAGATGACATATGTGAACCATCATTTGTGTGTCCTGCTGCAATTGTTAGCCACTTGGGGCTTTTTCTCAATGCCATAGAAAAGGCCAAAACTTATTTCAGGTATGATGCAATCCACTTTAGTGGAGTCTTCCCAAGGACTGATCTGGTTTATTATTCTCAAATTATTGTGATTATTTCAAATATGACCCAAATTATGTAAGGCTTTCAAATCCTGCTTACACTCTGAATTACTGCAATGACTGTGCATTAAAAAGCTTTCATAATTGTAAATGCTTAAGTCTGTAGCAGAAAGTATTTGACTGTAATATCATCATTCTGTAATTATTTGGAAAATTCAGTGCTCTAATGGCTGTTTAATTCAGTTTACCTGCAATGCAGCTAATGTCATAATGAAACAAAATCAACCCAAACTCATCAACACATATGCTTATAGCACTATATACCCTAAAATGTTTGATAATTAAGACGGGAAAATAACCATCCTAGTTATTCCAAAATCAACCCATCAAGACTGCCTAGTCAGATGCTATTTTTCATTGAGAACAGATTAGACCAGATGTGGGTTTTCTAAACTCTACAATGCTGGAGATAGAAATTGACAAAAAACATTTTTCCAAGAATACAAGGCCTCATCTTCCCCTTTTACAACTTACTTTACCAGACAAATACCTCTGACTCAACCCAAACTTTAGGGGAAAAAAAAAATAAAAAATAAAAAAAAAACCTGAGATGATTGAAGCATTAAGGATGGCAGAACATAGTTTTGATAAAGATGAGAGTTACAAATCAGTGTTTTTATGGAAAATGAATTGCAATGTTGACTTAAGGCAAACTCTCATTTTTGGTAAACCTGGGAGAGCATCTGTTAACAAATGCCAGGCAAATTTCATCAACAGTAAAAGTGTCCTGCACCCTGCCTGCAAAGATCATTCTCCTCATTATCTTATTTCCAAAGCAGCCACAAAGCTGCGACACATTTTGTTTCCATGTAAATGCAAGTGTAATGCTTGCTCCCATGGACAGCTTGCATTTGAGAGACTCTAACCTCCTTCCAATCATCTTTCATCTGAAATGAAAATCTGTGAGGACCTTGGTCTTTGACATATGTTTTTCCTTGATACACTGCAACTGCAGGTGATGCTTAGAGTTTTGCTGTGGAAGTTAATTTTTCCATCAGAGAGCAAGCAAACAGGGGAAATATGGGAAAACAGAGAAAAGGAGTGTTTCATCTCTGTGCAGATACTCAGGCTGGGCACCAGTTCTCAAAGCCATTGCTACTGCAGGTGTTTAGCTAAAAATGCACACAAGAAGTGTAATGCTAGATGACAATCTAATGTCAGAGATCATGACATCACCTGTTTCCAGCTGCTGATTAATCATGTGAAAGAAATTAATTTGGACATGGAGGAGTGTGAATCTAACTGCTGAGACAAAAAAACTGCATGTGCATAAAGTAAGCAGGAGGGAAGAAATTATCAAGAGTTTGGTCAAAGTAAATAGTTTCCTTTAGAACTGCACCCTCAGCAAGTTTGCAGATGACTACAAGCTGAGTGGTGCAGGTGACATGTTGGAGGAAAGGGATGCCATCCAGAGGGGCCTTGACAGGCTCGAGAGTGGGGCCTGTATGAACAACATGCGGTTCAACAGGGATATATGTAAAGCCCTGAACCTGGGTCAGGGCAGTCCCAAATGTGAATGAAGACTGGGTGATGAGTAAATGGAGAGCAGCCCTGCGGAGAAGGACTTGGGGGTTCTGGTGGATGGAAAGCTCATCATGAGCCAGCAATGTATGCTTGCAGCCCAGAACGCCAACCATATTCTGGGCTGCATCAAAAGTAGTGTGGCTAGCAGGTTGAAGGAGGTGATTCACAACATGGATGTGTTGGAGCAGGTCCAGAAGAAGGCCATGAAGATGATCAGAGGGCTGGAGCACCTTTCCTGAGATAACAGGCTGAGAAAGTCTCCTCAGACAGGCTGAAGGTTGTTCTGTCTAGAGAAGAGAAGGCTCCAGGGAGACCTTTCAGCAGCCTTCCAAGTACCTAAAGGGGTCCTACAGGAAAGCTGGAGAGGGACTGGAAACAACCTGGAAACACCTGGAGGTGGAGGAAGAGGGAGTCTTGCCCTAGGCTTACCAGCCAGGTGAGGTGGGAGGGCAACAAGGAAAACTGCTCTGTGTTGCTAAATTTGCTGTTCAAATCCAGAGCTGCAGAGGCAGTTCAGAGGGCAGTTCACAGGAGGCAAGGCTCTGAGTACCGGTTGGTACTAGTACTTGTTGGGGAAGGAAAACTGTTCTTGGTAGTGTTAAATGGCACTACATACAAGAAAATAGTATGCATGATACACTGTTGTCTGGCAACTTCATTTACAAATATTTTCATGGCTCTATTGCCTTAGCTGTTCAAAATTATGAAAAATCAATCCAGATCTGCCAGTCTAATAAATTCTGCTGCACTTATAGTTTCTTTTTTTTTTTTTTTTTTTTTTTTTTTTTTTTTTTCATTTAACAGGCAGAGGAACAGACAGAAGTAAACATCTGTCCTATCTGTCCTTTCTTCCATGTGCATTATTAGAAATATCATGGTAAATCCCTAAAGTGTACTATTATATTATGGGCTTTCAGATGAATACAAAAATTAATTCTTGGAGAGAGACAAGATGTTTTAAATTAAATGCTTACATCCCAATACAGGCTTTAAAATCATTAATCACAGGTCTACTGTGCCCTCTCCCAGGTTTTTAAAACAGAGATCATTCATTGCAGAATGGAAACTTGGACAACATTTCTTGTGATTTCATGTTCATCTCATCCCTAAAGGGTGCAGTGGAATTTCACAGTCCCAGTGGCTGAATGTCCTGTGTCATATACTACAAAACCCAAAGCAGTCTATGTGACACACTGCTCACTTAAAAAATAGCTTGTCTTTTTTTCCTGCCACAATCGTAGCTATCTCAAGCAAACACGAAGCTGCCCAATTATGGTTATGTGGTCACAGTCTAGAGGAATAACTGTGACCTACGAATAGGAAAAAAATGCTTCAGACAATGAAGCAGTATACCTCACTTTATTCTCTCAACCACAGACCGAGCTATAATTTTTAATAGCCTCAGGGTTCAGTGAGGACAGATTTCCCTGTACAATTTCATTTTTACTGAAACTCAGCAAAGCACAACGATACATATTTAATGTGCTCTGAGAGAAAAATAAAAGGTTCCACTGACACGTATGCATTGCATCAAGAGAACTAACCTCTCGTGCTTGTGATAGGGTTCCTAAACTTTCCTGCCTGTTGTATGTGCATATAATAAGTCAGTCTATTGTCAAACCACATGCCCTCACAACAATGTGAGTGTCACTTTGCCAGAGGCCAGGATCGCTGTCTTCATCTTCATGCTCTGGCAACTGTTCAGATACTATCCCAGGGGTCAGCGTGTCAACACTGCAGGTCTTTTTTCCCCCACATACTGCTCTTTGGGGCCAGGACAGCCACCCCAAATCCCCCTCCCAGACTCATACACGTCAGGTGCTGTCCCTACCCACAGTTCTGACCCTGTAGCTCTGGGCAGTCCTGGGACCAGGGTTGCAGTGGCCGTAGCTGAGCCACACATGCTGCTTAGGATCACTGGGCGCAGCAAGCACATTCGGAACAAGGTGCTGGGAGGTCATTGAGTTTGACAGCTGTGATATGGCCATGTGTCAGCAGGAGATGTTACACAGCCAGGATATCCTTGTGGCCTTCTGTAATTGTCTGTCATTGCTTTGTTTCAGGAATAAATACATCCTGAAATGAACACATGCCCTTCTTAAGTGGAAGATACTGTGGCCTCACCCTCTTGAATAGGAACAAAGTGCCAAAATAGAAGCTTGCTGGATTAAGTGTTTGCATATGAAGTCCTAACCCAGCCTGCTTCAGTGTCCTCAAGTACTGCAATATTTTTCTTTACAAGCAAGAGTATACCTCTTCAAATTCAAACGAAGAACATGGCTTAAGCAGAAGCAAGATCTATTGAGAATGAAAATTGCACTTTGGTTGATGATGTGTGCTGAGACTGAAAATCAAAGTGGGGCCATCCTTCTGTTCTCTTTCTACAGAAAGAGTGCCAAAGACCCACAGGAGGCTCCTCAGCAGCACCAGGCATCTAGAGCAGTGACGGTGTTTGCAGACTTCCATCTGTATCTATGAAAAAAACTCATCTCATTTCTTGCCTCCATCCTTGCCCATGGTTTGGACTAGCAACATGTTTCAGTTTGTGCTTTCGATTTAGTCTAAACTCAGACGCTCGGTTTCCACTTGATTGGAAACAAGAGTACTGAAAGCCAACTGCGCTTTCTTCACTATACAATGTGGACATCTGCCTGGGTCCTATCTGGAAACAATTTTTTCCCTCCTGTAGTTGCCCATTCTGAAAAGAGATTTATCCCTAGGCCTTTTTTTTTCTTACAACTTTTATTAGCCACTTCCTTCTTAAAGAAAAGATTGTTGTTGTATGTAATGCCCACAGAACAGCTCTAGCTCTGGCTCTGAACATCACATATTTCTATTCAAAAGACAAAAATCTGCCATATTTTAACGCCATGTCTCCCTTAGGGAGTTTTCTATCAGTAAACATGCCAAAGTGAATTTACCACTTTGTCCTATCCTACACAAATAAGATGTATATCAGGAGGTGCTTGAATTTGTGTGACTTTAAGAAAGAGCGTTAAGCACTGTAAGCTTTAAGCACCTATCCTGGTTATGCTCTGTAAATACTCCTAACACAAATAACCCTCAAGAACAGCAAAAACATGCAAACAAATATCTGTAATGCTTGCAAATACATGCATAGCATAATGCAGCTCTTTTAAGAAGGAAGATAGCTGTTCATCTGCATATATTTCTGAACTCCTTATTTCTTTCAAGCGTTCCTACTTTTTGATGTGTATGCAGTCACGAGGGAACTGGAGCAACAAATAACCAGAATCTGCAGATCTTTGCACATATGGATAAGCTTGTGCTCATGAATAGTGCCTTTATACTCAGAGGGGTAGCTTTTCTGAGAAAGATTGATCACATACTTTATTATATGAAAGGCCAGTTCCTAAATGAGGAATCAGATTCAAGTGGAAAGAGTCTAAAAATCTTCTTTCCTGCACTGAATTCAAAATAACATCTCTCTTACTGGAAAAACAAACATAAACTCATTCTAGGTGTCTCTGTCTGTCTGCCTGGAGGATTGGTAATCCCCACCTGCAGGATCAGATCTTTCTGCTCCTGTTTACACTCCAGAGGTTATATCTTAATTACAAAAAGCTGATACACTGTGACAACAATTTCCCTCTCTAGGGGAAATTCCTAGCTGAGAAATCCTAGCAGAGACAAAGTGAAGTTCTTTTTTTTTTTTTTTTTTTTTTTTTTTCCCTTGGCCAGTCCAGACCAACCCAAAAGCTGCCATCCAGGTTTGACCTTGACTCCTACTTTGAGAACAAATTGCTCAGCCTGCTCTCCTGAAGTGCTGACATAGAGACAGCTATTTCCAATGAGTTATCTTGATAAAGAAATTGTGCTGTACCACAGCCAACAGCCTGCTCCTTCTGCCAAGTGGGACCTGTGCGTGGGGGCTGCAGGAGCTGGGAAAGGGCTGTCCGTGGTCCACCCTGCGTCAGGAAGGACAGCCTTTGTCCTGGACACAGTAGTTGCGGCCCTGTACAAACCTGGGGCATAGCCACAGTGAGTGGATGTGCCTGTGATGTCTTCACATGCCCAGAGTTTGGCATATGGGAGCCACCTGCCCCCACGGGACACGCTCGCCCACAGCCACCCAGTCTGGCAGGGAGGACTTTGTGCCACCTTTGGGCTGATGTGAAGGAGCGGCGTGCTGAGACGCACCGGGGCTAAGCCGTTGTGTGTGGAAGAAGGAGGATGCGGGGTGCAGTGGCTGGGCTAGTCTCTGCCTCCATACTGGGTGCGTGGGGGCATCAGGGGCCTTCAGGCCTTCATTCCTATGGGTGAAGGGACCGGCCTTTGCCTCAAGCATTGTACACAGGGGGAGAATACCAAGGCCAGTGGGGTGGCTGGAAAGTGAAACACATGTTACAAGACAAAGGTGGTAGGACTCCTCTCTCCTTTGTGCCCCAGTCTGCTTTGCTGGCCGTGTCCATGGGGACCCCTGGGCCGTGGGGCCAAGCCTCACGAAGGGCTCA
The DNA here is from genome assembly GCA_011076525.1 of Nettapus auritus. Lineage (NCBI taxonomy): Eukaryota > Metazoa > Chordata > Aves > Anseriformes > Anatidae > Nettapus > Nettapus auritus. The sequence goes on from CM021767.1 coordinate 17,321,120, forward strand.
AGGTGCAGGGACATGCACTGAGACAGACAGTGTGCTGTGGCGCTACGGGTGGAAAATGGATCGTGTATCTTTAACCCACAGAGGCTGAAACGCGTTTTTTTTGTTTTTTTTTTTCTTAGTTAACAATGGAAACTTTTTTTTTCAGTGTTTCCCTCCAGCGGTCCTGCCAAGCGGCAGAGAGAGGAAAAAAAGAAAAAAAAAAAAAAAGAAAAAAAAAAAAAAAAAAAGAAACTTGTTCCGCTGAGTTCAACCCCAGACAGGCTCACAACTTCCTTCCTGCTTTCCTACCCCCTCCCTCTCTGCTCTCCTCCTTCTCTCCGCTCCTCTCCCTTTTCCTCCTCCTCTCTCCGCATTTCCAAAGCCGCACCGGCAGCGGGCTCCGCGGCCTCCCCACGGACCCGGCCGGGGCGTGGAGCCTCGGGAGCCGGCGGAGCGGGGAGCCCGGCGGCCTTCCTCTTCCCTTCCCTTCCCCTTCCCTTCCCCCAGCTCCCCGCAGAGCCGAGCCGAGAGCCCCGTGCCCGCGGGGATGGCTCCAGCAGAGCCCTGCGACCGCCGGCGCCTTCGGGCGCTGCCGGGCGGCGACCACTGAGGCGGGCGCGGAGCACTGCAGGCAGGTACGGGGCGGCGGGGAGGGAGGGAGGAAGGGGAGAGCTGGAGGGAACCGGCGGCTGGATGCTTCCCCTCCGCCTGGGGGAGGCTCAAGAGGGCTGTCCCGGCCCCAAAATGTGCCCCAGCGCCTCGTGGTTCCAGGGGGGCTGTGTGGAGAGGGGGGGTTCTGCACAGCCTGGGCACTCCTGAGCCATAGAGAGGTGCCGGGAGTGATGGGGAGCTTTTGGTTACAAAGATACCGGGGACTGCTCTTAGACCTGTTGGCATTTATCTGCCTGGGTCCTCGCAGGGGTGCTGGCATCACACACAGGTACTTCCAGAGAAGTGTGCAGCCACAGCCAGGGTTAGCACATGGGTGTAAACCAGCCTGCACCCTCACACAGCCTGCGTTTTTATGGGCTCCTCATTCCCTGGCATAATGTGAGGATTGCGGCTCCTGCGGCAAATGGAATAAATGGACACAAAGGAGGGCACACAAAAGGATAGAGGGGCACAGAGGGCCGCAAACAAAAGCAGAGCCTCTCTTACATGCATGCACTCACAGCAGGGCAAACGCCAATGGCCGCATTCATACCTGGGACCCAGGCTGTAACTTGGAGGTGGCTGTGGCAGCCAGCATCCCAGAAGGCAGGTGTGTGCAAGGGAAACGTGCTTAGACAGGGTGTGTGTGAAGATGTAGTTGTACGTGGGTAGGTAAGGAGCTAGTGGAGACGTGGTCCCATAATGCACAGAACTGGGCAGGCAGTTATTGAACAGAAATCCATGCATGAGACTGGATCATGGTTGGACGCAGGTGACAAACCAAAAGGTAGCAAATTTGAGCTCTCTGGAGTTTTTCCTTTCATTTGGAAAATGACACCTTTGGGGAGAGATACTCAGAAGCTTCCAACTTTTTTTCTACCTCAAAAATTTACACACCAGTTGGCTGTAACTCCCTAATTCTGTTGCGGGACTAGCTGCTGACTCATCCGTATCTTATGGGACACTGGTTGTGTGGTTTCATCAACAGACAACCTAGGGAAGTGGCAGGAAGGGCAGGAAGAGGGGAAGTAGCCTCCAAACTGATTTCCGTTTGGCTCAGATTTTTCAGGCGACCAGTGTGGGCCATGTTGCTGAAGGCAGCACACCGGGATGCATGGAAGTGTGCTCAGGATTCGTGGCAGCAAGCACCACCCAGGAAGGGAAGGTTTTAGCCAGCTGTGTACGCAGCTGGAGGCTGAACTCAGGGGGTGAGCAGAGTCACTCTCACCACTTTTCTCTGTCTCCCCAGGCTTTTCATTTTATTGAGCTGTGTGCCGGGGCCAGCCCAGCTCCCCTTCTGCCCACTGGTGATGCTTCCACTCCCAGTGTGGAGAGAGCCGTGGCAGCCCCGCTGAGCCCGAGCGCCGAGGCGGTGGTGGTGGCTTCCCTGTGCACCCTGGCTGACTACTATGGCTGTGTACTGCTATGCGTTCAATAGCTTGGTGATGATGAATAGCAACAGCGAGGTGACAAGCAGTGGGAGCAAGACACCGTCTCCTCCCAGACAAGTCCTGCCCAGGAGCCCGGAGACACCTGCCGGCTGCCACTCACTCCCTGTCTTCAGCCCGGCCGCTGTGCCGCCCCGCATGCCGTGCCTTGGCCCTGCTTTCTTCTTGCCACCGCCTGAGGAGCCCCCACAGCAGCTGGGCAGCCCTGGGGGACGGAGGGGCAGCCGGGACGGAGATGGGCCATCAGGCTCCCCCGTGGCACGCTGCCTGCAGCAGGAGCTGCACAATGTCCAAGTGAACGAGAAAGTGGGGCTCTTCGAAGCACACATCCAGGCGCACAGCTCTGCTGCCCAGCTCCTATGGAGCCCTGGGCCCTCCTCTCCTCAGCCGTCCTCGCCCTGGCCATCCTCACTGCGGCCTGCCAGCCCCACAGCACCAGTGGTGGGGCTTGGCCCAGGACCCTGGCTGCGAGCCTATGGGGAGAGCAAGGACCCTGATGCTGGGGAGGTGCTGAGGCAGCCGAGCACTGAAGGGTCTTTGGGGGCCCTAGTGATAATGGAGGCGCAGGCCGTGGGGCAAGTGGAGGGTAGTAGCCCTCTGGAGCCATCAGGGCCCGGACAACAGCAAGGAGACATGGTAGTGGCCCCCACTGGACTGGAGGTCCGATGCCCAGCCATCAGTGGGAGCATCCCTGCTGTCATCATCACGGACCTGGGGGGCCCAGAGGAGGAGGCAGGTGCTGTACCCCCCAGCAACATGCCCGTCCGGAAGCTCTCATCATCCTCAGCCTCTTCCACTGGCTTCTCGTCATCCTGGGAGGAGTCAGAGGAGGACATCTCCAGTGACCCCGAGCGCACCCTAGACCAAACGCCCGCCTTCCTGCATACCCTGGACCAGCAGAAGCCTCGAGTGGTGAGTGACCACTTTTGGGGAGGTGGAGAACAGTCTGACAGTGGCCTCGTGCTGGGCATGGCCTCACAGCCCTGACCCAGCCACTGCAGGTGGGCCGAGGTTGCAACAGAGGTCCACAGAGAAACTTTGCATTTTCTTGGAGGTACTTGCTTTCCCTCGCGTGAAAAACTTGTCCCTGTCACTAGTCTGAAAATGCCAAGCTCGTGGGAGAGAACAGTGACACTCATCCTGCTGTGCAGACCTTGCAGAGGCTAAAACAGAGATAAAGCATCAGTGCCATGTTACCCTCAAAAGCAAAGAGGTCTCTGTGGAGGAGAGGGCTTTGAGGCATTCTGTAAAGGCAGGCACTCACAGGGTTTGTTGCATCACTTTGGGAATTCGTTCCATGTCTGAGTGCACCATACAGACCATACTTTGCTCTGAGCTGTCACGCTGTTTATCTGGAAGGCTTTGAACTGCCTTATCCCAGTGCAGGGCAGCTGTCGTGAGGTTCTCTGATCAGAGTGTGGGCTCTCCCATATTCTGGACGCAAGATATTACCTTGATTTGAGATCAGTTGAGATCAACTTGCAGTGATGTGGTTCATTGTGTTTAACTTTTCGTAGACACGTTATAGTGAAACTCAGTTGCTAAGCTCAATGACACGAGGAAGCCTGGAGCAGAGAAATACCTAAGTACAGTTAAGGTATCAAACTTAAGAAGAACTGACATGGTGTGGTTTATAAAACACTCAGCAGACTGAAATAAACATTTTTTTTCTATTTGCTTAGTCCTTTTCTAAGAACTCAGGCTCAGTTCTGCTTAGGATGGAGCAGCAGTTGAGTAAAAACATGGTTAACGAAGTTAGGAATCTGTGGCTCACCGTGTTTGCAGACAGTTTTGGGACTCTTGACAGATGAATCAGATCTCTCCCTTTCGTAGCTGCTGTAATCCTTCTGCTGATAGATGCCGCTGGTTTTATGTGCATGAGCTGTAGTAATCTGCTCTATTCTTTATACAGTTAATGAGTGTTACTTGTGCCAGTTCTCACTGTTTTTCTGCTGAAAACAGTTCACCGATGAGCAGTATCATCCCTGATGCTACTGTGGAAAACCTCCCGGGGTCTCGGGCTGACTCCGTGCAGCATGCTGTGGCCTTCAGTGAGCTCAGCCAGCCCCTGGCTCGGCAGCAGACATGCAGAGCTTGTTTGTATTACCAGTAGGCCTGAATCAGATCAGGCTTAAGACCTGAGTAACTGCTGGGCTCAGCAGAACTTCTCCAAGCTTAACAGATGAAGAACTGGTCCAAAATGTGTCAGGAAGTCTGAAGAGGTGCATTCAATTCAGTATTTCAGTGCTGGAGTCGTCTCAGCAGGAGCGGCTGGGCTAATTTGCAAAGATGCTTTCTGCTGGGCCCCAAAGGTCCCATGCAGGGCTGATCACTGGCTTTGGCAGGTTATAGTCAACTTCTCAGCAAGGCTGTGTGTGAATGCCAAGTAATTCAAAGCTGATTCATATAAATAACACCCAACTGTGAGTACTGGTTGGCAACGTCTTAAATCCATAATGATACACAGCTACCGAAGCAGTCTCAGGTTGCACACTCATTTGTTTTTGTGAACTCACTGTTTCCTTTTAACAACACATGTTGTCTGGAAATGAGTTGTGTAATGAGACAGAATGTGTGAGAAGCTGTCTCCGCAACTTGCGCTTTTCTGTCAAAATAAATGCTTCCGGGAGACCTTGACCCATAGAGTCACAGAATGGTTTGGGCTGGATGGGACCTTAAAGATCATCTAATTCCACTCCCCTGCCATGGGCAGGGACACCTCCCACTAGATCAGGCTTCCCAAAGCCTCATCCAACCTTGACTTGATCTCCTCTTAACAGATCCACACCCTTCATGTGCTGGGGGCCCCAGATGTAGATGCAGCACTCCAGACAGGGCCTCACAAGGGCAGAGCAGAGGGGGACAATCACCTCCTTGACCTACTACTGCCCATTCCCCTGGTGATGCAGCCCAGGATGCAGTTGGCCTTTTAGGCTGCAAGCACAAACTGCTGGCTCATGTCGAACCTTTTGTCCACCAGAACCCTCAAGTCCTTCTCTGCAGGGCTGCTCTCAGTGAGCTCTTCATCCAGTCCCTACTCATGTCTGTTATTGCTCTGACACAAATAGAAAATAGAAACCAGCATTGTTCCTCTGAGCTGAGTAGATAAATGCTGGGCAGGGGCAGAGCCCTGCTGGTCTGCCCTGTTTGCTGCTGGTGCAGGGAAGGACTGTTGTACCTAGTGGAGAGGTCACGATGAGCTGCAGGAAAGCCATTCTCACTGCAAGTATGTTCTGCACTGCACATCTCCTATTGCATGTTTACAGATTTGATAAACAGCAGGCTTGCTTCTGCCCTTCCTTTCTGGATGCCGTCTATTAGGGATGTCTGGCTGTCTATTGTAGTTCCTCCTGGTGTTCCCGGGGAAAAGGCAGATCCCTCTGGCTGACTTGTCCTCTGTTTATGCTTCAGGTAGGAAACTGAGTTGCAGTGGCGTCCACAAACTGGACAGTCATCAGAAGAAAATGATGTTGCCTAGTGAAAGGAAGGAAGGTAGTGTGGCCACATTTTTTTTTGACCCCATAACCCCATTTGATACATGCTCCATGACGGTTTGTTGAAACACTTTATTCAGTACGTTGCATGTCCTTGGTGCATTCTCTGGTGCATGGTGGCCATACAGCACTAGAAAATAGCAACTATGCCATGATAATAAAGGACTTGTGAAGTACACAGACAATAAGAGCAGTTTGATGTTTTGCTGATGTTTAATTGCAAGTCTACTTAAGGTCTGAGTAAACCTCCATGTAAGAGCTTTTGCAGCTGTGGCTTTCCCTGGGCTGTGGGCTGGTGATGGAGAAGCTCCATGCTTGTTTATTGATGCTTGCAAGGTTTCAATGATGCTTGAGGGGATTACACTTCGTGGGCTTTGTGGGAGGGATGGCCTGTCCAGGCAGCGTGTTTGGATGAGGACACCACGGTTTGACATGCTGCAGAGCAGCCCTTGCTGCAAATCATTGCAACAGCAACCTGGGAAGTTTGAGGAAAGTATGTGTTTCTCAGTCTGCAAGCCGGGGGACACAGCAGCTCTTGGAAGGGTGTCTGTCTCTGTCACAGTGCATATCATGCTGGGGGAGGGCTTCTTTCCTCTTGCCTGGTTGAGCAGGTTGAATGTGCAGGGAAGTGAGAAGGTGCTTCCCATCCCAGCTCTTAAGTGGCACAAATAGCCTAAGATAGCAGCCTAGCAGAAAGGGATATCACACCCAAAAGAAGCCTCATTCTAGCTATGACTACCACTAACTTCAGTGGAAAAATTTAGATCTGTGAGCTTGGCTGCTCCTGGGGACTCTGCTCTTCCCAAGGGAAAGCTGATGGACTGAGGTGTACTTAGCAGCAGGACAACAGGCCGCAGTCTTGGAATCTGACTGTACTCCTTCAGCAAAATATGTTCAAATGATGGTTATTACAGCAAGTCATCATCACTGATCTAATCTGAAACATATAAGTCTATGGGGCCTGATGGGCTTCATCCCAGCGTACTCAGAGAGCTGGCTGTTGTCATCAAGAGACCTCTCAATTATTTTTCAATGGTTTTGGGAATCTGGAGAGGTCTCGCTTGACTGGAAGCTGGCAAATGTCGTTCCAATTTTCAAGAAGGCAAGAAAGAAGACCCTGGTAATTACAGGCTTGTAAGTCTCATTCAATGCCTGGTAAAATTATGGAGAAAATTATTCTAGGAGTTACTGAAAAACATCCGAAGGAGAACGTGGTCATTGGTCTTAGCCAACACAGGTTCATGAGGGGAAGGTTCTGCCTAACAAACTTTAATTTCCTTTTATAACAAGGTCACCCACCTAGCTGACCAAGGAAAGCCAGTTAATGTAACAAAATGTCCAGCATACAGCTAGATAAAAACATAATATGATGGTGGACAATTGGCTGATGGATTGGGCTCAAAGGGTATAATAAATGGAGGCTGGCGACCAGTCACTAGTGGGGTTCATCAGGGCTCCATTTTAGGGCCAGCTCCTTTCTATGTTTTCATAAATGACTTGGATGTAGGACAAGAAGGTGTTTTGATTACGTTTGCAGATGATACTAAATTGGGAGGAGCTGTTGACTCCATCAAGGGTGGAGAGGTCTTGCAGAAAGTTCTTGGCAAATCAGAGAGCTGATTTGTCAATCACCAACAACATGACATTTAACCTGGGTAAGTGCTGCTTTGTGCACCTGGGAAGGGGCAACCCTGGCTATACATGTAGACTGGGAATGAGAGGCTGGACAGCAGCCCCAAAGAAAGGGATCTGGGGGTTTTGGTCAACAGCAAGCTGAACATGAGCCAGCAGTGTGCCCTGGTAGCCAGCAGGGACAACCACATCCTGGGGTACATCAGGTACGGCATTGCTAGCTGGGTGAGGGGCAAGATTGTCCCAATCTAGTCTGCACTGGTGTGGCCTCACCTTGAGCACTGCGTGCAGTTTTGGGTGCCACAGTTTAAGAAAGATATAAAACTATTAGAGTATGTCCAGAGGAGGGCTACAAATATGGTGAAGGGTCTTGAGTAGAAAACATATAAGGAGCATGTGAAGTTGCTTGGTTTGTTTGGCCTAGGGAAGAGGAGTCTGAGGGGAGACATCATCACAGCCTACAGCTTCCTCATGGGGGGAGTGGAGGGGCGGTGCTGAGCTCTGTTTCCTGGTGACCCGTGATAGGACACAAGGGAATTTCATGGAGCTGTGATGAGGGAGGTTCAGGTTGGATATAAGAAAAATGTTCTTCACTGAGAGGGTGGTTGGGCACTGGAATGGGCTCCCCAGAGAAGTGGTCCCAGCACCAAACCTGGCAGAGTCCAAGAAGCATTTGGATAACACTCTAAGATACAAGAGTTTGGTTTTTGGGTGGTTCTGTGTGGACCCAGCAGTTGGACTTGATGATCATTGTGGTTCCCTTCCAACTTGGGATATTCTGTAGTTCTAGAATGCTCAGCAAGGTGGGCACAGTCATCCCCTGGGAGTCATAGAATCACAGAACGGCTTGCTTTGGAAAGTCTGTACTCTTCCCAGGCCACATGTCCCTGCTTTCACTACCTGTGAATTTCCTTTTTGCGCCTCAATTTGCCCATCAGGTCCTGGCTCAGCAATGCCAATTTGCTGCCTTCCCTGCTTAATTTCTTTCACATGGGGTTGGAGAGCTCTTGTGCTCTAAGAGAAGTATTCTTAAAGAGCTGCCAGCTCTGTTCAGCTCCTTTGTCCCTAAGGACAGTGTTCCAGAGGATCTCATCCACTGGGTCTTTAAACAGCTGGAAGTTCACTCTTCAGAAGTTCAGGGTCCTGACTTTGCTCTTTGTCAGACCCATATTCCTCGAGATCACAAACTCAACAAGGGTATGATCGCTTCAGCTCATACTGCCTCCAATCTTCACCTCAGTTTGAGCAGCAGATCCTTGCTCAGCCAAATCCCCTAAATCCCCTAATTTTTCAATTCCTCAGCCACTAGAAACAAAGCAAAAGAAGATTCAAAAGAAATGCAGAAATTGTGCCAGTATGTACTATAGGAAACAACAACAAAAACAAAACTCCTGGAAAAATAGTGAAAGAAACTACAGTGTTCCTCTTTCCAGTTATCCCACCACCACTGTAAAAACACAGGGATATACGCCGAACAGTAATCAAGAAACTCCTAGTACATTGTGAAATCTCTGTTCCTTTCAGCAGGCAGAACAGCTTGCTTAGGATAAGAGACTTCCATTACCATGTGCAAAATAACAAGAGTGTTTGGAAAATGCTAACGGCACTGCTGCTGACAGATGATTTTTTTATTGATTTGTTTGTTTCACTCACAATGGCCATAGCGTATTTCTGAAGAGCCAAGTTTAGATAGGATTAGTATTAGCCAAGGGCCTATGGGACCCATGCTTATTTCTCTTTCAGATCTTCCAAGATGTAAGCTGACAACAACACTCCTGGTTTGTTTCTATAAAAATCCATCAAATTAAATGTGCTTTCATTCCCTTTCATAACTGTGACTGTGATCAGGAAGTCTCTGTGTAAGAGAAACCATGAACACACGGCTATGGGGATGCATGCAAGCCCTGTGAATATATGTCTTTAGGCTCACTCTGTTCAGGGTCACTCTTTAGGATCACTTCTTTAGGCTCACTCTTTGCTCCTTCCTCCTGCCATGGTTATATTAAAAGCTCCTAAGCTGATGAGCTTGAGTGCTATTAGCAATATAGTATCAATACAATGTCTAGCATATTAGGGCCCTGCTTGCTTGCTCTGAAGTTATTTGTAGGCTCATAATGTGTACTTTTAAATAGTGTGCACTGCATTGTGGCTGTCAGGAGAAGATGCTTAGCGCACGAGGTGAAGTGCCAAAGGATGGAGCCTCTTTCAGCCCTGCTCTGGGAAGACTCAGAGAAAAGGGAGAATAAGGTGGGTACCTCTGCTTCTCCATGCTCAGAGTACCACATTCAGCAGACTTGGTGGCACAGCATGGAACAAGATCAGGACCACCCAGTGCTTGGCAGGCTGAGCAGAGACTTAGGCTGTTCATAGACTGAGTCTGTGCACTTCTGGGAATTCACAAAGCACTGCTCTCTCTTTGGTAGTTTATCTTCTACCTACTCATGTGGCCTTCTTGGCAGATAAGCAGCTTTTTTATGGGCTCCCACTCACGGAAGCTAGGTGAAGATGCTGCCATAACCCAGTGGGAGATGAGCGGTGCTATTTCAGACCCGTTTTCATCAACACTTTTAAGCTAATTGGGAAGGGTTTCTTTTCTGCTGACATTCTCCATGATTGATAGCTCAGGAGTGACATGGCACATAGATGCCTTACTTGCTAACACAGATGATGTCTCTTGCATATTTTGTTTTTAAAACAATTTCGCACTAAAAGAGTTCATAAAAATGGAATAAAACCCAAAACATTTCTGAGGTGAAAAAACAGACAAGAACAAGCATGATGTTCATCATTCTTAGGGTCTCCAGCTCTGGAGACAGCCATGTTTCCTCCCCTTCTGATAGCCAGGAGTGTGCTCAGGTGGCCAAGAAGGCCAACAGCATCCTGGCTTGTATAAGAAACAGCGTGGCCAGCAGGTCCAGGGAAGTGATTGTCCCCCTGTACTCGGCTCTGGTGAGGCCGCACCTCGAGTACTGTGTTCAGTTCTGGGCCCCTCACTACAAGAAGGATATGGAGGTGCTTGAGCAAGTCCAGAGAAGGGCTACAAAGTTGGTGAAGGGTCTGGGGAACAAGTCTTACGAGGAGCAGCTGAGGGAGCTGGGACTATTTAGCCTGGAGAAGAGGAGGCTCAGGGGCGACCTTATCGCGCTCTACAGGTACCTCAAAGGAGGCTGTAGTGAGGCGGTGGTTGGTCTATTCTCCCACATGCCTGGTGACAGGATGAGGGGGAATGGGCTAAAGTTATGCCAGGGGAGGTTTAGGTTGGATATTAGGAAGAACTTCTTTACTGAAAGGGTTGTTAGTCACTGGAATAGGCTGCCCATGGAAGTGGTTGAGTCACCATCCCTGGAGATCTTTAACAGACATTTAGATGTAGAACTTAGGGATATGATTTAGTGGAGGACTTGTTAGCATTAGGTCAGAGGTTGGACTTGGTGATCTTGGAGGTCTCTTCCAACCTAGACTATTCTGTGATTCTGTGAATCACAGGTGTCAGGAGCTTTGCTGGTTACCACTTAATACCTTTTGGGGTATTAAGCTGAATGTCCACAGAATTAAGTTCCTGAAACACTGAAAATTTTACAGTTTTGTCTATAACTTTTTAGAGCCTTGCAAGGACAAAAAAAAAATATCAAAACATAGTCAGCAGCTGTCTCATGTTTTCCATATGATTTCTATAATGTGTTAGGTTTGCATATGAAGAAGATATTAGTGCAGCACTGAACCTTTGCATGCCATGCAGTGACTGAAAGCCCCCGTTGAGCTAATGTTTTCTTTACAAGTAAATCTGTTCTAACTCACTAGAGGAATAATGACATCTATGTATGATGTTAAATGTCGCTTCAGCTAAGATTAGCCTTCTGTAATTGTTAGAGATTATTTTTGTTTATACCGGTAGGAAAATTTGTGCAGTAAATTTGACCTGCTTTCATCCAATGAAGCCCAGCCAAGCTTTCTAAGAAAGACAAGTTAATATTTAGCAGACGGTGAAAACTGAATGTTAACATTTGCAAATCACCAAGTGATTTAGCAGCCTAATCTGTATCCTCAAATATGACTTCTAGGGCAATGTGTGCTTTAATACCTGTTTGGTCACTTGCAGTGGCCCTTTGACAGAATTCATCATGTTGGATATCTCCGTGGGATAAATCCCCTCCTATGGTATCTTTCTTTTCTTTTCACTCTGATGTTATCTTTAGGATTAGCCAAGGAGGCTTAGAACAGGATTCTGTTCCTAAATTACACATAAATGCATTTTATAACATTTGCCAGAGTTTCATTCATATTCATACACGTAAAAATCCATGTCACGCACAACCTGCACAATAGTTGCAAGTACTTCAGAAACCTGCTTCAATCTGAGGTCTATCAGCCTCAAATGAAAGTGCCTATGACTTGGCTCTTCAGTCGGTGTTTAGGCAGCAAAATGTGTGATTTGTTCTGTAACAGGGATGGTTGCCCAGCAGCACAAGTTGATGTGGGTATGTGTATAATCTCAGGGTCTCCAGCTGCAAGTTTCAGTCCACACTCAGATTTCATGGGTGCTTTTAAAGGATGCATGCAGATCACAGCTTCTTTGCCAGCCGTTGTGGGAGTTCAGCCCTAGAGAGCTTCTGTTGCAGCTTCGTGAGGGAGACCCTTTCTACCACAGTCAGCTGTGGGTTGTGGTGACTGCAGAGGAATTTTCTGGCCCTTAGTTTGTCATTGAGCAACAGTATTGAAGTCTGAAGCAGCTGCAGGCTGCTAAGACCCATATTAGCCTTTATCCTCTCATAATATTTATTTCATTGTTATCATACATTTCAGCTATGAGAAGAAAGAAAATATTTATTTGTTTGTTTATTTAATAGTAAATAACTTTTTTTTTTTTTTTTTTTTTTTTTTTCATTAATGAATTGTAAAGTGACACAGCCTGGTAGCAGGAATTCAATTCTTCCCTTCAGCTCTGCGATACATTGTTACCCAAAACACAGCGATTGCTTTGGGGAGGAAAACAAGGGGGTAAAACAGTAAGTGCTTAGCACTTCAAACGACTTGTAGTACAGTGCATTATCTGATCAGCAGTACACAACAGGAACTGCATTAGCATTTAGCACTGTTGCGGTTCTTAAGTAATAGTAAAGCATCCGTCCTCCCCCAGAGAGACCTACATGGGCTCTGAAGTGCCATGCTGACGGACATTTTAATGAGGTTTGGTTCAAAGTGCAGAATCAGACTCTCTATTTGCTTCATGCATTTGGTTTGCAGAGAGGACAGCACCTGTAGTTCCTGTGCCGTGGGCCTCATTGAATTGATAAGGGTTTTGTTGTTGGCTTCTGGGTTTTCATCCTTCGCTTTAACTCTTGTACCTGGCATTTTGGGAGATGGGACTTGCAGGCTGTGAAGCAGAGGGAGTGCGTTACAGTTATCCTGCAGTCTTTATTGTTACAAAACTCCCTTCAACCTGAATGCTTCGGGCCTTGCTGGAATGAAAAGTAACACCAGGAACACTCAGCACAACTTCTTGGTAGGATTGTGATGCCAGGGAGAAGACAGAAATGTGGCACAGAGCAGAGGTTAGCAGAGAGCTCAGCAACGGCAGCACCTACCTTCAGCATCACCCCTCCTCCCCCTTTGCTTCCTGTCCCTTTGCCCTTGCTTGGGCAATTCATCTGCAGCAAGATAGAATCAAAGAACCCTCTTCCTTTGCTAAACAATTCGCTCCTTTTGTTAGAGTCAGATAAAACGCTGATAAAAGCTGTTGTAGCTCCGCTGAAGCCAGCAGGAGCATGCTGCAGATTCAGTCCATTATCGCTTGTTCCCCTTGCTCTCCCCTTCATGTATCCAGTTACATCTTGCACCGAGTCCAACATGAAACTGAACTCGCGGAGCAGAGAAGCAGGCCCCACACAGGCTTTGTCCACTGATGCACACAGCCTTTGGGGACGGGAGTGTTACAAACAGAGATCTTAAGGGTGGTTTTTTGGAAACTGTATTTAAGGCTGACTGTTTTTTTCTTGTTCCTTGCTGAAGTCTCCATTTCCACTGCTCGCTAAAAGGGCAGGAGCAGAGCCTCGTCTTCAGCTCTCTGCTGGGCCTCGTTCATTACCACCATCGTTTGACAAGGTGTTCTGGGGAGGGGGAAGAATAGCTTTTACCCCACTGAGCTACATGTTTTCAAAGCAGTTTTAGTAAGTGGGTACTTAAATACAATAGTCCAGGGAGCCTGTGTGTGTTACGTGTGCTGTTATGGGCAATATCTATTTCACATGCTGCAGGGACCATTCCAAGCTGCATCTGTCGGAAGGGAGGAAAAGTCAGGTTTGCTTTTTTGGCTGACTGCAGGTCAGAGTCCAATCTGCAGTCTCCCTGGGTGCATTTTATATGGGTGGGTTTTGTTAAGTTTCAGGCAAAGTTATTGCACCCCTAGGCTACTCCCATTAAACGTTTGTCCAATTTTAGCAACATTCTTTCCAGGCTCAGCTACATTTGTTTTTATCTTCTCTATGTCAACTGATGATCTGAGTCTAAAATTAAAACTCTGCAGGATCTCCTGTTATACATTTCTTCCACAGCTTTAGCTGAATCAGGACATTATAATACAGTAACATGTTGTAACACCTAAAGCTTTCTTTAATACATTCCAAATTTAAGGACTCAGCAAAGTTTATATATCCAAAGTAATAAATTTAAACAATAGTAAGAGCAAATCCTGAACCAAGATTGTATCTTGAAAGTGGGTTGTAGGATTTTTTGGTGGTAGTTGTGTGTTTGACTTTTTTTTTTTTAAGTCTGTAGGAAATTCGACAGGACAGATAAAAGATGATGAGACAAACAACTTAATCCCTTGATAATGTCAAATGGAAAATCCAACAACAGATTGGCAAGGAACTCAAATAACAACTGTCCTTACTGAGGACTATAGAACTGGTTTCAAAGCCTGATCCTAGGATATAATTAGAGATGAGCCTGAATCAGGCCCCATAAGTTGAAACTTTTTTTTCAGTCCATGTATAGCATCAGTTTAACTCCGCTGGGGCTCATTCAGCATCACCTCATACCTTCTGCTGTCCTCAGTACTCAGACAAAGTGACCGTGAGGGAGCCAGGGTAGTATTTCCACCTCTTGGAGCTGTTGCAGATGGGAGTGTTGGACAGCAGTGAGTGCGTGCTGCCCAGGTAGTGACTGCTGGTACAGGGACAGGCAGAGGTGCTGGTGCTTCTCACAGCTTCCAGCACTGCACTGGCCTCTGAGTCCTTTCCCAGCACACAGCTGCACCCCATGCAGCCTCTCCTCTTTGCCCATTCCTGCTGCTTAGGGCAGTCTCAGCTGCTGCTGGAAGATACCCTTTGAACTCAGAAATGTAATTGTCAAGCAGCCTCAAAAAAAAAAAAAAAAAAAAAAAAAAGTTTTTTATTTTTTGTCTCTTTACAGCCTTATTTACTTAGAGCTGATGGCCCTTTATCCTGTACCTTCATGATAGGAATGTCTTACTGGAGTGGAGATGAGGGTGTCCATAAAGGAAACAAAGGAATGAGATCTTGGAACTGTATCTTATCTCTATCCACCTGAATTACTGTTGTATTTTAAAAGGCAGTGTATGTGAAACCAATTGTTTGAAAAAGAAACCCTGACAAGTGTGCTCTCCCAGCTCCATTGTTTTAATGTTCTCCTAGGAATTTGTATATACAATGTTCCCAGTCCAGTTTATCTCTTTCTGCTTGACAAATCCTGCATTTTTCTTGATCTAACCTTGATCTATTCTTTTTGCAAAGCCCACAGAATTACCTATCAGGTGTCACATTGCCACCTTCACGAAAACTGTATATCACAGTTTTTGACCTAGATGTGCCACCACTAAAAAAAGAGTCTGCTTAAAGCTCATACATTCAAGATAAAGGGGTGGAAAACCAGCCCCAAACTGAGCCAGACCCTCTCTCAGAGGAGGGTGCAGCTAATATCATCTGGCTCTTGTAGAAGCCTCCTTGCACAAGAGGTGAAAACAAACAGCTATAGCTTTGCTCCTTCACTGCTAGCATCCCCTCATCTACGTCTCATTTGAGGAGAAAAGGCTTGGCCTCTCTCCTCAGGTCTTTGTTTTCTCATGTTTCTCTCTGGTGCTGAGATGACTTTTCTGAGCTGAAGAAGATACGTGGGAGTCTGGGTCCTCAGAAATGTCCGTAACATTGCCCAGGGGACAGTCCAGTGATGAAGACAATGCAGAGGCAGCACAGTGCCACCTGTGCTGGTTTTTGCCATTCATGTATTTTACAGCCAGACCAGCTCTGGTACTGGGTCTTGGAGCTTTTGGCCAGCCTAAAAACTGTTCCACATCCCAGGTTTGTTCTCATGGATGGGAACCCTTCCCTAAGGGGAGAACACACAGAGGTGCCTATTGAGTATAGGCTGATCTCATGCTTGAGTGTATGCAGGAGTTGACCTTTCAGCACTGAAATTAGTGATGGGAATAGATTAAATCACGTTTGCAAAGAAAAGCCAAGTAACAGACTTGATGCACCTAGGGGGAAGGAGTCAAGGTGGAAAGAGTTGCAGAAGGGCCAGATGGCAGATTCCGAAAGCCATCTTTCAGCCTTGGGTTTGATGGATCTTTGCAGAGCAAGTCTGCAGGGCTATATTGAGATGTGAAATTCAGAGATGAGATGATGAGCCCTGGAGGTGAATTTTACTTGGGTGTGTAAGTTGGAAAGGCTCTGTTAGGGATATTATCCTGAAAAGGCTGGGAGGCTTGCAGATAGGTTGGATGTGAGGACTGAGAGAGAGAGCGATCCAATTTTTCCACTTGCTAGAAGTTTCAGGGTAGAAGAAAAACACTTACAAATGAGAGCAGCAATATTTACATTCACATTTCAAAGGCATAAATTGTCCTGCAGATCACTGGGCTGCGAAAAATCAAGTGTCTGTATTGCCTTGTGAGCCACAGTGCTGTCACGCTTACCTCAAAGCCAAAATTTCCGTAAACTTGCATGGATCACCTCCAGGCCCTGGCACACCCCATCCACCCTCAGAGGCCTGATGCTGAGTTTAAATTTTTTCCAAGAGAACCAAAACTCTGCGCTCTCCCCCACTATCCGGAAGCCAGCCCAGCCTCATTGAGGAACTCCGTCTGCATGGTGGCTTCTCACAGAGACTGACTCCCTGTTTGGTCTCCGGAGAGGGTGCCTCTGGGCTTTTTCAGGCAGTACCGTGGAGGGCAGGGCTGCACAGGACCTGTAGCTGCTTGCAGAGATGCTGTGGTTTGCCCTCCAGCTCTGCTTGTACCCTAGCAGCATCTGTAGTGTGCCCCCAAGACATCCTGACCACCAGTCCTGTCTAGAAAGACTCCAGCAGGAGATTGTAGGAGCTGGCAGAACAGTTATTATAGCAAAGAATAAATTTTCCAGTGAATGTCAAGGGGGAGGGGGAGTCAAAATGATTTAGAAATTCAAACACATTTCCTGAATACTGCTGGTATTCTGGTCTAGAAAAAAATAAAATAAAATACAGAGGTGGGGGAAGAGGGTGGGATGTTAAAAATAGCGACATGTGTCATTCTGACACTTTCAGAATGAAATGTTTAATTTTGGGAATGGTTTGTTTATGTTTTGCAAGCATTTGAAATGTAGATTTGATTCAAAACAACATTTTTCACTTAAAAGTTGACTTTGGCATCAAAACGCATTCAAAAAGGGAAAGAGAAAGGGTTGTTAGAGATTACGTAACCCCAAATGAAACCAAATGGCTTCAAATGAGAAATTTCAGTTTTCTTTCCGCAGCCCCGCAATTTAATTTGTGTGCAGCCCGACCTGAGCATCTCCTCTCCCCCAAGGTTTTTTGGCTGAGCTCTGATGCAAAGAAAGCCGCACTCCCTCCAGCTCTCGTGCTCGCCAATCCTTAAGCGCAAAGCCATGGAGCGAGGACTTCAGTATAATCTGAGGTCAACCACACTTTGCTGTGATTCAACCTGAAACCTGTGGTATCAAATGATTAAGAGTTGTAGCTTTTGTAGATAACTGGCAGCTTCTCCGGAAGGCGTAACGTGGAACCTCAGTTAGAAAAATTACCCAGACTCATGAGGCCCTGAAATCTGATCTAGAAATCTTCAGAAAAGCCAGAGTTTACACACAGCTGAATGGCAGACTTTCACTCCTCTGACAGTCACACTGGGCTCATTCAGCTGATTTATTAACGGGAAACAAACAAACAGCTAGCAGATGCTTTGCTGCACCAGAAACGAAGGAATGGGCACATTTTCTATATTGAGCCATCACCCAGTTTTCTGTCCCTTGCCTCTTTTCTGCATTGTTGGGACATTTCGTGCTGTTTCCTCCTCATTTACCATGACTGTCTTCTGACCCCTTTACTTCCCTGCCTTGGGAGGGTTTGGGTGCAAAACAGATGCTGTGGTGCAGGACAGCAAGCCTTTTAGCTGCTTTGACAAAAGCAGCTTCTCTTGGTCAGGAGCTGCAGGAAATGCCTTTTCCGTTCTTGGGAAAATCCTGGGTTTTACCTGCAGTGGGAAGATTTGTAAGCTTTTTTCCTGTCCTGCTGTAATTTATTGTTACTGAAGGATGGATCTTCTCAAAATAATGAGCATTGCCTTGAAAACCACCAGACTTTTTGGTGGGGTGGGCAGGGGTAAGTTCTGTGTTTGTTTTTTTTCTAATTTCTGTGCCTTTACTTACACTTGGGGCAATTTTACAGTCTCATCTCCCTTAGCTAGAATGTTATAAATGTGCTTTCTTTTTAAAAATGAAAGCTCAAAGTCTCAGCCACCTGATAGCAAGAGCTGGGGGCTGCGAAAACATTTAATTTATTCTGTTTTACTGTAACAAACTGAGAAAGCCAGCTCTCCCTTCCTGCCCCAGCTGAAACAAAAAGCCCACCCTCGAGTAAAGCAACATCTGACTTCCTGCTTGGACATGTGTCACGGGCCCAGGACAGCAGGTGGCATTTGGCTCTTACATCTCCATGGAAATTAACAGTCGTCTCCAAGGCAAAAATGGGAGGTAAAAGCATAGACAAGAGAAAAGTGGTGACTGGAGAGCAAGGCAATACAAAATGCACATGGAGGCCCACGTTTCTTCCCTCTCAACTTTTATGTAAAATAAAATTTGACAACTAAGCACCTTTTTTCTATTGATAAAGGAGATTCTGAGATCTTTGACATAAGCAGCTGCCAGGAGATAGGAAAACAGCTCTGATTACGTTAATCTTAAATGGGAAATGATTATGAGATTTTAACAAAAATCTCATTTTTTCAACGAAATGATTGCATTTAGACAGTGATCTATTGAAGACTGTATAGATCTTTTAAAAAGAAATATTAGGCTCAGACGGTGGTCAGAAAAGGCTGAGGAAGGTTGTTTAACCCTCCTAAACTTCCTTGCAATTGAATAGTGCAAAGGTCCTGAAATGATGGCAAGTTCTCTGTTCTCTAGCAGCACTGAGGGTGTTTGGATTTAACGTCCTCTCATCACATACATTGACACCTTCTCCAGTTCTCCTCTTAAATTAAGACACCGCAGTATTTTTTTTTTTCCAGATGATAGGTATGCAATTTTGTTTCCCCAAGGGTAACGAGGCAAATATATTCTTCTTTTTTAATGCATCTTTTTGAGCTGGTTTATGTTTAAAGGGAATAATCCCCAAAGCAAAGGCATCAGTGCTGGCAGTATCCCACTTCCAGTTGATGGGCTCATTTTTTTTTAGGTGCCCCATCTGCAGGGTTAACTTCAGTGACATTGCACTACAAGGGCACTTTTAAAGATCGTAAACAACATGAACATGTTCTTCTGGAAAGCAACTGTTTCTGGAAAACTAGATAAATTTACTGTTGGCCTAATAAACAGAATTAGAATATTTCTAGGATGTAAGATTAAATGAGGAAAGTAGCCTTTCTGGTTATTGTCAGAAACTATAGGCTTGCATAACAGCAACATTTTCTATATACTGTGCGATTAAGTTACTTGCTTGGGAATTACACCACAAGTCAGTTTCAACAGCATGGCCAGCTGTAAAATAGCACACATTACAACACACATACTGAATGTTTTTACTTGGAGTCAGTGTTTATTGAACAGAGTGGGGATTTGAGAAACAAGCCTTGGCCCAGGGAACACTAACAATGTGATGTGATGGCACTTAATATCTGTAAAGCAACACAGTTAACATTATAGTTTTTTGGAATAATTTGTCTTTTTTCCAAAGACAAAATACTTTGAAAATACCTGCTAAACCCTTTAAACTCCCAAGATATATTAATTTTCTTGTTGGATAATGGAAAGACACAGATTTCACCACTAATCTTGAAAGAATCCTGCTTTTTTTTTTTTTTTTTTTTTGGAACGGCAAGGGAGACTCCAGGCATAGGCTTGGTGGTTGATTTTGCAGGAGCAACTCCAGCTGATCTCAGTGCAAAGTGTTTATTTGCTGCTGTTTGATGGTCCTTTGCTGTCTTCTTTTGCTACTGCAGGAACCAGGGCTTCACACAAAGCTTACTGACTCCCTGAACTATGTTTCTCTCTCATTTTTATTGAGAATAACTGACAGTATAGAGCATTGCTTCTTTTAAATTTGAAGACAGGAACAAGATTGGGCCATATCAGCTCTGTCATAGCTCTGTTGAGTCTGGTGGGCTTACACCAGGGATAAATTTCAGTTAGAATTATATGAAACAGATGGGCAAGGCTAGTGCACTGTTTATGTAAAACCATGGAGAGCTGCCGCATTGCAAAATCCCCCTCACAGCTAGTATGATTTGGGATCCTTCGGAAAACACAGCACAGGAAGACCAGCAGCAAAATGTACCACAAAGATTAAGTTTTCCATCTTTTCCCTAAGCAGGTCTTTTTGTGCCCAGAGCTGAGGAACATGTCAGTGCTGTAGGAGATCAGTGTGCATAAAACTGGGTTGGCATCCCAAGGAAGAGGACAGGTCAAGATTGCCATACCCTGCGATGGGAGTAAAGTTATAAATACATTTTGGAGCAAAACCAAGAACCATCCACCAGAGCTATTTCAGATGACCTCAAAATAAATTTAGATACTTTTTTTTTTTTCTTCTGTTTCTTAATGTGGCTTGCTCAGCTCTCCAGCAGAATAGGAAGTAGTCTGAGGAGCTGTGTGAGTAACCAGAGTCATCAGATCAATGGAAAAAATGGCATGAGTACATTTTGTGAAAGTACAGCCAACGATTTTGAAATTACTGCAGTTTCTCTTCCTAGATCAGGGCTGTTGCTCATGCCAAGGGGACTTACGTTTACCAGTACTACATCTGTAAGCAAACAAAGCACTTGTTTTTGATGATATATACACGATATGCACCCAGGGGTGCATAAGCCTTGGTGGCTTGGATCAGGTGCCAGATGAGTTAATCTCTCGATGTGATCAGAATCCTATGTAATTTTTCAATACCTTCCATGCCATTTAGAAGAGAAATAAACTTACAGGTGTTGGTAGCTGGGTGTGGGGAGCTGGGGCTATGTAAGGTGGGAGGGAGGGGACAAGGGGCACCATTTTGCTCTCAAAGAGGAACATGCACGGCTGTTGATCTCAGAACTGAGTCTGGTCCTACATTTTAGTGACACTTGCAGCTTCTTTCATGTTTTGCAAGCTCATCTGAGAATTGAATGCATGCCAAATTAATCTTTCAAGGGAAGCGGAGATGGGCTGAAAATATCTCTGGCATAGATAATTCAAAGGAAGTGCAACTTTTATAAAAGCATGTGAAGTACATCTAAGAATCTACCTGTTTTTTCCTCTTCCCTTTTTATCTTTCCCACCCTTACTCCCATATGCTGTTTGCCTCTTTGCTGTCTCATCATGTCACCATTTCCTTCAGCCTTTTTTCAATTCGTCTTTCTCAGAGAGGCATACAAAGAGTTTTCAGTCATGTCACATGCTCCATCTGGAAATGGAGCACGATTCTTTCCTGACCTTATTTTCTCCAGGATTTTGTCAAGTTTAGCTGCAGATACTCCCCAGCTTTTCACCGATCAACTTTTTAGCTATCCTCTGCTGTGGCACTCACGCTGCGGGTGGGTGAAGGCTGGCTCAAGCTACAAAGCAGAGGTGATGCCGTGAGTGCAGGGGGCACAAGGGGCCGCAGGGACGCCCGTGGCAAGCTGTGTAGGGTGGCTGCAGGGAGGGAGCGGTGCGGTGTGGGAGTGCAGGGTCCGGAGAAAGAGATAAGGTGGACAGGAAGGGAAAAGGCAGGTAGAAAAGGGAAATGACCGCTGAGGCCAGGAAGACTAAAGAGAATACAGGGGAAGCTGTGAAGCCATCTGGGAATCTGCTTTAGCCACGTGTGAATCACAGACGTGCCTGTGGCTTGGCTTCCCTGCCGCACACAGCACACCAACATCCAGAGGAGGCTGGGCAGAGCCGGGATGGCGGCGGGCGGCTTTGTGGGGTGAGCCTGCGTGGGGCCAGGAGCCGGCAGCCTGCAGCGGGGGGGCGCGGGGCCTAGCCCCACACGGCTGTGGGGGCATGCGAGCACGGTGGGGTGCAGGGGAGATTGGGATGAGGGGATGTGAGAAGACACCCTAAGGGTGTGGGCAGAGGTCTGGCCACATGCAGAGTCCCACAGGGACTGGGCTTGTGGGCAGGAGGAGCGGTGTGTGGTGGGGGGAGAACGGGGAGAGTTGCATGTGGAAGCTGGTCAGGGGGTGGGAAAGGAGGAAACAGGAGGGAAAAGTAATGTGAAAAGAGGCAGGTAGTGGGAAAACATGTTGTGGAAGTGCTGGTGAAAGGAGGATTTTAAAAGCTTTTAATGGCATCTGTAGTGGGGTTTGTGAGAAACAGCTAGTTGTGAGCCGGTCTTGCTGTGACATTATTGGGGAGAAATAGGCCCCTGCAGAGTGCAGCTGGTGTGAGCGGCCCTCACAGCATGAGGGGAGCTGTGGCTGAGCAGTGCCCTGACTGTAACAGCAGTTAGCTTGCACTGATGTGGTCATCTACACTGAACGTGTCTAAAAATAGGTGAGATGAGTTGCAGTCCTGAGGACAAAAAGTTACAATAGATGGACACCAACAGCCTCACATTATATAGCTGGGTGCATTCGTGCATCCTCCATGTGTGCACACAGTGGAGGTGTGCACCCCGGTGTGGGGCTCATGCATGCAAGGTTGGTGTCTGAGACCCTGGTGTCTCGTATCTTCTAGGCAAAACTGCTCTGCACCTTGAACCCTGCAAAACTGGGCCATGACACTGGAGCAGGCTGTAGCTTCTCAGGTATCTGCAGTTTGTATCGTGCCTTAGAGTCTCAAGGAAGAGCAGGAGGTATGCTGTAGTGTCAGGGTGGCTGCTGCCGACCTCACCACTTTCCACATCTCTGTGGAAGGGACTGCAGGGTTAACCCAGACCCTCACGTGGTTTTAGCTCAGCTCTGCACGATGCCTTAACCAACATGGGGCTACTGGCTTAGGGAGACCGGCTCCCCCAGTGTGGTGGTTACTTTGCTTTAACTCATGCCAGCAAGTGCCAGTGTCATGGGGGAAACGTGTTTGGTCCCCTGATGTGCGTGCCATTTGTCCCGTGTCACCTCACTGCTTGTCCTGAAGTCAAAACAGTTTCTCTCCCCTGGTGAGAGAGAGAGAGACAGTTTGGAAAGAATAACACCACATCTCTGCAGGGACTCCCATAGGACGTGCCAAGAGAAATCCAGGCGTGCAGATGCACAGTTATTTATCTCATGGGCCCCCTCGCATGTGGATGGTAGTGGCACTGATGGGTTGATCAGGGCACAGAGATGGAGCCTGGCTGCACTGGCAGCACCTGTCGCTGCTCAACCAGTTCCCTGCAGCTCTGCTCCTTCCCTGTCCCAGCCTACGGGAGCATCCAGATTCCTGTAGTTAGGGCTGCAAATCACACTGCTCATCCTTAAAACAGTTATAAAAGTTATAGGAACAGGCATGTCCCTGTTTAAAAATGCCCCCAAAGGGTACACAAGGAGGGGCACATGCAGTTTGATTCTGACTGTAGCTAAGGCTCTTGCTTATTCATAGGAAAACCTGTGAATATCATAGAATGTTAGAATCATAAAATCGTAGAATGGCTTGGGTTGGAAGGGACCTTAAAGATCATCTAACTCCAACCCCATGCCATAGGCAGGGATGCCACCCAGGTGGCATCGTGTTGGCCAATATCCTGTTCAGCCTGGCCTTGAACACCTCCAGGGATGGGGCATCCACAGCTTCTCTGGGCAACCTGTTTCAGTGCCTCTCCACCCTTACAGTAAAGAATTTCCTCCTAATGTCAAGTCTAAATCTATCCTCTTTTAGTTTAAGACCATTCCCCCTTGTCCTATCATTATCTACCCAAGTAAAGAGTGCTGCTCTATCTTTTTTGTAAGATCTCTTTAAGAAATGAAAGGCTGCAATGAGGTCTCCCCAGAGCCCTCTCTTCTCCAGGCTGAACAGCCCCAGCTCTCTCAACCTTTCTTCATAGGAGAGGTGCTCCAGTCCTCTGATCATCTTTGTGTCCCTCCTCTGGACTTGCTCTAACAGGTCCACATCTTTCTGCACTGAGAAGTGGCCGTTTGCTTATGGTGGTCATGAATCTGAGAGCCTCTGGTGCTCTCTGACCTTGTTCAGCAGTCTTCATTGTGAAACAGGTTATAAATCTAGTGATGGTGACACCGGCAAACACTTTCAGTGCTTAGATCTGATCAGTCATAAATGAACTCCTCCTTTGCTCTGTCCTTTGTTGCAGCTTGCCACATTGTCCTGCTGTTCATTTCCTCTGCCGGTAAAAGCACTTAGAAAAGCTTGGATGCCAAAGTTACTTATTGTCAATATTTATGCCCCCTGGATGATTTTCCCTGGAAGCTCTTAATCTTACAAGTCAAGAGAAGATGTATGTTTGTCAGAACCAATGCTAGCAAGGGGCAGAATTCATTTTCAGGCAACAGGTGGACTAAGAAAACCCTTTATTTTTATGTAATTAATTTTCTTCTCTATGCTTTCATTTGCTTCTGTCTTGGGATCCCTGAAAATGAGGATTTCCAAGAGCTGATGTCCATCTCGAGATCACTTGCTGGCCCTGCTCACAGGAGCAGCACAGAGGGTGCAGTCCTTGTATTTTCACATCCATGTCAACTGTTAAGACATGTCTCATGAGAGCTGTAGGGTATCATGCCACTAAATTTGCTTATGTGTATTCAGAGGGGATTGGCAAAAAAAACAGTTTCTGATTGCTGTAATAGTTTTCATATTGTTTTGTTTAGAAGCCTGTGTGAAACATTATTTCATGCTTTCCTCTGTCAGCCCTCAGTCTGAAAGTGAAAAGGTCCTGGTAAAAAAGATTGAGGTGAGGAGATGCATAAAGCATCTATGTGAGCTTATTTAGCCTGCAAGCTAAACAGAGCCATGAGTGGACAAAGCCCCATGCTGCCTTAGTTTCAGCACAGCTCCTGGATTTCCACCAGCTGAGGGTCTGGCCACTGGCTCAAGGGGGTTACATAAATAATATGGCTTGGGCTGTGTTAGAAACCCCACCCTCTTCCTGCAGTTTTAGTTCGAGAGGTTGCGCTGCTTGCAATGCTTTGTCACAACAGAAAGCGAAGAGAATCAGAGAGAAGCAAGGTAACAGGATATTTGTTTTAAAGTATGCGGCTGAGCTTCTTGTCTTGGTGGGAGGGAAGGCATGCTTTCTCCACTAGGTGCTTTTACATTTTTATTTTATTTTTTTTAAGCAAGTAGTGAAGTAGATCTAAAAAATTATATGTCCTTAACTGTGGTTCAGTCTAAGAGGGAGTTCTGTACATATTCCAGCTGCATCACACGCTGCTATGGCAAAGCTGGTGTGCTTTAGGTCATGAGTCCCCCAGGTTTCCGCAGAGCTGTGTGGACGTTGCTTAGAGACTAAGCAGCACTCGTCCTGGGCTCTCAGAGTGAACCTGTTGCAGCAGCAGCAGAACAGGGAGCTCACGGGGCGGAGATAGGATTTTGTCCTCTGGCCAGCAGGGCAGGCTCTTCTCAGCATCCCATGGAGCTGGGAGCTCTGCTGCGTATGGGGGACAATAGGCATTGTCTCTGACAACTGGCTGCTTTCTGGCCTGGGCTTTGCTCTGGGGAGAAGCAGCATTTTTAGTTCTGCACAAGATTCATCTCTTTCCTTGCTTAGTTTGAACCAGGGATCTGTGCAGCTCCTTGCAACAATTAGATCAAACAGGTGAAGCTGCATGCAAGAGCAGATGTTACCATGGTGGGTGACTGCAGACGCATGTTGCCTTGTATGAATTCCTTAACCTCTTGTGCTAAAAGAGAGCAGCAGTATGTTTTCTTCTGGTGGCAGCACGCTAAAGCAAGCAGGTTAGCACCGACAAAAACACCTCTCTGTGCAACCCTCAGATGGGCACATGGGTTTCTTCTTTGGATTTGCATTTCTCTTGCAGTCTCTTTCAGCTGACTTGAGGTGCAGTGAGGTGCAGGTGGAAGAACCCTTTCATTCAGGCTGAGTGTAAGTGACCTGAGGAGGAACAGGAAAGTATGAGCGTGCACACACAGCCACACAAAACCCAGAAAACAACCCTTGTGTCTGTTACAGGAAACAAGTG
The DNA here is from genome assembly GCA_011076525.1 of Nettapus auritus. NCBI lineage: Eukaryota > Metazoa > Chordata > Aves > Anseriformes > Anatidae > Nettapus > Nettapus auritus. The sequence goes on from CM021767.1 coordinate 17,346,856, forward strand.
TTGTTTCTCGGCGCGGTGCTGCTCTCACCATGCAGCTGCACAGCGTGCTGCTGCCACGTGGGATGGCAGGAATAGCTCATGTACATGTGGCACACGCACGCCATGGCATACATGCACGTCTGCAACACGGTTGCCACCATCATTGTCATCCTAGGATGAGGACGGTGACGTGAGGAGGGTTTTATAGAGAGCCACATCCTTTGTGTCGTGGTGCAGGGTGTGGATGGGTACAGGAGCTGTTGCATGGGAGGGACCAGAAGGGAAATCTCCTCTGTCAGTTCCTGCACTATTGTGTGAGTGCTTCCACCAGTGCATTAGCAGTGCCTGCATCATGTTTACACCACATGGACCTGATTCCAAAACTGTCTTTCAATTTTCCTTCCATCCTTACTGGAAAGCAAAGGTCTCAGTGAAACTACACTGAAGTTATTTTTTTTTTCAAGTAAAGTATCTAAAAAAATGAAAAGGGACTTCAGGATTTCAATAGGAAGTTTGCTTTTGCTTTTAGCTTCACAAAAATGACGAGCATCCCTAGTTGCTCTAGTAATTGAGGTCAAAATTGAAATGAGCTGCTTTGGAGGGGGAGCAAGACGGAGATGGTGAAGCTTTAAACCCACAGCACTTGTTTGTGACACTCACCAACAAAACGTAACACAAAAAGCCTCCTCATTGAGATGGCTAGTCATGGACCAGCCTAGCAGAGGCATGTGTGTCATTCGTTACAAACTCCAGAGCTAGGCAGTGTCCCTGGCATCGTCACTTTATTTCACAGATGAAATAAATGCTGTACCTGCATTAGTAGGGGACATCTGACACTGTGAGCATGTGCCCTTGTGGTTCTCTGTTCTCAGCAGGAAATCTCCATCTCCATCTCCTCTGCTCTGCTCTCCTCTCATTTTCCTGAATTACTCTCCTTCGCTCTCCTGACAAGTCAATGCCATTAAACCCATTCACCAAATCCAAAGGGGTGCTGGCAGTGCTGCTGTCCTTGGCAGGCTCCCAAGGGCTCTGCAACCTCCTTATTAAACTGCTGTCCTTCAGTGGAAGTGATTTGGCTGTTTTTGTCGATCCCTTTGGCCTGCATCCACCAGAGATGACTTGCATCTTCCAGCAGTCAGACAGTTTCTTTGCCTCTGTTTTAATGTTGTAATAGGTTTTGTGTGTTCGTACCATACAGTCTTTGTGGCCATGGATCTTCTTTACATCTTTTTTGTTGTACAGGATGTACCACAAGCAGGCCTCGATTCCTGTTTACTTTAAGTGCTATCAGAACATTACTACATGTGCTTTCCTCATTATTTCTCCCCTGCCAGAGGCCTTCCAGGATTTTAAATGCATCTTTCTTATAAGTCATGCTAGTCAAACATTACATCTTATAATAAATATAGGAAGGAGAGTTGAAATACAAACCTTTCCAATGGGAAAGAGCTTGATGTGGCTCCTTGGCATCTTCCCCAGCTGACATGGGCCCCTCTGTTCTTTTGATTAGATGAGACCCATCGAGCTCTCAGCACTTTTTTGGGAGCACATGTGCAGCCATGGTGAGTGTCTGGGACTGGTGAGGGGATCCTTCGCTGGGTGCTGTGGGGTGCAGCCCTGGAGGTGGGGATGGCAAACACCACCTTGCTTCCAGGGCTCACAGCTCCATGGGAATAATTGTGTCCTGGGCACCTGCGACAAATTCCCTAGCAGGCGGTTGAAGTGCACTAAGGAGGTTTGGCAGAGAGGTCAGCATTTTCTTCAGTACTTGTTCACTTTCTTAAGATCACAGAGTGGTTTGGGTTGGAAGGGACCTTAAAGATCATCTAATTCTACTCCCCTGCCATGGGCAGGGACACCTCCCACCAGACCCAGACTGCCCAAAGCCCCATCCAGCCTGGCCTTGAACACCTCCAGGCATGGGGCATCCACAGCTTCTCTGGGTAGCCTGTGCCAGTGCCTCATAATCACCAAGGTAAAGAATTTCTTCCTAATGTCTAATCTAAACCTAATCTAAACACTTGTCACTGGTCTCCATTTACACATTGAGCCCTTGAACCACACCTCTTTGAGTGTGACCATCCTGCCAATTCCTTATCCACCAAATGTCCCGTATGTCAAACCCACGTCTTTCCAATGTGGAGACAGGGATGTTATACAGGACAACGACAAATATTTTGCACAAGTCCAGGTAGATACTTGGGTACCTCTGTTTTAGGACCTGTTTGGTGATAGACGGGGGTGAAGAGTAGCTGTTGTTTTTTGTATTACTCAGATAAGTGACACTGAGGCAAAAACCTTGGCTTCAGTGAGGGTCCATTGCCCATGATGGGTTCAGGAGTGAGGGTCAGACTTTCCTCTGCTCACTCCTTGGCTCACAAACTTGGCCTCAGTCTCCCAGACACATTCAGCCCCGGGTCAGGCATGTCCTGGTAACCTTTAACATGACTTCTTAGCTCATTTTTCTTCTTTTTCTTATTTATGTTTCACCCAGTGCAGCAGAGAGCAAGGCAATGTAGCAAACAATATGCGATTGAGATTGCCGCGGTGCATCTAATTTTCAAGCACTGGTGCTTTGTACAGTACGTGCTGTGAAATAGCAGCTCTGGCTTGGCACTGGCGGGACAAACAGAGGTGACTAAGCAGCCTAATTGATTTATGGCAGTAGCCTTGCACAGAGGATCCGGGAAACCTCTGGGAAAACTGCCTATAGCTTAAGGGATTGCCACCTGGGGATTATAAAGCCTCCAGGGCACAACACAGACCTGTTTTCAGAGCTGGACGAGCGCACCACGAGGCAGGAGGTAGTGGGCAAGGGCGGCACCTTTCCTGGCAGGACTGTGATGCAGGGTGGCCCGGGGCGAGCCAGCACGGATGGTGGGCTGCTGCAGCTGCTGTGGGAGCGCCTGTCTCAGGTAGGGCTGTGGGGACGGGTGGGGAGGAGCGAGAGGCACCGGGCAAGGCTGAGGCACTGCAGGTCTTCTGCCACAGACATGGGAGAGGGCAGGGGATGAAACGGATGAGTGCCACCGAGCAGAGTGCTGTGGGAGGGCAGGGCTCTGGTTGCAGGGGTGTCAGGTAGCTGTGCTTCCAGAAAATCAGCAGGACTCGAGGATGCTCATCCCCACAGAAGCATGGTGTTTTGCTCTGAGACATTGTTGGCTAGTGGCTAGATGTAGACAAAGAGAGTGCTTGTGTGAATAAGGAGGCAAAGCCATTGACTTGATTTCACTTTTTCTTACAATAAAAGGGAAATGTCTCTGAACACGAGCTGTGATAACTGCTGTCTAATGTTAGACTTCAGTCTGGGCTTTCCTTCTGCCTAATGCACTCGCATCCTCAAAAGTGTATCCCTGCAGCCCCACCGCCCCTCAGTTCAGGTTTTCCTGGCCTGACCTTCGGAGATATTTTTGTTCTGAGCAGCAGCTGGGATTTGTTGAACCGAGTGTTGTAAGTCACTGTTTTGCTGGCTCAGGGTTCTGTGGGGTTAAGCAAGGAGGGAAGAAGCTCGGTACACAAGAAGTGGCTATTGGAGGGCATTCACTTAGGAGAGGGTGTGCTCTGTTGTCAACAAGAAAGGGCAGCTCTGCCTGCCTTCCTCCCCCTTGCCAGCACCAGCCCTTTCTCCTCATCCCTTGCCACCTCTTTGCCCCTGAGGGACCATCCTTGCTCAGAGAGACCTCCAGAAACACGCTGCCACACTCCCCAACCTGATGAGGCTGCTGGCTGCAGAGGCCACGTTCACTCTGCCCACCCCTGGGCTCTGATGGTGGCAGAGACCACAAACCTGGATGGTTTGCACTTGCCACAGTCCAAGGAAAACAGGAGGGAGCTACAAGGAGGGATGCCCCATCTCCCAGCTGCGACAGCTCACGAGATGGAAGGGCTCTTTCTGGGGAGGCAGCACTGTGCTCTGCTGCACAAGAGGCCTCAGCTTTGGTAGGTGTTTGGGTAGAAATGCTGCAGAAAGAGCAGACAAGGCTAAAAATGAAAAGTTCACTGCCACAGCTCCACAGAGGCTGTTCTGCCAGAGCAAAACGGGGGAATAGGGAGGAGGCAGGGATCAGGAGGGATCCTTGCAAACTGGGATTGCCACCTGCCATGTGGGCTGCCTGTGAAATACCCGATCCAGAGGCTTACCCGTGTTCATGCAGACCCCTGCTCTTGCAGACAACAGTTCTTTTGTATGCAAACTCCCAGTGCCTTATCACAAATCTAAGGCAGAGCTCAGGGAAGCTGTGCAATATGAGAAACCTGCCAGGTGAGAGTTGTGTTCAAGAGCTGTTTCCCTGGGAAGATGCAACTTTCTCCTACAGAAATTTAGCTGCTGATAGCTCAGCTGTCAGCTGAAGTGCTTTTCTTGTAAACGTCCCTTGTTGTCAGAGCCCAGGCACTGCAGTTCTGCTCTGGGTAACTCACAAAACACCGATCTCAGACGAGAGCCCTTCAGGTGGTGGGGCTTCTGCCTTTCCTGTTCTTCTGCTCTGTGTGTGTGTGTTGAAAAGAGCTTGTTTTAATATGGTTGCCATGTCATTTAGAAATGTGTTTGTGCTCAATGGCTGGCTCCTAGATTGCTCTTGCGAAGTTTCCCCTGGATCCCCTAGAAGTAGCAGATGTTACTGCTCAACTGTGGAGTCAGAAGCTTAAAGTTCAAGGGAAGCTTTACATCAGGCTGGGAGAATGAAGCCAAATCCTGACATTTCCTTGTCAGAGCTTTGTGCCTGATAGTGAATCTCAGCAAAGAACGTGATATTTTCATGTTCACTCCCACCTGACTTCCCATGCAGATGCAGCAAAACATGCATGGCCTCATCTCTCCCAGTTTGTTGACTACAGCAGGAACAACTGTGTGTCCCAGGGAAAAAAATAGAACTTGCTTTTTCAGGCTCAGGCACTTAAAATATGTGCTTTAGGTGGTGACAGTCCCAGGATGCAAAAGATGAGGGCAAACTTTCTTGGGTTCCTGGGAAGCTCTTTGTAAATGAATGAGGGCCAGTGACCTCATTTTCAGTAAGCGGGGAGCGGAGCTGCTTGCTGGTTTTTCTGCAGAGATGCCTGATTAAGCCACAGAGTAAATAATAGGAACAAATACTTCAGAAGGACCTTTCCCAGGAGGGTTGTTCCCACTGAGTCAGCCCTGGCTACATCAACAAGCAGTGCCACTTCAGTGACTTCAGGAGTCAACAGGGCCAAGCAGAGCAGGGCTGATTCCTCCTCTCCCCACGGCTGGCTCACCCACACAGCTTCCTATTTCCAGTGCACTGCAGCACAAATGTAAGTATGCATCGAAGGAAGGCCTTGAATTCAGAAAGTGGGGATGTACTGATGGTCTGAGTCAGTGCTGTGTCAAGGAACTCTTTGTGGAGATGTCTTGGGAAGCTTTTGCTATACATCATCCTCTACAGGATGAGTGTCCTGCTGTGGGTTAAGCCACCTGCTCTGTCTGGGATACCCATCCCATGGCAGGCTGGTGCTTTGGGTGGCAGTACCTTCCTCCATGGAAAAAGAGAGGCACATACCTGCAGGAGTTGGGGAAGGTGCCCCGTGCCTACGCTGAAGGCACCTCCCCAGTTGGTGTAGGGGGTTTTGCTTTAGGAGAAGCAGAGACAGAAAAGATCAGCTGGTTTGCACTGCATTTTCCCCAAAGTCTGAGGTTACTGGGATGAGGTCCTCTGCTGGAAAACATCCAGAAAAGCTGAGCAAAGAGGAAGAGAGGTAAGTGAAGGAACGCAGGTGGGGATGCAGTCATTAGGTCATTAATGGAAATTATTTATCAGCAAATAAAATGCAGGCTCGGGACAGCTGGACGCAGCCAGGCAGACAGCCGAGTCATAACCTTGTGCTGTTGTCTCACTGCCCTTGAGCCTCTGCCTTCCTCCCTGGGAAGGGCACACGTATACCACCTTCCTCAGGTGCTTTGGGTGAATTTCCCATTGTTTTGGAGCTTGCAAAGCTCTGTGCAGGGTGAGAAAGCCCAGAGAGAGCACAATAGCTGCAGGGGGAGCGTGGCACCGATTCAGAAATAGCAGGTTTCTGGTGCTGGGCTTAGAACTGCCTCTAAACATTGCTGGAAGATACTTTGGTCTAATACACCTTTATTTTTTTCCAGATTTCCCTAAGTTCACATTCTTTGCTCTGGCATTTTGGCTGACTGATGAATGGATTTATGGCTGTAATAGCAGAGAATGACCAGTAAATCCCTGTGTTTTTGCTGTCTCCAAGGCGAAGTGCTCATCATGTATTCATACTCTGGAGCACAGATACTTTGTGGGGTGATTTTCCAGCCTTGGTCCTCAGGCTGGCCGTGGGGGTCAGGCTCTTTCTGGTGCATTTCCAGGGCATTTCCAGGTTCATTTCCAGGGCAGAGCTTTGTCCTGAATCAAGCTTTGAATATCCGTATACCACCAGCTGCTTGAGCCGTTCGGGATATAAATGCTGGATGCAGCTGCATTCATGTGACTTTCTGGACTAAACTTTGTTATTGGGAAAAAAAGCAAAGTCTTTGTTTACCAGCCTCAATGGAAAAGTTTAGCTCTGGCCTGTCTTGCCAGGGAGGGAAGGAGTGTGCCAAAGCAATTGGGTTCTGGCTGCTAGCAGAGCAGAGGCAGGTCCAGCTGCTGGGCATGACACCGGCACGACCCTGGCTGTGCCGTGGGACATGGGGCTTGGGCACAGGGATGTGCTGAGTGCGTGGCTTTTTCTTGGCTCTCTTGGCTGTTAAAGGTGGTGCTGGGCAAGGCCCTCGCATGCCTCTGCTGTCCAGCAGAGAAGTAGGGGATGGCAGCAAATGCTGTGTGTGCAGGACAGCAGTGGGTGAAGGAGGGAGATGTCTCCAGGCATGTGTGCACACATGGTGTAGCTCCCGCTTGGTTTTGAAATGCTGTTTTAATTCGAGTAATCACAGCTCTGGTGTTGAGTCATGCCAGCACTGCATGCAGATGAGGAAGAGCTGCTGCGTTCAAACACCAAGCACAACAAAACCCCCGGCAAGTCTTGTCTGCAGCCACCCAAAGGCTAAAGCAGTCTCTCAAACCTTGAGCTTTAAGATATGCTTCCAGTTCAGGCTTTTTATTCCAGAACTTTTTGTCTTCCTAACCCTTATTTGGGTGTTAATGGCTCTTGAGCACAGGATGCTTGGCCGGCGTGGATGCTCGCTGGCGTGGGATGCTCTGCTGGCACGGCTGCTCTCGCAGGGCTGAAAGGCACAAGCTGCCTGTATGGCTTCCGTTTAAATGGGTTAAAACTACTGCAAAGTTAAATTATATTCAGGCAATACACCACTGCAGACATAGCACGGCTCCTGTTAGAGTGGTTCAAACAGGGCTTTGCAAAAGGAGATTCCTTCAGGGTCAGATTTATCCCATGCTTTCCAATGTGCAGGCTGCTTTTCTGGTCCTGGCTGCAGCGGTGTGTTTTTCCCTGTGGCACCAGCATGTAAAAGGCATGCTTGTCTGAAGAGCATTTTTAAATATATTTTTCCAATGGGAGACCAGATCCACGACTGACTCAATAAATCCAGCTCCTGAGACCAATAGCTCAGAATTAATAAGATTTTATATTGTCCTCTTCCTGACCTAAGGAAGCAGAAGAGTGTGTCCCACGTTATGTGTCCCCCAGCATTTAAAGCCCTCTGCTTGAAGAGGAGAGCCCATGCAGTGAAGTTTGCTGCTAATTCCAACTCCCAGTCCTTGGTAGTGTGGTTAAAGCACAGCTGCAGCTCCCAGGGTGATTTTGTCCAGATCCCCACTTCTGTGATTCCCTCTGGTCCTTGCCTTTGAAGCTGCTTGAACACAAATTAACGATGCTTTAATGGGATCTGCATCTTCCAGACAAGACTGTTAGCTGCCTGCCATAGCTGCCACTTTCCAGATACTCCAGATGAACCCCTTTTAATGACATCCCATCAAACCAAAATTCCCCCATCCTTTCTAAATCCAGCCACTCTCCGGGATGTGCCAGTCACCGACCTGTGATGACTTTGCTGGTGTCAGGCCAGGTACCACCTCCTCAGCACATTTTTGGTGTGACCTCTAACACCCTGGCTATCAGAAATACCTTGTTTCATTAGCAAGATACTTTTTAAAGAATGTACATTTTTCCATCCCAGAATGAGTGGCTGTGACTACCTGAAACACATACTGTTGTTCAGAAGCTGAATTAAGGATGACACCCCCCATCTGCTTATGCCTGTGTGCCCCCACACCAGGTGAGAGGGACTGCACTGTGCTGCTCTTTCCTGGTCAGGATGAAATACTTGTGTTTGCAGACTTTTGGTTCTGTGGCTGCATCCATTATACCGCTGTCTGAGCAGTCATGTTTGCACTTTAAAACCTATCATTAGCTCTCGTGAGATTTCTAAACTTGCCCTCCTGAGCTGCAGCTACCCGGTTAGCCTTGCTGGGTGCTGAGGGTCCCTCCCTTCCCATCACATGGAGGTGACCAGACTGAGGCCAGCTGGCCCCTAGCCGGGAGTTCAGGATCTGCATGGTCTTTGCATTCGCAATTACATTTGGGATTGAGAACGGGAAAGATTTAGCCATAATATTTGCATAGCTCTTGTACAGAGCTTTGAACATGCTGGTGTGCATCCCAGCCACGTAGTGCCAGTGCAGTGCTGAGGACGTGTAAACCGCCTCCCTCCACTGATGGTGCTGTCACTGTGACCCAATTGTTTGTGGTGGCAACAGCTGGGAGATCTTTGCTTTGTGGGAGAAAAAAAAAAAAAAAAAAAAGCATTTTCAGTAATTTCTGTCATGTCTGGAGTGCCACTTGCTCTTGTAGTTTCGTGACTTGTTTTTAACACAGAGTCCTGATGTTTGTGCAGATGAAGGAACAGTGCATCCAAAGCTGTTCCATGCAAAAAAAAATGCAAACATTGCTGTTATTGGCAGCTTTCTGTGTGACAGGAACACATTTGCAAAGTGGCACAGCTTATTTTCTGCACATCTCCACTCTGTACTCCTTGTAAGGTTGAGGAACCTTGGACATTGCATCCCCCGAGAGGTAGGGCCCCAGCTGCCCTGCACTGTTGCACATGGTTGTGGCTTTGTTTGCATTAAGCCTCTTCCACCTGCCAAGCAGTGATAGCCCGCTGGGCAGTGGAGGAAAGTCACCAAAAGGTCTCTAGATCTGAGGTAAAGCATTGAAAGGTCCCATGAGCTCTAATTGATCTTGGCATTACTCAGCCTGAGACTGGGCAAGTCTCAGCACTCTGTAGAGAATAGGGCTGGCTTTTCAGATAGCAAATCTCGGGGGGAGATGTGGGGAGATTTTAGCATTCATCCTGTAGGTGAAATTACCTTTGTGTAGCTTCCTTCCATTCCCAACCAACAACAGGAACAACCCTACCCCTTGGAAATGCCTTTGGTTTTGTTTTGGTTTGGTTGTTGTTGTTCTTTTTGGTTTGTTTTGGTTGTTGTTTTCTGTTTTCCTTCAGGAAACAAAGGTTTCTTAAGCCTCTTAATTCAAAACCACTGAACTAATGCTTCAGTTCTGCACTGGTCCCTGACTGCAGTTGGAGGAGGCTGTGCGTGGAGCCAGCATGCTGCTGAGCGTGGGGTCTGGCCGTGGCAGCTGCAGCCTCATGGTACCCACAGTGTTGAGGGATTTGCACTGTGGGGCAGGAGATGCCTGCACTGGGGCAAGATGGTGATATTTCTAGCTCTGCACGCAGGGAGTCACAGAACAGGCTTTTGCAGTAAGTCAGGCAATGAAGACAAACGTCTCCTGGAGAGACCTGCCACCCAGGGTCATGGAGCTGGGAGACATGAATGGGAGCTCTGGAGCCGTGACTCCAGGTCGTGTTTCTGCTCACTCTGTGGTTCCCTGGGTGCTACGTGCCGCTTTCTGCCCCCACTGCAAGGCACAGGGCTGCCCCTGTAAGAACAGCTGGGGATTTCTCATTTCATACCAATGTCGTGCTCTGTGCTGGGGCTCTCTGAGGGGTGTAGCGGCGGGTGCACCACTTCCCAAGCAAGATCTGAACCATTCACATGCTTCTACCCTTCGTTTCTGGCTCTGTTCTCTGCTTCTTCCATTTCGATGCAGCACAAAGAGCACGCAGCATGCCCTGCAGGATCCTGCTGCATCTTGCTGATCTCTTGATAGCTTGCTCAAGAAAGCCGCCTCTTGTTCTGCAAGCTTCAACTCTGTGTAATGGAAAAATGTAGAAGTGGGGCCAGCTGTGCGTCACCAGCTGTCTTGGCAACCTCCGCCTGCACTCGGCTCAGTGATAGGTGTGTGGGGCTGTCCGTCTTGCACAGCGGTGAAATGTAGCATTAAGCATTCCCCCCCAGCCCTTACCGATGTGGCAAGGGAAAATGAGGAAACAGCAGGGTTTTCTGGTGTCCCCAGAGCCTGCTGGGTGCTAACAAAGTGGTGGCTTAGGAGCTCTGCAAGGAATTTAATCGGTCTTCAAAGCAGGAGCAGATGCATCAGGTGCTCGACCATTGTGCTTGTATCAATACAGGAAAAACACTGAATTTCTTCAAAGCTGCCTCAGTGTTTCCTATTTTTGCGTTAACAGTGTGTGTTTTGCTGTAGTGCCAAATGTCAATAGTGAAGATCTCTTCATGTTGCTCTGTAGTAAAGATTAAGCCATGAGCCAGCCGCCTGGGTGCTTTCTGAGCCCACCAAAAACCCTCCTGAATTGGTCGCAAAATGCACCGGGTTGCCTCCATGCTCATTCTCATCCTTCTTCCTGGGGAAGGAGGTGGGTGGTGGGTCTGAGCTCTGGGTGTGGAATTCAAGGAACTGTGCATGCCAGCTATTGATCACGCTTGCATTCAGCATTTGTGTTCCTTGCAAAATCCATCGTTGAATGGAGGGGCCAGTGGGCTCCTGTGGGCTACAAACACTCCCCCGAGCATCTGCAGCGGGTGCTGAGCTGTCGGGTGAAATCCCAGCCATTTAACTTCTAACTGCACCCAACTCACCCCCACTTCATCAGGAAGGAGCCTCCTTTTTCTCTTGTTCTCTTTTGAAAAAAAATACTAAAAATACCCCGTCGGAGATCTAGTGACTAAGTCCTTCGTGTGCTGCTAGACGAGCAGCAAAACAAGATGTCTGAGGGGAGATGACTAAATTTTTCTGCCTCCTCTTCTGCTTCCCTCAGCACTAGACATGATCTGCAGTGAGAGGACTTCACTGCTGCCTACAGCCGCAGCCTCAGAGATCGTGGGCTTGCACAGCCCCCGTCATATGGAGAACCAGGCGCCTTCCCTATGTTAATTTCTCTTCTCCCTTGCTCTTCCTTCAAGATAAAATATAATTAGACACTAAGACACAATGAGCTAAACTCTATCTTTGTTCCACCCATGTTTGTAATGGGTTCATTGTATTGCTTCCGCCAGCGCCTTAGTGATTATATGGCTAGATATAACAGCCTCCTACCCTTTGGTTTCTTCTCTCTTTCTTTTGACCAGAAAATGGCTTGAGCCTCCTCTTCAAATTTAACAGGGCAGTTCTGGGAAAGGCTGTCCAGATTTTAATACAAAAACTCTGACTTCTTCTTCTCGAAAGGATGCCACAGCTCATGTGGAGAGAGGTTGATCCTTGCTAACCCAGTGCCCGCAGACTGGTGCTGGAGTTACATCCATAGCCACCATGCCATGAGCCTGAGCCTGGCTTCTGCATTGCCCCTCAGAAATAGCTTCTTTCAAGAAGAATATTTATTTTAGAAACTATTTCACTTAAGGGAAAAAAAAAAAAAAAAAAAAATAAAAAAGCAATCTGCTTTTTCAGATCTCTCTCTTCAAATGATGAAAAATTGCCTGGGTGACCCGTGGGTGACATGCATGTGGCACAGTGACAGCACCACTCTGCTGTTCTCTCTCACAACATCCAGGGAAGGGGGTGGCAATGTTCAGGAGGCGCAGCTCTCCTCATACAAGGTTCCCCCTGTCCTGAGTCCCAGCATCCCCCCCATGCCAGCCTCAGCCCTCCAGGGTTACTTGGGGTCCCGAGGGAGGCTCTGAGCCCAGGAGGCTCTGAGGGAGGCTCTGAAACCTGGGATCTCAGTGGCTGGCAGTGCTATGGCATCACACATCATCATACTCTTAATTCCCCTGCCCCACACCTGTATGTGAGCACGTGCTTGGGTGGGAAAACCCAACCCCACGTGTTGCGTTGGAATATAGAGTCGGGTGTGCTTCAGGGAGCACCTGGGACCCTGTCCCTTCCCCTGTGGGCTCTAGGGGCTGCAACAGCTTTGTCAGCCCTGCTCACTGACCACAGCTTCAAAGGCAGAACCCAAGCAGCGGCATGAGAGCACCCCTTGGCTCCTCACTAGCAAGAAACCTCCCTGCCTCCTGCGTGATGGCTTTTCCCCCTGCTACCCTCCTGGGGTGCTCATGGGGCGATGGTAGCAGCGTGCTCACTGAGTGCTCTTGCACCTAGAACATGCGGCAGGATGTTGGCTTTGGTGCAGGTACGTACCCAGCCCTGCACAGGTCGTGCTGCATTACTAAAACTGACATCTTTCTGTGACTCATAACTGAAATGGTGATGGGGTGCACACAGGGCTTTGACCCTGAAAATAAAGCGGAGAATAACTCGCTGCTGGTGCTGAGGTCCACTTGCCGTCAGGCCACCTGCTGTAGCTAGGTGCATTTCTCCCTTTGTCCAGTTCTTGAAGGTGCCTAGCAGCCACGCTCTGCTGCAGGACTTTCTTGTAAGCATTAATCATGGAAAATTGCCCCGGCAAGGGCAGCGTGTCAGCAGTGGTGGCCAGCGTGTTGCATGAAGGGTCTGGGTCCTCCCAAATGGGGCACTCTGGCTGGGGCACATGGAGGAGACGCTCCCTGTTCACAGGGGTGCATTTAATCTTCCTCCATGATGGAGAAACAAACTGTGGCAAATGAATTTTTGCCTGTCCCTTTCTGGTAGACAGAGGCCAGCGTCACATGAGCCAGGGCTGCAGGAAGGGGAGCAGCCCTCTGGTGTGTGTGCCCTGCTGCTGGCAGGGAAGGATACTGAGAGCTGCAGAAGCGTCACCGTGCTGCATAGTGGGTGTGTGGTGCCTGCAACCAGCCTCTCTTGGCCTTCAGGTGTATTTAGGGGTACTCAGGGGTATTTAGAGGTATTTAGGAGTACAGTGGCAGCATGTTGTGGTGCCAGGGAGGCACATGGAGCCATGGCCGAGACAGGCTGGGGCTCCCAGCAGCTCCTGTGCGAGCAGAGACTGCTCCAGCCGCTCAGCATGGGACAGACAATAAACTCTGCAGAGTGCTTTAGACTGTCAAAGTGCTATCCAAACACAAATGAAAATGCTAAACTGATTTACAGGCAAATTAAAAGGTCGTGCCTGTGGAGCACTCAGCTTTAGGGTTTAGTCATGTTTATGAAACTTATAACTGCTCTTTTAAATCAGCTCTTTACACTCCACGTACCCGGTAAGTGTGGGTATGTTCAAGGCTTATGACTAATTTAAAAAATAAAATAAATAAATAAATAAAATAAAACAACTTTATTCTAAACAAATTACCGCAGCCATCACCCTGCCCTTTTCTCTTCTTTGCCTGCCTTCCCACTGCAGCGTCAGGCACTCAAGCTGCTATCCGACCATTTTAATCTGCTGTGGAAGAGGGATGCGTTTCTCACTCACATATTCTCTAGCATGAAATTCAGTTTATATAGTGTCAGAGCAGCAGGCAAGCTCCAGGAGTGGGCAGAGCAAGAGGACGGCAGTGGGAATGTTTCCTGGTGCCCAGGAAAGAGCTGGTGCAACAGAAGAGCTCACCTCTGCTTGTAGACATTATGCTCCTGGAGTTTAGTGTTTACAGCATCTCTATACATCTATGTACCTGTTGATACACCAGGCTGAACGGGTGGTGGATCTGCCTTCATCTCTTAGTGTGTGCTCGTGGGGGCCTTGAGCTGGGGGAAAATCCCCCTAAACCACCTTTGTTTTGGGCCATCGCTCTGCCATCTCAGTTCGGTTCACATCACATGCCCAGGAGCAGGCTGATTCAGCCCCAGGCTCTCCTGGGTTGCATGCAGAAGCAGATAGGAAGAAATCTCCAAAAATAAGGACTCCAAAAATAAGTATCAGAAGCTCCTTTGTTCCATTTATGGATGTTGTTTCTGTGTTTGGTACCTCAAACCCTAAATGCCTCTAAGAAGGCTGGAAATTTTGTGTCTTGGTTTAAATCCCTAAAAACTTGCCTTCAAATTGTAGGAGAGGGTATTTGGCAGCTGGCATCCTGGGAGGTTCCTTGGCATGTGCCATGCTGCTGGAGGAGCTGACAAGCTGAAATGGCATGTTGAGCTAGAAAGACAGTGGCAAACAGCCTTGAACTGCTGAAGGGATCAGACACAGGCCTCCAGATGGAAATGGAGCAGTGTCCCTTCAAGCTGCTGACAGGTCCCTGACGCAGGTCAGGCCCTGGACAGCTGGACAGCTGATCTGCTGCCCCAGCCCTGGGCACTGACATGTTTCGGAGCTGGGCTGCAGTGTTCCTGGGCTCTCCTTACAAACACATCCACCAAGGCCTGTTTTTGGCTACTAGTGAGCATTTTTATCATTTGCTGGATTTTAAAAGTGGGCTGCTTCCTGGGCAAGAAGCAGCGTGGGACTTCCATAGCAGTCCACCAGAAGTGAACAGCTATTCCTGAGACTTTTCCAGAGATCTGGAGCAGTTCCCACTCAGAAACATAGGCTGGACTTGTCTAATGTGTGCAATTAATACTTCATCCAGCTTTCCTGGGAAGTCAGCAATGATTAATCTGTGTTAGGAAGTTTTCACCTTTGTTGAAGTGAAGGCTCCTAACTGGGAAGAAACAGAGATGCAGAGACAACCACAGCTCCAGTGCCAGTTCTGCCTTTGCTCCCACGTGGGCTTCTCTTCTTCCTGGCCAAATTTGATGCCGTTGCTTTGACTCTGCCTCTTCTCCGTGTACCTGTCCCTCAGGAGCAGGGCTGCCGTGTGCCCACCGATTGCCCGTGCCCTGCAGGGGGAGGTCGGGAATATTCCTGGTGCACTGGGTGCCTCCTGAGCAGCCCGCTCCCACAGCCACGGGGCTTCCTTCCATTGTCAGAGGGGAGGTCGAGCTGAAGCACCACTGCCACCCGTCTGTGCATTTGGCTTCTAATTCTCCTTTCTGGCATCATAAGCAGAATGGGGGAATCTGCAGCGAGCTCCTGTTTTTTTGTTTGTTTTGTTTTGTTTTATTTTTTTGTTTGTTTTTTGTTTTTGTGTTTTTTTTTTTTTGTTTTGTTTTGTTTTTGTTGTTGTTGTTGTTGTTGTTTTCCAATACGCTGGAATATTTTTTCAATTATCCCCACGGATGTTCCTGCCTTCCCTGCGTTTTGACTGAAGCTCCTCTGTCGCTGATCTCTCACAGACGGCAGAGGAGGCAGTGACTTTGTCTCTGTCCCTCTGCCCCAGATTTTTGTTCTTGGTGCAGCTGGCTCCTGGTTGCACTAGAGAAAAGGATATTCCTCACCAGGACTGGCTTCTCCCCTGCAAAAGCCAAAATCCTTTTCCAGCTGAAATGAAACCATTCTGAAAAACAAAGCATCAAAAGTCAAAGAAATAATACATGCACAAGGAGTTTTTCTCTCTCTAGATGTGATGGGGTCCTTGCGTCTGGCTTCACTCAGCATATTCTTGCAAAGCTCAAGGTGAGGCAGGCTGGCGTTATGATTAATGCCACTGTGCAGAATAGGAGTAAATACATCAGTGAGGATGGGGGCTGAAGTTATCAAATCATTAACTTAATGCTGCTCCCGCTCCTTCCTGCCCCAGCTACATGATCTTGACTCCAGTGGTGCATGCTCTGGCTGATAGAAAGTACTGAAATACAGGCCCAACTCCATCTATTTTTGGGATGTTTGGTCCTGTCAAGCAACAGGAAACAATAATTTCAGCAAATTAAATCGGTTTCTGCCCATCTCTCCGGCTCAATGCGTGGAAAGGGCAGAGCACCCCCAGCTCCCGTGACGCTGACCAAACCCCATCAACGCTCCTGCTGGGAGAGGGAGGGGAGCAGCAGTCCCAAAATGTCACAGCTCCCCCCGGCAGGCATTAAAGGAAAGCCATCTGCTCCAGGGAAAATGTGCAGTGAGCACCGAGTTGATCAGTCACTTTCTGTTCAGTCTAATTAAATACCACGTACCCTCTGACCTTGTGGGTTGGTGCTGCGCTCTCCGTGTTGTTCTTTCCATATGAAACTCTATTGACAGATGGGGAAAGCCTGGGGTTTGCTTTAAGCTTCAGATAAGTAAAGTTAAACAGACAGCAGATAAAATTGTTTTCCAAGCACTCCTCTCCCACTGACCACTTGTGGGTACTTGTTGGGAGGCCTCAGCTCTTCTGTTCCCTGTCCCACACCCTGCCAGCTCCACGGTGAGTAGTGTGAAAAGGCATGGGCAGGAGCAGAGCGCCACTGAAACCCACTTGGAGAAACAGCTTTTAGACTTGGTTCTGCCAGTTGCTCAGCTTTGCTTCCACATGGCAGACAACGAGCTCCGTATATTTTCAGAGTTACTAAATAATGTGCTAATCAGTCTGCGTTTGCTGATGTTGAAACCGGTTTTAAATAACGAGTGTCAGATTGCATCAGGCACCTTCTGCACATCTCCTGCTCTTGTAGGTTATGTACAGTGGCTGTAAGAGCTCAGCACAGCCTCTTGGGTTTTGTGGGAGAGAGAGCAGCCACGAGCTGGAGTCTGGGGAGAGCAGGCCGTCAGGGTGCCACGAGCAGGTGCCAGAGATGTATGTCACAGGCTCTCACCAAACAAAACATTTGGACATGCTCAGCTTCTGGCGTGATGCGCTGCTTGCTCGCTTCATTGAAGGCAAAGGAGATATCATTACTGTACATGGCTTTAATGCTCCCGTTGCGTATTAATAGAGCTCATCTGGGTTGCAAACTCCCATGCAGTTTTTTCTCCCCACTTTTTTCACATCAGGCTGGATTTGGTTGTTACTATTTTAAAGCAAAGGCAGGGACACCTGTCCACCCACCTCCCCTCAACTTTCCCTCCTGCTCTCTGCCAACAGGAGAACAAAGAACAACTACAGCGCGCTGGTCCTGGCACTGCCCTTGGAAATTAAAACATTCTCTCCTGTCAGGTAGGGAGCTGCCCGAGCCTCTGCCAAAGCAAGCAAACCATGCTGTGGTACAAACCTGCCACGTGGAGGAGCCTGGCTGAAGGGCATGCCTGGAGTCACTCCATGCTTGTTCAGAGCTCTCTGCCAAAATGCTCTTCTCCTGCACTAAGGCCAGGGTGTGCTGGGACACCCTCAGCCCCACACAGTGGTCCAGGAGAGCTTCACTCGTGGGCTGGGAGATGGGAAATGAGAGGAGGGAATGGGCTTCACTGCCCGCCTCCAGCCCCTTGCCCACCCAGCACCCTGCTCCCTCGGGACGTAGCGCATGGCGTAGTCCAACACGGCGCAGTTTCCATGCTGCAGACACTGACATCCTTGTTTGGCTCCTTTCTATTCTTTCAAACATGTCAGCAGTTCCCAGCACGAATTCCTGTGCTCTGAGTTCAGCCCAGACAAGTGTCCAAGCTGCAAGTCAGGGTTGTTGGCTCTTCTCCCCCTGTCTGTGAAGCGTTACTAGAACAGATTCCGATTCTCCAATCACGAGGAAGATATTACTGGGGCTTTCTGGAAGGCTCCCCTGCATGCATTAGGCATGGAGCAAATGAGGATAATTTTTCTGTGGGCTTCCAGTAGCTACCCAGTAGCAAATTGTGGTCAGGATAAGGTCTATTGTTTGTCTCCTCATCTGTGAGAAGGCATTTTTCTATTGCCTCTGCCTTTTGTTAGCAGTGTGTTCCCCAGAACAATCCAGGGAAAACCTCTGTGCAGGAAGGAACATGTATTCAAGCAAGGCTTTTGCATATCCGATGTGGCCCTCGCTAAGGTAATGTAAATAGTTTTGTGCAATCTATCTGGCAAGAAGCACGACATGTCAGGAAGGAATTGTTCTTCAGAATGTGGTTAATGGTTGGCCACAGCAGGTGGATCAGTCACAGGTGGATCGGAAACGTGATTAACAAGGCAGCTGGCTTTTAGAGGGGAGCAGAAATGCATCGGTGAGCACACACACGTGTTTGCAAGTGTCTCTTCCTACCACTGGGTCTGCAGTGGAGTTCTGTGGCTCAGGAGTAATCCCGGGCTCCATTTCCCACTTGTTTTGCTATGATCTGATGCAGCAATTAACCCAAAGATGAGCTAATGTCCTCACAGTTGCTGCAGAGGGGTACATGGAAGTGGACACGAGGTGCTGCAGACAGGCTCTCTTCATGAGAAGCAGCCAGCTGGAAGAAAACAGTGAGGTTGTCCCCTTCAGTGAGGTTACTCATGAATTTTGAATGTGGAGATGAGGCCCAGTGACTCTGGCTTGGCATGGGGCAATGGGAAAAGAGCAGATTCTCTGTTTGCTTTCCATCCTGCGCTGGCTCCAGTGCCTCCTGCATTGTCCAAGACAACCATGTGCTGCATGGAGTGACTTTATGGACAGTAAAAGCTTAAAACTTTGCATTCAATTTAATGTTTGTTTGTTTGTTTGTTTTTCCCTTAGAGCAAATCATGGAGGAAGATCAAGAACATGGTGCACTGGTCTCCATTTGTGATGTCCTTCAAGAAGAAGTACCCTTGGATTCAGCTAGCAGGACATGCAGGTAGAGAGCATCACAGGGGCCATCCCGGCCCATTTGCAGCTCAGCCACAGGTCTGGGAGCTGGGAAAGGGCAGGGTGATGGAGAGGGTCTTGTTCAGTCAGGCTAATGGGCTTTTCTGGCCAGAATTGCTTCTGACCGCTGCATGAATGTCACAGATTTCATTTCCCATGTCCAGAGCCCAGGACAATGACTTCTCTAAATGTTCAGGGGGGTAACAAGGAACTGCAGTGCTCTGTCTGAGGTGTGACACTGCTGGTCATAAACCTTCAACCCCATACAAGAATCCAGGAGCTGGAGCTTTTAAGTCCCAGTCTGCAGGGGCTCTTCAGGGCATGGGAATGCTTCCAAGGTGTTATAGGGCTGCTCTTCTTGTTCTGGGAAGGCACCATGCCATCCCACACCCATTATCACCCTCAGGTAGCTTCAAGGCAGCAGCCAATGGCAGGATACTGAAGAAGCACTGTGAATCAGAGCAGCGCTGCCTTGACCGCCTGATGAACGATGTCCTGAAGCCCTACGTGCCTGCCTACCACGGGGACATTGTGAAGGATGGGGAACGGTACAACCAGATGGAGGACCTGCTGGCTGAATTTGACTCCCCCTGTGTAATGGACTGCAAAATGGGGGTCAGGTGAGTGGCTCTGGGGATGTAGTTTGAGTTTTAAGATTGGGTACTGAAAGCAGAGGTTAAAACCCTCGAAGCCTGCAAGTGAGAATGCCAGGTTCACCTGTCTCCTGGAAAAGCTAAGCCAACAGCACAAGGAGAGGGATGTGAGGAAGCCTGGGTTTGGGAAGAACATGGCAGGCTTTTCCTCTGTGTTTTTTGACCATCTATCTGGTGTGTGGAGAAAGTGGTTTGGTGCAGTAGTGGTCACCCTGAAGGAAGTTTTGTCAGGCTTGAACCCTGGTTGTGGTTCAAGTCTGGAGCAATGCCAGGGGTATTGCCCAGATATGCTGTGCCTTGGTCTCCCAGGACCGACAGGTGGCAATGAGAGGGCATCAGTAGGGCAGCAACAATGTGGGTACCTGTAAGAAATAATCTCCCTTGTCAGTGCCAGGCTGGTTTTGGTTCCTTGAGAAAATGGTAAAATAACAGGTGTTGGTTATGGGGTTCTACTTAAAGTAGGGTCATTAAGTAAAGCACCTGCACTGAGTCTGAGATGGAGTTACCTTTCCGTGCAGCAGCCCCCACAGTGCTGTGCTCTGCACATGTAGCCAGAACAGCCCTGGTATCACAGCGGTGCTGTGCCTGCTGCTGAGCAGTGCTGGCACCGCATCAGGGCTGCCTCCAACCCCCCAGGGCCAGCAGGGCTGGAAGAGGTGGGGAGGGGACACCACCAGGGCAGCTGGCCTGAACCGACCAAAGGGACATCCCATGCTGTGTGGTGTCATGCTCAGCAATAAAAGATGGGGAAAGGAAGAAGAGCAGAGGGGTGGGCTCTCATTGTGAAAATGTCTGTCCTCCCAAACAATGGCTACGTGCGCTGAGGCCCTGCTTCAGGGATGTGGTCAAGCATCTCTCGGTGGGAAGTAGAGAGTCATTTCTCTCTTCTGCACTTCCACATGGACTTTGTTTTTTTCCCTTCCCCTTTAGTATTATTATGTAATAATAATTTCCCCTTAATAATTATTTTTCCTTTAATTAAATTATCCTTATCTCACCCTGTGAGTTGTTTCTTTCCTTTTCTTCTTCCCCTCCTCTTCTGAGGAGGGGCAGTGAGAGAGCGGCTGTGGTGGAGTTCAGCTGCCCAGCAAGGTAAAACCACCACAGCACCCTAGGGTGAAAGATGGATCATGGAATGGTTTGGGTTGGAAGGAACCTTTAAAGATCATTTTTAAAGGTCATCATAACCTTGGCGTGTCTCGTGGCTCAGTGGTCTCCCAGCCATTGGCCCTTGTGGTTCTGCTAATTTGCCCCCGTCTCCTTGCAGAACGTACTTGGAGGAGGAGCTGATAAAGGCCCGAAAGAAGCCGAGCCTGAGGAAGGACATGTACCAGAAGATGATCGAGGTGGACCCTGACGCTCCCACAGAGGAGGAAAACGTGCTGCGGGCAGTAACCAAGCCCCGCTACATGCAGTGGAGGGAGACCATCAGTTCAACTGCCACGCTGGGCTTCAGGATCGAGGGGATAAAGGTGAGGGTGCTCTAGGAGCACAGAGCAGGAGGAGGAGCTGCTGGCAGCTCTCCGTTACCACACACAGAGCGGGCTGGTGGCAAGAGCCTGTCACCTCAGGGCATTCTGATCCCTTAGCAGGCACCTGGCATAGGGCTGCACTGCTCTTCTGAGAGCACAGCTGAGCTGAGGGCGTCAGTGAAAGGTGACAGTTTTAGCCACAATCTTGTTAAATCCTCTCCTTAGTTGACTTCCCTGACCACGAAATGCAAAGTGCAGTGCTCCAACTGGAAGGTTCAAATTAGCTGTTTGCTTTCAATACCAGCGTGCTGCCCACCTGAGCCATTAATCCAAATTCCCAGCCTGAGTGTGTGCTGGTGTGTGCCTGTCTCTGGCTGGAGCTGGTGACAAGGCTGTATTTACATGGGAACGTTCAGAAAAATTCAGCACCTGAGTGTTACCTACGTTCAGGCTGTTTCAATTTTTGCCTGAGCACTTGCACACTGCTAAGAGCATGGTAGCTGGGCAATGCCATTGCTGTGAGCTGACACGCACATTTCTGGGGATACCTGTCGGAGTGCTTTTGGGTGTCTGTTAGATGAGTCCACCCAGGGGTTTCTGTCCTGATGAGTGGCAGAGATCAGCAACAGGCTTTGCAGTGGGAAAGGGACCTGGAATGGCATCTGAACAGAGGTAGGTCTGTAACTGAGAGCATTTGTATTAGTGATGGAAGGTTTGTGTGGAATTTAGCAATGGCACGTGCCTTCTTGTAGTCAGACAGTGTGAGTTAAAAGTTATAGCGTGTTTGAGGTAAGACTTTCAGCACGTGGCAAGATGTTGGTTCAGTCAAGTCATGACTGAGTTCCTGGGATGGCTGAGGCTCTGATGGGGCCCAAGAGGTGGCTCAGGGCCAGATTTGGGGGATTTTCCTGGTAGCCTTCCCTTTGACCTCACTAGTCAAAACGCAAACAAATGCAGATGTTAGAACACAGCAGGAGAAGTCGTTCAAAGCTGCCGCTTCTGATTACTTGCATACCAAGGCATCCTTCCATCCTGTTGTGTGGGATGAGTTCCCAGCCTGCTGGAAGCCCAATGGAGCATGTTGTACGTAGGGAGGAAGGCACTTCTTTCATTTAATGGCCATGCTGGTCACACTCCCCGCAGCAGCTCTCTGCAGTGGGTCAAGACATTTCCCTGCTCTTACAGCTCTTTGCCACCATCTCCAGCCCTCCCAAAGTCCCTTTTCTGCTGCAGAAACCCACAAGCATGCTGTGAGCTTCTCCAGCCAGCCCTTTGCCTAGTTCTTATTACTGATGCTTATTATAAAACTGTGGCTGTATAAAATATGAGTGTGCCAGTTTGGACCAAAGCTCACGTGCACTCTCTTCTCCCTGTTTTCATGCTATAATCAAGAATATCTGTCTATTTATAGTCCAACTTGATATATCCTTGGCCTCTAGTGGTGCTTCTGTGGTTTGGGTGTGTTTCATGGGCTTTACAGCAAAATCAGGTCACATGCAAAGCACTTGAAATGGAAAAAAAAAAAAATCCTATTCTCACACTGGCCGGAAAATGCTGTGGAGGGAAATAAAAGCCATGACTGAGGGGTGAGAGTTGCACCCCTGCTTTAGCCAAGTGTGAGCGAGCTGCTACGTGACGTGGGCAGTCGATTTTTTCAAAGCAGTTAGGCAGCCCTTTAACTGAAAAACTGAGAAGTGCTGGCCTCCAGGAGTAACTCTGCTGCTTGGGACTGACTAATATGATCAAGGCTCTAATTACTGTAATTCTACTTAAATCCCTTGGCTTCTGGATTATGTTCCCCTAAGCTAAAGCATTAGTTGTTCAGGCTGGTTTAGGGCTGGCGTTTCTCCAGCAGGGCTGCAGGACCAAGAGAGCTGAGTTACATCGCTGCATCTGACCTGTTTCAGGGTTTTGAGGCTGCTTCTGAGCCCTGGGGAAACTTCAGGGAAGTGTCGTTTAACAAGTCTCTCTTTGCTTCCTTTCCTACTGAGGAAAAACAGGTTCCCATGAAAGTAGCTGGGTGCTCGCAGAAAGTGCAGGATCCGTCCTGGGTGCCTGGGCTGGGAGGGGAGGAAGGAGGAGGAAGGGAGCAGCCACAGCCTGGGGACAGAACAGGGCTGGGAATGAGGATGGGGACAGGGATGGGAACAGGGACAAGGAGCCTTAATTGGTTGAGCTCTCACTTCCCAGGTAGCCTCGAGATGATGGCTGTTCCTCTTCAAAATGGGAATTCTCCTCTGCAAAATGGGGTAATGACACCTAACTTAGTGGAGCAGCTCAAAAAATGTTATAAACAGCAACTATTAACAAAATTACTGTGTTAAAAGTAGTACAAATGGTCCCTCTTGACCCAGTTCAGCTCTCTGGAGATGCTCACTGAAGAAAAAATCTTAAAGTTTCTGCTCTGACCTGAGAGTTGTTCACCATTTCCCACTGCAAGGCCACGGTGGGATGCAGCCTCTGCCAGATGTTATCTTCACTTTTATACCCTGTGGCAGAGCTAGTGCAGGGGCAGAAGGTGGTCAGGTTCATTCCAGGGTGTTTTGAAGCAAGGTGTATCGGCTGCACCCTGTGCAAGCAAAGTCTTCTTTGGAGACAATTCACACACTGGTTTTGACACTGCCTTTGTTAGAGCTGACACGAGATGCAAGCTGGAAGTTGAATACATGTGGTGTGGTTCATCCTGAGCTGCACATCAGGTTTTGGGTTGCTGCTGGACGTGCCTTGCCCAGCTCTTCACAGCCTGTGCGCCTTGCATGCCCCCAGCTGGACTGGCCACTGCCAAAGGCCAGGAGCCACCCCTAGCCAGGGTCACTTCCCTGGAGGGGTCTCCATGTCCAACCAGGGCACATCAGTCTCCAGGACAGGTGACTGATTGTGCTGTCTTCCTTCCCTGGCCTCTGCTCCACTTCTTTACCCTTACTTCATCTTACCCAGCCCACAGGATGTCTTTTTGGCCTCTGCCCCTTCACTCCATTGTGTGCAAACAAGCTGTCCAGAGCAGTGGGACAGAGCTCTGGAAACAGACCCATAAGCATGAGCGTGTTGTTTAAAATAGCCCCTGTCTCCAGGAAGCCAGCCCTGTCTGTCCCACCGGCAGCCGGCTCCAGACAATGAAAGGCACTGATGTGAAAATCAGAGCCTCGGGGTACTGGGAAAATGGCAAGTGGCTACAGAGGGGCTGAGAGGGCAGGTTCGGCCAGGAGCCTCTGGGTCGGGGCTGGGTGCTGTCCCTGTGGTGGACCACACACAGATCTGCCTCTGTGGAGGAGGAAGAGGAGAGCTCGAGGCCGTTCAGTGAAAGGCCTGTGAAAGCACACGGCCTGTGAAAGGTAGCCTGTCCATGTTGGCAGTGTTTTCAGCAAGTGCCTGGTGGTGGAGAGTTGCCTTTTGCCTTGTGGCAACGCAACAGAGCCATGGGATGGTTTGGGATATGCAAGGCAGAGAGTTGCTGCCTCTGCTAACCCCCCCAAACAGGTCCTTCAGCTACCAAAGAGGCTGGTCGCACCCTACATGGGGATATGCATGACTTCTGACACACCAGTTCTTTCTCCTGGCTCCTTCTCTCCCTGTTCCACTCACAGCTCTCCCTTCTTTCCTAGAAAGAGGATGGCACTGTGAATCGGGACTTCAAGAAGACGCGGACAAAGGAACAAGTCGCAGAAGCCTTCAGGGAGTTCACCAGGGGAAACCGCAACATTTTGGTGAGCAGGGGCTTCTGTGGGAGCTGCAGCAAGAGGGCTTCTCCCGCAGAGGCTACTCTGCAGCCCAGGGAAGCTCTCTTAAAAGAAAAATGGCAAAGAGAAACACCATCCTGTGGTGAGGGTGGGGAGAGGAGAGCTGGGAGGGGACACGTTCACTGCAGCAACACCCATCAGATCCAAGTCCACTGGGGATACTGAGGGCTCAGCCACAAAACATGTTGCAGAGGCTCTGCCTCATCACCAAGCTCACTCTGGCAGGAAGGCCAAGGCACCTCCATATGTGTGCCAGGTGCCCTTCTCATGGGCATGCCACAGCTGGCATTTCCCAAGTTGTGCTGCACTGCCAGGAGAATACAAGCTGTAAACAATTTATATAGGCTGTGTCAAATATCCTACTGACAGAGGGCTTCTATTTTAATTAGCACTATGTAAGGCCTACAAATGAAGGGCTGCAGATGGGGTAGCCCTTGGCACTGCCTCTTTCAAAGCTGCCCCTTTGCTTTGAAAGTAGTTACCCAGGGATTACTCTTGAATCTGCACATTAAGCTGCCTGGCTGCATTTTATCTGCGGAGAGCTCGGAGCTCTCACCGTCACATGCAGTCTCTGGGCTCCTTGGCCAAGCCATCGCAATGCAGCGACCCCAGGTCTCCTCAGGCAGTCACAGCATGAACAATTTAATTGTGTTACATTGCCAGGATACCTGCTGTGCGTGTGCTGTGCCTCATCCTTCTGTCCACGCCTCAGAGATGTATTACCAAAGGGGCCACAAGGAACCTTTAGTGCCTTTCAGCAGTTTGCAGGGATACTTGTAATGAGCGCGTGGTCAGCACTGAGGGTTTGTTTGCCTTTGTGGTTTCAGAACAGCTACCTGATGCGGTTGAAGGGTATCCGTGCCACCCTGGAGACATCCCCGTTCTTCAAGTGCCATGAGGTAACGCTCACATTCCCTTCCTCAGATGTCATTTAGGTAGATCTGACTGCTTTAACCCCAACTTGTTCAAGGAGAAGGAGTCAAATTCTGAGGTTGTAAATTTCTACAATTTTGAATTTATTCTTATATATATTTCCATGCCTGTTTATCTAATACTCACAGCAGATGACTGAAATAATATTCATGCATCTGTCACGGGCTCAAATCTAATGGAAATCAATGATCATACAGATTAAAAGTGATGTAGAAGGAATTCAATCTGCTTATGATTTTATATGACTGGAAAAAAGTCCTAATTTAAAAGTAGAGATCTTCTTGGGAGAAATTCCTGCCTGAATGCACAGGTCAGGTATCATCTGGCTGCCACTTTCTCCATGTCTTCAAACAAGGCTTTGTCTTAGCCACAAATTTTTGATAATCCCCAAACTGCCTTCGCTCAGCTGGCTGGGGCACCGTGATCAGGACACTTCCCTTGGGAGGGCTTTCCTCCAGAAACGCGCGTACACAAAACAAAATTTTCTACAGTGACAGTTCAGTTCTGGTGGGAAAACAGAGAGCAAGTGCTACAGTTTGGGACATTTGAACAAGAAACGTGTTATTTAATTAAATAATTTTACTGATTTATCATTGACAAAGAGTGTTTGATATTTCATCTACTTGGCAAACTATGAGAGTATATTTCCTTGGCACATGTTGTCATACGGGCAAGGGAGCCTAGCAGGAATAATACCTAGCTCAACGTGTCCAGGAGTCGCTGCTCCCCCTGCCCCGAGGCAGATCTGTGCTGCCCCTCTGATGGACCTTGATACATGTCTCCCCACAGCAGTGCCTGCAGGGCAATGGGAAAACCCAGGGAAATGTCACAACTGAGTGTTTTGGGTCAGTTCAATGACAGAAACAAAATGCTCCCTGAAGTGACATGCCAAAGAGTTCATTTGAAAACGCAGAAACAAAACAGCCTTTTCAAAGAGGTTTTGAAAGGAGTTTCCAATCCTTAAAAATTGTAAAGAAGAGGCTTTGACTTTCCACCAACCTTCAAGATGAAAAATAGCAGGAGGGCTGCCAAACCCTTCACGTCTCCCCTTGTGGGTTGGGGCTCCTCTAAGTAGCTGCAAGAGAATTTGGTGACTCAGGCCAGGCAAGCGAAGAATGTCAGCAAAAGGCTTTTCCTTAAAATGCTGTATCCCGGCCAAGAGAGGGCTCTAAGAGCTTAAGAGGAGAAGAGCTGAAGATAAGCATTTCTGGGAAATAATGTATGTTGCTGGAACTTGGAGACTTTCCCAATGCACTGGAGGAGGAAGTCTCCCTGAAAATGTGAATACATAATAACTTTCGCAAACAGCACACGCATCCAGCTTAAAACCCTTGTCTAAAGGCAAACCCCAGTGACAGTACGGACATGGGAGTCCCTGGTAGCACTCAGTGCTGCTGCCTTGAAGGGCTGACACCAGCGGGATATCCCCAGAGCTGTGCTCCTCCTCTTGGCTGCCCAGGTTGTGGCGCATGAGGTGTTTCCAGTTGTCTGAATGCCATGGCATGTGTGCTGAGGCCATTGCACTTTGCTCACCTGAAGTCCCTGTCTGTGACACAAGAGCAAGTGGGCTCACAGTCCACCAAATCTGCGCACATCCAGACAATGTGCTTCACCTTCACAAATGAACATACCTGCGCGCTTCCCTGGGGCTTGCGGCTGGATTTTCTAGAAAGCCATTCAGAGCAAGAGTGAGCCCTCCAAAGCAGATACAGCAGAAGAAATTTGTGGAAGAGGAAATTTGTGTTTGTTCGCCTGTATAACGTGTGTGCAGAGCACTGTATAAGCCAGGATAGTCTGGGGGGCATCTGGGTGCTATAAAATGGTGTTTCAGGCAGCATTTTGCAAGTACCTCATCCTCGGAGCGTACCTGTTCCTACAGTGATGCCTGTGGAGCTGGTGGGTGTGAGTGGTGCTAACCAGCCACCAAGAGCTGACCTTGGAAAATCTTCAGTCAGGAGGCTGGGATTCATCTCACTCCTTCCCCAGGAACCTTGACTCAGTTTTCAAAATTACATCTGTACCTTTTGTGCCTGTGTTTTGCTGACCTTTTTCTTCTGCCAGAAGTGGGGAATTGTATGAATAAATCAGCTGGTCTGAATACCTGATTTGCATGGGCAAACACTGCTGCCAAAGCACTGATCATGCTTTTGCTCATGCAAAATCTCGGCATAATCTCTTGCAAATGCAGCTGTAGGTGAGGTGTCAGAGCTGGGTTTGATGTGAAGCAGTTGCACAACAAACTGACCTCTTATCTCCGCAGGTAATTGGGAGCTCCCTCCTCTTCATTCACGACAAAAAGGAACAAGCTAAAGTCTGGATGATTGACTTTGGGAAAACCACCCCGCTGCCAGAGGGACAAGTTCTCCAGCACAATGTGCCCTGGGTGGAAGGGAACAGGGAGGATGGCTACCTCTGGGGACTGGACAATCTCATTCAGATCCTGACAGAGTTGTCCCAGAACGAGGACTCGCATTAAAGTCATGTGTCCGACTCTGCCACTACCCCCAACCTGTTCCCAACTGACTCTTCTGAACTGCACTACAAGACACTTTCCAACCCTTGCTCTTCCAATTTTAAAGCTATTCTCTCCCTATTTAAGGTGGTTTTGTTGTGTTGTTTTGTTTTGTTTTGTTTTGTTTTGTTTTGTTTTAATTCCACATGTAAATACAGAGCTAACCCACCAGAACAACTCCTGAACTTGAAACCTTGGCTTCACAGAGTCAGTAGCATGGCTGTGCTGGAGAAGCCTGGGAGGGGTTGGTTAAGGCAAACACACATTTTCCCTACCATGCTTTTGTCTCATGCAGCATGGTTTTAAGGGAACCTATCTCCCTGGGTGGCCATAGAGACACTGTGGGTCAGGGGTTGCTGCAGCTGGGGCCCTGAAGTGCTGCCCGGGCATAGGGCTGTGGTAGAAGAAGGAGCCTCTGCCTGTGCTGGGTTCAGCAGCTTCATCTCCCAAACACCTCTGGCCACATGTAGGACCCTTTAGTACCCAGGGTGGATAAGCAAGGCTTGGAGATGGTGAAGGATACTGGGGTTGATATCCTTTAGTTGCCTTTGCCAGCACCTTTAGCCCTGGGAACTGTCTTTGCTGAGTACGTAAGAGTCACTAGAATTGCAGATTTGACTTTTTGTGTTGGAGATGTTCCATTAATCCTGTGGCGGTTTCTCCATTATTTTTGAGTCACACTGGAGGGTGAGGGTTTTGCTCTCACTGCAGGGCCAAGTGGTTGGGTACAGGTATCTCCCACGGCTGGGTGCTACCCCCCAAGGTCACCCACCTTGGCTGCACTGGCTTGGTGGGCAATGCTATGGTCTCCTTACTGGTGATCCACCTCCCCAGCTGGCATCGCTGACCTTCCAAGGTGAATAAAGGCTTTGGGCAGGGCTGACAGGGAGAAAAACAGCTTATAATGGATGGCTACAGGATGTAAGGTAGATGTCCAGGTTGGTCATACTTTTTTTGACACGCGTTAAGGTTTGTGCTGCCAATGCCTGCTCCTGGCCCAGAACCACCCTCCCACCTGGAGCACCTCCATTGTTTGTACCAGTGCCAGTTTCTTGCCCGGTGCTTCCCAGCAGGTGGGAGTTACGGCAGACGAGCTGCATTCAAGGTGCCGCATTAGACTCATGTGGCAAAGCAGAGGGGGGAGGAGAGGCATTCCTGTGCCTTCCCTTTTTCTTGCACTGCTTGCTGGCTCTACTGCTACTCTCAGTCACCAGCTTCCCAGCCTGTGTTTGGCCTCCCTGCTTCGAGTCCTGTGAAAACAACCAGTTCTCTATTCAGGGTGGAGGCTATTTTTTAACTTCCTGGAACATTTGAACTAAGCAGCTTGCTCACATCAGCACTGGCTCTCTAAAGGTCAGCTATTGATGGTCCAGCAGGACCAAGCTGCAGCCACAAACCGGCACCTGCTCGAGCCCCAGACCCTGGCAAATCTCACTCCCGGCAGTGATGCTTGAGAGCCCCTCTGCCATTGTCTGCTGAGCACCACTCCCCTGCTGAGGGTTGTCTTCTGGCAGCAATAAGGAGGATTGGGCTGTCGAGCCACCAGCAGCTGTGCCCCAGCCTCTTTCCCAAGGATTAAACTCCCCAAGGTTTTTCTCAGCTCATGTCTCAGCAGACAAATGTCTTCAGCTCATATGAAGCCATTGTAAATAGTTGCGTTGTCGCAGCTCTTCAGCAGGCTTTCTAGACTAGCCGTTATGGAAGTGCCTTACAGACTTGCCTCTGTTCCATTACTGTCATGGAAAAGGTTGGATTTTTTTTAATGTTATATTTATTTTCATCCCATTTTAATTGCACAGAACACTAAAGCTTCATGCATGGAATTCCCCCCCCCCCCCCCCTTTTTGTTTTAACTGTGTTTTTAGTTTTTAAACCATCCCTTTTCCATCTTTGGAGAAAAGGTTTGAAGCGATATGCCTAGATATGTACCAGTTATTGCTGTACTTCAGCTTTATGCTCTTATATATATATATTATTTTTTAAGACTTTAAAAAAATAGATTCCTCACTTTGTGGCTTCAAAAGAAGCAGATTGTTTCTCCCAGCTGTCTTATGCCTTTCTGGAGGCTGGAACAGTTGCTGTGAGGTATTTTCCCAGCTCCCACCTCCCCTTTCTGTCATTGGATAACATGGAGAAAAATCTAAACTGGTCTGAACACCAGTGCACAGTGCCTGTAAAAAAAAACCAAACTCCTGTAACTTTCCAAATAAAGGCATATGGGAAGCATCCTTCTGTCCTCGGTTCTGTTTGTGGCACAGCTTGCAGCAGCCTTGGGGCAACCCATGGCTTCTCGATGGTTCTCCCAAAGCAAAACTTTGCTTAAAGACAGGGAACCTCTTGCTATGAGAAATAACTTGCAGTACTACAGAACTGGCACTGATATGACTTCACTCAGCAGTTTCTCACGGGCTGCATACACACTGTGTTTCCTATCTTTCACACTCTTGCAGCATCACTGCCAATATCTGATGTTTTACTTACTAACTCCAGGTCATGGAGGCCACTGAGAGTCCTGTCTTGCTGAATGGGACAGCAAAGATTTCCAAAAGGGCCTCCCAAACTCACCAAGCTGCCCCCTAAAATGCAAACCTAGAAGGTAAATAATGAGACCCTCAGATCTGTTCTCACCTCCTGTTGAAGGAAATACCATGACATTATGGTAGGTAAGAGAAGGGAAAAAGGTCAGGGCAAGAAACCCGTCATGACTGAGTTCTGGAATGTGCCAGTACCAAAATTTACGTGTAGTTTGGAAACGGCAGCTTTTCACACCAAGCTCTGTCTGCAAGCACTACACAGCACATGCCACAGCAAGCACCCTGCCGCCTGCTTTGCTGCACCCAAAGCAAAACCACCCTCTCCAGGCTCCCTGCCACATCACGGGTTAATAAATTAAATGTTCAGCAAACTTGGTTCACATCAGAGAAGTCAGCATTTACACTGATGAAACAAAGCAAACTTCAGATGCTGCTGTAGATACACTGTGAAGCCTCTGACCACAGGGCCACGTGGTACAGGGCACTCTGCTTGGGCTGTATAGTTTCTAATTATCTTCTTAATTATCTAATTATCTAGCATTTGCAAGAATGAGTTTAAGTTTTTGCTGGGAGTGCTGGGTGTGTTGTGACTTTTGGGTGATGCGGTGCTCAGCTGTGCTGTGTGATGGTGGCTGAAGCTGTGCAAGGTGGTGGTGGCACTGGTGGCACTGGTGGTGGGGGAGCACCTGGAGATGTGTTTGGGCCTCAGGATGGGTGATGCAGGGCAGCTGTTCTGCCAAGCCCCCATCTACAGGAGATGTCTGGATGGGGGTTATGAAGCCCAAGCAATGTTGATTCAGATAAATTACCTCAGTTGTTGCCACCTTATGGCTGCTGGCTATAAATGAAGGTATTAGGAAGTGGGCAAACCCACATTTGTATATGGACAAAATGCTGCTGGGAGTAGTGCTGGCCAAAATAGGCTTTTCCTCCTGCCTGTGTGCTGCATTGAGCCCAGTCCTGGAGGGTCCTTGCTCATCCTTGCAGGTGAGCTGTTCAGCTCAGGTCCCTGTGGCATGGTTTATTTGCTGGGGGAAGGCTGGAGCAAGAGGGACATGTGGGCTGCAAGTTGGTTTGAGGCGTGCTGATATCCCACTGGTACATGTGGGGAGCGGGCTGTGCACACTTTGGTGTCTGTTGAGAGGACAAGTGCTGGTTTTTAACCCCCACAATGAGCCGTGCCCAGGCTCCGCCTTAAAAACCGAGCCTTCCCCCGGCCCGTGAGGCGCGGCCCTTTCCGGAGGCGCTCCGGGAGGCCCTGCCGGCCTCGGCCCGTGCCCGCCCCCGAGCGGCCGTGCCGGGAGCGGCAGCGGGGGGAGGTCCCGCTGGGCGCTGCCGCCCGAGGCCGGCGGGAGGCGGCGTTGTCCCGGCTCCGGGCGGGTAGCCGGCTGCGGGCGGGCAGCAGGTCCCGGTATGGGGCCGGCTCCCACCGCCTGCTGGCAGCCCCTTGTCCCCTTGGGTCTGCTCTGTGTTCTCCTCCTCAGCCTTAAAACGATATATTTTTTTCCTTTTTCTTGTGATTTTTTTAATTTTTTATGGCTGTGAATGGGAATGTGAGCAGAGCCCAGCTGCGGTATATGCCACTTTAGTTTAGCTTTTCCCATCGTGCCTTTACACCCACGGTAACACCTTGCCCCCACAAGTAGTGTGAGGAGCACACCCAGGGGACCAGCCCAGTCCTGTGGTGGGGCTGGGAATGGGGAGCCCTCCTTTCTCGTGCACTTTGTTTTTTCCCCAAAACGTATAAATAAATCGGCCCATGATATCTGTAAGGGTTAGAGCAAGGTTGTTTGGAAGGGGAGCTGCGCTGCAACAGTGCTGCAGGGGAGCGTAGTGTCTCTGAGCAGTGAGGGGATGGCTCCTGTGGAAGCACCAGCAATGAAGTAAATTCACGTGCTAGTTGGTGACAGTTAGTTCATCAGTGCAGGCCTGAGTGACCCTGGGAAGTTCAGAAGGAATAAACACAGCTGTGCAGCTCTCTCTCTCTCTATATATATCATTAATATTTGCTGGAGCAAAGAAGAGTTACTGTGAACTATCCTTCTGTGGATTAACATAGCCTGAAATTAACACTAGCAAGAGTGGCAGCTCTGAAAAATAAAGTGCTTTTTGCTGCTAAGCAAATATCCTCAGCTTGCTTTGGATGGATGATCCTCATGGAAGAAGGTGGCCTTGTGTGCAGTGGTTATGATTTTGGTCTTTACCCATGCCCTTTGTCGCAGCTGGGTGCGGAGCTTGCTCTCCCCCCATCAAGTGCCCCTGGGTTTCCCCAGTGACAAGGATGCTTCTGCTCCACTTTGACTTTCTTTTAGCACTGTTGTAACAAACACATGGGAATGGTTGCTTCCCCATAAAAAAGGCATCTTTTGGGTCATATTTGGGCATGCAACTGTCAAACACTCATTCCTATGTACAGCAGGGCTTCCGCACAGAGCACTGTGGCTTTGGGTTTTGCTGACCCAGCTGCTCTGTAAATGCACAACAGGAAAGCTGGTTTCCTACCCAAATTTCAGCTCCTGTTGGAAGGTGCACTGCCAATATTGGATGTGTGCCCATATTTAAGTCTGACTAGCAGCTCCTTTGCAACCCCTGCATTAGAACAGACTGTGCAGGTGTGCTGTCCCAGTGCAGAACTAGAAATTTGGTATGTGATACCATTATTTAGCATGGGGATGCTCTGCTTACCACATTTGAACTGCCTCTGGGGGCCTTCTTAATGTATATTTAACACAAAACCAAGTTCAGGGCACTGAGGTACTCCTGCTGGGTTTGCAGCCTACATCCACGTTTTCATTTGCAAACTGTCCTGGCCCCTGCCTCCCCGCTCAGGGAGTGTGGGCATTGCTGGAGGTTCTTACCCGTCTGCTTAGTGGGTGGAAAGAGAAAAGTCTCCCTTCAATGTGGGGCTGATGGTTTTTTCTGTGTAAAAAGACTGTATTTCATTCCAGTTGTACAGCAATATATTTAACTTAAAAAATAATAATCCACAGTATCAAAACACAGCAAGTCACAACCAAACAGTTAGCAACACTGGCAGGCTCACAAGCACTCCTTCGTGACCGTTGTGGCTGGGTCAGTTTGGGCTCCAGCACGGAAATGAGTGAACGTCGGGACACCAGCACTGTCCCCATGTTGGGAAAAGATTTTGCATGTGGGCACCAACTCCCCCTTCACTAGGGTGCTGCTGGGTGAGGTGGGACCGATTTTTAGCCCAGACCATCCTGGTTTGTGGGTGAGGAAGAACAGCTGGTAGGTGGTGGGGGCTAATCCCTGTGTAGCTATTGGCACCGTCACCTGGTGTGGTACAGCAGGATGGGCATGCAGGAGGGGCTGAAATGCCATGTTCCAGTTGGGAAAAACACTTCCAGAACTGCCTGAAGGTGCACTGTGTGCGTGAATGTGGAGAAGTGCCATCTGCAAAATAACACGATGCAGCACCAGTGAGTGTATGGTCAAAGCCATTCCTTTAGGCGGGAAGGAACATCAGGTCTGGCTGTATTTATGGCTCTTCTTGTGCCTGGACTTAACGTGTCAAAGAAGTCTTGGTGTTGACATGCAGAGGATGTAGTTTTGGTTCAATAGTATTTTTTTTTTAAGTGTACCTCTGGGACAAGGCCCTGTGCATTGCCCCTGTGGTGCTGTACAATGGCAGGGTCTGAGGACACCCTGATGGCTTAACATGTGCATGGTTCATCCCCAGATAGGAAGGAGGCAATACCAGGACAGGATAAAGCAGCCCCTGGAGAGTAATGGCATTAAGGGTTTCATGCATGGACTTCCCAAACGTGGAGCTCTGCATAACACCTCATGCATCATGGAGAGGCTATGACATAGGGCAATTTCCAGCAAAGTGAAAGGTCTTTAATAAATTAAGTGATGCACATGGAGAGGAACATGAGGCTTTTTTGGCAGTGTGGGATGCGGTAGTGCTCACACAGGTACCCACGTGTCATGTACCCATAACGCGTGCTGTGGTGTCCTTGCAGACCATTTCCTAGCACAAAGCCTGACTGAGGGCAGCAGGAGGTGTCCA
Source organism: Nettapus auritus (assembly GCA_011076525.1). NCBI lineage: Eukaryota > Metazoa > Chordata > Aves > Anseriformes > Anatidae > Nettapus > Nettapus auritus. The sequence continues at coordinate 17,381,357 of CM021767.1, forward strand.
GTGTTATCATGGCAAAGTTTCTAGGAAGTGCAGGGATCACCCGTCATGCTGCCACAGCCAGGAGATGCTGAGCCTCTGCAAGCAGCTCTGCCAGGCAGGCAGGAGCGCGGAGGGCAGGGACCATTTTTCACAGCACCTTTTCCATGGTAAGTACAGATTTGGCAACACCAACAGATCTACAGACACTGAAAGGGTTCGGCTCACTCAGGGTGAAACTACTTTATGACTCATCATGAATTTCAAAAGCACATTTGGTTTGGTTCCTACCTGGAAGTGCTTTCCAGCAAGCAGTAAATCAGCTTTTTTCAAGCCCAGCTAGGTTCAAAGTACCAAGGAACTATTTCATTAAAGCCCTTTTTGAGAAACCTGGTTTTCCCAGTCAGGAAAGAGCAACAGAGGGTAGTTTGCTGCTGGCTGATGGTGGTGAAGCAGTTGCATTTATTCTTCGTAACCTGCTGTCGCTCTGTAGCTGTAACAGTTGCACCTAAAGCATTTGTACTCATAAAGCCAGGGATGGTATCGAGCTGTCCCGGTGCGCCTCAGCCCAGGTCAGCAGCTGGATCGTGTGCAGGGCCTGCAGTTACAGCCTTTTGGTATTTGCTGTACCAAAAAAAAAGTGAAGGGATGCAATATTTACCAGGAGGAAGAGGAGGAATGTTCTGGTGGAAGCCCTGAAAGCGTTGGCTGATGTGACTGGTGAGGGCTGGGACGGTCCTGTTCCCGCTGGCAGGAGTGAGCATGCCACGTGCGCCAGAGAGGCGCCTGCACCCTGGCAGAGGAGGTGGGGAGGTGCTGGATGATTCATCTGGCCCTAAAAATAATAGTAACAATAACAATTATTAACAATAATAAGCATTGCTCATGAGGGAGAGCTTCAAATCAGCACTTCTACCTGGGCTGTCACCGCATTGGTCTTCTCACCAGAGAAAACTGTGGGCCCCCTGCTTCTGGCTGCTGGCAACCCCGCTGTGGGCTCCTTGGGAGCAGTGTCAGGGGTCTGGGCTCTGCTCAATCCATCCCTGGACAGAGGTCTAGTCTCTTGGGAGAGGCGGAAGAAACATCCATCCATCCAGTGGTGTCAGAGAAATGTCTCTCCAGGGAAGGGCTACTGGAAAAAGCAGCATTCCTCATTGGTTTTGCAGCAGCTGGTTGAAAATTCAGTCCAGTGCTCTCTCTCTAAGGTAGCTAGAAGAGTGGCAAATCTGTAAAGCTGCTCCTGTCCTGAAGTAAGGAGCGGAAATCTGTTTGTTTATTAAAATTGATCCCTCTCACAGCCAGAAATAGGCCCCTTTGTCCTTGGTGCCCATCTGGCAGACCTCAGCACCTCTGGAGTTGCGCATTGGTTGCTTGATTGACTTTGCTGATTTGACAGTGAGGTTAAAAACAAGGAAATAAATCAAAGTGGTGTTCCCCAGAGTGTGCAGCAGTCCTGAAGAGTTCAGCATGTTCATGTAAGCATTCCCCTGGCTAACTGAATTTTCCCATCCCCACTACAGTGCACAGACAGTGCCAAACACACAAGTCTATCAGTCCTCACAGGTACCAAAACACATTCCTAGATGACATTTACCTAATCATTTGCTGCTCCTGGTTCAGAGCTTGAGAAGGGCTTCTGCACCTGAAGGCTTTGTCTGTTTGCTTTTTAACACCAGGGTGATCCTGAGGAGCTCATCTCTTGCCTTTAACGTAGGTTGTCCCCAGACTGAACCTTTCCTACTGCAATCCACCCCTCGTGGAATTTCCAGGAAAAATCCAGGCTGGGATTTCCAAAGTGCTGCTGTCGTGCAAACTGTCACCACATCATGGTGTGACAATCGTGCTGCCTTTCACCTTGAGCACAGCCAGCCCTAGGTTAACAAGAAGCACCAGCTGGCACCTGTCCTCCCAAGAAACCCATTTAATTGCTGCCTATGCTGTGTGGTTTATCTCACTCCAGAAGTTGGTGTTTTTTCATCGTTTTCCTCTAAAAATTGAAAATGGAGGCTTTTCTGTCTACATTATGGTATGGACCTTTGCTTTCTGTAGAACAGCAGAAAAACCAGGGTTCAGCATGCCCATCTTAACACGGGATAGTTGGAAATAGCTGTTTGAGGCTGTCCAGCACAGCAGCACAACCATGTGCAGTGTGTGAGCCCAGCAGAAACTCCCCTGGGTTATTTCTGCAGTTCTCTCTGCCCAAAGAGCCAAAGGCATGTCTTCCAGAGACCACGGGCACCAGAGGATGTGTTCAGTGATGCCAAGGCAGCTGTACATGCATTTATTTGAGCATATGGACTCAGGCGTGCTGCACTCGTGCACCAGCTGGCTTCTGTACACACAGAGGGTGCAAGTTATACTGGCTTGGCTGGGGTCTGTCTTGGTGAATATTGAGTGAGCTGCACATGTTACAAATGTGCATCCTCACTCTAGCAGGGCTGTCCTGGTGTACACCTGGTGTACCTTTCACTGCACCCGGCATTTTGGGGTTTCTGTTCTCTCTGCTACACAGGTGGTCAGAGGAGGAGGCAAGTGTGCTCGGTGCACTCCGCTGTTTCACTTCAAGGCTCCCTTTCCAGAAAAAGTTATCCTAAGTGACAAGGTCTGCGCTGCAAGCACACCAATGTGCTTCAAAATGTGCTTCCAAAGCCAGTGGTCATGCTATGAGAGGCCAGGCCCTTGCACAGCAGGGGATGCATGCTGCGTGCTGCCTCCCTGCAGAAATTACAGGTGAGGAGCACCTCGGGTGTCTGCTTGGGTACGTCCTGGTGAAGGCAATGGTATTTCTTCTTGCTAGGGATAGATGGGTGGACAGACATACACACACTCTATCTCCTGCCTTATGCCTCCTTTTCCCAAAGGGCTCCTGGCAGGTCCTACTTGCCCCATCACCTCCCCTCTCACCCTGCCGAAAAGGCAGCCAGGCACAAAGGAGCTGGGCCGCAGCTGCAGCCCTGCAGTCACACCGTGAGCATGCAGCTCTGTGTCTTGGCCACAACCACCACCTCATGACCGAGTATCACCAGGGCACAATCCTCAAGTATCGGGCACTTACCCCTGGGGAGCAGAGCGGAGATGCTCCATTGACCGGTCCTGCAGGACATGCTGCGCAGGGATCCATGTCCAAACCAAGGAGAAACTGACAGCAGGTCCCTTCCAGGGGAAGGGGAGGAGAAGTCTTTACGCTGGAGGTTTTTGGCAGCACAGGACTTGTCCCACTGCCACACTGGCAGCATGCAGGTTGCAGGGACCCCTGGCTGGTAGGAGCTTCCCAGGGCCAGGGGGAGGTCTGGTGCTTGTGTGGAGCCAACGGATCAAAGTAGAGGACAGCCCAAGTCACTTTAAGAGTAAAATGCAATTTACAGCAAGTACGTTTCTCAAGACATCTGCAATGATAGAGCATTGAAGGTACACAGCTGAGGAAGCTGGGCCGAGCCCGCTGCTGCCACCAAGCAGTCAAGAATGGGCTCTCAGAAGGGAAAAAGGTACCGCTTGTTGCTTTTACAGGCCGTACATCTGTCTATTGATAGCTTCTTGGCATCTGATGTTCACAGCTGGTTTTCTTTAATGTAACAGGAGGCAAAAACGTGTAACAGGAGGCAAAATGTCTTTGACCACTTTTTGCTGGGAGGGCAGAGAGAGCAACGTCTCCTACTCCCCACTCTCCCAGCTCTGCTGCCTGCCCGGGTGCCCCCTTCACTGGGGGGTTTCCTCCTGTCGGCACCATCCTTTTCCTCCTCCTCGACCACCCACTGCACACTGGCTGGGGCTGGTCCCAGCACATGCTGCGTTTGCCCCATCTCTGCTCCTCGCTCAGTGCAAGTCTCCTCCTGCTGTTCTGCACCTCCGCTCCGCTGGATGGGCAGGTGGACAGGGCCAAACACAAAACAAAAGGAAGAAGAAAGACAAAGGGTAGTGAAAAGGTCTGTGGCCCACGGCTGCCAAAGGAAATCTCTTGCCATGTTTCTCTGAACATATTTGTCCCAGCCACTACAGCTGCTGTGGGATCCCCTGCTCCTTGTAGCCTGTGAGGAGGAGGGGAAGGGAACACCATTAGTCTCAGCTCCTAAAGTCCCTTGCCAGCCTCGGCAAGGCTCCAGCAAGCCCAGTGCATGAGGAGGTGTACGCTGACCTGCCCGTGCAGTGCCTGGCTGCCACCAGCCCTGACAGGAACGGAGGCACGCTGCTGGAAGGGGTTATAGAAGTGCTGGATATACCTGTGTCTACAGACTCTGCAACCTAGTAACCTCATACCTTCATGGTATGCTGGGGCCGTCCCCATAAGGATACTCTAGCTGCCTTGTTACCCATTTGCTTTGCTCCAGCTCAGCAGCATTAGAGATGTTTTTGTCAGTCCAGCTGCACTGGGGAAAAGGGATCTGTTTAGTATGAAAAAGCCCCCACTCTGTCAGCTGCCTCAGCTGTGGTGAGCTACCAGGCGCTGGGGCAATAGCAGAGCACCCGCAGCACTTGTGATGAGAAAAACATGTTTTTGTTTGTTTGGTTGTTTTTTTTAAACACTTTGCTAGGTAGTTGCAATGACCTCCCCATATGATTTACCTGTTGCCGTTGTAAAAGACGGTGAGGTTGTAATGTGACAGATGTCCTCTTCAAAAAATAAACAATGACAACAAAAATCCCAACAAGCTGTCCTTACTTGCACTGCCTGCGATAGCGAAGCTCTTCCAAGCAGGTATCTTTTTAAAATTGTTTTCTTTGCTTGAGTAAAGTAAGTAGACTGTAAAGTTTAAATTTTGAATTTCAAAAAAGAAATTGAAATGCTGCTACATCTTAGAATATTTAATGCTTTGAACATTTATATTTTTTAAATTGCTTTCCAACTCACTTGTAAGGCTTTTCTGAGTCCATTAAAAAAAAAAAAAAAAAAAAAAAAAAAAAAAGCTAAACACAGAGTACACTGAGGTGCTCCAACCTCCACCTTTAAGGGATTTCCTGGTGAACTAAGAGGTGGCCCTGGTACATGAACTTTGCTGCACTTTGGAAATGTCTGTGTGTGCATCTAGCCTTGGCAGCCTAGATCCCCTGCTGTTAAAGGAGCACAGGGAGGCAAGGACCGGATTAACACTTCTCAGCACAGGCAGCGCTACACCGCACTGCTTCACATGCCATGCAGCTGAACAGAAAGACTCCCAAATCTTTCAAACAATATTTTGTAGGGAAAAAAAAAATGATTTCTTATCCATTTCTGTTTGAACTGTGAGTCAGCTGTGAAGGCAAAATGAAGCCCTGCAATGTGGAGTTACCTAAGGCACCACTCTAACTTGTTCAGTAAAAAAATAAAAACATGGAACAGAGAGCTGGAGTCATGCTGTAAATCCTCAGCTGAAGCAAGCAAGATAGGTTATACTTACAATTACTTTGTTTGTGTAGCCTTGCCTTTAATTAAGATATAACAGAAATCCTTTCAGTTCTGCTGCTTGGTTTTGCGACCGGCTAGAAGCCAGTTGCAGCGGCAGAGCTTGTACCGCTCTTTACATGAACAGAGTAAGCCAAAAGATGACCTCTTCTGTGCTAAGTTATGTTATTAAAATGATTAAGACTTACTTGTCCTATTAAATAATTTATACATGAAAATAAATAGTTACTGTGCTCCTTACATAGCAGTAGGTATTTTGTATAAAAAAACTTCATGCTAGTGTGGTTGTGTAGCAATACGGCTGAGGTGCAGTTTAGTAAAGCAGGCAGGTCTAGAACCAGCATTTGTGCCCAAAATCACCAACTTAACCAAGTTTACTTGAAATTGCATTTCTGTAAACCATTGCAAGATTGTATTTAGAGTAAGCTGTAGGCAAAAGGCAACTGAGGTACACAGGCTGTCCTTCCAATGGCCCTCCCCAGGACCACGTTCCTACTCAAGGTTCTCTGAGGCCTGAGCAGGTTGCTACCACCCCTATCCTGCTCTGGAGATGTCCCCAGAACACCTGTGACACAGCCTAAGGAACACTTTGATCTTGGTCTGCCCTGCAGCTATAGCAATATGCTAGGATCTTCCACCTGGCACATGGTGGGACTGTTGCAGGTACACTGGGCTTCTCTGAGAAGAGCTCAGGCATCACCTGTTGTAGAGGCATGGGGATTTGTGAGCAACCTGCTCTTGGGATGGGGATGCAGGCTACCGCCAGAGGCGGTACCCTTCTTGTTCCCCTGCATCCGCTGGAACGACCAAAGGACAGACAGACACAGGCCGACATGCACAGACACTACACACACAGCTGGGAGCAGGCAGCACCTGCCCAAGCCAGACCTAAGCTCCTCACCCTAGACAAGTGCTTGCTGGGATCTGCCATGAGGTGTGAGGGTGAGGAGAAAGGAAGAGCAACAGAAACAAAACTTACCTTGTGAAACTTTGATGGTGAACAAAAGGAGGCAAAGGAACATGAAAGAAAGAGGGAGAAATGTAACTGTAGACTATATATCCGAAACACATGAAGAATGAATAAATTGGGGCTGTGAGGTAAACAGAGAACATCTCTACAATCAAACGTTCGCACCAAAGCTAACCCTTGACAAGGCTGTATTTAGCTAAAATACTTGTATTTGAAGTGGATTGTTTTGTTTGGGGTTCTTGTTTAGGGAGGCCAGTGGAGTTGTCGTTTGTTTTTCAGGTCACTGGCCCTGAGCCGAGCACCTACAAGCCCACGAGGTGCTCCCATGAATGCTCTCCTCGGTGACGTTGCTATTACATGGGCTGGACTGAAAAGGAACTGAAGGTGGAAAATGAGACATCATGGTGTACAGGATGGCATGTACTACACACTGTTCACGGTCCAACAGCCAGGAGAACTACACCTGCTGGCTTTTCTCCAGGTTTGCTGCCACATTTGCTCGTGCCCACAGATGTCTTCTGCATGTCCCAGCCTGATTGGTTGCTGCTGACCTTGGCCCTATCTAATATTCATAAATTAGGTCAAGAACTTAACCCACTGCAGCACTTGGTAGGAGACCACAACAAAGGTTATTCCACCTACTTACCTTAGGTATAGTCTGGGGGATGGTTCTATTTAGACTGAAAAGAACGTAATGGATCTAAGTAGGCAATTTGCCCCCAGAATTTCCTTAATCTCACAAAGGGTTACCAGCTGTTTAGGGATGCTCTTTTCTTCTGAGTCTCACATGCTTTCTGTTTTCTTTCCTTACCAGGACAACTGTGCAGAACCTACCCTAAAATGGGCACTGTGGAGACGACAGGCCTTAGTGACACTTCCCAAAGTCTCTGGGAGCCCAGATGTACAGTAACCATGCAATCATCTGTTGCTTCTGGTGAGGTGTGAGCATTGTAATTAGCAAAGGAGTGAGTGACAAGTGGATAGGATGATTACAGGTAATTTCTTATTACTGCTTTCCAGCAAGTTCTTGAAAGGCCAAGGACTGCTGCAGCAGGAGTCTCTGTCCTCTGTAACCAAAAGTGACAGGGCCTTTGTTCATTTTTAGGCACAGCCATGCACACTGTTGATTTGTGTGTCTGATCATCTTCTCTATTCACAAAATGAATTCCTCTGCCACAGAAGGGAATTAGGTCAGTTTAACACAGCTTGTTCTTAACAACCCCAGGCTGACTCTTGCTTTGTTTCTTTTTATTATCTAAATGCTTGCAAATGATCCGTGTGACTAGTTGTTCCAGGAATTGAAGTATACCTGACTGACCTATAATTCCTCTTATTTTTCTCCACATTAAGGACGGACAACATGACATTATCCTCAAGGCTGTCCTATTGGACCAGGCTCCTGCGGTGCTCCCCTTTTAGAATCTGAGAATTAAGGAGCATTAGGAAGGGAAGAATAGCAATGAGCCTTCCTAGCTGGCACCCAGTGCTCTGCCAATTAATGTAATGGTACAGGCTCTTCCTCGAGCCCATGAAAGAGGCACTGGTCCCTCATGGCATCCATGGAAATCCAGAGCAAAGGCCCCCCAGTCCCTTTATCTGCGATATCACACACTCTGCCCATCTTTAGCCCATCAGAATCACACTACCTGTATATATGGGACTGCCACAGGGAGGCATGGACTCAACCATTTCATGGTGAGGAAGATTAGAGGTTCGGGGCAGTGGTTCAGTAGGTTTTGACTACTGTAGTGGGTTTACGTGGCAAGGTTTTGGTAGGAGGGGGGCCATAGGGGTGGCTTCTGTGAGAAGGATCTAGAAGCTGCCCCATGTTTGGTAAGGGCCCCACTGCTGACCAGAGCTGAGCCAATAAGTGATGTTGTTTTGCGCCTCTGTGAGAGCATATTTAAGAGAGGGAAAAAACCGCTGCGTCTCTCAGCAGCTGGGAGGGTGAGAGGAGTGAGAAACAGCCTTGCAGGCGCCAAGGTCAGTGAAGAAGGAGGGGGAGAGGTGCTCCAGGCGCCGGAGCAGAAGTCCCCTGCGGCCTGTGGTGAGGACCATGGTGAAGCAGGCTGTCCCCCTGCAGCCCATGGAGTACCACGGTGGAGCAGGGTTCCACGCTGCAGCCCGTGGAGGAGACCACGGTGGAGCCTGTGCCCCGAAGGAGACTGCGGCCTGTGGAAGACCCCTGCCGGAGCAGATTCCGGGCCAGACCTTGCAGCCCATGGAGAGGAGACCACGCAGGAGCAGGTGACCCGGCAGGAGCTGCTGCCCGTGGGGGACCCAGGTTGGAGCAGTTTGTTCCAAAGGGATGGACCCCGTGTTACGGACCCATATATGGAGCAGTTCTTGAAGAGCTGCTGCCTGTGGACAGCCCACGCTGGATCAGTTCGGCAAGGACTGCATCCCGTGAGTGGGACCCCACAGCACAGGGGAGGAGAGTGACCGAGAAGGAGCAGCAGAGAAGAAGTGCTATAGACTGACCATAACCCCCATTCCCCCGTTCCCCTGCGCCGCTCGAGGGGAGGAGGTGGAAGAGGGTGGATGGGGGGGGGGGGGGGAAGGTGCTTTTGGTTTCTTTTCTTTGTTTCTCACTTCTCTAGCTTGTTAGTAATAAGCAATAAATCTTACTTTCTCTCTATGCTGAGTCTGTTTTGCCCGTCACTATAATTATTGCGCGATCTCCTAGTCCTTATCTCAACCCTTGAGCCCCTTTCATCATATTTTCTCCTCGCTCCTCTTTGAGGAGGGGGAGTGAGAGAGTGGTTGTGGTGGAACTCGGCTGCCCACCCGAGTAAAACCACCACAACTACTCCCAACCCAAATGCAGATTCGAGTTGCAACAGCTTACGGTTTCTGCTCAGTGCAGAACAAACTGCAAAACAACTTGTTTCTGTTTGTATGCAAACAAACTCAAACCAAAGCAAAACATTTTGTGGCAGTGTTTTTAAATGAAATATCTTATTTCCTGCATTTAAGACATTTGTTTCATTTTCAATGACTCAGTTTTGGAATTGTTTTTGTTTTGTTTTTTACACTGAAAACAAAGCATTGGAAAAAAAAAAAAAAAAAAAAAAAATAAAGGGAAGAAAAAACACATTTCACTTCAGGCCTGGCAGGCTCTTTGATACAGCTGGGAGCAATTGATCACTTTTTTTTTCCTGTGATTGAAAAGCTTTTTTTTTTTTTTTTTTTAATTTTATTTTATTTTATTTTCCATCAACTGTGAGCTGCTTAACATATTCAGGATTACCTTTATATATTGTAAGTAAATTTAAAACCTCGCTATTTAATGAGATGACAAGAAACTGCCTAGGGCTGCAACTTGTCAGGAAACACAGAGCTGGTTAACATGAGGCATGTGGGCTCCCCTTCCCCTTCTCTGCTAGCAGATGGACCTGGATGAAGCTGTGGTTTTATCCCCAGCAGCCAAACCAGAAAACTAGTTGGAGCCTCCTGAGCACCAGCCATTTGCCCAGCTGCTGTGTGTCTTTGCTATACACAAGGAGTACTTCAGAGGAAGATAAGTCACAGTTTCAGCTGCAGCTCTTTGTCTGAACAGGTGCTTGACACTTCGAAAGCGGGTCTGCCAGCAGCATTCCACATGCTGAGGCTGTACAGCAGAACAATAGTGCTAGCGTGTATAGGTACAAGCATGTAAATACCCAATTACACACAAATTAGGCAGGTTCTTAGAGACATTTCACAGGTACAGACTGACTCACATGTTATCCTCATCAGGCTACCCAACATGCAGGTACATCTGAGATGAAACTTCTGCTGGTTTGCAGGGGAAAACAAAGTGTAGTGCTGCTTTTGTCTTGAGGAAAGCCTTTTGTTTCAATCGTGTTCACATCATCTTACTGTGTATGTGGATCACCCTGAACTCAGCCTGTACATTGAAGCTGGCTCAGAAATGTGGTTTGGTGGACAGGTTTAACCAGTGGGTTTGGCATCTGAAAATGTGCTCTGTTTTCCTGCTGTTTTTTTTCAGTTTCATCCATTTAATTGTTTTGCTGGTGCCTGGCAGTTTCCTGAGATCCTCCTCCCACAGAGATGTCATCAGCAGAGATGACTACGTGAAGACCCTTCAAACAAAACAGCAAAAGCTGGTAAGACATCCTCCAGAAGCCCTCACTTTGGGAACTGCTGACCCCCTTGTTCTGGAAGATCCCAGACCTGTTCAGCTGGGGCAGTATCCACCAAAGTGAAAGAGCCCACCAGTGAAAGTCTTTAGCAGATAAAGTGACAGGGCTTGTGGGCTGGCAATACATCGTTAACCAGTTGGATGACCTAAGTTATGTATGTTCAAGGAAGGATTCCTCTCTTCTCCCTCTAGAGTAGTGGTTCAGAGCCTTCTTAAAGAGTGTAGGGGAATTCCTTCCAGAAAAAGCTCAACGGTCCCATTCAGCCTAAGAACTTAATGAAACATGGAAAAAAAGCCTTTGAATACATAGATTCAGGGGAGGATGGAAGGTACTAGATCAACCCCAGAGCTTTTCTGGGGATGGACTGCCCTTGCAGGAAGCGCTTGCTAATTAGAGAGGTGCAGCTGGAGTCATGGGGAGACAAAGGTCTTTCCTGTTCAAACCACACACAGACACAACCAGACAACAGTGTTCATAGTGCTGGGATCTGCACCCTTTCCTACAGTTCTCATTTTTTTAAGGGGACTGTAATATCCTAACCTGTGTGGTGGGATGAGAGACATCCACATGTGTGATGGGGCAGCCTGGGTGCAAGTGCTCCTAACCACCTCTCACAGTTCCTCTGCCTACTCTTTCTCATCGACTTGCAGAGCCCATCCTGTGGCTCTTGCTCCCTGCAGAGCAGTCTGCAGGCTTTCAGGGCCTTTAGCTGGGTCCCAGCAACACAGCCAAAGGCAGGGGGGAGTAGATGGGAGGGTGAGTGCACTGTACTTACTTGCAAGAATGACCATGTCCATCCCCCAAAATATACTCATAATCCAGCCAACCATCACGATTGCCGTCAGGATCTGAATCAGTGCAGCGGCAATGTTCAGCCAGAAGACGCAACACATGTGCCTGTCAGGGAGGTCGGTCCGGGCTCCACACAGGACCGTGAAAGCTGATACAAGTGTTCCTACAGAGAGAGCAGCAAGAAAACACACAGTGAAAGCCACGGCTTCATGCCAAATTCCTTCCTTTATACCTACTTTTCAGATCATTCTGCTCCTTGTGCTCCCACTGCAGTGCTGGAAATCAACAATTATCATTAGAGGATAAACGGAGGCATAGCCACATCTACCTTGAACATATTACTGTACTGAATTATGATGATATGTACACATGAAACTAGGACAGAAAAACCTCTTTAAGGCTTTGGATTCTTTTTATTTTCACCTGTCTACCTTTTTTCTGCCTCAAGATTCCCTTTTGGGGAGAATACTTTCTCCACGGAAGCTCTATAAGGGAAAATTCCACTGAGAATTAGGGTGTTACTGGGTGTACAAAGTGGTACGTTTTTGACATGTCTGCATGAAAACTGTCTGATACTACTCCCAAATACTGCTCCAGAAGTAGCATAGACAAAAAAGGGGTGCTACTGAGGCACTGCATCTTTGCGTAATGCTCCCCCCAGTTGCAATCTGTTATGTGGGAGTGTGTTTTAACAGAGCAGGAACAAAACTCAGTACTGAGCCAGGCTCACCTAGTGCTGCAAACCCTGTCTTGAACTGAACCAAGCTTTCAAAATTTCCACACACCCTCAGGACTTCCTGAAACAATTCAGACAAATGATCACATTGATGCATGAAAGTAAAAGGAGGGGCAAGTTACACAGCAGATGTTACAAAGATTTTTTTTTTCTGATTTTAGCACACTGGATGAGCCTGATCAGTTATTCGCAGCTGATGTTCTGTTTCCATGGATAACCGAAACTGCAGCTCGGGGAAGTCTTATCTTCCCCACAGCCAACCTGCAGAAATGCACATCATCAGCAAAGAGTAGAAGAAGCTGTTTCTGATTCCTACTATGTACAAGCTGTAGGTCAGGAGATTCAATTATCTGAGCTAAGTGTGCATTTCAACAGCTCTTCTCATTATAAATTGTCTTTGTAATTTATTTTTTTTTTAATCTAGATAGGGCATTGCCAAGGTAGGCACAAAGGTGTGGCATAGTTTGTACTGGATAAGCCAGTTCTGTAAAACAGTTTCCTTGATGAATGTTTGGGATTATAAATTGTGCAGAATGATGTACAAGGTTTTCTACAAAGCTTGCCCTTTGTAAGGATGGGAGCATTCAAACAACCTGTGAGAAGTGAATGAGTGAGCTCATCTTTGATATCTTTGATGTACACAAATAACGTTGCTGAACTCAGGGGAAGGAGGGAGTCCCTTGACTTGGCTACAGGCAGGAGGAAACACTAAGTCTGCCTTGTCGAAGATAGGACGGACAGAGCAGAAGGGGCTATCTTTAACCTCACCATCTTCTGCAGGCTTCAGCTCCAGCATCTTCCTAATGCTCCACCAGCTCCTAACCCTCCCCCCCTTGTCTTTCTGCCACTGGTGCAAGCCGATTTCATACTCCCACAGGCTCCCTGTGCTGCAGCCAGCAGTGCAGCAGATGTAGCAGCATCACAGAGAGAAAGTGGGTGCGCAGCGTTGAAGTGGAGGGAGGCAGCCCCACGCCCGAGCGTTGCTGGCAGGCTGCCCCAGCAAGGTGGGAAGAGCAAAAGGGGTAATTGCTTCTATCCTGAAGGATGTTGAGTCAGCCTCCCCGTTTCTCATTAAGAGAGAGGTTACCTTTTGCTCTCTGGCTTTGCTGTCTTCCATGTGGGATTACCCCAGATCTCTGCCCTGCTTTACCCACCACTTTTTCCCTGTATAGTTTCTTCAAACCAGAAGGAAGACTGAAATATTCCCCAGTGCGTCCTAAAACAGTTCTCTGCAGTTACAGCATAGCAGTATCCAAGATTGGATTGAGGCAGGATCAGAAACTGAATATTTATGTTTTCTCATGAAGATGGCAAATCTTGCCAAATGGCAATGTGTATCTGTTTTGATAATGAAAATTGCCTCTTCCAAGATGTGTTACAAAAAAGATTGTAAATGAGCAATAATTCTTAAAATACAGCTTCAGTTCCTTCCAGTGACACTTTTAATATTTTTACATTATTAGAGTGAGGTGCTGAATTGCCTAATTAATCCCCTACACACAGCAGTGACTAAGCTAATGTCTAGTCCCATTCTGAAGGGAACAAAGCATCCAAAGCAGCCAAGTGTCCCTGTCACTAGAAAATACAGAAACTTTGGATAAAATCTCAAGAACCTTGCCTTCTGACTCTCCATTCAGGCCACTTTCCTGCTCATGGGAGACGGTGCTTTTTATTTACTAGTTATGATTAGTTAGTATTAGTTTAAAATGTTGGCATTTTTAAATACAATAATCAAGGTGTGCCGGCAGATACAAAATGGAAGTAGTTTTCCTCTAGTCAATGTTTCTTTCAGAGGACAAGTATTTTATCTATGTTTCAACAAACCTGGAGAAAATGCTCTTCTCTAGCCCCAGTTTCACTCCAAAACGTGAGGCAGAAGAAAGCCTTAAATACATTTTCCGAGGTATGTGATTTCCCCTTAAGAACGTTTCTTAGCTGCATGTTTCCAAATATGGAAGAGTTTGCATCTGGGAGCACATTCCTGGAGAGGAGGAGGAAGGAAAGCTGTGTCTGCCGATACCACATGTCTGCAGCAGTTAGGGCACCGATGCATGTACCTCCCTGACCCAACGTGCAGGCACTTGGGTACCTGTAGTATATAAAGTGTAAACTTGGTAAGAAACTTGCAGCTGGGATTACAGAGGCTAAATAAATGAGCTCTCCCAATGGATTTCAGGCTGTGAATGTAGTGAGTGAATGCAAACTGCTAACGCTGCAAACTGACGAAAATTAAAAATCCCTACAACCTTGCCAGTGTAACATGAGAAAAATAAGTTAAATGAGGCATTTCTCATATCTTCCCAATAGAAAGTAGCCCAAACCTAATAAAATCTGGTATTACTCCACACAGTGCTTTCTCTATTTAGCTCTGAGCAGAAGCTGATTGCACAGGTAGCCACGTTCTGCTTTGTTCCATAGGTGGGAAACGAGAGGTTGCAGGTAAGGGATGTAGAGTAAGGAATAGGGTTACACAAAGACAATGGACATGTTAAGAGCTTCCCTCCACCAGGAGAAAATTCACCAACCAATTGGGGTCATTTTGGGTTACACAAGTAAATAAGGGAGGCTTTCTGTTGTTATCTGTAGGATACCACCACAAAGGGAAAGACAAATTGGGGGGAGTGCCCTTTCTCCCCTCTCTGGTCTGTTCTCCCACATGTCACACTGGATAAAATCCCCTCTGACGTGCTCTGTTTGCTGTATGCTCCTCTGATCCTGGCGCTCACAGCCTTCCCAAGAGCGTCAGCTGTCAGCTCCTGGCCTTAGAGAGCACACTGAATTAGTATGAGACAGGAATGCTTTGTGTATGGTGTTTTTTATTTCCCTACTCAAATTAAAATGCACACCCTAGAGGGATCTTTCCTGGCTTACTGCTGTTTGGGTCACTCATTGGGTTGGAGAAAAACATGATATTAAGCAACAACTGTTTTATGGACTATCTTAATCTGCACATGAGTTTTGCAAGAAAACTCTCCTGTTTTTGCAAGAAAGTCTCTCTCTCATGGGCACTCCTGCAGGAGCTTCAGTCAGACATGGATCTTGGCATGTTTCATGTAAAGGACATGGCTGTGAGCAAGTTTTGATTATATTTTCCCAGAAATATCAGATGTAGAAGCCTAGTCAGTCAAGGTGCAAAATAGAGGAAGACAAGACACTGGTGGCCACAAGGCAAGTGGAAATAATTTGAGCACACCAACTTCTTACTGGGCTTCCCACTGACTACCAGGAACCACACCACAAAGTACCTACGTGAGGAAATCAAGTCTGATGAGCTACCACCCAGTTACAGATGAAGGAAGAGAAGAAACCAAAATTACTGCAGCTGGGGCAGCTCATTAGGTTGGGGCAGCTCATTAGGTTGCTGTTGGCCATGCTCCCTACCCTACAAAAGCACAGCAGCTGGAGCCAGAGTGGGGTCTGGAGATGTCTGTTCTTCTTCCTGTAAGCTTGGGAATTGTACAAGATCATCTCCTGCAGTACTGGGAGTAAATGATGCAGTGGAAATGTTTGCTTCTTTCCTACTTCCTAAGGAAAAAAGTAAAATGTGTCACAACACTGGAGCAAGGCTCTAGGAGGCACGCAGGTAAGCATGGGCAAAGTTAGGGAGAACAGGGGAACGATGTCTGAGATGCCTGTAGGAGCAAGGAAGGCTGCAGGCTTGATGATGGGATATATAGTTGAGGTGTGTGTTTTGTGGGGATGAGAAGCAACTGTGTAACAGTATTGTGTCAGGAGAATGCTGTGTGTGGGGACATGTCTAATGTGTCTGAATTTTTTAACTACAATGATTATTAGCTGTCATTAAACAGTGTTGACAGGTGTATGAGGCAGATGTTGTGGACGTGCTGAAAATTCATGAGATGTGCTTGTTCTTGCTTGAGTAAGCCAGAAAAATAGCATGAAAAGGGTGATAAGGATTGCAGTTTGCTTGCCATTATAGTGACTGTGTTATCTACTGGCTGAGACATCTGTGAGTCCTTTGTGTCCTGAACTCATTTTTCATACTCGCATCCATAAGAAGTCTCAGTTATGGAGGCCTCTTATCCTTGGCGGCATCAATTAAAATGCTAATATGTAGTCCTCTGGATTATGATGAGGGAAAGAGAACTACTAAAACTCACCCAAGAAATAGCCATTAGTAGTGCCAGCTGATGCCTAAAGTCCTTCTCCTTTGCCACGTGGGTAGAGTTGGGCTGCAGAGAGGACACTGTCGACAGCACAAGAAAAGGAAACTGCAACGAATTAATGTTCAGGCTGAGTAGCTGCTGACCTTTCTCTAACTAGAGAATTGTTCATATCTTTCCTTGAGAAAACAGACACAAAGCTAAATCCAAGGGAAATATTTTGGCCAGTGTGAGCCCTCACCACTCCCCCCAGTTTCTGTCTTGCTGGAACTCATTAGGGCTTAGGCTGCATTAGAGAACTTGCAAGTGCGAGTGCATTACCTAAACCCTCCAAGATGAGTGTTCTCATAACAAGGTTACTACAGCTCTCTGCTCAGAAAAAGCTGCTCCAGCTCATGTGTCTGTAACCTCCTTGGCACCAAGTGGCTGGGGAGCACTGATGCCTCTATGCATGTTAGTGCACAGTCCAGGATACAGAGCTTGTCACACAGCAATTCTTTCACCTTTAGTGGGTTTCTTTAGATTTCTATTTATACAGAAATATAAAGAAAGTTGAGGTGGAAAGACTGCATCACAATGCTACAGCATCAACAAGATTTAGGTGTTCCTGCAAGAGGATATGCAACCTGCGTGTCTGTGGCATTCGTTAAATCCTGCCCCTTGCAGATCGCTTCAGTCATGGAATTAATCCAAGAGTCAGTGCAATTACCTTGCTTTGTTCTAGAAATAAAGGTATTTTTATCTCCATATCTTAAAAGAAAGCTTATGATGGTTTTTTGTTTGTTTTGGATAAAGTTTGACTAAATAGGCAGTAGCAAGCTTTCTCACCCTTTCTGTTGTCCAAACAGTCTAAAGCTTAACTTCTTCCACACATGGTGTAAGGAGGGCCAGGACAGATGAGTAGCTTTAACAGTGTGAGAGGGAAGAAGAGCGGGAGCAGAGGACTGATTAAAATAATGGCAGGCTTGCTCGGTTCCAGTCATCACTTCTTAGAACTGGAAAAAAAAAAAAAAAAGAATCCTGAATTTTATAGGCCAAGCACAAACTATGGTCGCAAACTGTGACCAAGTAATGATGCATCCATGAGCTGTAGTGGGGGAAAAACCAATGAATTGCAAACACCTGGTGGCAAAGTGACCAGTTGCAAACACCAGCTGTCACAGACAGCACTGCATGCAGGACCCAGGCAGGAAAACCAGGAGTGGTGGGGTAGGAGAGAGAAGATGAAAGAGCGGAGGCAGGCAAATGTGACAGAGCTTGCATGTTGCCATGGAGAGCAGCTCATGATTTTTTCCTCCGTGGCCTGCTATTAAAAATGCATTGCTTAGCTCCTGCCAGCATGGTTTTTATTTTTTCCCTCCCATACTGGAGGGACATCTGAAGTGAATCCTGACTGTCCAATCATTTTGTGCTCAATATCAACAAAAATATACAGTAGCTTGACAAGTAGGAGCTAGCACTTGTGATTTTTGTCTCCACGGGGTTTGTCACAACTCTTAAGTCTGAATAAGGTGGGCTGTATATGGGATTTGCTTTCTGACTTCCATGTGTGACAAATGCCCAGCCTGCACCAAAGCATTACATCCTCGTAACTGATTACAGCTGCTTCACAACACTGCTGTCGTGACAAAGTTGAGCTAGTGCTCTGCATCTCTTTATTTAAAAGATTGTGTTGCATGGTCTGAACAGCCTTGGCAGTATTTATGAAACATCTACTAAAGATGGCCCACATGTATGTAAGTTGATGTCATTTTTGATGCAAGAGAAGTGCTTTCCAAAACATTTAACACAAGGGGAAAAAAGTTAACTCTACTGACAAGGTGGAGTTTTAACAGTAACTTCAAAAACCGGACTGCAACAAACTTTCATAGACTTCCTAGGCTAAAAATTCATAGCAAAATGTTAAATTGCAGGGGAGGACTGCACAAAGGGCAAGTGACTTACTAAACCCTTAATTATACACAGAGCCATCAGTGGCTCTTCGTTGTTGTTTGTTTTGTGCTGCGGCTCTGCAATGTTTTTGAATACTTAAAAACAGCTACTGATAAATATTTTCCAACTCCTGTATGTTAGTCTATAGTTTAATTCTGGCTTGATGTTTAAAATTCAGCCTGTATTTGAGATTGGAGTATTTCTGTTGAGCTGTGGTGAGGAGCCCCACTGTGTAAGCTGCAGCAGCACAGCAGACCTCAGGCTCCTGCCAGAACTCTGCTGCTGAGCTGTGTTTGCAAGCTGTACCAGCCCACCTCCCAAACTATTTTCTTTTCCTTTATATAACTATGTGGTCCCAGAACTGCCACTCATATTTTGAATCACACTTTATAATAGTTTCAACTACTGGGGAGAATTCGTAATTTTCCAAAAGGGGGGAAGGGGAAAGATGTAGAATATTACCCAGAAACTCCATAGATATCCATATAGGAAATGGAAATGGGAAGGGTGTCACAAGCAGTACCTCCCACCTGCAGTCACAAAAAATAATAATAATAATTGCTTATGATAAGTCCCTCTACATTAGAAGCATCATTTTTTGATGTATTACTAAGATAATGTGCCACAAGGAGAAATTATTTGCCACTCTCTAGCTGACGTTCTGATCAACCCTGTACTTGGCAGTAATCTGTCATTCAGTCCCACCTTCTTCTTAAGGTCTTGTTAACAATCATCTTTCCTTTCCACCATTTTCTTGCTCCTGTGTGGGTCACCTGGGATCCCTGGCTGCCCAAGTAGCACAAAAGGTGTTCAGTACATCATGATGCTGATTGTATGATTGTAGTGGTGTAGAGAGATGCTCTGTGGGATGTAAAAAAGTCTTAATTCAGGTTCAGCCAGCACTTTAGCAACAGCAGACTGAGTTCTACATGAAAGAATCTGTCTTGTTTCTTGCCCGTGGCTAGTCAGACTTTGTTAAAGCTAGTACAAGTAGTAGGGGTGCTCTGCAATTAGTGAGGTAGGTGTTTGCCATGAAGCAGGCAACAGATTGTCTGTACCTTACAGACAGGGAACAAAGACCCAGGGAGGCTGAAGGAACATGTCCATTGTTCTGCTGTCAGTGAGAGAAACTGCTATGAAAAGGTCCAAGACAGTGCAGCCTTGCTTATGCTTGATGCTTTTTTTTTTTTTTTTTCTTCTTTGCTAAAGGAATGATGAATTTTCGTAAACTTGCATCCTTAGGAAGTCTGTCATAATTGAGAGAAATAATGTAATTGCTTTCCAAGTACATTAATAAACATACGGGAAAACAAAAGATGTGACCAGCATCTATGGCATAGGGCTCTTCACTATAAGCTCATCTTCCCTCAGTGGATGCAGCCCTACTGCTCTGTAATTTTATCAGCAACTAAGCAGCTAAGCAGGAACCTGTGCACTTGTTCATGGCTCCCCCAGTCACAGGAGCTTTGTACTCATCCATTGCAGGATCTCAGGATCCAAGTGACAGGGGAACTGCGGAGACAAAAACAACTTTCCCCTAAAATCTTATTTTTAAGATTACAATCTTAATTCAAGATTCTCAACAACTCCAGAAGTCATTTTTCTATTTTGTTGGTGTAAATCCAGAAAGGAACCTTGAGCCATTCTTTTTCTGCTACTGATACCAAAATAACTTGGACGCAGCTTTTCATCCAAACCTTACCAGCCTGAAATCTTCAAGAGCAGAACGTCTGGAGAGAGCCCATCCTTACTTCAGAGTGGCTGTGAGAGTTGTAAAGAAAGCTTTTTGATTTTCTGTTACATCCAGTCCCTAAAGGGTCCTGGAAACAAGAGCTGCGTAACAGTGAAAAATAAAAAGTGTAAAGGTCTGTCTATCCTGCCTGCCTGTGAGTCAAGCAGCTACAGTTCAAGGCTAGGTGTGTAGTTGTGTTGCCTCCTCTTCTGTTTTTCTGCTCACAGCCTTGCAGCTAATTTAGCCCTTTGAAGCTACCTAACAGCATTTGCTCTGCTTGTGGAAGAATAATTGACTACTTAAAAGATGCACTGAATAATGAGTTTCACCTTGGTGCAATACTCTGGAGTGCTTAACTGTGAGGACAAATTATGTTAAGGAGGGACTACCAAGGCATAAGAGAGAATTAATCTTATCAGAAAGTTAGATGGGGACACAGAACAATTAGTTTTTTGTTGTAGAACATGATAGCTGAAATGGAAGTGCAATAAAGTGTACCAGCCTATAAAATCACTGCAAGTAAAGCTGTCTATTAAGTAGTATGAGAATGTAAAACAACAGCTATGCAGATGTTTGTATGTCTGTAGTGATGAGTATGCAGGAGACTAGCAGAAAGGTGTTTTTATCCAGAAAATTCAGTACATGCATTTTATGAGCTGGAGTCTCAAGCAAGGACTTGAAGGGAACATGGTAGAGCTGCACTCTCTATAGCCTAGAGGTGCAGTGTTGAACTCAGGAGTTTGGGATATGATTTAGGAGATGAGAATTCAGCCCTGGCTTTATTTACTAAATCATGCTCAAATTTACTGCTACTTGCAAAGTAATTCTGAACCTCAACTTTATTCTGTAGAAGCACAATTAAGATGTTAATGTTACTACTTTCAAGTGTTTCTTAATGCATTACCTAAGAGGAATTCTCAAACTTTTTTGAGGTGGTGGTGTTTTAAATAATCAGGATTGTATGTGATAAGCACATGACATGTCTGTTTAATCTCTGCTTTCTCAGTTCCTGTATTTAGGAACTGAAGTAAGACTCCCTCTTCCTGGCAGCTATCTCAGACTATCTTGGTTTCTTTTTCCAGAGCCATGTCCTCTTGCCACCACGCAACTAATGGCTCTTCAAGACAGAGAACTTCATGAGTTCCTATTTGTTTTTGAACAACTCTTCTGGTTTTTAAGGATCAGATACAATGATTCCCATAGCAATCAGCAGCCTCAAACATAAAGTCTGCTTGTGAGTTGCCGATCATGCCAAAGCAGGCAGACATAAAGTAAACAGCCCCCACCCTTTGATGTTACCCCCCCAGGTATGTGCATGCATGCTCATATCAAACAAATCAGCCAGATTCTGGCTGTATAACATCATCTCTTAAAGTTCTTGTATTCCCAACTTGCAGGAAATAGAATCTGATGTACGCTGATTTCAGTTAAAGGACAAATTTTTTTCCCTTTACCAAATAATTTCCAATATTAACCATCTAGCTACAGGTAGGCATTATATAAAAACACATGTGTTTGTAGATATCACAAAAAACTGAGTTTTGAGCATCACAATATAGCAAGTAATTATTCAGAGTGAAATACAGGAAGTACTCTCCTATACAGTAAATCACGGATATCACTTTTTCAGAGGTTAGAGAAGACTTATATGGAATGAGATGTATTGAGAGAAGTGTTTATATAAAGTGAAAGTGGGAATTGTTATACCTTTATCCTGACTGTCATTCTCTTTTGTAATTCTCATGTTGAATGGGTTACAAGAAGATTAGAGACAATGGTAGAATGGTTCAACTCTCCTATGCAAGACTGCTAAAAATGCTCATCTAAATGCTAAAGGCTGAAGCTGAGATGAGATCTAACCTTTAAAATGTCCTTATGGAGAAGCCATTGAACTGGAGGCAGGGAGCCAATCCTGAAAACCAGGACTAATGTTGCAACACAAGACTTCACAACCTAAACAAAGCTGATGCTTTTCTACTCCTGTCTGTCCTTTGGTTTGATAAACTGGAAATCACTATATTGGTTTCTTACCCAGTTTTCCATGGTGGTTTCTGTACCACCACAAGGCTGTGCCAGTCTTGCAGAGGAAAGGGAATTCACATTTGTTACTTGTGTGCCAGCCTGGGCCAGTAGTATTAGCCAAAATATGAACCTCAAAAGATTCTCCTTGAAGGAAACTTTGAGCGAGGAGAGAAAAACCTTCTTGAAAGGGCAGGCTCAGCTGAGGGACCATCCACCTAGCCTTCCTCTGTTGTTGTTCTCCTGTTACCAAAAGAATAATCATCTCTATTAGGCCCAGATGCATTTCTGACCTAAATTCAATGGCTGCCACTGAGAGTTATACATCATAATTTGTCTCATCAGGTTTAACCTGATCTTGGCAGCAATTCAGAAATGCAAACACCAGAAAGATTGTTCCTCTGGATAACAGTAACAGGCCAGGCCAAGCATATGTCTGCTGCTCTGTGTGAAGCTGATGAATGAAACTCAAACATGAACTTGTACAGGGCTACCATAAACATGTACCCGTGCAGTTCAAGCAGAATTAGAAGAAATCTGTTCATATACATGTCAAATCCACCACTTTCCAAACTTCTAACAAGTCTGTTTTGCTGTACCAGAGTACTCTGCTTTGCAGGGCAGACCAGAGGCTGTACAGTAGGAGACCAGTTACCCAGCCCCTCTAACCCTGAGGCTTCTAGTAGGTGATTGTGGTTTGAGGTCACTTCTGGCCTGGGTTCACTGCATCTACATTAGCACTCTAATGTGAATTGAGTTTATGGGACCATACAACTGGAATTAAGGTGAGAACTATGCTCTACCTCTACTGCAGAAAAAGGCCTGTTGTAACTCTCTTATTGAAGCAGAACTGCATCAGGGTTGTAGAGCTCTACTGCTCTCCCCAGTTACCCTAACCACCTTCTTCCCTCCCTGTGCCTTGTAAGTTGTGTGACGTTACCTCAGCTTGCTTCTCTTTTACTAATGAGGCTTCTGTCTCCCCTGTGGAAAACATTCCCACTAAGTTCTGTGGTGTCAATCTCAGCTGAGTTGCTGGCTCCTGTGTGCTCTGGAGTCCGTTGAGGGCTCTCTGGTCTTTGACACCTTATCTGCCTTTCTCCTCTCTCCTACAATGTCACCGTCATCTCTCTCTATTTCAGAGTCACAGACTGAGCTTCTGCCATTCTCTTCCCTTTGTTTTCTGTTCCCTCAGTGCTATGCCTTTAAACTTTATCCACACACAAGCATTTAAGAACCATCTTAAGAACCATTAAGAACTATCTCCAGCTCTATGCCTGCACCTCTGTAGGATGCTTGTCCTATGTCCTTTCAATTCTTTCTGCCATCTCTACTTTAACATCCTCTTGTGTTAACCCAAAGAGAGCAAAGCCAAACTCCGTTTCACTGTGTGGTGAATGTTTCTCACCAGTGACACCACCAACAGCCTTTCCATCAATCAGGCTCGCAAGTGAAGAGAGAAGGAGGATTATGTACTTAATTCTTCCCTCTCCTTTTGCCACGCACTTGTCACCCCAAATACTTTTCCTCCTCCTCTCTCATACCAAGTTCAAACTTCTTCTTTCCTTACATTTACTTCAGCCACAGTTCCTTCAAACACCATATCAACTGCTTTCCACTTAATTTCACAACTGATGAATATCTGTTGCTCTTATTATTTATATATCCTGCAACATAAAGCCCCTACCCCTGAATTAGGGATCCATCATTGTTCCTGTGTGATGTGAGGTAACTTGGTGCAACAACTTTTTTTATCTATAGTTAATATATATCCTCATCTGTTTTAGTAATTTACAAAGGCTAAATCAATTCACTGTTCCTTATTAAGACTAAACAATAGGTCAGATTTTTCTTATGCATGTAGAAGTCTGCAGTTCTAAACATCAAAATGACAGAAAGCTGCACTCTGTCTTGCTCAAAGTCAGTTAGCAGTGGCAGAAAGATGAGTGTTCACTAACACAGTGGTGAGTCCATGTTTGTCTTTCCCCCACCTTAAAGCATGGGGCACTATGTATTCTCTAAAAGAGAGGACCACTGATACACTGCTATATCAAAATACTATCTTCCTAGTTACGATTCCTTATTCTTTTACACTAATCTTCCTAGTTACGATTCCTTATTCTTTTACACTAATCCCTACAGAAGCTTAAAGTGTATTTCTGCAGTCATTATAGTTTCCTACATGTAAGCATTAAATAAGCCCACATTTTTAGCTAAAGTAATGCATTTTTCTTCATTTTAGTAATAAAAACATAGCATTTTTTTACAGAAAAAGACTTCTAGTACAGTATTGTTCAAAAGCAAGGATCTGATATCCTAGATCTATTGTGCCATCTCTTATTGTGCCTGTGATCAAAAAAAAAAAAAAAAGGCAAGTATTTTTAGCTAACTCTGCTACACAGAAAAATCTGATAGCAGAAGCCTGTTATTGTAATTTAGAGGAACATTTGTCTAACCAGATATAGTCATGAAAAAAATCACCTTAAATTTTACAGTTAGTATTTTTCTAGAGAAAAATCTGTTCTGCATGAAATCCAGAGATTTTGGTGCATTAGGACCACATCATAAAGCGGCAGCATCTTACTAAACTTTCCTTGGAGACAGACTGGAGCAGGACCATTGACACTCAGGGATATCAGAGCCATCTGCAATGCACAGTCTGACTATTTGAGATACCAGGGTGATCAGAACAGTGTGATAACCAAGGCGGAATGGCCTTCTGTGGGAACTCAAGCCTGTAATTATTACACTGTGCTCCACAAATGGAACCACTATCCTACAGTGGCTCCTTGTAGGGGAAGGCAGCAGCGAGTTGGCACAAAGTAAAGAGAAACAAGGGGGAAGTGTGGGGATAAGTGTGGCTCAGGCTCCTTACATTAATAAGAAGTTCCTGAGAGTCATAAAGATCATGAGAGTTTTCACCCCAAATCCATTCCTCATGTAGAAAAGGAATTTCTGTCCACAATAAAAGTCAATGTGTGCTTGAGCCTGCAAGTTGAGCAAAATGGTGGGCCAGGGGTATAAGCAGAACACATCAGGTGAAATGTGTGATATGTAGGACAAGGATTTGATCTGAGATAGCGAGCACAGCTTCACCACAGGCAAATTGTGCCTGACCAATCTGGTGGCCTTCTATGACAGATTTACTGCATCAGTTGACAAGGAAAGACTGACCGATGTCACCTACCTGGACTTCTATAAGGCCTGTGACACAGTTCCACACAACATTTTGATCTCTAAATTAAGTTGGAGAGATATGAAGGGTGAACCGTTTGGTGAATAAGGAATCGGCTTAAAGGCCACACCCAGAGAGGTGGTCAATGGTCATACCACCCTGCCCTTTCCAGGTGTTGTGGGAAGTTCAATCTTTTCATTAAATGACAAGACTAGCAGAGCTGATACCATGCATGTGATCAGTGTGAAACATCACATTTACAGATCTGGGATTAAGGCAATACAAATCTATTGGACAACTGGAAAAGTGCTTTTTATTTTCCAGTCATTGAAGCTGAGCCATACTACTCAGCACAGGAGAATGTCGACGTAGTTCTTACCCTTCTCAAATGGCTCCAAACTATTTACCATCCTTCAATATTTTTTAGCATATGCCAATAACTGCTTGTATTTTTCTACTTGCTCTGTTTTGAATGTACTGTTACTTGTCTCCTAACGTACGTGGTAAGCAACAGCAGCACTTCATCTAGTTCTTTTTTTTTTTTTAATCATAGCATTCTGTAAGTACTAATGATACCCCAGCACAGGTTGTATAATTATGTATGCCATCATTTTATTCCTTCTGAAGAATGAAAGAAGAAAGACAGAGAAGCCAAAGCACAGTTGTTTGAAGATATTTAGGCATCTAATTACCATTGAAATCAAGGAATTCCAGCCTAAGACCATGCCCAAAGCCATAGTGATAGAGTTATCAGGTACTTGATCAAATTCTGGCTCTCCTAGTTTAGCTGCACTGCCCTTCAAGGCTTTTAGCTACAATGTAAATGGAACATATATTAGGAATCTATTCATTTCTGGAGATAAGGGTGTGCCTGAAAATGAGGATACTGCAGGGTGTAAAAGAAGGCTAAGTTTGAAAAAATCTTTCCTGTGCTGTCATAGTAGTAGTATTTCTGTTTAAACAGCATATGTTTTTAACAGAGGAGAGCAGAACTGGTCTAATGGTGTGTTACCAAGTGTCCGTGCTGTATAACTGTACAAGGATTTATAGGCCGGAGAGCACCAGACGCCAAGTAATTAATTATATTATTTTAATATGGGTTGTAAGCCCATATCTGAGTTAACAGAAAGGAACATGTATCTGTGCTACAGCAGATTTGGTGCAAAGTCTTACCAAAGCTTACCCAGACTTAAACATAACTTAGTTTAACCATGGCTTTGCACTGAGGTCTCTGTTTTCTTCTGCTGCCTTTGATGTGAGGTAGTGTAATCTCCAGCTATAGCATGAAAAAGGCTCAGTTACTTCTGTGGTAACTGCTTAAGCTGTCACAATCAAGCTTCTGATGCAATGTGTTGATACCTCAGAAGTCAGAAGAGTGAGGGGGGAACCCTATGTCGTTCATCATAACTAAATATTACAGCCAGGCATCATCCTGGCTGGCTGGGGTTAAGCAAGCTAAAAAAAGGAGGAGGAGAGGCAATAGATAGTTACAGATATTATATCTGTATTATGTATCTGTCAGCCTTATTAGTAAGTATAGTAGCTCTCAAGGCTACTGATAAAGAGCATGCAAGCATCTCTCTCCTACTTCTGTACCATAAACAGTGCGTAAAGGAAATAATACTGAACATCCAGTACATCCTGCAAACGAGATCTAAATATCACCATGAGCAGTGCAGTGAGAACATGTGCTGAAGTTGTTCCTCAGTCAGCAAAGCTAACGAGGTTTTAGACTGTACTAGAGAAAGGATGCTATGGAAGAAGTTCTAATAGCATTGCAGGAATCAGGGAGATGCTGTGGTTGGTTGCCCTTGAATGGCTGCCAGATGTGCACACAGACCCTCTTCACTCAAACTAGTTATTAGCTGTCATCTAACTTCGGGTATCTGCCAGGTATGTGTCTCAGTCTGAGCCAGTTACTCTAAGTTCCCTTTGCAGCTTTTAAAAAAAAAAAAAAAAAAATAGACACTACAGAGGATGAATTAGACACTACATGCCAGTAGTGTCTAATTCATCCTCACAGACTCTAACAGCAACCAACTCAGATATACAGGTAGACGAATACCATCTAATATGTTCATTAAAAAGATCATATACCATTAAGCTATTTTGAATAAATAATATTAATAATATCTTCTGTTCTGGTATATCAGCTAGCTATTAAACTTCTTTAGGAGGAGTTTCTGCTATAGGCAGGTTATTGCATTCAGCTCTGTCCATTAGAGATCTTCCTCTGAAACATCTAGTACTGGATACAAGGTTTTGCAATGCTGATAAAATGCTCCTGCAGGATGATATCCCTTAAATTTGATGTTTCTAGCTCCTTTCATATTACCATTCTTCTTGAGGGTGTCTCTTTACAACACGAGAATGCTTGCACAGCTCAGATGCACGCTGTTGCTAAGAAACAAGTCCCAACTGTGCCTTTAAGACTCCACCTTTAGAAATACAACTCAAGGAAGTGTTTCTCTTTTCATTATGCTGTATTGTATGTTTTTATTAAGATTTCTTTTTAACTCTGATCTGACACTTGAGGTTACATTTCTATTACAACCTACTGGTATAGGACCTGTTCTTTTCCCATTGTCTGTACAGTGACCTACACGTCTGTATAGGTAACAAATCTATTTTAAAACAGTTTTAGGGTCACAGTAAAAACTCATTCTGCACACAGCTGTGATGTCAACGAGATCCAACGGAGCCTACTTACTGCAAATATCTGTTAGTGCTATATTATAATGAACAATACAAATTATAGTGTTCTTTCAAATGGCAACTCTGAGGTGCATATATGCTACAAAACAAACTAGCTTACTTGGTGGTTTTGGGTTGTTGTTGGTGATGTGCTGGTGGGTTGTTTTTTTTGTTTGTTTGTTTTGAGGGGGTGGAAGGGGTCATTTATTAAGTAAAACATGTTTAAGTCCCTCTCGTGTGCACAAGATGGTGTGTATGCTTTCACAAGCATAGAGCAGCTCACAGGATACTGCAAGGAAATAACCAGCACGTAGGAGCTAGAAGTTGCTTTGTCCGTTCTGCCTATCACCTGCATTTTCACTAAGACATGGCAAAAACATCTTGCTTCTTGACAAATATACAGTCCAAGAGTAATAGAGGTAGTTTATTAAAAACAGTTTCCTGGGAAGAGATTAAAGGTAACAAAGTATGGCTGTGTGATATGAGGCCAGTTCTGCTGCCATATTCCTGGGCAATCTTCAGATGATTTTCCTTGACTTCTCTATTCATACTACCTACAGTTGAAGTCTGACAAAAGCCTTTCATACTTCTGTATCACAAAAGGCCTCAAGTATGGTCTGCACTTTACTGTACTACTGAAATAACATAGTAAAACCTTGCTGTGCTACTGACTTGTCACTTCTTGCACCAGTGAACTCAAGAAAGACTTAATCACAGTCACTGGAATAAGGTCTTATGTCACTTAGATATTATTCCTTTCACAAAATACATTAAAGAACACTTATTAGCCTATGATAGTGTCATAAATATTTAAAACCACATTTGTGAGGGGGGGAAAAAAAAAAAACACATTTTGTGGTGACAGCCTCAGATTTTTAGCTCTGGTTTAAGATTGAAGTCAGAAATTTTCTTAGTGACGAAGTATTCTTTATTGGCAGTGCTGGATGCACAGGGGATCCTTCTGCCTAACGTGCATACCTGAAGTGACAAACCGTCTCATATTTATACAGCAAAACAATGAATATTCAATTAACGCCTATACATATTCATTACTTAATCCCACCTACTCTTGCTTCGTATGCTAATTAGCTTATCAGTCCTTTGCACTTGCGCAGATTCTTCCAAGAACCATGGGCAGGGGTCTTCGGGACGTGGGCAGTGGTCTTTGGGAGGAAGACCGTAGGTCTTCCTTGCAGTGCACTTTTCACCTTTTGCTAAAAAATGCTGAGTCAGCAGGGTTGGCTGTTTTCCAAGCTGCAGAACCAGTTTCGGCTGACAACCTGTTATCTGTCTTTCCCTATTTGGTGTGTTTTTATCTCAAGTTTCAGCCTCAGCTCAAACTCCAGTTTCAGCCAGCATCCCGTTACCTGTCTTTCCCCCCTTTGTTGTGTTTCAGCTCAAGTTTCAACAAGATTCTAGCAGACACAATATACGTGAGGATGTCTTATTCTCATTATATTTTAACTACAAGATTTATTCTATCCTAAAGTAAGTTCATACAATATCAGGTTACTGGCTATTTTGGGAAATACAATTCTTAATGGCTTTCCTACTGCTAGTGCAAATTAGGAAGAATCTTCTCAGGTTTTAAATGCAACGAGAGCTCAGCCCTGAAGCTCCTCTTCACAGTAATACTTATTCATACTAGCAGCCTCGAGTAGTGCTTATGTTTGAGCCCAGTTTTCTTTCCATTATTAATGTGTCATCACACCATGGATTTGTTTGATAAATGTTACAGTAAGAAACAAAAATGGTGAGCAGATGTGAGAAATATTTCTAGAGGCTCAACCCCATGCTGCTCTGCATGTTGAGGACTTAAGAGTTCTGACAGGTGGATTTATCTGGAAATGGAAACACTTTGTAGTTGCATTGCTCTGGTTCTGCTGATTGTTGTTGCAAGCAATGTGATCTGGAGTCTTAAGAGTAATTAGAAAGAGGACATCATGTCTGATGAGCTCTGCCTTAGCACATGTAGATTTAAATGAGCGGTGAAAGAATGTACAGTAGAAGCCCTGATGTGAGAGCAGAACAGATAACCACGAGACAGATTTTCAGTTGAGGTATGTGTACCACACTTCAGCTAACACACAGAACAAAAAAATTTTCTACCTAGTGTCAATAGTACTAACACATTTATTCATCATGGCTTCAGCAAAAGAAGGATTCACCATGTAGCTGCCAAGCAAGAGTGGTTCCGGGGAACTAATATTTGGTC
Organism: Nettapus auritus; assembly: GCA_011076525.1. NCBI lineage: Eukaryota > Metazoa > Chordata > Aves > Anseriformes > Anatidae > Nettapus > Nettapus auritus. Next base: position 17,411,241 of record CM021767.1, read on the forward strand.
TAAATTCCATTCCTGTCTCCACCACAGGTTTCTACTAAACATCAACTGCACTGAACAGAAGGAGACACATCCTATTTCTAACTATGTTGCCTTGAATCTAACATCCAAAGTGGCTCCTTTAAGTCTTCACTTTGGAAATGAGAATTTGCCTGTTGGCACCCTTGTGCCTAAGGAGTTATTTGTATGCAGATGGGTTGGTGACATGGAATAGCTGATGGCTAGACAGATAACCATGGAATCATAAAACCATTTTGGTTGGAAAAGGCCTTCAAGATCAAGTCCAATTGTCAACCCGACCTACTGAGTTCTATCACTACCCCATGACTTGGTGTTATGGGGAAGACAACTTTTTTTTTTTTCTTCAAATTTGGAAGAAAATGACCAACCCAAAGAATGCAGTATTACCAAGACAGTTTTGCCTGTTTGGACTTCTCCTGGCTGGCCATGACTTTAATCCTTCCCTGGGAGTGTTATGTTGCACACTAATACAACACCTCCACAGGGCCTCTGTCCTGGTGATGAGACAGAGGAGAGACAAGCTCTTCCTCCTTCCCCACTTTCTTCTACACACGCTCATAGGACTCATATCAAGTACTCTGTGTCGTTCTGTGCACCACAGTACAAAAAGGACGTGAAACTAGTGGAGAGTGTCCAGAGAAGGGCTACTAAGATGGTGAAGAGCCTAGATGGGAAGACATATGAGGAGCAGCTGAGGTCACTTGGCCTGTTCATCCTGGAAAAGAGGAGGCTGGGGGGAGACCTCATCACAGTCTACAACTTCCTCATGAGGGGAAGGGAGGGGCAGGCACCTTTTTTTTTTTTTTTCTTTAGTCACCAGTGATAGGACCTGCAGGAACAGTGTCAAGCTGAGGCAGGGGAGGTTCAAGCTGAATATCAAGAAGAGGTTCTTCACTGAGAGGGTTGTCACACACTTGAACAGGCATGGCACCAAGCCTGTTGGAGTTTAACAAGTGTTTGGACTGTGCTCTTAAGTCATATGGTTTGAATTTTTGGGTAGACCTGTGTGGAGCCAGGAGTTGGACTCGATGATCCTTATGGGTCCCTTCCAACTCAGGATATTCTGTGATTCTATGATAGCTTGGTTCAAGCTCTGCCTTGCACTTCACACCTTTTCATAACAATAAAGTAACACTAGCCTTCTATGATAAATATAAGGGGTTTAGCGCTTGAGGCAGAAAGGTCAGGTTAACATGTACAGCTGACCAAAGTAAATAGGATGAAATCTTATAAGATCACCTCAGAGAGTCAGCTTCAGAGGAGTGGCAGCAGAATCAATTTCAAATGTTGACTATGCGGGATGTGTGAGAGATGTAGAGGACTGAATTAAATAAATAGTCAGGTGCAAGTCAATGTACAAAGTCACCTCACAGGGAAGTGACTTCGTACTTAGAATTGCCAATGACTGTAGTATCTGCACTCTGTTCTCATTTTTATATGAGACAGGGAAGCGTGAGGCACTGGCACAGGTTGCCCAGAGAAGCTGTGGATGCCCTATCCCTGAAAGTGTTGAAGGCCAGGCTGGATGGCGCTTTGGGTGGCCTGATCTAGTGGAAGGTGTCCCTCTCTATGACAGGGGGTTTGGAACTAGATGATCTTCAAGGTCCCTTCCAACCCAAACCATTCTATGACTATAAGGGCCATTTAGCACAGTGATTTCTCTGATGTCAAGTTGCTGTCTCCTTTCCCCAACACAACACATCAAATACAATGTTGAATATTCACACACACAAAAATCATATTTATGGAAATTAAATTGTCATGGCAACAGAATAGGTCTTGCAAGTATTTTAAAAATAACAAATTAACAAAACACATTTATGAAATCTAAGATTGATTCTTTTATGAATACACTTAAAAACAGATATAAGAAATGGTTTGCTATGTACATAAGGATGAAATCACTTAAACCAAAATTTCACCTTATCATACTGGTATATGTAATAGATATATGCATAGCTATAAATACATATTTTAAACTAAAATAGCAACACTCAGTTTCAGCTGGACAGATACTAATGTGATCGGGCTTACTTTATCTCAAGTACAATATTTTCATATATACTTTGTGATATAACTCAGCTTTTTAACACAGAAAGCTTGTAACAATGGTTCATTACAATTTAGTTTATTAATCTCCATTAACATCTCAGTTCTTCAAGGGCTTATAACATTTATCTGAAAATGTACAGACTTTCCTTAGAACAGCATACTCATTTGGCTCGGCTTCCCCCCCCCAATTCTCAAGATGAATTTGACCATTTAGGTTTTGCATTCTTTAGAAACTTTCCCCTATTATAACTTGTACAAAATGATTAGCCACAAACTCAAGCTGACAGAAAAGGTGTAATTTTGTGTGGATATTCATCAATGTTTGTGTTGAGAACTCAGCCTAGATAAACGATGAGCTGGTGTGATGCTGGGTAATTATCTGTGGTATGTTCAAATTCATATTACCAGAGATGGCAGCCTTAGTCCCCTACACATTACCTTGCATAAGCATTATTACTCAAGTTAGAAATGCAGTACAGGTTGAACCCCTGCAGTGAACACAATTATGTTCCTGGAGTTTCTCTATTGATCACATTCGCTCTTCCCTCCAGCAAGATTTAATCACTATCCCCTCTGGGCATATCCTCTGGGTATGCTTATAACTGGAACTTTTCATTTAAGTTAGTGTATTACCAATTAGCTTTCATCAAACATCTCATTTATGTTTACTAGTCTGGAAATTTCAAGTTCTATCTACTTAATTTTCTCCTTGATTCTACACATTATGAAACCTAGCAAGTTTATAATGGAAATCAACCAGTGAAATATAACTACATAGAATGGCTTTTTTTTTTTATGCTCTTAGAGTATTTTCGTCTTGCATTTCATAGTTAGTCATTTAAGCATCTTTACTGATGAGCATCTTTACATACTGCTACAGCCAAGGCCATACACATCCATAGTAACGCTGCAACTGTGTAACTTTAAAGTTGTGGAGCTCTTTAACGAAGACAAGTCTAAAGACAAAAGAATGTTATATGTCAGACTGATTTTATATCTCATAGAAAACAAGAAAACTCTTCTGTATTTCTTTTTTCCAGGTTATCTCTGAATGAAAGTTTTCATAAATCCAGTGCAAACTACTGTCCTTTTTACAAAATTAGGGACTATTTTAGAATCCCGTTACCATCCTATCTCCTTTCTCCACAAAACTGTACATGTATTCTAAAATTCATTTTTCTACTTTATGCCATCTTCTGCCACCCTAGGGGAGTGTTTGTTAGGGCACTGCATGTGATTCGATGGGTAGGAAAGCCTGAGAAACCTGTGTTCCTGCTTCCTTGACTATCCCGAACAGCTCTACCACCTCTCAATGGTCTTTTCATGGTGGACCAGAGAAAACGGCAGTGAACTGTTGCAGGCAATGGTGCTTTATCAAAGTTTGTAAATACCTCTGGTGCCCACTGATTCAGAGTACTAGAACAATTCACCTCTATCCTCAATTCAAGTTCACCTGTTAGCCGAAAATCATCTGTTAAAGCACTCTCTGCATCCAACTTCCATCTTCAAATCTTTTTATTCTTCTTCTTTCTTTCTTTCTGCAGGAATTTCCAGTTCTTTGTCCTTCTTAACAAATCTGTTAATGTACTCTCCCAGGCTGTGCTCCTATCCTTCTGGGCTTGATTCTCTATTTTTCTCCTTGTCACACCATTCATCTGGAACAGCTTTACAAAGCCCTTAAAATTCAGTTGGTTCACTTGGCCATTTAATATTTCTTCTCTGTTATCTGCTCCTACTTGTACTCTTAATCTTTATGTACATCTGTCCAAATTGCATTGACAAACTATACTGCAAGATGCTGAGCAAACCCTGTCTCCTTATGTGCTCATTAAGTAATGAATATATATCCACAGAACTGCTGAAACTATAGCAGTGAAAAATGTCACTGGCCAGTTCTTTTGTCTTCTATTTGGATGAAAACAGAAGGCATGAGGGAGGGGAGAGAAACTTGTTCACATTTAAGTTGGTCTGGCAGTGACCACAGTTCAGAAAGCAGCAGCATTAGGTAGAGTGCAGCTTGATAGTGAAAAGAACGAAGAAGTTGTTATAAACACGAGTAGAGCTCAACAGCTGACTTTTACCAAGCACAATGAGTGAAGAGCAAAAAAAGACCAAATAATATAAACAATACTAACTATTTGGACTATGACAGAGACTGTAGTCAAGAACAAGGTGTTACTGTGCGTGTTGTGTATGTCCATAGCAGCAGTATTTGTAAAGCAAGGGCCATGAGAGAATGACAAATAAGAAGGCATGCACAGATGCAGCATAAAGGCAGGCTAGGCAGATAAACACAAGGAAAGAATCCAGTCTTAAACAATGGAAAAGGAGGAAGGAAAAGAATATATTCAAGTATTCAGGTAAGTATGAGCTAATAAAATACAACTACAAAGCAGAAAGCAGCTTTCTTCAGTGGTGCACCCTGCTGTATTTTATGGACACTGGATTAAAGCTGAGGGGCCATTACAGAGCCCGTAGCAGAGATACAGCCCTAGGAATACCTACCAAACAGCTGGTACCACTGCAACCATACCAGGGAGCAGTGACCTGTGAATATACATGTGTTACCACAGGTCTCCTTTCCTACCTTACACGTGCAAGTGAAAAAACTACCACAAAGAACTTCTTGATCTTTTCAACATATTTTCAATTTTTCAGCTTTCAGTGGAAATACAAAAAAGTAGAGTAAAGTCTGCTGACAATAGATTTGCTTTGCTTAATTAAGCTCTCATGAAAAATTACCTTGTTTGAAAACTGAGCTTGTTTGAAAAAATAGCTTGCTTCTCCAGCCTCTATGCACCAGAGGCTGAAAGGCAACATTAGCTACAGAATTCCAGCAGTAAAGTTCACAAATACAAGTTCATAAAAACACCTGAAAAATCTTTGTTTTCCACAAAGAAGGGTGTAAATCACCCATATTCATTTATTTGCACGTCCATATAAAAGAAAAAGAATAAAAAGGATCATAAATGCCAAAGAAAGCTTGAGGTTTTAAAGAACAGATATTTGAAAGTCCCAATTTCTTTTTGGCAATATTTCCCGTAGTATAGATAAGAACAACTGTTTTTTTCCTTTATTTGTTTCAATAACGAAGGTGATGGATATTTACTTGAGGCATCTATTTACAATTCCATGAAAAAAAATAAAATGGGTATTGGTAATTTTAGACAGATCTTGTTCCTGCAGCTTTCCTAAGTGTATCCTATACTTCTATTCTGCTCTTTATAGAGCTCACTCTGCTGAAGAGAGCACTAGCTTCTAATGAGAACCTTCTGCAGATGCTTGGGTTGTATAAATGAAGCCTTAAAGCCAATGGTGCCACTTCAGTTTACACAGCTGAAGGTCTAGCCCTTTAAGTCTACCCAGACTGCAGCAGAATAAACAGAAAACAAAAGATGTGTTACACAGAGCTGACATACCCAAGAAGAAAAGAGCTATATGCTGTTGAAGAAAAAGGTTGAACAGTCTGGGAATCATTTTTTTTTTTTTTTTTTCCCCTCTAGTTGACTGTGAGAGGCTGTAACTCGTGATCTCCACCACTGGCTACTTCATGCCTCATCAGAGGCTGCTCTTCTATCTTGCACTAACATTATACTATGTATTTCAGTTACTCCCTGCATAAAAATAGTATTCATGTGTAATTCAGTCTGTGATCCAAACGTCTACCCTCTTCCTGACACAAGGGATTCATCCTGGAGAATACCTCACAGATAATTCCACTCCTCATATTTTTCTCCCATTCTCCCCTTTTGTTTTCCCCTCTTCCCACACATGTGATGTTGAGAGAAGGAAAAACGGGTAGGAAGGAGGGCAAGATTACTGTGTATCAGCTCAGGGAATGACAGAGAGCCAGATCTTCTCCCACGCTGACTGGCACATGGCAGCTCCAAGAGAACACAGTCTGCAAGCTAAAGGGCATGGACAGACCCTTCTTTCAGCTGCTATCTGCAGCACGTACCGGCTGGAGATCCATACTGCTCAGTCCTGCGGGAACTGAAAAACAGAGGATATGCCACCATTTACCACTGCTGGTGTTTTGTCTTCCATCCTCCAGAGGTTGCTGGGGTGTGAGTTAGTCCTGAGACCCCAAAGGCTTCTCCAGAAGCCGTACACCAAACTTCTTGTGGCACAGACTGCCTGTGACACAGCTGGAAGACTGGTAGTTGACAGAACCACAGCACTTCCTAAAGATACCAGCTTTCTTCTCCCTTTCATACCAACTGCTTCTTTTATGGACCCTACCAGATGCGTACAAGAAAGACCACAGCACACCATGGAAAATTCTGATGCGGGACATCACCAAGCAGTTCCATCTATCATAATGAATGCAAGCAGCGTACAATTTGAAAGCTGCTCCACAAAGCAGACTGTAAGTAGATGGGCTAATCAAGCTTCTCTAGATTGCATTTGGTCTGGAAATTTAATTTTTTGCAGGGCAAAATTTAACATATCCCCTGATTATGAACATTTTCCCATGAGTCTTTTGTAATATTTATGCAAAGGGTAACTAAAACCCAGTTTACAATGCATCTTAAAAACTGCAGTTCTGGGTTACTACAGAAAACCCTAAAAATTACCCAACTGGGAAAAAAAAAAAAAAAAGAAAAAGATTATAAACAATGAGAAGGTATTACTTCTCCTATCCAAACAGAGTAATACATCAAAACAAACAGCATACAGGAGAAATAAACTGCGTGTTTAAAATTCTCAGATTTCACCCTCATAGATGACTTCCATAACATGGGAAAGAATTTAACTGAAGAAAGGAGAGGCTTTCAGTGGTTAAGAGACCTGTGTGTTTGGTAGTGAAACAGTGCACAAGTTTTGTTTGGATATTACTTATCTGAGGTACTAGGCACTAAGGAACACATCAAATGTACTGGGCTCCAAGCAGTGAAATATCTGATTTATTCAGCATTACCTATTTCCTCGCCTGTTCTAGTGGCTTCTGACCTTTTATTACAATTGCACTGCAGAGACTACAGATCAGTTATAACTACATGCAAAACAGATGAGGAACGGAATTTGAGGACTGGAAAACGGAGAACTTCTGTTATCACCAGTACAAAGTCACACTCTCCACCTAAGCAGGAAAAATATATAGCACGCCTGTGAAACATCATTTTAACAAGTTAAAAATCTGCACTACGGGAACTGATGGGAATTTTGCCATTTACTTCACTGGGAACAGGCTCACATGCTAGATGTGAATACTTCACATCATCACAAATATTTATTTTGTAAGTGCTGCTCAGTTCACAGAGACAGCTGAAGTGTGACACTGACACAAGATCTCTTTTCACCCTGACTATTCCTACCAGCACATTTATATCCCTCCTGTTTCCCCTTGCACGTAAGCTGTGTGATATATGACAGGATTTGGCTGAGACTGTACACAGTCATTTCTACTTGGATATATTATTTCAGAGTAAGTTTTTTTTATGAAAATGTATAGGACATCAGCAGCTTCGTTAAGAGAAGAGCTCATTTATGTATGGACTAAGTGCTGTGCTTTGCATAGGGAATCTGGGATGCATCTCCCAAACAAAGCTTTTGGCCAGTCGGTGAGAATGCCATATAGAAGATTTATTTATTTATTTATAAGTTGTAGTTTGTTTGTTTTGCTACTTTCATGACAAATGATCAGGATGAACAGACATACAGAATGTACTACTGAAATCAGCTTATCAAAAGGAAAATGGACCTTAAAAAGATCTAAGGTCATTAAAAAAATGAAATAAGCAAGCAAAATAATTGAAAAAAAACATCTGGGGCTGGTCCAGCCAAACTGTGATAGTGTAACTAGCAGGGCTGCAAAATCCAGATTCAACAATCAAGCCTTCAAGCCAGCATGGGCTGGGAGCCCTGTGCACCAGTCTTTAGAAAGGAAGTGCTACCTACTGCTGTTCTTGACAGACCCCTTCCACATGAGGGAAGGCACAGCACTGGTTATCTCCAACAGCCCCGCAGCAGCAGCAGAGAAGAGCTTGTGCAGATAACCATACCTCAAGCCAATTCTGGCATGAGGACAGCTTAAAGAGTTTACCCTCCTAGGCTGAGGGAAGGACAGGGAGGATTTTCTAGTGTGCTGTACAAAGCACGTTTTATATCAAAATCATATTATTCAAATGAGGTAGGAAAAGGGTATTGTGAGTCTCTCCCTCTGCATTTTTTTTCTTTCTCTACAGCAAAGACATAGCATCTTCAATGCAATGGAGAACTACATTCACTTCGCTCTGATTTTGAAAACCTCTCTCTGAAGATGGTGGGAAGTCGTAACAATAACATAAAGACTCATGAAAGTACTGAACCGGGGAGTTTGTTTGATTCATCACTTCAAGTTCTTCAGGTGTCTGCACTGAGAGCTGTGAGAACAACACACCTGAGGCTGCAGCATCACTTCTGGAAGCATATACATACAGCAATGCCACTCTTTCTACAGGAAAATTATAAGGGATTTTAAAAGGTGAACGTTTTCCTCAGGAACACACCTGTAAGTTAATGGCAGGCACAGAGAAATAATGACGACTTGTACACATTGCAACCAGACTTAGGTGATCCTTTTAATGGTTAAGAATGATTAAGAATTTCAGGTTCATTAAGGAATTAAGCCACCTGAAAATAATAAGATGGGTAGGGCAGTGGCTTTTAAAGTACAGGACAAACTAGGTGCTGCTATTTCTTACAGAGAAACCTTCGGTAATAGCTACAGTAGCTGAAATAGCATCCAGGACTATGGCAGATCCAAGGTATGGTCTACTTTTTTGTTTGTTTCTTTTCTAATGGGAGTTTTTTGCTTATTGCTAAAAATACTTGTACCTAGCCGTGCCTTCCAGGTGTATCTGTGATGCTCACTCTCTAGCCTCCAGATGCCCCGAGCTGCAATAAGCAGTATTCCCTAATTAAGGGGGAGGGCTTGCACAGTAATATGAAAGAAAAATACAGCCACAATTTACAACTATGCTACCCGAACCTCTTACTCGGGACCTCAGACCACGAAGAAGCGAATCTCAGTTATCCCAAAGTTAGCGCCGCGGTGCCCGAGCGAAGCGGCGGCGCGATCCTCGCCCCGCAGCTCCTTACCCAGCCCTGGCACGAAGGTGTTGAGGAAGAGGCAGATGACAGCCACGGGGAACGGCATGTAGGGGATGGCGGCGCGCAGGGGGCCCTTCTTCTCGCGGACCTGCACCACCACCCCGCTGGAGGAGCCGGTGCCCCGGCTGGGCTCCCCGGCCGCCGCGCTCTCGCCGTCTTTGGGCAAGGGATCCATGGCTGGCGGTGCCCCGCCGGGCTCCGAGCTGCCGACGCTGCGCGGCCCCGCCTGGGTGCCGGCGGCACCCGCCCCCATTCCCCAAGGCAGAGCGTGCGCGTTCCCGCTCCGGAGGCGCTGCAGGGAGCCCAGCGCTGGTGGTAGCGCTAACAAACGCTGCCTGCCCCTCGTGTTTTTAAACATAGCTGCCTCCAGGTGTAAGAGAAGCTGTAAAGCCCACGCGGTTAGCTGCTCGTTTGTTGTTGGAAAAAGCGCTGTCAAGGGGGAGAGGGGAAGGGGGGAGAGCCACCAGAGTTAGAAGGGGAAATAAAAATACGCACCCCACAAGTTAATCATGGCTTGGGATAAGGTGGAAATGTGTCTTCATTCACGTCAGTACTGCAAAGTGGAATATCCCTTTTGTAGGGCTGGCATTTATTGTTCACACACTAAAACGTGGAATGGTAATAGGGCCTGAATGTGTCTGTAGTTAGAAATGATGGCAAGGCTGGGCATTGCAGATGGCTTTCAGCAAAGGAACTGGGAGAAATATTAAAGGCATTAATCCTGAAACGAAGCAGAAGTGTGATATGCATGCAGGATTTCTGTGCGAGAAGTAATCTGTCCTGCTGCAATCTTTAAAACATTATTTTCACTTCAGGATTTCCTGTTAGGTACTTATGGCGGGGGGATTGCAGTAGATGATATTTGAGGTCCCTTCCAACCCAAGCTATTCTATGATCACTTAGTTCCAAGGAAGAAGTATACTTCTGTGCAGATGAATGCTTTGTTCACCCAACACGACCTGTGGGCTGTGTTCTGACAGGACTGTAATGGCACTAGACCTCATAAGTTGTTCCCATCTTACAGGCAGCTCCGTGAGGCTGGCAGCTCCGTGAGGCTGGATTTGACCCAGTGGACTCTTCCTAGTGCAGATGAGAGCTACACGTATTGCTTACAGAGTACGTAAGTACATCCTGCGCTCACAAGACTCCAGACAAGTTTTGTTACACACTTCAGACTGACAAATCAAGCTGAAGTGTATTCTTTGTGCCAAGTCTCCCAGGAATCCTGCACTGATTCCAGAGGGAGCAGTAGTAGCCTCATATTTATTAATTCTTCTTCTGTTTTGAGTTTTTCTCTGACAAAATAACAGAAAGTCTTGTTCTTTCTGTAAGTTTCTATTAGCTTAAAACTTTTAATGGTGGCACTTGCGGCTGTGTTCTGCTCTGTCCTGAAACTATGTGATACTACCAGGATCACCAGGAGATACTCCGGGCCCCAGCATGGCATCACCGTCCCTGGGGGTGTTCAAGGAGAGGATGGACATGGTACTTAAGGATGTGGTTTAGTGGGTGACATTGGTAGTAAGGGGATGGTTGGACCAGATGACCTTGAAGGTCTTTTCCAATCTTAATGTGTCTGATTTGTAACTTAATTTAAGATGGAGCATAAACTCAGATCACATTTCTTGCTACTTATATAATACTTTCTATTTCTTAGTAAAAGCTGTCTCAGAGAGGATTAAATGTTATATTTTGTAAGACAGTCTTTTCAGAAAGCTGTGAAATAGAAAAACATATGCTGCTCCCCTTTCTTAAGATTCCCTTAAATCATGATGCCAGCAGAGGCTGATTTACCAGCATATATAACTTTTGGTCTTGGAGAAAGGCACCTATTTGACTGCTGTATTGAATGAGATCTATTTACCAACACGAGAGTAGTGTAAATGCATGTCTTCCTCATCCTGTTGTACCCCTTATCTGGAAGGACCAATTTTAAAAATGAGTTACAAGTCCAAAAAGTACAAGCATTTCAGTTCTTTTATCCCTGCTACAATTTTCCATAGCTTTGTAATGTCAACTGAGCTGAAGTCAGTAGCTACTGTGATACAGGTCACATCTGAATAGACAGAAGCAGTAAGCATTGCTGGTTATCTCAGGGATTTCCAGTGGGATGGAGAGTGTTATACGTGGAGTGTAAGGAGACTTATTTTCTCTTACAGGTGGCTGCCTGATCCCTGGTCTGTGTTGAAAGTTTTTGTCCATCTCTTTGTGGACCAGCATTAGCTCTCTGGTGTCTTCCAAAGTGTAGATATCCTCACCAAGAGTTCAACAGTTTAAACAAGATGTGCTGAGAACAAAGGCTTTTGCCTGAGTTTGCTTTCTTCAAGTAACTGATGGGTTGTGAAATGTAAGGATCAGAGGTGTTTTGTTTTGTTTTGTGATATAACCCAGTGGACTTCCAAGGTTTCCAGTGGAGATAGAACTCAGTGAACACTCATCCTGTGAGCTCTCTTAGGTGTGGAAATCTCTCTTAGGTGTGGAAAAAAAATGCTGTAGAACCTATGTCCTCTGCTTTCTGTCAGTAGAGACAGGCCTGATATTCACATATTCTTCAGCAGGTCTTTTGTTATGGTCAGGAGAAGATTTATGTATGCACAGTTCAGTAGTTACTGCAATATGAACTTTCTCTGATGCTGCCAAGTCCGTATCTCTCTTATGAGCAAGTAGGAGACTTAATTTTCTGAGACTGTACTTGCCCATTTTCATAAATACTACACTGACATGCACCAGAGAGCTACAAATCATAGCAATATTCTGTGGCTATTAGGAATTATTATTTTTTTTTTTTTTCAAGCTTGTTCAGCAAAAGAGGAAATAGTGAAGCTTTACTTGAAGCATAATGCACCCAACTAATTCTGGCATGAGATGAGAATGTAAAAGTGAAAATTAGCATAACCAAGAAAGCAATAATGACAGAAGCTGTTTCTCAGGCAATGAGAGATGATATGTGTAGTACGCAGAGGGAGTGAATGCCCTGTTGGGGAAGGACATGCGGGGAGGGAGGCCAGTGACCCCCTGGTTCTTCGTTCATTTCAGCAATTCAAGTAACTGTAAAAGAGGTTTTTGTACTATCAGGCTGGACCACTGCTCCCTAAGATATATTTATTTTCTTCCCGAGATCTATCTGTTTCTTACCTGCCCTTCCTGCTGGAGTTGGAAAAATATTTTAAATTATTTCTTGGCATAAAAAACAAAATCTGCTTAAGTTCCTTTTAATCTAGAAAGTGATCAGTGCTGTATTTGCTGATCTCCACTTGAGTTATTCTTGCCCATGGGAAGAATATAGCTGGTACATTAATTGAGAGTTGAGTCAAGTGCAATGGTGACTAGACAGGAAACATTCTGTAAATCCTCAAAGGGTTGTTTACAGTGGAGATTATTGCATTTCTGAATTTCCCAGGCTACACAGATTCTGGATGGATGACTGGAGAGCACAAGGGAAGAGAACAGCATTGCTACTTTCAGTTTTCAAAGGCTCAGGGGAGGAGAGCAGCCTCGGTTTTCCACCCTTAAATAAAACTGTCTGATTTAAACTGATTTTTTTTTAGATTGTAGTTGTTGGTGTCTCTCTCCAACCCCAAATGAGTTTCTGCACAAAAGGAGGCCTACGGAACACGCACTGGGCTCTGTGTCACAAATAGCTGGCAAAAACTTCAGCATACAATTCTCCAGGGCTCTGTAGGAATGTTGGCTGAGCCAGCCAGAATACTTACTAATTGGTGCAGTAGTAGAGAACTGCCCAGTCATGTCACCAGCGACTAACATTCAATCCCATGATCTCACCATAAACATCCTGGTACTTTATCTGCAAGACATCCCAAATTCTTTCTCTCCTGTGTGAAACTTTAGTCTAGTTACTTGAGAACCTTTGCCTCGATGAACAGACTTCCACATTAGATTTTACTGCATATAAAAGAGCATTTCTAATATCCAATTAAACCAGAAAATCCATGTCTAACAGATTTAAGTATGATTCTCCATCTAGTCATTACCATTAATGAAGTCATAACTTCCTGAGTGGTTCTTGTGTGCCCTTAATTAGTGCCTCTGTTCCATATCCACCCCCTCATTGTGGAAGTCAAGTTGTGGGTTTCTTCCTGGTTTTCAGATCCTGCATAAACCTCAGTATATACCAGCACCTTTTGTCCCAGAAGCAGTGTCAGCATCACTCATAGTCAACTACCAGGAGAAAGTGAAGAGCAGTGTTCTCCAGAGGTACGTGCTGCCTTCTGAGATGCCTGCCTTACACCATTATGACTGAAGCAGCATGAAGTTTTTTTCCCATGAGAACCAGGATCCTCCTGATTTCTCCCTCCTGTTCCTGTGGCACTCACAGAGTGTTTTTTTCCTGAGGCCAGGCAGGGCTTATTTCACTCAGTTGCTGATGTGAAACTGGCAGGGTAAAGCATGATGGACCTTTCTCCTTTGATTCATATGCCACCGCATTTTTTTAGTTAATTGCTTGTTTTTTCTCAGACAGATCCCATCTGGCCCTGATGTTTTGTCAGCCTTGTGACATTCTAAAAAAAAATTTATAACTATTTTTGGCACGATCTCAACTTCTGACAGCATCTCTGCTTTTTTCCCTAGAAAAATATATGGCTGTTCTTGGCATCTTTTCCACATTCCCCATTCCTTATAAACAGTGTGCAGAAAACTTGTTTTTATCAGTGTCTGCTTCTTCTGTGCATGACTTACCCTTCTACCCTTCTGAAGGGCTGTGTCCTCAAACCTGTACTGTTCTCAGGCTATCTCTAATCCTTCATCAGGGGAAGCATTTGTGCAGTGGTCAGTCTCTACTTGCTGCTTTGCTCATCAGCTTGCCATGTACTTCTGATTTCTTTGTTTTTTTGTTACAGGTTTTTGCTGACCTCAGGTAGCCTCCCAGGACTTTAATCCTAAATTGCCTTCTAGCACGTTGAAGGGGAATACTTGTAGTGACAATCTTTGCAATAGCAACAGATGCCATATAACATTGCAACTGAAGCACAAGGGATTTAGTCCTTAGTCCTTCTAGGACAGATGGATATTGTCCTAAAAATCCTTAAAATCACTTTCAAATTATCCAAGAGCAGAAAACACACCTTTATTCAGGTAAGCAAAGAGAAGGTCATCAGAAGATTTGATTGCTTTATATGCATATTTAGGCAAAGAGTTGTGGTCTGACTGCATGGAAGGCTTTTCGGTCTTGTTTACAAAGGCACGACTACATAGCTCCTGAAGCTAGGGCTGGTTGAATTCTCTCATATTAATCACTGACCCTATATTAATGGAGAGCAAGATATCTAGCAAGTTGTCAGCTGCGTGCCTGAAAGAGAGAGGCAGCAAACAGACTTCAGAATCACAACCAATTCTGATTCTGCAGAAGTCTGTCACTACTGTCAGGGACCAAAGTGATCGGATACCTTCTGTCAGCCTAGCAATATGACAACGCTCTAGGAGAGTTTCTAAAACTTCCCCCTAACTTCCCTATGTCAGTAGATTTGTTATCGTTTGAAACTTGCTACATTTTCTGTAGGCACAAGCAAATACATCTGCCTGTATACTGTGAGAGTCAGGGGGAAGAAACACCCCATAAAAACCGTATGTATTGATGATACCAACGTGGCATCAACTGTAAGAACCGACAGTAGCAATAGGAGGAATACTGGGAGCCAGAGGGGAAATTTTGTGTGCAGGGTCTCTCCATATTCTCAAAATTCAGTCTCTTAGCAGCTGCAGGCCCAATGGGTATAGTGCTGCTTGCTGGGTGCGTGCAGTCCCCTTTGTCAGATGAAGAAGAGCAGAAAAGATTTAGCCCAGAGGAGATGGGGGAGGAAGAGTCAGTAAGAACATGAATCATACTTGGTGAGAAATGGTAAAAGATGTTTTGCCTGATATACAATCATCGATGAATAGGTTATTCTTCCAGAAGCAATGGGATGCTAGCGAGAAAAAAGTTGTGCAGGGTTCCATAAGGAAATGTGTGTGCAGTCTTGGGAATAGTTTGTATCCTTTTCGCTTTATGATCTCCACTGGGGCTCTCTACAAAGGTAAATAGTATTTGAACCAGGCAGCGCACCTGCTGTGTTTGTTGATTCACCCTTGCCTTGTCTGCAGGACAGTAGCATTAGCCCCGAAACCTCCTCTTCACACTATCCTGTTGTTGTATTGCAGCACAGTTCCTACAAGAGCGGGGGCTGATGCTGAGCTTTGGTTTGTCAGCCATTCAGATGCCTAAGTTCCAATTCTTTTGCATTTCAACCTCTCGATTTATTAGTTTCTAAGGGTTTCTCCCTCTGTATTTCTTGTGTCTGGTAAGTTTAGTCGTGAACAGCTATCAGCTGTGTCTTGCACCAAAGTATGTGTTCCTGTGTTCCAACAACACGTGCTATAGCAGTGACCTTGGTGATGCCCATGTGTACATTAGAACACAGACTGAATTGCATGTTAAGTCATTTCCCACATCATTGCTTTCTTAGAGTACTGAAATATGCTGTAAGTTTGTTGACTAGCAGGCAGGCTATGCTTTTCCTTCAGGCAAAACAGCCTCTTTGAGACTTACGTATTTTATATGCAATCACAGGAGAGAAAAAAGGAGAAGGGAGGAAAGGAAGATGGGACATGAGTTAAAATGTTTTGCTTAAACTCATTCCTCCTACTAGAAAAAATATCAGTGTATTCTTTTCTCTGGAACTGTACCATTTGCTTCTTTATACCTGGAGAGGCATTGTGCTAAAGCCATTACAAAATGTTACAGGTGGTGATGGTGTGAAAGCAGGGTAACTGCAGATTCCGGAGAGCCTCTTTTTCATAGCCACCAGGTTGATGCTGAATTAAAGAGCCTTCAAAATAGAAGTATTATTTCTTCCTTACTTTCATTACTTTCCTATTCCTCTAATGTCATGATAGCACATCATATTGTGTTTATATGGAAAGGGTTTGGTAGCAGGGGAGCTGCAGGGGTGGCCTCTGTGAGAGGAGCCCAGAAGCTGCCCCATTTCAGATTTTGAAGTTAGATCTGTAGTTTTCAGACCAGCTGGTAAAGTTGGCCTCAGCTTCTCTGCAAACACAGGCCC
Source organism: Nettapus auritus (assembly GCA_011076525.1). Classification (NCBI taxonomy): domain Eukaryota; kingdom Metazoa; phylum Chordata; class Aves; order Anseriformes; family Anatidae; genus Nettapus; species Nettapus auritus. Next base: position 17,427,464 of record CM021767.1, read on the forward strand.
TGAATTCTCTTCCAGGTCTAATCCAGGTCTAGCTCTGAGTGCTTTTACATATCTTATGCCACAAGTTTCCTAGTCAATATGTTGACATTTTCTTAGCACTGCAGGTCTATCAGCCTTCCACTCCGCTTCCAAAATATGACAGAAATAGATACTTTTCAGATGTTTGGTATTTTAAGGGAAAATTCTGCACTGCTTGCAGGAGGGGTGACAGGAGATGATCTGACAGACTGTATCCCATATCTAATGTTTCTGAGGGGAGAGGTCTTCCACAGGTACTGCATATCTGCAACTACCATTGATTCTAGGTGTGACAGGATGAACTGAAATGTGAAGAGACTTGATCACTACGGAGTATGGAAGCTCACAGTGACTTTTGGTGCATGACTGTCCCATAATGATCAACTTTTGAAATCACCGGGTCTGCGTTACAGCAGAGAATCTGACCCACAGGCTTACCCCCTTCCTGAGAAACCTATTCTGTCTTACATCACTCAAGCCAAAGAAAAATCTACAAATAGCTCTGAGCTGTAAGTTGTACTGGTGGTGCCAGAGACGGGACAGAATCCAGCTCATTCTTTCCTTCTTGCTGTTTCATTAGTAAAGATAAGATTTACAAATACACATAGAACAGATAAACTGAGGAAGAAAGCCTTTTATAAACTCAGATTTCTAATTTGCTATTTAAGGTATTTTCAGCTAACTCTGTTTCCAGAGACTACAAAGGAGATGCTGTCAAAACATCCCATGGTTATTGTATTGCTCAGGCAGTGTTGAGAAGGTAAGGGCAGTGTTTTCTACAGCGTTGTCGTGAGCAAAGAGGAATTACAGCAACATAACCCTGCTGAGAGACTTAGTTGTATTAAGAGGGTACGAAAACTGACTTGCAGCTGATATTAGTATAAAGATGGAAAATAACCTTTTATTTACATTCAATATGGATTCTATAATGTCCAGTACTGGAATCCACACTCAGTCAGAAATGCCTAGACAGTGAAAAGGAGGTTCACCTTGAGGTATGCAAAGATGGCCTTATTGCAGACTTCCATAAAGTGACCCACTTCTGACTTTCAGCAGAGCTGCATCATTTCCAGAGTTTTGGTTTTCACATTTGAATGCTCTGAAACAATTCAAGGCTTTTGCCCAGTGCTACGCTAAACTAAGTAAGAGATTGAATCAGAGCTCTGGATCATAACTATGCATGCCTAAAGGATAAATCCAAACATGAACTTCCCATGCAGGGACCATCTCGAGAACAGTTTATTCTAATATCACAAAGTCAGCTTCACTAAACACACTTTACCTTGACCATACATCCAACCCAGAAATGTCTCAGGAGACAACAGATTTCATGTAACACAAGTCAGGAATGTGAGCAGCCCTTTGCACTTCGGGCATTGTCTCCTTGTGTACATCAGTGCACAAGCTACACTGTTGTTTGCACAGTCCTGGGTGTTATTTGCTGCTGCAATCTTACTATTCTCCAAAAGGAGATTTTTAAAGTTTTGCCTTTTCTAAATGACCAACACAAGCATTTGCATTTCATCCTCTTTCAAATTCAGCAACAGCATGTGAACCTTTAAAGTACAGATACTGCAGCAGTGTTTAACCTAAATGGCATTTTTAAGCAAACACCCACAGAGTTATTAGGCATTTGCTCAACACAGTACATCCATTTTACATTAGAAGGATGAAGCTGAGACCCATCTGCTTTTTAAATATTATTTGGCTCAGTCCCTCAAACCAATAATAATAAAAATAGTGTTTTGTGATTCTCTGCTAAGAGATTTTTATAAGATTTTTTTTTCTTTTTCTCTCTAGCAGTATCTGGCATGGCCCAAAGCTGTTTGTAATACAACTGCCTCCCTAGGAGACTGCTTTTTCAGAAGTACTTTAAAGTAAGTTAGTAGTAGTGTAGAAAAGAATATCTTGGTTTCTACAGTATCCGTGTGCCTTTCTAATGAAAGGGAAGCTCTGCTCAGAGCTTCCCATGGGTAGATGGGGGAAATGATGTAGCTTTCTGTGGAGAAACCTTACATACAAGCCAAATTTTAAAAATGGTCAGTTTTTAAAGCAAAGAACTTGAACTTCAAGATTTAAACAGTTTTGTGACATTGCCATAATATCTGAAATTGTTTTGAAAGTATGTGTGACAAAGTCCATTTTTAACATTAAAAGCAAAGAACTCTACTGAGTAATACTGAGGCTAGAGGAGTATCTATATTTAGGTGAAAAGAATAGAGCTGAGTTCAAGTAATTTAGTGTACACCTCTTTGTTAATGAAAATCAAACTTCTGTACCAGAAGACAGTATATTTTACTTGTAAAACGAAATCCTGTTCCCTTTAAAGCTAATGATGATTTTGCTTTGACTGTGGTGAGTAGAGTGTTTCAGCTATATTCTTTATGAGAGCACTGTGACAGGGATGTGCAACAGCTTTTCAGAAGCAAAAGAAAGGTGTCAGAACAAAATAATGTATTGTTCTCTAGTTTATTTACAGCATAAGTGAACCTTCAGCGCTAATTCAAAGTCAGCCAATAAGCCAACATAGGAAGAATCAGTCCACGTTACTGAACAGTGTCAAAGCTGTAAAACATCAAAAATGAGACACCTTAATTGCAACCAGTCCTACCTAAAGCATCTATATCCACAACCAGATACATATTAGAATTTATTCTTCAAAGCAGGTATTCTCTGAGCAATCCCAGCATACTGCTGCAACAATTTATTCACAGAGCTCAAACGTGGATTTCTCAGCCAGTTGATTTAAGGCCAAGGCAGCCAGTAAATCATTTACTGCAAAAAATGTGATTCAGGGTACGCTTTTGGCTGAAAGGACAGAGAATTTGGTACTTTAGATGGAGCTAAGCCCCGGCCCTAAGATTTTGACAATCACTGCTGTAATTTCCAAATCCAGTTTCCTTTCCTCCATGTCCTCACAGTAAGCCTAACACATTTGTTGACACTTGATCACCAGTGTGGGTTCAGTGATTTGCACACTAGCAGCCTTTGTGTTCACTTATGTGTTTGTACTTAATTCTTTCTAACAATTTTGTTCCACCTGTGTACGAAGTTAACGAACACCAGGATGGAAGGGAGAGTGTAAAGTGTAATTCCTTAAGGTAGACAATGGACTTTTAACTGTGTATTGTTGTGTGTTAAAAAACAGAATGCTTTCAATTAGGTAATTTTTAGTCTTTTCTAGACTTGAGTAGTTGTTCTTGTCAGGTACCTGACAAGGTATTCGTTATTTTCTTTCAAATAAATAACAAGGATGCAATTTTTGACACCTTGGTCCAAAAAAAGTAACTTTAAAATCCACAGAACTTTTTCAAAAGACACCATAAAGGTTAAAACTACCAATCTCCAACAGGCAGATTTTAATTATACAGAATTATTCCTGAAAAAGAGTCTGCAGCATTGATGTTCAATATATTATATGCTAAGAGTTTCAGCAGTGAGAGACCGGAAAAAAAAACAACCTTTATTTCCTTGCTACTGACAACAAAACCTTGTTGACATCAATGAGTAGGCCAAATTCATCACTGATGATCCACACTATTGGGTCTTTGTCCTCCGTCACATTATTTCTCTGCTTGGCCTCCTCCTTGAGACAACTTATTCTTTTTTGTCCTTTCAAATAATTATTCCCCTTTCGTACTGCTATCAGGTTAATGTACAAATACTGCCGTTTGGGTGCCATAAGGCTTTTCACTCAATGATTAAAATGTACTCTTGGAATATTAATTAAATCTGAAAGCACCCAGATGAAGTCAGTAAGTAGCACATAGAGATCAATTTCTCTCTGGACATCTCTTTAATTGAGTTTAGCACTACTCCATAGTGCTTCAGGATAGAGAGTAAAGAAATGGTGAGCTTACTTGAAGCCACATGGGAATTAACTTGTCAATATCCCATTTATTAAAGGAAAACAAGTTTTGATGGTTTAGAATGCATCCAGTAGGGCTATTTCCATATCGGGTAGTGTATATAATTGCAACAGTAAACACCATGTCTGTGGTTTGATGAGAGAACTCAGAGCAAGACAAGCTGTGCTCCCAAATAGCCTGTATAACCCAAAGAAAACAGCAGCTCTAGGCTGTTCTCCAACTTCTTCACGGAGAGGTTGGCAGAAATTGTTCTTACCTTTCTCGGGGTTTTATTCTGAAGAGTAAAAGAAAATTAGAAAACTTAGAAGCAATTAGCTAATCCAGGAGCTATTAAATAACATACTTCTGAGTATGTTGCTTTTAACTAGTATTGTTTTCATTGGAAAACAGATGTAGATATCAGGCATGTTAAGAATTGGTACAATGGAAATTGAATTGACATTTTTGTCAGCAATAAATTAAAATGTTCTGCTTTTTGCAACTGCCAGTTTGTCATACTTTACACAGGAACATCAGAAAGGCCATCCTTGCTCAGAGTAAAGGTTCATCTGGCTCAACATCCTGTCCCTGGGCAGTGGCCAAGAAAGGATGCCTGGGGTGAGTATAAGTACAAGGAAAATCAATAGCGATTCTTCCTCAGAATACATCTCAAGCCTTCAGTTGCCAGTGACTGGGCAACTTCCAGTCTTACTATCTCAGTGCATTTTCTAAGACTAAGAGAGTCTGATTTGACATTCTAGGGGAAGAAATGGGTATCAGGGTTTGGAGATCCTGTGACATTTGTTAGTGATGCCCCTAGAGTTCTCAAAGAAGAGAAGATGTTTGGATACCCCAGCTCACCTGTTTAACTCAAGGACAGTAGCAGTTCTTGGCTGTTCTCTGTCTTGTCACTTACCACTCTTTACAAGCATCCTTCTGTTCAAATACTGGATACGCTACCAATTTTCTCAGCATCTTCTCTCACCATCCACCAACTCTCCTTTGTTTCTTGTTCCCTCATCAGGCACAGCTGAACCACTTCTTTGCTGCACACACCTCCAGGCTGACTGCAATGAGTGAGGAGGGAGGATAAGGCCAGCTGCCCTCACAGTATTTCTAACAAGAAAGGGAGCAGGTCCTGCAGGAGCCTGTGCACGGGCCTACTGAGCGCCCCAAGACTGGAAGACTGGACCTGCTTGTGAAATTAGTCCAGGTAAGTGTATCTGCATGTTCATGGGTAGATCTCCCAGCACAGAGTTTTCCTGTAAAGCTCTTGACTGCATAAGGACTGTGCAGAGGGTCAAGCCAGCTTGATACAGCTCACTACAGGAATGGTCCAGAAAGATTGCAGGTGATCAAAACCTTGTAGTGCAGATGAGAAAAGCAAACGCTCCATCAAACATGAAGTAGCTTATCCTATTCTGTGTTTTAAAACTAACAACCATTTTACTGTTTCCATGGAAACATTGAGGCAACTTAACAACAGTTTGCTGTGCAGTTGACAGACTGGTAATGCTCTGAAGTTGGACCTTTAAACAAACTAAAGCTTACAGGTGCAATATTGTGTAACTTTTTAAAGTGAAATTGAAAAGTTGGTACACCTTACAGATGAAGTGAAGGAGCATGTAACTGTAGTGGGAGAATGCAACCAGAAGAAAAATTCTCAGCTGTGGTGTTAATAGGCCATTAGTATGGGCTTAATTTATTAGAGAGTTTTTCTTGTTAGTGCCTTGCTGTGGGTATAATTAAAGGGATGTAATACATGTATCAGTAGAGACCCTAGAATGATTTGCTATGTGGCTCATGTTTGATCCAAATTACTGCCATGCTCTTTATTGTGTCAGCAGAATACAGGCTTGTAGGTGGTTTAAAAATAAGGCTGCTGCTCTGAGGAGGGACTTATGGATATAAGCATACAAAAGCGATGTATGGTCAGTACCTGTTTTACTTTCTCCACACAGGTGACTGTGCACACGTGAGTATACCTATGATGGATATGAATGCCACAGATAAGAACTGGATGGAGATTCTCCAGCCTTTTTACATTAGTTACTGAACAGATGGTGAGCTACCATTGTTGTTATGTCATATTCCGGCCTCATGGCGCAGAGTTGTGAGCTATCAATTTCTTTTTTGCCAGCTTGGGACCAACAGATCTTGAAAAGTCACAACATTACTATTATTCTATTAATCCCTAGAGACCCACAAAGATTGGGGCTACTCATACTAAGTACCTACACAGGATAGAGGCTAGTATGAATCCCTTGTCCCCGATAGTTTAAGTAAATATGGATGTAATTTTGGCATTGGCCTGTGAGCTATATATAAAAGATCCTGAATTCCTTTGTGCTGGTCCCAACATACCTTTTTGCTGAAAGGGACGTTGTTTGTGTATGATCAGGTGGGTGATCCCTGCTCCCAGCTTCTTCTGGCAATAACTGTTCATTACACCCTCCAAATTCATGCATTGACCTGCTGAAAGTGATTTACCTGTACTCATTTTATGTTGTGCAGGAATAGAGTATATGTGTGCATGTAGGTAATTAGTATGTTTGTTGTGGGGCAATAGGGACATCTGGTTCAGGCATGATCACTTTTAAAGACACTTTAGTGTGATATCAAGAGTTCAGCTGATAATACCGATCATGTCAGGTGAGTACAAAAGGCATAAAAAAATCTTGGTGAATTCAAAGCTTATCTGAGAACTTAAAACCACAAGCATTGTTTCTGCTAGACAGCACGATGACAGAAGCTGCAACAAACCATTCTTATATAATGAAGCAATTTATGTTTTCCTAGTCTCACAAGTTTTTGAAAACACACCTTTCTCAGGCTTTCCACTGATAACACTTTGAGGCTTTTTCAGGGAAAGTATGATAAATAAGCAGTTGCGATTGCAAGCATGTATTTTATCACCGTTTTTTACTTCTATCCCTGATAGTCACCCCCCCCCCAGAAAGAGAGTTAAGCAATGAAACTTGCAGTTTTTCCAATCCATTTTTTTATCCTAATCTTCCTGAAATATTATATTACAAAAGCCACAGTAACAGACTCTTCAGACAAAACTGCCACACATGCAAATGAAAAATAAATAATAAATGGCTCTGCACAGGAAAAAATGCGGTTCTTCCCATCAAAGCATTGAATGAACTAAGGAGAATGTCTCCCATGGCTTGTAGAGACACTTGAAAAGGCTACAGTTTGTCTTGCTGAAGAAATAACAAGTAAGATTTGCAGAAAAACTATGCTTTGCTCTTTGCAAAACAAGAACAGAACTAGAATTCTCTAAACCAGTAATGTGGAAAAATAAAAATGATCCCCCAATCTATATTCCAGATACATAGGGCTGTTGCATAGAGGGGTTTGAAATCCAGACATGAAATTGCACATCTTGAAATTTGGCATCCCAAGCCCCCCTCTGTGATAACAGTAGAGGACCCAAGGACTCCGAATGGTTGTGTTCACACTGAGACTTCAATGCCAGGAAATGCCAGGAGTACATGCAGAGAGAGTGATCAAGCATTCCCTGCATTAGCACCCATCTCAGTGTGCAAATGAGTAATTCTGAAATCACCTGATCTTAATGCACTCATAGGGAAGAGAGAATGCTCAGAGTGTTATGTGAGCAGTGTTCAGCTGTGGCCAAAATTAAAAATCGTTTGTGCACAAATCCACAGGTATGTCAAGCACCTGCAGCTTCTCTATACATTCTCTAGAAACTGCAGGGGTCCCCTGGATGGTCTCTTAATAGCAATTATCCACAAGTGTCCAAGAGAAATAAAACCTGTAGCAGTTTATTGCTGTTCCAGGCCAGTGAAAGAACAAAGATAGTGAATCATGAGAAAGATGTAGACCTATTGGAGTAGGTCCAGAGGAGGGCCACAAAGATGATCAGAGGGCTGGAGCACCTCTCCTGAGGAAACAGTCTGAGAGAGTGTTCTCAGACAGACTGAGGGTTTTTCAGTTTAGAGAAGAGAAGGCTCGAGGCAGACCTTCCAGTACTTAAAGGGGGTCTACAGGAAAGCTGAAGAGGGACTCTTTATCAGGAAGTGTAGCAATAGGACAAGAGGTAATGCTTTTAAGCCAGAAGAAGGTAGAGTTAGATTAAACACTAGGAAGAAATTCTTTACTATGAGGGTGGTGAGGCAGTGAAACAAGTTGCCCAGCAAAGCTGTGGATGCCCCAACCCTGGAAGAGCTCAAAGCCGGGTTAGATGGGGCTTTGTGATCTAGTAGGAGGTGTCCCTGCTCATGGCAGCGGCGTTGGAACTGGATGATCTTTAAGGTGCCTTCCAGCTCAAACCATTCTATGATTCTATGTATAGAATCACAGTAGTTCTGTGGCTTTCCTAAGCACAGCTCTGGTATTTATCTGAGAAATGAAATTCAGGTAACCAAGCTGGCAGAGATCCCAACTTTGCAGAAGAGGAGGAACAGAATTTGACCAGCTCAGCTTTGGGATCTGGTTCACAGTGGTAACAGGTGAGTGGCAGAGCAAGTCTGGGAAGAGGATGGAGCAGGTCCAGCTCTGAGCTGCAGGCAGTTGTGAGATAACACAGCTGGGACCTGAAATAATAGTATAAGTCCCCTTTAGACTTCTTTTGGAAATTTATTTTACATTTAGACTTTTTGACTGGAGAAAGAAATTGATTAAAAAAAAAAAGGTTCTATTTGACTCGAACTTGCAAGCACTTTGCTGTAGCAGAAGCAGTTGCCCAGTCCTGTGAATAACTGCTGTCTTACTTGCAAAGGTCTTTTACTTTCCATACCAACTCTCTGGTTCCAGAGAGCTCTATTGGGTATATGCTGTGGAAATCCATTTTCAGGAGATTAAAAACTGATGGAGGAGCCTATGGCTTTTGAAGAAACATATCTTTGTTAAACTGTGTGTGCCTGTGGAAATGTTAGTAGAAAGTCTTTAACTGCCATGGTATTAATAAGGTAGGAAGAACTTATTATTGTAATAATAGCAAGGTGGTTCTCAACAAATAAATCATCCCTGCAGCAAACTGTGCCTTAAATGCAGATCACTGTTGCAGTGACATCTCCGAACAATTATTTATAACAGGAGTAGTCAATTAGCATAAGCTATGGAGCTCAGTGACCCAGCAGCTGGAACGTGCTGGGAATAGTTCATAGAATCATAGAATATCCTGTTGCAAGGGATCCACAGGGATCGTTGAGTCCAACTCCTGGCTCCACACAAGTCTACCCAAAAATTCAGACCATATGACTGAGAGCACAGTCCAAATGCTTCTTAAACTGACAGGCTTGGTGCTTTGCCTTGGAATGGGACTTGAGTTATCCTGCTGATAGATTGTGTGCTTGAATCAGCAGTTGCTGTAGCTGTTTACTTTTGAGACCTATAGGGTGTCTTTGGGAAAATATTTCTGAGCCTCTTGGATCAGCACACTGACAAGCTGGGAAAAGGAAAATGAGATCTTGCAGCATATATGTATGGCAATGTTTGCCCATCTCCCAGGTGCTCTATGGGATAGTGAAATGAGGCATTCATTTGCTTTCTTATCCTAACTGGATGTGTAACTAAAATACAAAATGCACTTGAATATAATTGTAATTTATACATTTTTCAAGAGAGTTATTCGCCTCTGAATTTACAAGTGAAAGCTGTACAAGTCAAGAAAAATTGCAGTGTGTAGTTTGGTGTAGTTATACCATTGGTCTCTTATCTAAGCATCTTTTGCCTTCTACATAAGCCTACCAATTTCTTTGTGTCTGCTGTGGAAAATGCTTCATATCAGAGCTATGTCATTAATAAGCTGAGTGTTCAGTTTTAAATAGTTAGTTTATCTGGCAGTTCTTGCTCTCTTTTCCATAAATTGGACAAGTAGTCCTCTTGAGAAAAATCACAGAGGGAGGAAATATTTTTTATGACTATCCCTCTAGTATGATTCTTTGTCTCCAGGTTTTTTTTTTAGCTTTCTCTTTGAACTTTGGAGGGGGGCTGATGGGACATGGTGATCCAGAGGTACTTCTGTTTTGTTTGATCACAGAATTTAGGTATTTATCCTGCATCTGGATCTGTTTGGATTAATTAATTAAAATAATTAAAATATTAAAATAATATTTAAAATATATTATTAAGTATAATATTATATTTACTATATATAATATTATAAAATTATAAAATATAATATTAAAGTAATTATTTAAAAATTTGTGCTGATGCAATCGCATAATGGTAATTTCATATATTTATTTTTTTTAGAACATTGGTAAGTGAGTGGAAATGTATAAAGCCAAAATAATTCACATCTTCACTCAAGCAAATAACCAGCTAATATATTTGAGTAAATGCTTTAGCACTCAATTAGGTATATACCTAGGGGGACTAATATTCATAGGTTCTCCTCACAGTCTGCAAAGTGTATGGAGCACTATGTATACTCCGAATAACCAACAGGGACGTATTAAGTGTACTGAAAGAAAATAGTTGCAGTCATGCTGCCTCAAACAGCTGCTGTAGGACAAATTTATTTACATAAAGGAGAGAAACATTTCTAAGCTATTTCCTTTCTTACTGGCACCGAGAGGACTTAACTTCTAACTTACTTTCTTCTTTCTTAAACATAATTTGGTTTTCCTTGTTTCTACCAGTAAAATGTGCATCTCTTTTCCCATTGCCACAGTCCTTTTCCAGGCTCTTCTGCTCTACCTGATATTCAGATTTCTGTCCCTTTTTAATTGCAGTCCTAGTACTTGACAGTGATTGTCCAGTGGGGTGAAATGAGACATGAGGTGGCAGCTGCGATCTTTTCCATGTTGCCTGCAATGCACATACTGTCACACATGTTGCTCCTTTGCAGGTTACACCGTCTCTAATTGCTCCATATCTGTTTTTCCTTAAGCAGTGTTTCCACCATCATTCTATGGGCGTAAGGAACAGATGAAAATGTACCAAACACTATCATCCATAGTGCTCAGAAAAATCCCTGCAGTTGGTGGGTGGCTATGGGGGAGGGAGTGATTGATGCAAAATGTCCCCTCTACCCAGGAGATCTTTCTCCCCCCCACCCATAATGTAGCAACATAAGTACTTTGTACTTACATAACATTGCCATCTTACGTAGCATGTATGCAATTGATCTGTCACCAGAAGGAAGCTCAGTCAGAACTTGGAGCAAGAGACTCAGTGTCAGTGTTCTGGCTTCTGCTGCTGATGAACAGTGGGCATTTGGCTTCAATTTTCCTCTTTGCAAAAAGAGATCCTACTGATTTTTTGCCTTGCCCACTAAGCAGACGTGAAGTTGATATTGATAGAAACATACTTGGAGATCCCTTGATAGAATATATTAATTTATTAATGGAATCTTATCAAATCAACAGATTTATTTCAAAGAATTAATGAAAATCCCTTGTGAGGGTATAGTATGCTGTTCAGCAATCAAAACAAAAACCCTGACCCTCAGACAGCTCTTCTAGGTGCATGGAGAGGGGTAGTGCTGGAGTCTCAAAGGGTAGCAATGCCAGAGCTGTTTGGGTGCTGCGCATTGCCAGATTACACTGGGGCCTGGTAGCCTGCAAATCTCCAACAACTGTCCTGTACTTTACAATATGCGTGTTAATCAATTCACATTCCTGCATGTTAATTAAATCACATTCCCTCAGCAATCCTCTGCTGATTTACAGTCACTCAGTATTTCAACACCAAGAAGCCTGGCAATAGTCTACACCACGTTGTTCCTATGAGCCACTGAGTTATATTAGTCTGTCAAGTTTTTGCATTTTTTCCACATATCCTTGGGAACCAGCAAAGCACAAGCTGAAGGAAACAATTTCTAGCCATTGCTTCACAGAGAGAATCCAGAGTTGGTTATGTCTCACTGCCTTAAGTGGCCGCTATCCTGCACTTCTGAGAGGCAGCAAGACAAAGTTAGATCTAATTAAGTAGGTCAGAATATAGCCTTTGGGTCTGGTACATTTTGATTAGAGTGATCTCTTTGGCTGGCACATCTGAGCAGCCAAGGTTAAGAGGTGTGTTTCCACTCACAGCTCCTCAGTTCAGGTGCCTGCAAGTAGGATGTGATCTTCAGGGATAACACTGGCACCTGATTTACCAGTGGTGCTGGGCACAATTTGTGCTCCTTTAAGCACAACAAAAGCTTGTTTTTTCCATCCCAGTGTTTGTTGATGCAAAGAGAAATCCAAAAATACTGAGATGTAATTGTAAGTTAGCAAAAGGCTATTTGACTATCACAAGAAATGATTGTAATACTGTTCCTTTAGGGCTGTCGCTGTGTCTACACTCTCACACAGTCGATATCTTGTGTGGACACATTCACACGTCTTCCATCCCCAGTCCTATTCCAGCTCTACTGACCTAAATATTGTGAGCTATGCGTACTTTCCAGATACATAAATTCAAAGTATATCTGAGCTAACGTGATATTTAAGAGTAACTTCAGAAGCAGGATTCAGTGCTGAAACACAGTTATATCATGGATTTGGATTTTAAAGCACAACACTCGGACATTTTGCCTGAGTTCCTCTATTCTGAGTAGCAGAAGCCAGCTGCTCTCAGGAACGTCCTGCTAATGCTGGGTGAAAATCATGTCACAGCATCTCCTGAATTGGAAGGGACCCACGAGGACTGTCGAGTCCAATTCCTGGGTCCATACAGGACAGCCCTCAAAGCAAACCATATCTCTGGAAGTATTGTCCAAATGCTTTTTGAGCTCTGTCAGGTTTGGTGCCATGACCACTTCCCTGGGGAGCCTGTCCCAGTGCCTGACCGCTCTCTCAGTGAAGAACCTCTTCCTAACGTTCAGCCTGAAGTGCTCCTGTTGCAATTTCATGCCATTCCCTCAGGAACTGTTGCTGTCACCAGAGAGCAGAGTTCAGCAACTGCCCCCCCTGCTCCTCCTCAAGGGAGCTTCAGGCCACCACGAGGCCTCCCCTTAGTCTCCTCTTCTCTGGACTGAACGAACCAAATTACTTCAGCCACTCCTCATACATCTTCTCCTCTAGACTCTTCACCAGCTTTGTTGCCCTCCTTTGGGCACTCTCTAATAGTTTTATGCCTTTCTTATATTGTGGCACCCATAAACTGTACACAGTACCTGAGATGAGGCTGCACCAGTGCAGAGCAGAGAGGGACCATCCCTTCCCTCAGCCGGCTAGCAATGCTGTGCCTGATGCCCCCAAGGATAGAGTTGGCCCTTTTGGCTTCCAGGACTCATTGTTGTCTCATATTCAACTTGCTGTTGACCAAAACCTCTGGGTCCCTTTCCATAAGGCTGCTCTCCAGCCTCTTGTCCCCCAGCCTGTACGTATAGCCAAGGCTGCCCTTTCCCAGGTGCAGAATCCTGGGACTGCTCGTATTAAACTTCATGCAGTTGGTGACCAATACCAGGTACCAGAGAAGGCAGCTCCCTTACCGAAATGAGAGGATAACACCCAGTGGTATTCCTAAGCTATCTCAGCCCAACGCAGCAGCTGGTACAGAGCAGGGTCAGCGGTAGCTAATTTAACACCTGCACAACATGCTGCACCCATCAACTCTGAAAGGATCCACCCAGCTACACAGACTAGTGGCACTTCCTCTCTCCACACCTGGACCCCACTGCACATGAGACCCAGATGTGCATCCTTTCTCCAGCTCTGCTGTATGACCTACTTGCCAGCGGGAAAATGGGAGACCAGCACTATGGGCATGCTTTAAAGCACATTTACTCTTCAGGTTAGAAGCAGCCATTGTGTCTACTTTGTATGGCACGTATTTCTGAACTCATGCAAGTCACATTTTCAGAGCTCATGGCTTCCCTACTTCTGAGTTGTGGGACCCAGAACTCATATCACATGTTGGAGGAAATCCCACCCAGGCACAAGGCAGTCCCACTCCATTCTCTCAGCATGCACAGGTGGCAGCTCTTGCTGAAGCCATACTAAAACAGTGTTTTTAATATGACTTGGAAGAACTGCCAGCTTTTCTACTGCTGAAAACTGGGCTATTTTTAGCAATTAACTGTTCAAATGTTCCTTGCATGATTTGCACAGACAGCAAATGGCTTAGTAAATTATCAGAAAGGATCAGATATTATTCTGAATAAAAGCAGTGTTCACTATTTTCAACACAGATGGAAATCTGCACACTTCACAATGCAAACTGACCCCTTGGTGGTTTCAGGAAGGGACCTAACCTTGGGGCATACTGTTAACATTTGTTTGCCCCCGTCCTGAGAAGAGCTTGACTATTATCTCTTGCCTAGTTTGTGATAACACTTTGCATAGCACTCCTGTCAGCTTACAGTCTCAGACCTTCCCCTGAGCCATCACAGAGATGGATAACATGCTCAGTAGTTGGGTGGGATCTGTTTGCATCTGGCAAAATCTTTCTGTTGCATGTAACCCTTCATAAAATCTGTCTGAGCTTCCTGGCCTTTTGTGGTTCCCATAAACCATACTGTGTTTTAAATAGCAATTAATTTTCCCAGGAAGCATTAAGATACACTTGACAGGAGTTCCCAGAGAAGCATGGGGCTTTGGTATGTGCTCTAGGCTCAGATCAACACAGCAGACTTTAGCATAAGGCGTGGTGCTGCAGCATGACGATTGCAGTAGCAGCCAGAGACAGTTCTTCACTTTGCAGTAGTCCATGCTTTAGAATTAGAACGGCTCAGCTGGAAGGGACCTACAAAGATCATCAAGTCCAACTCCCTGACCACTTCAGGGATAAGCAAAAGTTAAAATGTATTAATGAGGGCATTATCCAAATGCTTCTCAATCACTGACAGGAATGCGGCATCGAGCACCTTGCTAGGAAGCCTGTTCTAGTGTTTGACCACCCTCACAGTAAAGAAGTATTTCCTAATGCCCAGTCTGAACCTCCCTTGGTCCAATTTTTGCTGCTCCCATATGTTCTGTGTGTCTCAGGGGGAAGAGACTGGCAGCTCCCTCTCCACATCTCCAGGAATATGTAGAGAGCAATGAGGTCACCTGTTAGCCTTCTTTTCTTCAGACTGGACAACCCAAGTATCCTCAGTCTCTCCTCACAGGACATGCCTTCCAGCCCTGTTCCAGCTCTGTTGCCCTCCTCTGGACACTTTCAAGGATCTTTACTTTCTTTTTATATTCTGGAGCTCAGAACTGCATGCAATGTTCGAGGTCAGTCTGCCCCAGCACTGAATACAGATGGAGAATCTCCTCTTTTAACTGACTAGCTATGTTTTATTTAAAGCACACCAAAATGTGTTTTTCCCTCTTGGCTGCCAGGGCACACTGCTGGCTGATGTTGAGCCTGCTGTCAATGAATACCCCCAGGTCCCTTTCTGCAGAGCTGCTCTCTAGCCACTCAGCTCCCAGTCTGTACCCATGTCCAGAATTACTCTGTCCCAGGTGCAGCATCCAGCATTTCCTTTTGTTGAAACTCATATCGTTGATAATTGTTCAACTCTCCAAGATGTCTCTGCAAAGCCTCTTGTCCCTCCAGACAGTCAGCAGCACCTCCCGGTTTAGTACCATCAGCAGACTTGCTAAGGATGGGTTCCACTCCTGCATCCAGATCAGTGATAAAAATGTTGAACAGAACTGGCCCTGAAATTGAGCTTCCTCCTGTTCCTTCAGGCAAAAGGCAAAGAAAGGGGCTGACACTAAGTACCTGCCATTTTGCAGGCCATGCTATAATTTCATTGGCATGTCCACAAGGCACAAGTGCCTGTCTGTCTGCAGCAGCTGAGCCTGGTGGCTGTGCCACGGGTTAGTTTGTGTGTGCTCTGAGGTCTGGGAAAGCACCTAATCCTGTGAGAGAAGTAGCAGGGTGGCCAGCAGACAGTTTCCAAACACATGGTGACCACTCAGAGCTCAGTGTCATGTTAAGCATGGCACTTCACTAAAATTAACACTATTCTCCCAAAGAAGTCTGGCATCAGCCATCAGGCTGCCATGAGTTGACAGGTGATTTTAACATCTCTTGCTTGACCTGTAAAGTTGGGGAATTATTCAGCTGGGGAAAAATGCAAAACACCAATGGCATGCAGCTGGCACATTTCCTTGACTTGGGGACAGGAGTGAGCCACAGGCCTGCCAGCCTCTGCATTTCTTTGAATGGAGTGTGTGGATGCTGAAGGTAGCGGGTACTGGAAGCAGCTGTCCCACAGCTCAGAGCCTTCGGGAAGGTCTGTATGTAAAAATCTCCCTTCAGGCATAAAATCACCCATACAATCCTGTTCTGTGTGTTGGGGGGGAAGGGAGGCATGGTCTGCCTTTTCTTTCTCTTAACAAGCGTCTGTGTGAGTCAAGATTTCCTCTGTAAGCCAATGTGGTACCTTTAATTCCTGACATAAAATATTCATTTTTAAAGCTGTATTCAACTGGAAAAAAATGTCAGAGTCTCTTACGAAGGAAAGAAAAAAGTCTATTAGCTAACTCAGTGACATTTCCTTTTTGATAGGAAGCTGGTCTGAGATAGAGGCTAATGGGCAGTAATCAAAACCACATGAACTGGGCATTATGGAATACCTCTCCTATCCGTTCTGCACAAATCAGTGATCGATGTGATCCTTACCATTAAGCAAGAGGATTTAACTTCACCACCACCACCCCTAAATCTTTTGCAATATGCGAAAAGAGTTCTATCTGGGCCACAAGCTTTCTGTCTGGCACATTTCTCCACAGCTGAACTGCACTCAGAGGTAAAGTTTGTTTTGTCCTAGTGTAAAGCTAGTCACCAGCCAGAAATGTAGATCTCGGAGTGTCCTGGTTTCAGCTGGGATGGAGTTAATTTTCTTCACTGTAGCTGGTAGGGTGCTGGGTTTGGGATTTAGGATGATAATATGGTTGGTAACACACTGATGTGTTAGTTGCTGAGCAGTGCTTAGGGATATTCCCTACCACATGATGTCATGCTCAACAATAAAACTGGGGGTAGTTGGCTGGGGTGGGGTGCCTGCCTTTACTTGGGGACATCGGTCAGCTAGTGATGAACAATTGCATTTTGCATCACTTGCTTTGTGTATTGTTTTCCCCTTTTCTTTCCTATTAAACTGTCCTTAGCTCTACCCATGGGTTTTACTATTTTTTCCCAGTTCTCTCCCCCATCTCTCTGACTGGGGGAGTAAGCAAACTGGTGCATGGTGCTTAGCTGCCTCCTGGGCTACACCACAACACAGAGCTCGAGGAGGTACCAGAGCCAGAGTCCCAAATTCAAATTTGTGTGGAAGATGTGGGGAAAGTGTCTCTCTGCAATCCCAGATCTGGTTGTCTTTCATCCATCTTTCTCTTTGTTCCTATTTTGTTCCTTTTTATCATCCTTCTAGTTCTCCTCTTACTTATCTGCTTATCTGAGCCTTGTGCCCTTGAGATCTTTGCCCCAGCTCTGACTGGCAGGGCCAGAGAGGTCAACACATGTTGCCAATAGCTTCTTTGAGCAAGCAGACACTGAGAGATTTATTCTTCTGGCTGCTTTGCTAATCCCAGTGCATGTTACACAGAGCCTCGGTGTCCTGTGCAATAAGAACATGAACTACTAAATACTCTCAGTGCTGAGTGCCCATCATGAACTTGAAGCAGCCAGCAGGATGCACTGGCTCCCTGTGTGGAGCATCATGTTTTTTCCCTTGTGGAGCAGGTGCAGAAATCTGAGCCCAGAGAAGGGAAGAACAAGACGATGGCTCAGGATCGCTTCTCTGTGCTGCCAACTGTGAGCAGAATGTTGTGGCCCCATGCTTTTGAAGCTGCCTGATAAGGGACTCTGTGAGTTTGTAGGAGAGGACAGTGCCTGTCCTGCTCAGGAAACACATGGGCAGCCAGAGTGCTCTCATGGCTGGACTTAAGGACTAGAGCAACAGAGCCCTCAAGGTGGGTGTTTGTTTGTTTTTAATTATTTTTGTAGATTACTAAAAGCAGAGACTTCTGCTGCTTTTAAAGCAAGTTAGAAGCAACTGCCTTCAATAGGCCTCCCTCCTCACCCATCACTGAGCTGTCCAAACAAGTGTTTGAAAACCTCTGGAGTTTTACCAGGCAGCCCAGTTCCTTCAAGCAACAGTGCTCTGGTTGTGAGTTTGGCGATTTCTGGTTTGAATACCCAGTGATTTTTTTTTCTAGTGTTCTTTAGAGCAAACACTAATGAGCCTCAATCAAAAGTAAAGAATCTGATGCTTCATCTTCTGGCACTGCATGTTCCTTGATTGAAAAGAGACAAGCTGGTGTTTGTGTCTTTCCTCTGTAAAGAACAGTTTGAGTGGGATTTCAAACCCAATGCGAAAACAGCTTTTGCTGAGAAAGTTCACTGGAGTCAGAAAGCTATTCAGAATAGCCGAGGCCAGTAGGAGAGGGAAGTGACGGGAAATGGTTGTGATTTCAGACTGCCTTCAGGATGCAGCCAAGACACCTTTCTGGGTGTGCTTTCCATTTTTAGCTACAAAAATGGATGCGTGAAGTACTTTGCACTTTATCAGCCTCCACCACAATGTGCATTCTGAGCTTGGAAACTGAGGCATCATGCTTGCATTCACTGAGCTTGATGGGCATTTTTACACGTACTTTAGTGTGAAAAGGATCTCAAACTGGTTCCCTTTCTTAAAATGTGATCTTACAAAATGGTGAACAGCCTCAAATTCTGTTAAAGCTGATGCATGTGCTCATCTACTGACAGGATTTGGCCCCTCTGCTTCATGCCCTTATATATAGCTTATGACTCTTTCTCCTTGGTTATGATGTTAAATGCCGTATTACTCCATTGTAATCCATGTTCTCCACCAGGAACACAAGAATTATTGCTCCTTCAGGAAAATGTGGAAATTATTACTTTGTTTTTTCCTGTGTTGCTAATAGGCTTTATAACAGAGCCAGAGATTGGGGCAGGGACCGCTGTAGGCTTCTGCCTGAATTGAGTCCACCAACACCAGGTTGCCTTGTCCAGGTGAGTTTTGAATATCTCCAAAGATGCAGATCCCACAGCCCCCCTACACAACTATTCCAGTTCTCTTTAACTGCTGTTGCTGCAGCTTCTTGTAAAACCCAGCAGCCAGATACTGGGGCTTCTAAAATACCAGATTTACTTAAATGGATGGTTGCCTAGGAAACTGGCCTTGTAGGCGCTGCGTCTCACGGCTGCCACCAGAGCATCCTCTGGTTTGCAACAAAACCTAGTATCCTTGGTGCTGTTTGTGTTACTGAGGGTCCTGTGTGAACACTAACTCACTAGTCCCCTGCTGGCATGTGAGAGGTGAAGGGGGACGTGTTGTAATCCGCGTTTCGCACTTGAGAAACAAAGGTATGACAAAGGCAAGCCATCTGAGACCGTTAGATTTATGGCAGGGACTAACAGGATCTGGCAAGTATAACACCACAAATCAGGACGACAGTTTGTCTACAGACGAAATTACATTTTAATAAAGTTAGAATACTAATGGTGTAATTCTTTGTGTAGACATGCTGGTTTCAGAAAGACACTGGTTATAACTGTACAAACTCCAGTACACCAATTCTCAAAGTAAGGTAAAATACACAGAGCTTCTCACCTGATCCTTTCACACAGTGTTTGAACTCATTGCTAAAGAACCACATACCCCCTTTTACAAAGAAAATCCACTAAAACCCATTTTATATAGTGTTAATTTAGTGGCTTTACTTCACAACAACAACAACAACAAAGGCTAAACTTTCAATAGCCATTTGTTACTGTTATTTTTTTTGCATGCTTTCATGTTTACATGCCTGTGAACGTTTGTGTATGGTTCTGTAGGCCACTTCATGATACTTCACAGATCCCCTGCTGGTCTCTAGGATGTAGGCTGTATAGCAGCACTTTATTTAGAAAGTGATGCCTTGCCTTAGGAGCAAAACCGGCCCCAGCAGGAGGAAACACTAACAAGAAGCCGTTTCTCCTTTTATGGTACTCTGTAAATAAATGCTGTATAAACAGAAGAGTATGTTCAGAGGAGCTGGACAAACTCAAGGAAGAACAATTCCCCCCAGGGATGCAGGAAACCCCTGAGCCATCAATCTCGGGAGGCTGGGGGATGTTTGGGAGAGCAAGCACTGCTTGCTTGCGCACTGGGAGAGGCGGGACCCGGGTTAAATAACCCAGTGCCTTGACTTGAGACTTTTGTATGTGCATAGTTAGCTTTTATGAAAACTGATGGAGCGGTGCATTTGTTGGAATGGGTGCATGCAAGTCCTCGCTTTGCTTCAAACTGGACAGAGACCGTGGGGATGTACTGGGTGGCATTGTGGAGGCCTCCTGATCGCATCTCCTGGGTCTTCTCTCCAGTGTGCGACTCCGTGTGGTGATAACTTGCCTCTGAATGGCTCAGGAACGTCTGAGGGAAGTGATTAGTTACAGTGTAGAGTTCGTGTGGTACTGTGCCGAGCCTGTGCACCCGGCTGCGGGCACGCAGCACCACCCAGTGCACTGCAGCGAGTTTTCTGCCATTCCCTCAAACCCAGGGGTGGAAGGGACGAGAGGAGGGTGCGTGTGTGACTCTGTCAGGTACCCGGGGCCCGCCTCACGCCAGCGGGCCCGTCAGCGCCCGCCCCCCCCTCCCGCGCAGAAGGGCGCCCATGTTGAGGGGCAGGGCCGCACGGCGCTCCCGCCGCCACGTGCCCACTCCTCCCCGCCCTCCCAGTCACACTCCGAGGCGGAACGTTAGAGGCGCTACCAGGCGCGCTCTGCCGCCGGCCGAGCGGCGGATCCGGCCGTGCAACGGCTTCGGGGTGCCGCTCGGCGCTCGGCTCTTGCTGCCTGGAGCGGGGCGGGGCAGCTCGGCGGCGGCGGGAGGCAGCGGCGATGGCGGAGTCGGCGGAGAAGCTGTACCGGGCCGAGTACGCCAAGAGCGGCCGCGCTTCCTGCAAGAAGTGCGGCGAGAGCATCGCCAAGGACTCGTTGCGCCTCGCCCTCATGGTGCAGGTACCGCGCGGTCCGGCGCTCAGGGCGGAGCAGCGGGGAGCGGGGGTGCAGCGCCCCGGGGGCCCGGGGGGGAGGGAAGGGCTTGGGGCCTGGGGCTGCTTCCCTCAGGAAACCGCCTTCGCCTCAGCGCCTCAGAGACAGCCCCCTGGAAGGATGTCTGGCCCGGCGGCAACGCTGCCGCGTGAGTTTCCGCTTCCTCTTTTTATGTGCCTGCCCCCAGTTGTCGCTCTTCTCTTTCACCCATGCTCCTGCTGCTTATCTCCTATTCCCCCACGTTCCTTTCCTGCATGTCCCCAGCAGCTTGGCCGGACCTGAGGCAGGTTGCGCTTCCTCAGCGCAGGACCTCAGGTTGTAACGTGCCTTGGCACTGGGTGCTGGCTAGGCAGAGTGGATGTGGTTGGTTAGGTAGGGTTATGTTTATCAAGGGATCTCCTGGTGGGTGACTGGAAGGTGACAATTGGATCTGTGGCATCCCCCATGGAGCCCTATCCCGTCTCCCTAAAGCCACTAGACTTGTGGCAACCACTTGCATTTTTTTTTCCCTCAAAACTCTTGAATTTGCTTGCTCCTTTCTTTGAAAGGCTCTCTTTTCTCTTTATCTTTTTTTTTTTTTTTTTTTTTTTTAATGCCCCTTTTTTCACCAGTGCCCTGGGGCCCCTTCTTTTCTATTGGGAAAATCCACTGTGAACAGCCACATGAAGTACACTGAGGTTTTCTGCAGACGATGCAGAAGAAATTAAAAGGAGACCCAGGTCAAGTCACAAGCTTGGTGCCATTTTTACTACATCTGTTCTTTTGGGTTCATATCTGAAGAACTCTGGAAGCGTGACTTCCAGTGTTTGGCATGGTGTGGGCACCCAGGCCTTCCAGCACCATCATGACTTTGACTTTTGCTTCCACCTGAACTTGGCAGTTTGTTATCTACGTGCGCAGCCGGAAAACAAATTGGTCTCTCCTTTTTCCACAGTTTATTTAGGAAATTGTGGTCTAGAGAGAGATGTGCTGGGAGAAATGGTATAAACCTAAGTCTAGCTTGCCTGGAGGTTCCATTGCCCACACGGAGAGAAGTCATGCTTCAGGTGTGCGACTCAAGTGATGAAGAAGAACTGCCCCCTTCTGTGCACCCTAGAGGCTAGTTCCCCCAAAGCTTTTGTGTTAGGGACAGAGCCATGAGTAGTTCTCCAGGAAAACACCAAATCTGAGCCAATAGCTCAGGAGCCTCTGACTTTCGGTGTCAGAGGTGTGTGTGGCTTCCAGGCACGTTGAGAGCAACCCCAATGTGGCAGCTGTGTAGCTGTGATGCTACAAGGATAACCATGTAATCTGATTGTGGGAAGAGTGTGGCTAGAAATAGGAATGTCCTTTTACAGTTCTGGTTTATGGTTACGTTGTCACTGGGGCTCCCATCTTTAAAACCCTTTCTGCCTCCTTGCTGCTCCTGCATGAAACTCTTTGATGATTTTTCAGCTCAGAGCCATCCCTTGAGTTGCCGAGTGGTATGTAGAACGCTTTCCTAGGTCAGCAATAACAATAATCCTACGCTGAGTGTTAGTGCAGCAGGTGTTTGTGCGCGTTGCTCAGAGCCAAACTGCTGCACAGTTATTTTATATTATAACTGGAACGGTGACAGGTTAGTACCTAATATGTCTGAGTCATAAAAAGGCACAGCGCTCCCGTGACGAGGCTGGAGAGAGTGCTCCAGAGCTGCTGTTTGGGGAAGACCTTGATTATGGTTCTGTCCTGATGCAGTTTCTGGCATTCACTTCACATTTTGCCTCTGCCACCTGCAGCCCTCTTTGGGATTTCTTCAGGTAGTGAGCCAGTTTGCTTGGGAAGTGGTCCTCAAAGGGACTGTGTGGTGGTCCTACAGAGTGAGTCCAGTGGCCTCTTCTGCTACGAGACTCTTAGAAGAGGTTGTAGCAGACAAGTCAAATGTTGTGTTGCTTTTTCCACAACCTCTGTTTTGCTCTGCTCATCACTGCAGAAGGACTGAGAAGAAATCTCTCCCTGTCTGCTAGGGTTGGTGTAGCCACGTGGAGGCTGTAGCCTTTTAGTCTTGAGAAATATGGATGGGCTAAGGAACTCAGTGATGGTCTCATTGTTCCTTTCAAGTCTGTGCCCTTTGGGATCTCTCTGTTGGCAGTTTGTCTGTCATGCTACATTTTCTTCTTAGGCTTTTCCTAAATCATGTCTAGGTGTTAATTTTAAAATAAATAAATTATGTTTACCCAGACATTCTGACTTTATCTCCCTCCACTCCCTGCCTTGGTTCTGAGTTGCTTCATCTTAGCCTAATGTGCCTTTTCTTTCCCAGTCACCCATGTTTGATGGCAAAGTCCCCCACTGGCACCACTACAGCTGCTTCTGGAAGCGGGCTCGGATCGTGTCCCACACGGACATTGATGGCTTTCCTGAGCTTCGGTGGGAAGATCAGGAGAAAATCAAGAAAGCCATCGAAACTGGAGGCCCTGGAGGAGGTATGCAGAGGTTTGGAGGTTTAGCTGGAACGGGGTTCTCTCTTCCCAAGCTATTATTAGAGTTATTTGATTGCCACATCCCTGTTAGCAAGTGACGTCGGAAGAATTTCTGTGGTGCCGCTGCACTCCAGGGCTAGGATGCTGGCAGTATGACTGTTCTTAAAGGAGAGGGGAAATAAAAGCCAAGGCAGTTGGCAGACATTGCCAAATATTTCTTGTTTTTAAGACTTTTGTATTTTGTTTTCAGTTCTTCCGTATTAATGAACGTTCTTGTCATATGCTGTATGGATGGTATGGAGTTCTATTTTGAAGCAGAGATGTTTGTGATTCTTGTTACAGTCAGTCCTTAGTAAGACCTCATTTTACACTTACACTACTTTCAGGAGAGAGGTAAAAGGTGTCAGCTCTGTGCTTACTTGGTGATTTTTTTAAAGACTTCCAAAGGCGCAATCCTGTACAATTGCTACTCAGTGCCTTAAAGAAATATTCCTATTTTAACAGTGCTTTTGAGCATGGACTGCTTATCTTGCTCTGAATGCAGATTCTTGACAGATGAACTGCTGGACTGCAGAGGTTTATTAATGCATACTGCTAACAATCTGCCATAGAGGAGATTTTTTGTAAAAGTGGGGGAGGATCACATTTAAAGCTGAGCTCTGCATTTGCCTTTGTTCTCCAGGAAAAGGAGGGGACCAGGAAGGAGGTGGCAAGGCTGAGAAGAGCCTAAATGACTTTGCTGCAGAATATGCCAAGTCTAACAGGAGTACTTGCAAAGGCTGTGAACAGAAAATAGAAAAGGTAAGATTTTCTTTAGTTCTCTGTTGCTTGTCTTTTCTCCCACCAGTCCCAATTCCAGTAGTGGCTTTTATAATTGCTTCCTGTCCGTTTTGCATACGGAAAGCACTTCAAGCATTTCTGTGTCTGGGAAGCAGCTGTGTCCTGGACAGCTGACAACAAAGACATCTTTCAAACACTGGAGCCTGGGCTTTAGACCTGCCAGTGCTTCCTTTTGCTTGGGCTTTTTAGCAGGCTGGAACATGCTTGCCAGTATTTTTGGTAGGAAGAGACAGGTGTCTTTTCTTGCCCGTTGAAGCACTGCAAAGGTGTAAGCCTCCTCCTCCTCCTTTGTGTGCAGAGCATCTCTATTGGCTCCACTGAAACGGAGAAAAACAGCGATGCAACTAATTAACGATGCTGACCTGTATTTCAGCATGTATCATTGCTCTGCTTTTAAAGGCAGTTAGTGAAGTGAAGCTGTGAGCTTGTGATAGGTGTGAATAGACCTTTCAATTTAGTTAAGTTGATGAGGGTCAAACACCTGTGCTGATATACCTCCATCTGCAGAAACATTGGTGGCTGGACTGTAGGCATTTCTTTATTGGAGCATGAAGTATTGCAGTCTAAAAGTATATAAAATGACTGCTTTTGGGGCATCTGGAAAGTAATCTGCAATAAGAGGGGATTAGATAGTGCTAGTGCTGATGTTTGGTAAGAATGTAAACTAATAATTCAGAATTACCTGCAGGGAATTTGGCCATGTGATCTTTGTTCAAGTTAACTGGCAGTCAGGGAGTTGGAGGAGTAAAGAATACAGGATTACCTGTTTTGAACGTTTTTGAACAGAAAATTACTTAAAAGAATGTTTTTTTCCAACCTAGAAAGAGTATTAGTGGAAGCAGCAGAACAAACAGTAGGGAAGGGCTCGAGCAATAGCTGTAGGCATTGGTGAAGAAACATTACTATTTCGCAGGTGTTTAGGAAGCATTAGGTTGGTAATGAGCTTGCTAATATCCTACTCTTTCCAGAGCAGCTTAACATTTGCTTTGTCTCTTTAACCTGCTCTAGGGACAGATTCGGATTTCCAAGAAGATGGTACATCCTGAAAAACCACAGCTGGGAATGATTGATAACTGGTATCACCCAGACTGCTTTGTGAGCCGCCGAGCAGAGCTGGGTTTCCTCCCGACATACGGGGCCACCCAGCTCCTTGGCTTCAGCATTCTGAAAGCTGAAGATAAAGAAACTCTGAAGAAGCAGCTCCCAGCTACCAAGAGTGAAGGGTATGTGTGGAATGCAAAAATTTGTGTTCTTACTGCCTTCACATACATCCGTGATGAATGTATTGTGTCATTGCTGTGTCTCTGCTAATAGAAGAGCAGCTGTAGGAGGATGTACTACTGTGGCATTAGGTAAATGATGACAGACCCATTCCCCATCCTTGGGATGCTACAGCCCGCTTGCCCTTGTGACTGCCTTAAAGGAAATGCGGAGCCCAGCAGCTGTGACTTGTAGAACTGATGTGGGGCTTTTGGCCATGAAGTGTGTACTTAATACAAGTGGATACTGGGCTCTGCACCTCCCTGTGTGTGTGATGTTGTTATCAGCGATGGTTTCTCTGGCCTAACCACTTGCTAGACAATAGATTTGATATCTCATCTATGTACTGCTGATCTGTGACACATGCTGAGTCTGATAATATTGCTTGTTGGCTGCATAGTGTTCACACTTGGATGTTTTTGTTTGCAAAATCTTTTATGGTACAACTGAAATTGTATTACCTGGCACCGAAAGCTTGAATAGAGGCTGTTGACAGAAGTTGTATTAACAGAGAAAGCTCTTCAGGGTGGCTTGCTAGCTTTGGTCAATATTTTTCTGGTTGTGAATGAGGAAACATAAGGTATTACTGGGTTCTACAAACAGGAAAGATGATGTCTTTGCAAGATGTTGGGCTTTTCTATGTACTTTATAGACTGAATTCAGCTCTACTTTTATAAGGATTCACTGTGAAACTGCCCAGTGAACTGACACTGGGTTCTGAAAAGATGCAGTCAAGTCAAATCTGTGTGGCCTTTGTTGGTTTTGGTCCTGTAAGCAGGTGGCTGATGGGCATGATTCAGAGCCTTTCTCAGTTTGGTTATAGGTAACAGTGGAGCTTGTGTAACTTGATCAGTGTGTTGTTAAGAGGATGCCAGTCAGCTTCCATGCTTTATTCTTGGTTGGCAAGCATTTGCTCCAGAAGCATTCAGCAGTGGTGCAGGTGCCATGGGGAGGGTCCTGCAGCGCCATGCAAATGGGGGCTCCTCCATGAGCCCTGCTGGGTTCTGCACCAACTGGCTTGTGCAGCTGAACTGCTGCAGGCTGTGGCCTTTCAGGCTGAGACGAGCTGTCTGTGACTCCCTGCCAGCTTACCTTTTCATACAGGCACTTTCACTCTGTGTGTTGCAGACTCTAAGTAGAAGTACAGTGTTTTTGCATACTTGCAAAAATATGAAGGCTTTGGAAAGATAAGCCACAGAGTGGTTTGCCAAGTCACTGTGTAAATAAAAGTCTAGAATTGCAGTGGAAAAAAGCTTAGACTGGTGATGTAGGGTAATGTGATCCTTGACCTCATGCCAGAAAAGCTGCAGAACAGCTGATCTTTTCTACTCTCTAAGCACTGCATGAGCAAGCCCCTCAACTGTGAGGATGCTGGCTGGCTCATGTGATCCGCACTACCTCTCTTCTGCTGTTCGGGTTGTGTGCTTGAGCCAAGGGTAGTAAGAGTCGGTTGGAAAAGTAGCTGTCTGTCAAATGAGCTGAATGAATGGGACTATAAATAGGGTAGAGAGGTGTGGGTGTGCTTCCTACCTATTGAGTTGTCTGCCAAAAAGCAGACAAGTTCTGAAGAAGCAAACCCTACAAAAAAACAGCCCAGAAGCTTGAATGAGATGCAGTCAGCTCCCATCATTCATCCTGTGTGTTCAGACAGCAGTCAGATAACAGAAATTAATGACAGAAATTACATCTTTTTGTAGAAACATTAGAGAATCTGCTATAGGTGAGGTTCTGAGAATGAACTTCAAAGTTATTTCTACCTGTGCTGCATCCAAATTACATTTTGCATCAGGTGTTACATGCAATTCAGATATGACATACCGAAATTCATGTGCTGCTTCTGCGTGTCTAGCCCATACTCTGCAGAGAAGCTACAACTTGGAGCCCTTTCAGCCCGTCAGCCCTATCTAAAAGGGTGGTGATGTGACATCTCTATTGCAGGTGAGTAAAACCGAGCAGGGTTACTGAGAATGGGGAGGGAAAATCTCTTCCCTCTAAGAGAGAAAAAATAGGAGAGCTTCCTGCAAGAATCCTGGTGGCTTTTCTTGGCTGGCGCTGGGTGAGACATGCTCACCCTCCCTGGGCTGCAGGCTGTCCTGCCTGAGTGCCAGCATTTTGCAGGCCTGGGGAAGGAGGGTCTTGTGTCCTTCCCAGTGGCTTCTCTGCAGAAGGTGCACTCCTGTACTGGCGTAGGAAATGCAGTAGCAGCTTGTCTGGTCCTTTTCACTGTGCTTCGTTGGTAGCATGTGTTTTTGCCCTCCTGCTTTGATCTTTAATGCTATCTGCATTATTTCTGCAATGTTTTCTACACTGCTTGCTTGAGAAGAATTGCTGCTCAGGACAGGAACAAAGTGTTATTCTGGAGGCACCATCAGGTAGCACCTGATTAACTGCAGATTGAGGCAGAGGGTAAGTGCTCAGGACAGCAACAATCTGCAAGTGCTTCACAGAGAGAAAGGAAGGGGGTACCAGCTCCTCCCTGCATCAGCTGCTTGCTTTATCCAGGGTTGCTCTGACTGTCCTTACCCCTTCATTGTAAGGAGAACATGAAAAACAGAGTAGATGGTAAGGAAGGGCCAGGCTAGAGTGTGCCATTTCACCTTCCTCTTCATCCTCTTGAAAGTTCGGGTAGATCTTGTGTTTCTGTATCTACCAGGGAGGTGAGAAGTGTTCTGCGCTGGTTGCTAAGTGCCAGTCCTTCTGAACAAGCTGTTGGACCATACGTGTTGAGTGCCTAGACCGTCCCTTCCCCAGCAGGAGAAAGGCTGTACACAGTAGCACCTGGCTGCTGCTAGCAGCACGTGGTATTTGGTCCCAAGGATGGCTGATAGCTTGTGTCAATGAGGATCTGTTCTGTCAGTTGTTCTAAAACTTGCAATTCTGGGCAGACAGGAGGTGAATTCAGCTTTGCCAATCCCTTCTTCAAGCTATAAAATAATTATCAGTGTTTACTTTAAGTCTTCAGCATACTCAGGGACAAAAGGGAAGGTGGGAAGCCTGCAGCTTTATACCTCTGCAGTCCAGATGATCCTTCCCATTCTGCAGTTTCAGTGGCTGGATCAGGTATGGCAACTGCTCTGTACAGGGAAAGCAACCTGCTGTCCCCTTAACTCTGAGAAGCTGCCAAAAGCGGAAGTTCCTGCTGGGATCTGGATGCTTTCCCTTGGTCCCAGGGCATCTCAGCAGGGTGATTGCCTTCCAGGGGTTTGAGACCTGGCTTTCTTCTTTTCAGAGACAAGTTACTACACAGCCATGAGTCTTGGCTTGGTGGAGGCAGCCTGACTCTCAGCCTGCCAAGGGAGAGAGACTGCAGATACACAGCACTTAGGCACCCATCCTAAATACTTGCATGATTAAGCCCTCTGGCTTGGGAAGGTACAGCGGGGCGCTTTGTGCTCAGGCTGATGTGTTTTTCCCAGGTTATGCTGTGTACCTCTGATTCGGTTAAAAATTCAGGAGCTGTGATTCTCACGGTGAGTGCTTTGTTTTTCATGCTGTGCTGAGCCTCAGTGGATGCTCCGGGCTTGCTCCTTGTGGGGGCTGCAGCCAGAGAGGGGACTTGAGAGGTCTGGGGACCTTTGAAGGCACAGCTGTGCTTGTGCTATATCCATTCTTGCCACACTGGTTCCTGCTTATGTAATTTAACAAAGAATAGGGACCGTTTCTTGCAAAATGCAAGCAAATGCTGATAGCCTGATGTAGCCATTGTGTGTCCACTGGGATAGTAAAACCTTGCAGCACAGCCCAGGCTCTGACTTATTGGACCTTGCAAGGGGACAGCTGGGAGATGAGATCTTCTGCGAACTCAGCACCTTAAAGATTTGCAGAATGGTCTGAGTCATAATTTGGTCAGAGGTGCTAATGAAGGACTATGGTAGCTACTGCAAATAAAATGAAAATTTGGCCCAATTTTAGGCCCAGGACACTTTTCCTAGAACTTGCAGGTCCCTCATGGATAAGTCCTCAGGGAGAGTACCTTTCAACATCCTCCTGCAGCTTTATAGCTAATAAGCTGTTGTACTAAGTTTATCTTAACGGTAGCAAAGCACTAGAAGATGAAATGTTTAAAATTGTGGAGGGCAATCAAGAATGTTATCTTTAACTTAAGCATCAACCACAGCTTATAAAGTTAGAATACTTAAAAGGATTCCTGAATGGTGTTTCTGAAGGCTAGCAGCTCTGTCAAAATGAAGTGCAAGGTGTTCAAGCTGTATTCATATTGTGCCTCAAATTCCAGGTCCATCCTGCCTCAAATGGGATAAAATTTCACTTTATTTCCTCACGATGAGAACACACACTTTATTGAACACGCACGATTTATTGATAGTGACGTGTTTTGAAGCCATGCAGACCAAGGGGATGGATGACAGGAGTCTGGAAGCATAAATGGTCTTCCTCTGAGGTCTCTTGTCCTTCGGAAGTCTGCCAAAATCCCCTGGCTTTCATTTGGCTCCCTCGTTTTTCTTGAGCACAGTTCTCTCTAACTCTCCCTGTGCAGCTCTAAGGGCCCAGCTAATAACAGTGTATTTTAGCGCACAAAACTGCAAGGTAGTAAGTACATCATAAAACCGCTGTCTGCCTGGGAGTACTTTACAGGTGGAAACTTCCTCCTGTCTGATTTCAGAGATCAGACTTAACTCCAAGCTGAAGAGGAACTAGGTAGGAAGTATCAAGTTTTCCAGTGTGTTTACTTACTAGAAGTATTATGTTTGCTGTCCTTTATGTCAATATGCACTGTCTTGGCTGAAAAATGAAGCTGTTGATTCAGCTGAAAGACACTATAGTCCTGTCTTTTAACCTTCATTGCTAAATTGTTAAATAACTTTGTATGTGTGGTGTTTGTTTTTTCTCTCTTAGGAAGAGAAAAGGAGAAGAGGTAGATGGAAATGTCACTGTGAAAAAGAAGCAGAAAAAGGAGAAGGAGAAGGAATCAAAGCAGGAAAAACAGCTGAAGGTGAGTTTTAGCTGATCAGATCCTACAGACTGCCTTGTTAGAAGAGTGTAGCTGAAGAGCTGTGGCATCTGGAGAGGGACTGTACCTGGTGCCCAGACAGCAAAGTTGCAGTGCAGAGTGGCTTTAAAACTGTTCTTTTTTGGGGGGTAAAATATGTGACTCTCCCTTTTGGCAAAGCTTCTTGTTGCTCTCTGTCTCCCAGGCTGTCCTTAAGATCCCATGGGCTTGCTAAAACCTTGTCCACACACTGCAGTTTGAGGTGTGTTCTTAGTGATTGACTGCAGGTTGCTGAGCTGCTGGCTTTTGTTATTAACAGGAACAGACAGAGCTGATCTGGGGCATCAAGGATGAGCTGAGGAAGGTCTGCTCCAGTCATGACCTGAAAGAGCTGCTGATTGCCAACAAGCAGGAAGTGCCTTCAGGGGAGAATGCAGTAAGTAGTCAATTTACACGTGTGTTGGGTATTCAGTGAAGCCAACCCACACTGATACTGCTGCACAGTCCACAAGCATGCAGCATGTTCCTAACGGACCACTTCGGAAAGAAAAAAAGGCAAACCCCCGTCCTTTTGTTCCAGGACTCTGATGATATTACTATTACACTGGCTTGTGAAGGCACTGCATAGTGGTGTCTGCTGAATTAAATTCTTTGGTCTCAGTGATGTGCCATTTTTCTGCTGTGTCCCAACTGGTTCCTGTTTTTGTTGCTGGCCTTGCAAGGCCAGCTGTGTCCCAGGCTGCATCAAAAGAGGTGTGACCAGCAGGGTGAGGGATTTGATTGTCCCCCTCTGCTCTGCCCTTGTGGGGCCCCACCTGGAGTGCTGCAATCAGGTTTGGGGCCCCCAGCAGAAGAAAGATGTGGACCTCCATCCACATAGATGGGATGTAGATGGGATGGGAAGTGTCTCGACTCAAAATGGTCAAGAAAATCTCAAGGCAGGAAAACTGGGATTTGTCTGAGCCTACATTCCCACATACATTCTTGTGCTCAGATACAGTAGCTCATCTCCTTCTTTCCCATTCCTGTACTGCTGTCTGTATGGGGCTGTGTGGTAGATGTGTTTTCTCGAATGCTGACTCCAAGTAGGAGATACTGCGAGTCATGAATGTGAGTGAACAGGTGTGGTGTGACTGGGGAAACTTCATGCCATGTTTTTTAAGGCACTGTAAATGAAATAATTCTGCAAATAATCGTGGCTTATGTGCAATGTACATATGACATGAAACACAGGAAAAGTCTGTGTCCGTGTGCCAACAGCTTTACAGTAATTTTCTTGTCCAGCCCAGTGTGATGCAATACGTGGGCTTCCAGTTTGCTCCTGCTGTGACTTGTTTTATATTCTTTGTCTTCTTTAGATCTTGGACCGAGTGGCAGATGGGATGGCATTTGGAGCTCTGCTTCCCTGCGAGGAATGTAAAGGGCAGTTTGTGTTCAAGAGTGATGCGTATTACTGTTCAGGGGACATCACCGCCTGGACTAAGTGCGTTGCTAAAACACAGACTCCCAACAGGAAAGACTGGGTAATCCCAAAGGTGGGTATTAATTGCAAAATTGATGATCTGAAGTACGTTTCTTAATTGATGTTTCCTCTTGTAGGAGTTTGACTAGGCAGCAGTCACTGTTGGATGCCAGGGAGCAGAGTGCACTGCACTGCTGAGCCACTTTGACAGTAGGGAAGTCCTGACACAGCTCTGTCCCTACAGGGATAGGCAACGAATATACAGCAGTCATTTTTTCTTTTTTTTTTTTTTCCCCAGAAACACTAAATTAAAAGAGATGTTGCTGATTTGATTTGAAACTAGTCATTTACCCTCTTCTAGCTTTGGTTTCCCAGTCAGTAAACTGAGTTTTTGCCTGTCTGAATATGAATCATAATCTCAGAAATCCTTTCTGAGATCTGCAGTAAATGAAAAAATCTGACCAGTGCTCAACTTAGCCTTTACATTTTCTAATATTAATATTATTTGTTGTTTCTGAAGTCTGTCTATGCTTCCATCCCCCAGGAGTTTCGTGAAATTCCTTACCTCAAGAAATTTAAGTGTAAGAAACAGGATAGGATATTCCCTCCAGAGGCTGCAACTGTGAACTCTGCGCTTCCTCCACATGCATCTGCTCCTTTTACAGAGACTGTTTCTGTACCCCAAGGTAAGTGGAGCTCAGGATGTTGTGTAATGCCATTCCTATCAAAACCCTGAACAGGCATGCTGTTTGCTGTTCTACTGCTGAGTGACTGAGATTTTGTGGTGAGAAACCATAGCGGAGTCTCACGTGCTTCATCTTCCTAGCAGAGGTAGACCCTGTTATGGGGGGTTGCCTGGGACATGTACTTGGGATCCTGGTTTTCTGACAAACCATTTTGGGTATGTTTTGGCATGTTTGTGATGAATTAGAAATGTAAAGGTCTGTGTCCTAAGTGACATCTGCTGTGAAATGCCTTCTTGCTTGACTTCTTGGGGGACATCCAGGGTCCTTAGTAGTGCCAGACTCCATATTCCATGTCCAGTGTTACCTTTTTAAGGTCAAGAGGTTGTTTGAAATCCTCTGGATTTGGTCTTAACCACTGACTAGTATTGTGCACAGAAGATGTGCTGTCTCCAACCTGCAGATTGGCAAACAATGCAGTTCCACTTAGGACACTGGAACAAGTTACACCCTTTAGTAATTTGGCCTGTCCATTAAGAAGTGTGATGACTTCTTGCTTATTTAGTCTTTTTAGTCCTGGCTATAGTTCTGGGAGTAAGGGGTTTGTTACTTGGTGAAAAGGGTGGGAATAATTCTGTCCAGCTAATTTTAGCCCAATAGTGTTATTTCAACAATGAAGGCAAATTAACTCATGTCTTGGTTCAGATTGGCAAGTTGATTTGAACCCCAGAGTTCGATGAAAGTAAATTCAATCTGTTAACTAGAATTAAGCCCAAGTTGCTTTGTTTGCTAGCAGCTTAACTCACTTGTATTTGGGTGGTAGTGGGTGAACAAACACCTCAGTTGGTCAACCAGAGTTAATAGCACTCATTTTAGAAGTGGAGATACACTTTGAGACATTTGTCATGTCCTAGATCCGCTCACTGCATCAATGTTCACACTATGCTGTGATGGAGCAGCAGCTGGTTACCAGTTTGCTTCTGTCTTGTTATGGGGTATGTATGATTCAGCCAACTTTTGTACTGTCTGCAAGATCAAGACTCAGAAGTATTGTAACATGGGAATGCTGGTGTTTGAGACACAAACCTTTTGCAGTTCTTCAAAAACAGATTTCCTTTTGAAGAGGCAGGAGCTTTCATACTGTCCAGGCATCAAACGAAGAGGGAAGCTGAAGAGTCTCTAGTAGCACACAGTTGAAACAGACTGATTTTAATTTTTCTGTTTAAAAGAAAAAAAATGCAGGCAAATAATGTGCCTACAAATCCATCTTTCCTGCCTTCAGTCCCTTCTGTTCATTGAGTGTGCTGGGTTTTGTTGCCCCTCCTAGGGGAACAGAAGCCTTCTGCCACTTGCCTTAGCACAGGTCAGACCTGTTTGGACCCTTGTTTCCCTGCTGGCTAGTCTCATCATTCTGAGTGTGTGGGATGCTGTCCATTTGTGGTTTTTATTTGTCTGGGGGGCTTTGTGCTTGTCACTAACATGCTGTGTTGTTTCCAAACCCCTAGACAAACCATTGGCCAACATGAAGATCCTGGCTCTTGGAAAGCTGTCCAAAAATAAGGAGGAAGTGAAGAATATCGTGGAGGAGTTGGGAGGAAAGATGACAACGACAGCTAACAAGGCCACCCTGTGCATCAGCACACAGAGTGAGCAGCCATGCAGTGCCTTCTGGTAGTGCTCCTCACAGAGCTGAGCAGATTAGAGAGGGTGCATGTCCTCAGAGCTCTCTGTGGATTAGTGTTTGGACTAGGAGGAGTGTTTGTGTGCACACACTGCCTTAGTGTGTTTGGAAAAGTAAAGACATTATGTGCTCTTTAAGTTTTACTCACCTAGTATGTTAATCTCGTGGGTTGTGCCGTAAGGCTCTGTTGGGTTTGTAGCAGCTGAAGCTCAGATCCCTGTGCAGACCGTGGTGGTGTGCAAGCCAGTGTTGACTTCAAGGACTGTGACCTTGAAGAAGCCACCCTTGCCTTGGAGAAGCTGTGGAGTTGACTGTGGGCGCTTGGGGGCAGTGTTTTCTCTCGAGACAGCTCTTGCTCCTTGTTGGTGTTGACCTCCAAACTGGGTGCTGGGGTAGGAGATTTGCTCCCACCTGGTAGGATGCCCAAGAGGGCAGCCTCAGCCCAGCTCTAGGAAGGGGAGAGCTGGACCTGCCAGGTAAAACACAAGTGTTCCCGCTCTAGCCCAGGCTATAGCTTTGAATGTTGTGGAAATGTATTTCCTCAAAGCTTCGGAGTCCTGAATCATGGCCAGAGGTAGGGGCTAAAGTCTGAAACCTCACTGATTTTTTTCTATTTTTTTTTTCCTCTCCCTTCCTCACCCTGTTTGTGCAGAGGATTTGGAGAAAATGAGCAAGAAGATGGAAGAAGTGAAAGAGGCCAAAGTGCGCGTGGTCTCAGAGGAGTTTCTTCAGGACGTGAAATCCTCCAGCAAGAGCTTGCAGGAGCTTCTTTCTATCCATACAATTTCACCTTGGGGTGCAGAGATAAAAATGGAGCACCACGAGGTGGCTGTAGATGGGAAATGCAGCAAGCCCCAACATACGAAGAGTGCTGGGAAGATCAAAGAAGAACAAGGTGATGAACAATGCAGTTGTTTCTCCAGGGGCCTGATTAATGCTGTGTGTGCACAAAACAAACCTGGGTGTAGTCCAGCCTCATATTTTGCTAGAGTTCTGACCTTTTTCTCATGATAAATTTAAATAATCAAACCTCAGGGCAAGACTAGCTTTAAGTAAACAGGAAGCTGTCTCCTGAACTGGCTGTCATTTGTTCTAGGTTAGTCCGGCTTCAGAGATCTTTCATCCTATACGTGTACAGGCTCCCTGACACCAGTCTGAACTCTTCCCCAAAACACTCAATTTCTCTGCCTCTCTGGGTCACTGTTGCAGCTCCGAGGAGGTGCTGGGGCACTAAAATGTGACAGACACTACTGTGACCACCCCCTCCAGGGGTGCTCACGCGTGAGAAAATGCTGGGGCCCAAAGCAATGGTCTCTGTTGTAGTGAGTATAGAATGTATTTTTTTAATGAAGGAAAGAAAAAAATCCAACACCAGTGGCATTCCTTATGCCTTATGAGCAAGCTTGTGTTATTCATGCTGGAAAGTGAAGAAAGCCGTTAGATCTGCTCAGAACCTATCTGCAGAATCCATTCTTTTCCATATTCCCCAAGTTGTTGGTTTCTGTCACTCAACTGGGTGTGTTATTGCCAAACTATTTCATGGCAGCAGGATCTCTTGGGGGCTGAATGTCCCGCATGTGCCCTATGAGGTTTTTAAATCCTATTTAAACACAACCACAAATGTGACTTTGATCTACTGGGTAGGTGAAAAAAATGGTACAGCCTGAGCTTTGGGGCCAGGAGGAAGGAAAATGGATGTTATATGGGGAGACCTTGTTTTTCATTTCATTGGGTGGGAGGTGGGGGTGGATGGCTGTGAATTGGTTGCTAAAGGCAGGTTTAAAAAAAAAAAACATTGACGTGTTGGTGTTATTGTACTGGGAACCTGATTGGAAGTCTTATTAAGGTGATAATTAGGCAAATTGAGAATTTGGATCTTGTTTCAAATTAAACCATGTTGCCTGTGTAGGAAAAAAAAACCTCCTTATTCCTGCAGGACCTAGCAAGTCTGAAAAGAAAATGAAGCTAACAGTTAAAGGTGGAGCAGCAGTAGATCCTGATTCTGGTGAGTGAGTGCAATGATTGAACCTGTGCCACAGCTCACAGGATAAGTGATCGTTTACAAAATAAATTTTTTTGTGAAAGGATAAAGGTTTGGAGTCGTTAATATATAGAAGTTATGGGTTAATAGAAAAATTAAGGATTCCACAATAGGAACCTGAATTTTTAAACCAGCTTTTCTTGTTTTCAAAGGAAGGCTATTGACATCTAAAAGTGAGTTTTCCAAGATTTTCTTGTGCAGCTTTCTGAAGGACCACTTAAACTGAAGCACACACCTTGTTCAGCTTCATGAGCATCTGCCAGAGGAGTGAATAAAAGCTCAGCCAGTAGAGGCCATGGGTCTGGCATGAGCATCTGCCTCAAGATTCTGAATGGGGGGCAACTTCTGTTACTCTTCAAGCCTACAGTGTACAGATGTCATACTGCAACCAAGACGAGCCTTCATTTTTTTCAGTCCATTTTCTAGTGTGACACCTGCAAGACTCTATCTCTTGAGAATTTCTCTAGCCATCCATGCCGTGTTAAATAATAGATTTTAGATGGTCCTTTCCCAAACATATAATTATTTTTTCTCAAGGTATGGTTGAGATTCCTTCCAATATATCGAAAGGTGTATACTCACTATCTGTTGAAAAGAAAAGATGCTTCAAGTAGTTTTGAATGAGCATGTTATCACTGTTTTTTTTCCAGTAGTTTTGTTAAAATTCACACAACTATATGAAATGTCTGTGAACGCGAATGTAGCAATGCAACCTAAAATGGTAACCACTTCTGTGTTCTGATTTTCATCTCTGTAGGTTTGGAGGATTCTGCTCATGTGTTTGAAAAAGGTGGAAAGATTTTCAGTGCAACTCTTGGTCTAGTAGATATTGTGAAAGGAACGAATTCCTATTACAAACTACAGCTCCTAGAGGATGACAGAGAGAGCAGGTGAGTTTAGCTTTCCCCATGTCTTTGTTTACTTTTTTTTCCAGTATTTACTAGATTTTTTGTTTCTAAAAAACAATGAATGCGTAAGATGTTTTTCTGAGGATATGCAAACATCCAGGGGAGGTCTCTGCCCTGTATGGAGACATTTCTTTGTGGTGTTGGGAAGTAATAAAGGTTGCTGAATTGTATCTTGAAGCATTCATTCTTGCATCCTGGGATAAGTGAGGCTCATACAATAGGAATCTTCTCAGGTCTAGGTTAACTAACAGGAGGGCCTTGCTGCTCTATGACTGATGGCTGCCCTTGAAAATACAGAAGGAGAAGGTTCCTGTTTTAATATCTAAGACCGTACGCATGAAGGCTGCAATGTTAGGAATCTCTCCCATATTCTCCAACTTACTGTGCTCTTCTAATTGCAGATCTGTAATTCTGGGAAACAAAGCCAGATTCTGCCTATTCCACCACAGTGTATTCCTGAATTGAGTGTACTGAGGCTTAGCAAAATGCATTGCAATGATCAGGGGATGATAATGCATTTAGCTTTCCAGTCTAATCAGGCATGTGGTGGCAGAGCTGTCCAGTGGTTGTATTTCTGACAACAGATAAAGAGGTGTAAAGGGTTCTTTAAAATGGAATTGTGCCCACAAGCGTGCAAGGGATGCACAGAAATCTAGAGGAGCTAATAGCTGTCAGCAACAACCCTGGTTCATCTCTGGATTTATTTGTACTCTACCTTGTTCATTGTAAGCTTTTCTTGCTGGCTTCTGTATTTGGCGTTTGTACCTGGATCTGTGATTGGTATGTGGAGGGATTTCAGCACCTGCGTTTTGTACCTGACAAATTGGAATATTTGCTTGATTGTATCCCTGTAAATTATACATAAGCTTACACAAGTTGGTGTCAGCAATGCAAATAAATACTTGATTTGCTTCTTAGAGAATTTGGAATCTGAATTCTAGGAGTTGGAGTCATAGGCTTAAAAAAGCATGGCTGTTTTTCAAAAACACCCCAAAAGTCTGAGGATGTGTATTTATGAAGCATTAACTGAAGCGGTAATAGCCTTTTTTTCCTTCTCCTGTGCATGCATTTGTCTTCATGGATGTATGTCTGGTGTGTAATAAACACAGTGGGTGTTTATTACACCATTTTTTGGACATGTGCTCTCTGGTGGCTCTCCTGTTGCTCTCTTGCAGAATGTCTCCCCTTAAATAAATGGTATGCAAATGGCTGATTCACAGTTGTATGGTTGTTGCAGAATCAGTTTAAATTGTACTGAGATCTAGAGTCAAAGATCTTACATCTGGTCTTTTCTCATGTTTCACTTCTCTAGGTACTGGGTGTTTAGATCCTGGGGTCGTGTGGGCACTGTCATTGGGAGTAACAAGCTGGAGCAGATGCCATCAAAAGAAGATGCTGTTGAACACTTCCTTAATTTGTATGAAGAGAAAACCGGCAATTCTTGGCATTCAAGCAACTTCACTAAATATCCCAAAAAATTCTACCCACTGGAAATAGATTATGGACAGGTAACTCTGAAATGTCTCTGTGCCAGCTGGAACGTTGCTCAGCTGCTTTCCTGTAACGTTCTCTTCTGTGCTCCCTGTTGGATCATTTACACTTTAAGCGCAGATGTTTTTGTTGCATGGGTTATTAATATAAGCACAGGGAGACCACTGGGAGGATAAATATATGCCTTTGTATGTACTGTATATATTCATAGTGTTGTATGAAAAGTGTCCAGTCGGGAATATTGAGATTCTTACTGCTTGGTCAGTTCATTTTGTTAGTAAATTAACTATTGCCTATTCTTTCCACTAGAGAAATAGAGCTGTAGATCAAATTAGAGCAGTCATGTGTAAAGATTAAAAGAGATGTGTTGGTAAACTAGTCTGTTTTCCATTGTCAAGACTGAAGTTCGTTTAGCAATTATTCTTGTTTACTCTTGGTAATTTTACAGATGTTAATTTGAAATTAAATGAGCAGTCAGTTCACATACTTCCCTTGTCTGAAGTTCCCTTGTCTGAAAACACCGTTTTCTTTTATTTAACTAGATACTTCTCATTTGTCTTCTGTATCCAAAATCCTCCCAAATAGTGAAGCAAATCTTATGCAGCACACTGCCTAGTGCAGATAGTGAGCAGACTGAGGGAAATCACTCGTTGTCAGTAGGATTTGGCTATTTAGACAGCTAAGCAAAATAAGAATTCTATTTCTCCTGCCCCTTGCGGTTTATGTCTTTAAATAAAGATTTACCCATAACTTAAACTATTTTCAGATGACATAGTTGAATGCTGTTTAATAGTTATAAAGACATCAGAGGACGTGTTTTCAAGCCGTTACATTTTTCTATGACTGCATTACTGGATGATTTCTTTCAGTATGAAGCACCCAGTGCTTAGTTTTATTTCTGGAAATTTGAATATTGCAGCAACAAAGTGTCTGTTACACTGCAGTGTACAGTGACACTGAGGCATCTGGCAGATGCTTTATTGGTGAAATGCTCTATCCCTGGAAGTACCTAGATGGTATTGTGGCTAATTGATGATTCCTGTACTCATCTATGACAGTTTTTATTATAAGAACTTAGCAAAAACTAATTATTGCCTTTGTATTTTGTCATAAAACAATGAAGTAAGCAGTCTTTTTTCATATCAAGGTCTTTATGTAGCAGAAAACTTCCAGAAAAAGTAAATACCTCTTCCTTGAGGTGAACCAGAGATGCACACAGAATTCAGTTCCTTAATTCTACCTTTCACAATTCTCCCTCATGAATTAAGGTCTGTTAAGTTACTGAATAGGTGGAAGTTTTCTGAAGCCACTTTGCTCCAGAATGTCAGAGCAATGTCCCACACTCCCTATGAATTTCAGTCTAATAATAGTATGCGTACACTAAATTGAGTTTCATTTGTTACCATGGCAGCCAGTTTATCACCTTTATCCTTTGTGACTTTGCTATTTCTGATACTATTTCTTCTTCCCAGGAAGAAGAAGCTGTCAAGAAACTCACAGTAGGTGCTGGAACTAAATCAAAACTTGCTAAGCCAATCCAAGACCTTATTAAGATGATCTTTGATGTGGAGAGCATGAAGAAAGCAATGGTGGAATTTGAGGTGACCACACATTCACATTTTTCACTTCTAACCTTCCTTTCTCTACTTACATTGCACTTAGACAGCCAGAAGCAAGTTATTTGCAATCCAGGGTGTGTCATGCTTGCCAGAAATAAATGTCAGTTTTAGATCAGCTTTAAAAGAATGGTAAAAGTCTGACCAGAATTTGCCAAGCACTGGAAGGAGTAACTTAATTTTGATGCACACAGCTTTTCAAACATAGGTGTGTTCTTTGTTCTGAGGGGTAAACCAGATTTTTTTGGGCAATGCTGCCACTAATTTAGCATGCAAATGAGCATGCAGCTCAGACTTGAGAAGTGTTGCCAGTTGATACAATCATTAATGAATTGCCTTGTTAAAGTCCAGATCCTCTTTTGAACTGGGCCAAACTCTAGTATTTAGTTGTTTTATTTCTCACTTGTTCTAATGATACCCTTTTTTCTTCCATACTTTGTGATCTGTGCTGTTACCCTCCGTGCACCTGGCAGTATTAATCTCAAATGTGTCCCCAAAACATGATCAGTTTTGAAGCCTTTCTTCTCTTTCTGCAGTCCTCTTGGCTTTTCTTAGTACCTTGACTATGCATATGCGTAGCTGCAACTAGAAGTAAAAGTATCTCCTTAAAAATCTCCATTAAAAAAAAGTCACCATAAGGCTTTTAAATTAGTCTCCGTGTCTTAGAAGAGCTTTCTGAGTTTGATATGCAGAGATTTTCATACAGCTGAGTTTCCTAGCTTTATAGTGAGTCAATAATGTAAGGCTTGTCCAGATAGCACATGGTTTCATAGAATCTTCTGTCTTTGAGCTGAATTTTAAACACATCAGATTAAGTAAATGCTAGTTTGACCTGCAGGGTGTATAGTGAGTACTATCAAGAGTCCAGAGCATATGTGTAAGACCTTTGTAAACAGCTCCATTGGAGTCAACTTCTGTTACATGCTTTTGTATTCAGACCTTAATTATGCAAGAATTTAATGCAAATGTGAAACTCTCCCAAGATCCATTAATACAAAAGCACAGCAACATATGAAATAAATCAATAGCCAAGACATCACTTTTGACTTTGTTTCTTTTTGTTTTGTTTTTCAACAATGAATATGAAGTAATCTTGTAACCTCTTCACATTTGACTGTATCACAATGGTTTCAGTGTCATGCAATCCTGTTTTAATTGCTTAAATCTTCATCAGATTGATCTGCAGAAGATGCCACTGGGAAAACTGAGCAAGCGACAGATCCAGAGTGCATACTCCATCCTTAATGAGGTTCAGCAGGTGAGCGTGAAAGAGATGTTAGAGCAAGAGAGTTGTTCTGAGCTTGGAGTGGGGTGAATGCTGAGTGTGTATGAGTGTGTGTGTGTGGTTTCTTTCCTATTCCATAATTTAAAAGACAATGGAAAGAAGTTGCATTTATCTTAAAATAAAAAGGAGGGGGGAAAGCCTTTTGGTTGAAAGTGAAATTATTAGTGATTTAGGAAAAGAACTGAGCTATTTCTAGGTGAAGATGTAGTTTCCATAGGTAACTAGTTAGTTCTCTACTGTAAACATTTAGGTAGTACTTGTAGCTTTCTAGCTTTTCTAGCACAAAATTCTGGCTGAGACAGACTTGCTATTGACATAAATGACAGTTGAGCAAATGAAACTGGTATCTTGGTCTAGCAGTGAGCTGGCATTTTCGCCCCAGAGGAGTCTGACTGTGAGAATAAATGTCTGGTTGACTCGGAGAAGAATATTTACACATCATGACCTGGACCATTATAAGAATCACTGCATAGTACTTCATGAACAGCTTGCAGAAGTGTATCAGCATATCCGCTTTTTCTTTTTTGTCATGGACTCGCTGGGAAAGCATAGATACAAGAAGTTATTTCAATTACTAGAATACCTAGCTGAGCGTGTGCACACATACCTTTCACATAGAGAAGACTTTATTTTGCTTTCCAGAAAACATAGTCCCCATTAGATTTTTCTTATACCAGAAGTTCTGTATATTTCTAAGTAGGTACAGTGACTTACTACATGCAAAATGATTACATACTGTGGTGGTTTTACTGTGCTGGGCACCAGCTGAACACCACAACTGCTCTCTCACTGCCCCTCCTCAGATGAGGAGGGGAAGAAGTAAAGGAAAGAACAACTCACAGGTTGAGATAAGGATAATTTAATTAAAGGGAAATATATATAAAGGAAATATTATTAATTAACAATTCAGCTAAAGGGAAAAAAAGGGAAAGGGGGAAAAAAGGAGGGGGAAAGGGAACAACAAAACAAGTAAAGGCTATGTAGAAGTGCAGAGGAAATAAATTATTCTCTACTTCCCATAAATGAGCGATGCCTGACCACATCCTTGAAGCAGGGCCTCAACGCACATAGCCGGTGTTCGCCAGGACAGACATTTTCTCAACGAAAGCCCACCCCTCCCCTCTTCCTCCTTTTTCCACCTTTTGTTGCTGAGTGTGACATCATATGGTATGGAATATCTCTTTGGTTGGTTTAGGTCAGCTGCCCTGGTGATGTTTCTTTCTCACTTTTTTGTCCACCCCCCAGGAGGGTTGGAGAAAGTCCTGATGTTGTGCCAGCACTTCTCAGCAGCAGACACAACACTAGTGTGATAACACTGCTGTTCTAGCTAGAAGTGCAGAGCGTGGCACTGTATGGGCTGCTGCAGGGAAAGTTAACATCCCAGCCAGACCCAGTACACATACAATTGCCCCTTTTACTCCTGTGGGAGTTC
The DNA here is from genome assembly GCA_011076525.1 of Nettapus auritus. NCBI lineage: Eukaryota > Metazoa > Chordata > Aves > Anseriformes > Anatidae > Nettapus > Nettapus auritus. Next base: position 17,470,317 of record CM021767.1, read on the forward strand.
AACATTAACACAATTTGTATTGCTGCTTCTATGTATTAGTTTTCAAGTATCTTGTGTGTGTCTGTTGCCATGGAGCCTTATTCTGCCATGCTTGATAATTTTCTTTAATGCTTGTTTTCTTGTGCAGGCAGTTTCTGACAATGGTTCTGAATCCCAGATCTTGGATCTCTCCAACCGCTTCTATACTCTGATTCCTCATGACTTTGGGATGAAGAAACCACCTCTCCTAAATAACTTAGAATACATTCAGGTAATGATGAGAAACAGTACGCCGTGTGCAGGCAACAAATCTAATACCAAACATCTAACACAGAAACTTTTTGAGGTTTGAAGACTTGTTTTAACCTCACAAAAGCATGAGGTTAGGCTTGTGTTTTGTTTTTTTCAAAATATCTCTGTTGTTTATGTGCACATATATATAACTTGCATATTTATACACACAAGTATAAGGTATAAGAATATGTTATATATTATGATCTATTTTTATATGTGTGTGCAAATATACATAAATATATTTTCATATATGTATGCAAAAGGTAGTCTTGTTAGGTGCCAGTGTCTGGCATGTGATTGACATATATCTTTATAATTTGGGGTATTACAGAGTTATTCTGAACATTGCAATGGCACAAGTAAAAAAAACTCTTTAAATTATTCAGGCTAAAGTGCAGATGTTGGACAACTTGCTTGATATTGAGGTTGCTTACAGCCTTCTAAGAGGTGGAAATGAAGATGGAGATAAAGACCCAATTGACATCAACTACGAAAAGCTCCGAACTGATATTAAGGTAAAGGAAATGAGTGGCCAGGAATGCAACCTGACATCTTGTTGGTTTGGAGTGCAACAGATCAAGTAAACTTTAAGTGGACAGATGTATTGGCATGGGTTCAGTAAGAGCCACTGAGATAGTTAAGGGACTAGAGCATATGTTGCACAAGGTGATACTACGAGAGCTTAGGCTTTTTAGCCTGCAGGAAAGAAGGTTTGGTGGGTATCTTATCGGTGCATATAAATAACAAGTTGTGGAAGGGGGTAGAAAAGACAGAGGTATCCACTGACAGGACGAGAGGCGATGGGAACAAATTGAAATACAAGAAATTCCACTTAAACTTTTTTTTTTACTGCAAAAGTGGTTAAACACCTGAAAAGGTTGCTCAGAGTGGCTGTTGAGGCTCCATTCTTGGAGATGTTCAAAGTGTAACTGGAGTCAGCCCTCGGCAACCTGCTACAGCTGACCCTCCTTTGAGCAGGGCTATTGGAAATCATGTAGACTTCCATAGCTGCCTTGCACCTTCTGCTGTCAGCCATTCTCTGCTTAACTGCTCTCTGTATATCTGTATATCTTCTCTATCTAGAAAAAAAAATCATAAATGATAATGAGGTAGCTTAAGCTGGGGAGTTGCAAGCATAGGTTGGATGTCCTCATCTTATAAGATGCCTACTAATTTATATTCTAAAGAAACTTCTCATTTTCCTCTTTTCAGGTTGTTGACAAAGATTCAGAGGAAGCCAAGATTATTAAACAATATGTGAAAAATACTCATGCTGCTACTCACAATGCATATGACCTCAAAGTCGTGGATGTAAGTGTGGCAATACTGGGTTTTCAGTTTGTGAAGATTGGCATACACAAGTCTGCCAACTTGTTTGTGGTTTCTCTTTATTTTTGAATACCTTGTCTTGTTTCCCTTCTTGAAGGCACAGTTTGATAGACCAATTGGTATTTAATAGAATAGCATAAGTTTAGGCAAAGGTAAGACTAAGCTTACTGATGTGCTTCTATTTCCTTTTAATTTGCTTCATAATTTTAATTTCTTCATAAAAGAATAATCATCTTCTGAAACTAAGCATTAGTTCCTTAAATGATTTTTCAGAAAACTATGGACTCAGGAAAATGTAGAAGGTAGGCTAGAGAAATAATTAATAATGCATACTCTATGATCAAAGCTGCTACTTTTGCTAATGTGACACAGCAAGCTGCAAATACTGAAAACTATGTAGATCATTTCTCATAGCTGATTGATGTATATTCCAGATTGGGCAGTTTTTTAATCTGATTACTTGCATGCAGATAATGGTTTATTTACTTGGTTTTTCTTTTTCTCCTATTCCATTTTGAATTGAAGATCTTCAGGATTGAGCGTGAAGGAGAGAGTCAGCGCTACAAGCCCTTTAAGCAGCTTCATAACCGCCAGCTGCTGTGGCATGGTTCCCGCACTACCAACTTTGCTGGTATCCTCTCACAGGGTCTCCGGATAGCTCCCCCTGAAGCTCCTGTGGTATGTTAAACAGATATCTTCTCTATCTGCCTCCCAGACTGTCAGAACCTAAATAGAATTTCTGTGGGAAGTACCCAATGTGATCTCTGAGCATGAAGAACAACACTGGGTGTCCAGAGCAGGTTGCTGTACAACGTCTACAAGAGCTAGAGTTGCAGAACCAGTTGTAGGTTCTCCTGCGAACCCAACTAGGTGGATTCAGCGCTGTCTTTATTAATGTCTCAATTTTTTATTCCCCCTCCTTTGTTGCTTGCAGACTGGCTACATGTTTGGGAAAGGCATCTATTTTGCAGACATGGTATCCAAGAGTGCAAACTACTGTCACACATCCCAAGCTGATCCCATAGGGTTAATACTACTGGGAGAAGTTGCACTTGGAAATATGTAAGTAACTGATGAAAAGCATTTCCTAAATATACTTAAGGTATCATGATAGAAGTTGATGTTAAAATTGCAAGCCTCTACAGTGTGAAAAAAGAGCACTTTGTATTTCTTTAAAAATAAGATGCTTTTTTCTTCAAATAAGAATTTGTGAGAGGGAAGGAGGGGAACGTTGCAAGTCTAGAATCTTGTCTTAAATGCCAATATCATTAAAATTCAACACTGAAACAAAGATGAAAGGCCTCTGAATTTCAGAGGAGTAGAATTTAATTCACAATACACTGAGGCTTGAAAAAGGTTTTTTGTTTTGTTTTTTTCCACCAAGATAGTTGAAGATGAATGTAAAATGCCATTGTGTGTTCTTTGTGCTATCCAGGTATGAGCTAAAGAATGCTTCTCACATAACAAAATTGCCCAAGGGAAAACACAGTGTGAAAGGTAAGTATTAGCAGTTAGCAGCTGTCACTGGTAATCTGTTGTTGATGGCAAAGTTCCCTTTTGGTTCTCTGCTTAGAGAAAAAGAACTATAGGCATTTCGTAGCTGTACTTCCTTCAAGAGTTTGCCTAATGTTGCCTTATGATCGCATCTGAGAATATGTGAATGTTTTGAGATGGGAGTTAGCACACTAAAACTGAAGTTAAAGGGCTGTCTGAAGTTCAGGAAGAGACTTTCATTTGGTCAAACACAAGAGAAAAAGCAACATCTGTTCTTTCATCATAACAATACTAGATACGTTAATAGAAGGGTGAGGGGTTTGATAGATCAGAGGAATAATTGTTCAGCTTTTAAAGCGCTCTGGAGGCATGGAGAGAAGGGAAAAGCTAAGAATAAAAAAGTTCAGGTGGAATAGCTGTTCGCATCACATTTCTATCACCAAGAAGTAGCAGTATATTGCGCTGAAAAAAGAAGACTAGTCTAATTCAAACAGAAGAAATGGTAATCATGACTACCTTCTGTACAGCGATTGAAAAGAGAACAGTAACATTGAGTAATGAGTGGCTTTTCTTAAACTATTTGTTTCTGAGAGGCTTAAAATTATTTTTCTAAAATTGAATTAAATATACACTGAGAAAAAGCTAAATCATTATGTCAAATTAGGTACGTAATGAAGAGTTTAGAGAATAAAAAATGATTTAAAATTTTCTGAAAATGTTACAATGCACACGTATTCATGATAGGATATGAAAGCTATAACTGTAGTCTGATCCACTGTAATCATCTATCTGTATGACCAAAGTTAACAGCAAAAGTGCAATTTTCATTGTAAATACAGCAGAGTACAAGTACCATAAATATGGTGATGCTGAGTTGAGTAAACAGACCGTATCCTTTATGTTCTTTTTAAGATATTTCTGTTCCAGGTCAGCATTTGACCATATATGTGAAGTAATATTTGGCTGGATGAGTTACTTTCTTTATTCATGAAGTATGTGTTTGCCTTCAAGATATCTAACTACATTTTTTTTCCCCTTTTAGGCTTGGGCAAAACTGCACCTGATCCCACAGCCACTACTAACCTTGATGGTGTAGAGGTTCCCTTAGGGAATGGAATCTCAACAGGAATTAATGACACCTGTCTTCTATATAACGAGTATCCTTTGCTATCATGTTGGCTGTACATTGTGTGTGTTGTTGAGTTTAGTGGGATCTTGCTAGTGTCAGTCAGGAGTTTTTGCCATGGAGTGTTTTGTTTCTTTTAGATCTGCTTTTGAATACTCACTTTTTTTGTTCAAGGCTGATTTTAGAGATGCCATGCTTAAATTGTCATCTTGAAAAAAGGCAACAGTACACATAGCAAATAGCTGTTGCCCCAACAGGACTCAGTGGCTGAAGGTATTGGAGTGACCTAGGGATGCTGCCAAGTAGTACCTTGCCTGGAAACATGCCAGGACAAGAGAAGTGGAATTCAGCCTGTGGTTTCACATCACTCCAGTATGGCTTCTTCCTCAAGGAGGTCAGCTTGGCTAGGAGGAGATGGGGGAGCAGGCTGTGTGACTTGTAGTCTCTTATCATCCAGCTTCTCTTCTGTTTCCCAAATCCTTTACAAATATTATGGTAAACCTCAAAATGCCTATCAGAGAATGTAGCCTTTAAGCCTCTTCCTAGTCAGAAGTATCCCCCAAATCAATGTGTGTTCTACATTCACGAGAGGTCATGAGAATAAGTCACGTCTAGTCTCAGTAAAAAGACTGGCTACTACTTGCTCTCTGTCAACGATATAAATAATTAATACAATCTCTGGGCTATGTAGAAACTGTAGAATTCTCCGTTGGTAAGTTTCTTCTCTTACAAGCACTCTTGGCAACGGAACTCGCAGCAGTACTGGCTTTATCTTGAATTTTCTTCAGTACTTTATCTGTATTGGTCAGATGATAGGAAAATGCAGTTAATAAGTAATTAAGGTAACGTGATGTGCATTTACTTCATTTTACCCTGTGTTTAATGGGGATGCTTTTCATCTCATCTAGAGTTGGGATCGGAGGTAGGTTTCTGGCCCTAAAGCATTACAAAAATAGGCAAGATGGACTTGAAACTGTCTTCTGAAAAAATATAATGGTACAGTGCCATCACAAAACATTCTAACGCTATCGGTTGCTGTAGAGCTCTTTTCTGTGGAGATTTTTTTTTGTGGGAGAAATGAGATTACCTTCCAGCACAAAGTCCTTCGTAATAGAGCTACACATAACTTGAGGAATGTCAGATATGTAGCTGAAGATCTCATCTAGGCTATGTTCTTCCACTCTTTAAATAGGAGGAAAGCCATTGTGTGTTGTCTGCCTGACAGAAATAATGTTCAAGAACTATAGCTCTGTACCTAAGTCAGTTCATGTGCCTGCCACTGAGGTTTCATACTGCACTGTTATTGATTCTCCACATGGCCATTAGCTGCCAGTTTCTGACTGTTGTATAAAAACTTTTTGATTCAAAGAAAAGTAAAACTTTAAAGATTCTGAGTTTAAGCTATTAGAACTGCTTAATCACACAAGCATGTTACAGTATGGTGACTTAAATTCAAAGGTGGAATTTGACTACATTTTGAGTTTCTCCATATTACTAATATCGGCAGCTTGAATTGTTCCTTAACGTTCTTCCTAGATACATTGTATATGATGTTGCTCAGGTAAATCTGAAGTACCTGCTGAAACTGAAATTCAACTATAAGACATCACTCTGGTGAACAGTATTTAGAAGCCCTGTTAGAGTTATACTGTAGTTACACTATAGCGTTGACTTCTGACCTACTTAAACATTGACTTCTTTGTCAAGATACCAAGAGCTAAACTATGGAAGCGGTTACTAAATCCTATCTAGTACGATAGTTAGTGGAAGTTTTATATAAATGTTTGGCAACATGTGGACCTGAATTCTGATGAGAATGATTAGCTGGTTTTGTTTTATACCACTTCTAACTGTGGGGCTATCAAGTGTTTCTTTTAATTGAGCAAACAAAATTGACAAAAAATAAAAAGTAAACTCAATCTTGTGGTTTTTAGCCAGAGATGGGAAATGGCAAAGAACTTAAAGATGTTTGTGATGTTTGTTCTGGTAAGGTTCCCACTTGATTATGATACCCTTTTTCAGTTTTCATTTTGAATAAATGATAAATGTGCATTTATTTTGAGGTAAAAAATAAAAGCTAATTTCATACTAACAGCTTTATGTTTCAAAACTTGCAAATTGTTTTGACTTTGAGTAATGATTTAAATGTATTTGCTGGAATGTTCTTGAAAATATCATTTCTCTGAAGATCAGATGCCAAACATTAAAATCTGTAGTTGCATCTCAGGAAGTCATGGTGAAATGAAAATTTTCCAGTGAGACTTCATCTGTCAACAGTTAGTGTGGTAAACGTGGAAAATGAACTTGTAGCTGTTTGAATTTAGTATTGGCCCCAATAAACCTCTTTTAAATACCTACCTTCAACATGATGTAAGTTGGTTGTTGTAGACTTAAGTCCTAATGAAGCCTTAAGTTGACTTTGGGTGTAACAGGGCAAGCTTCACTTGTCATGACCTGAAATGAGGTATGGGTATATAATTTTTTGATTTGTCATTTAAGACTTAAATGTAATCTTGTCAGTTCCTGAAAGAGAATGTGAGAATGGGTTCAGTTTACTCAAGGTAGAATTCTTTTCCCACAAACTCCCATCTTGAAGTTCAGTTTGGGACCAGGAAGTAAAGGTAGATGCTTCTGATTTTCCCTCTATCACCTGTACTAGAGGTGGCTCAAAGTCCATTCTTGCTCTAAGAATGTCCTGCCCTGAGCAGTGGCTCTAAGCGTTTGTTATGCTACTGCAACAGCACAAGGAGTACTTTACAAAGTGCATGTATTACTCAGTTTTAATTACAGCACAAGCAACTATATCTCACAGTCTCCCATCCTGCAAATATAGCAGTAAAAGATAGTGGGACAAGACACTCTGAAGAGGAATTCAGGGTGCTTCTGCTACCATCTTGTCCAAATGAAAGCAGACATGCTTTTCCCAAAAGCAGGTTCTGGTGCAATTATATCCTGCTTAGACTTTTGCTTACATGGGCTTAATATATGTGGTGAGGCCACTGAGTATTATATTCTCATTCCTTCTGTTACAACTTTTTTCTTTTTTTTTTAAAAAAAAAAAAAAAAAAAAAAGGTTTTACTGCCATGGAGTACATGTACCTGACCTTGGTGCCCTTTTACCTTCAAGTAAACACCAGGCTACATCTGCAGAAGTGATCACTTTGAAGATGTAGTGTAACCTATGATGAGAAACGTAAAGAAAGTACTTACTGTTACTCATTCCAGTGTGGATGTATCAATGTATCATACAAGCCAATGCACAGTTTCACAGAAAGTGAGATGCAAGTACAGTCTGAATGCAAGAAGAAGGAATGGCTTCCCAAGTTCTGAGAGGAGAAACTACTGTTTCCCCCACCCCCTCATTGCAAATTCTAATTGCATAAGGTTATTAATGCAGGGGGACTCAGACTTCACAAGAATGTGCTTCAGTAACTGAAGAGCATGCTCATAGTTTCTGCTAGTTGTGCTTTTCTTCCTGCTATCAGGGCCTGCCTAGGGTATGTCAGAAAATGACACTCTAGCTGTCTTCTGTCCCTGGGATGTAAAACCACTTGTACAGTGTTAACAAGGCTATGAACAGATTGATTAGTAGGTGTTGTAAGCAGTATCTTAATGTCATCTGCACTAATTGGGGAAAAATGGGAGTGTGGAAGTGCTTTTTGTAGTATTTTGGCACATAGCATTAAGAGTAAACCTACCATGACACTCTGGGAAAGCTAATAGCATGACTAAAGCCAATTTAAAGATCTTCTGCCATCTGTGCAAAGCAGGTGAGTCAGCAATACTTAATGACAGGTTGTTAGCAGTGTGCACAGATGTTCTTGGTATGTGTAGTCATGTGATGTGGAAATTACACAATTATACTGAGTGTGAATTGCAAATTTGCTGGAATAAGGACACTGAAAATTTTATTTTTATTTACAGACTGTCAAAGGGCACTGGATACGGCTTTGTCAAAGAGTCATGTCTGTGTGACTTGGAAATGGCTTGCACAATAGAAATGAAAATTAAAAAATAAAAATAAAACAGCAGAATACAGTGATACTGCAGCAGTCAAATAAGGCCAAGATGTGAAAGATACTTTATAGCAGAAGTCCTTATGAGACAGTGTTGATTGTTACCCTTTCAACACAATAAATGAAAATAGCTTCTGCTAAATATTTTCTGAATGCAGCATCAGGAATAACTGGTGCAATAACTACTGTTGGGAGTAGAATTCTACCTTCTGACCTGGTAATTTTTAAGATGACTGGCAGGAACTGTCAGCTGTGATGGTGTTGAAATCTGTTAGCTTTTTCATTTGTTTTCTAGGTTTGTCACAAGGTAAAAACTGTCAAAGGTGTTAGTTCTTTTTTTTTTTTTTTGGGGGGGGGGGGGGCTTCTAATTTCATTGTCTCCTAGAAATTCAGGCTCTAAAGAGTATTGAAAAATGTGATTGCATTGTATGGCCCCCTTACACACACACTCCCCCTCCTGTGAAAATTCCTTGTCTTGGTCAACACTCGAGTACTGGGGAGGCTCCAGGCAGCAACTCCTGCTTTCTGCACAAGGAGATCCAATGACAAGGTTTACAAAGCACAGCAGTAAAAATCCTGCTAGTGATCAGTGTCTTCTGTCAACTGTGGAAGTCTGTGTCACCACTCCTAGCTGAGCATTAACATACAACTCCTGGTACAAGGGAAGTTTAGCTGAAATACATGAGTATTAGTGCCATTAACATGTTACTGTTCACCTAAGCCTGCAAGGTCTTGTCTGTGTGGAGCCTTTAGGTGATGGACATGTCTTGGGTACAAGGTTTAATGCTGGGACGTTTTTGCCATTGAAATAGTAAAAATTGCTTTTTTCTTTTTGCAACTACTTTATTTGGTGCTATGTCTACATTGTTTTGCATCTATCCGCTTTAGATGCACTTCGTGCTGTGCTGTAGGGAATGCTGTCACTGCAGTATCTTAAGGCCCTTTGAGGGTTAAGGAAAAGGAAGGCTGTTTTAACAGCCTGACCTGAAAAAGGTTATAATGTGTGACACTTTGCCTTAAGAATATGTATATTAAATTTTGTCTTATACATACAGCATGAACATATATATATAATATACATAGGAAGTCCTGGGGCAATTTGAAAAGGATCGTTTTTTTTCCTCAAAACAAAACTTTCCTCAAAAAAAAAAAAAAATCCTCCTATGCATGGACAGCATTGATTTAATTGTTCAATAATAAGGCCTATACCCTGCTCTTCTCAACTTGGTGTAGTGCTTAGTCATAGGAGTTTGTTACCTATTAAGAACATGAAAAGTACATTTCTGTGTTGTGTGAGTTCCCTAGTTCCAGCACGGTGTTTGTGGTTTATGACTGGGTTTGTGCGAGATTTCTTGCAGAAGCTTTAGAATGCACTGTGCTGTAGGTCCCTGACGGAACGATACAAGTAAAACCACCACACAACCTTTTCAGCCGTGACGGGCAGGGCTGCGTGAGGGCAGACCGTGACTAGGAAAGGAGCCCTCACATTTATGCGAGGACAAGCAAGCCCTTGACCCTCGGAGCGCCGTGAAGACCCGGCCACAGCGCCGCCTCACCCTCCCGGGTGGCTCCCGAAGGCGGCGGGCGGCCGCTACCGCCCCGCGCACGCGCCGCCGCGACCACCCCGCGCGCCTCGCCCACCGTCGGCGGCGGCGCCGCCCCGCGCAAGGCCCCGTCTCTTCCCCCACAATGCCCCGCGCCAGGCAGCCTTTGAAAAAGCGGCGCGGCTCGTTCAAGATGGCGGAGCTTGATCAGCTGCCTGACGAGAGTGAGTACCCGCACCCCCCGCGCCGCCCGTGCCTGCCGCCGCTGCGCCTGCCGCCGCCTCTTTGCGAGGGCTCTGAGCCCGAGCACCAGCCTCCTTCCCGGCAGCTGGGCCCCCAGCTGACGCCGACGCCCCTCGGCGGCGAGGCCCTGGCCCAGGCGGCGGTGCGGGGAGGGCGACGGGCAGGGAGCCCCCCGAGGGGCTCGGGCCGGGCCGCCGGCGCCCTGTCAGGGCTGGGTGAGGCGGTGGGGCCGGGCGGCGCTGCCCTGCCCTGCCCTGCTCCTGCCGTGAGGAGCGTCCTGCCTCCCGCAGGAGCCTGCTGCCTCCGTGCCCTCTGCCGTGCTGGGGGCAGGAGGGGGAACAGGTCCGTAACGCGTGCGGTGTGGGCACCTCTGAGAGGCCGGGGGTTAGGGTATGGCCCAAGGGGCACTGGTAAAGCCAGAGGGGAGAGCTCCGAGGCTCTGTGTTGTGTGTGAATGGTGAGAGCAAGTCATATAGGAAGAGAGTACAAAAATACATGTGTGCCTACATACAGACCTATATGTCTACGTAGTGTTTTTAAGTGTATTTTCAACATTAGGTAAAAACATGTATAGATAAGATACACTTTTCTGTAGACATGGATTAACACACAATGTACATTATATGTTACATAATGTACAACAGGTGTTACAGAAGAGGAAATTTAGGTTGGATATTAGGAAGAACTTCTTTACTGAAAGGGTTGTTAGGCACTGGAATAGGCTGCCCAGGGAAGTGATTGAGTCACCATCCCTGGTCTTTAAAAGACATTCAGATGTAGAGCTTAGGGATACGGTTTAGTGGAGGACTTGTTAGCGTTAGGTCAGAGGTTGGACTCGGTGATCTTGGCGGTCTCTTCCAACCAATTTTCAATGTAGAATGCACCTACTGGCACGTCTTCGTAAAGAGAATACAGTAGAAGAATTTAGGAAGGCTAAGTTCCACAAGTGAATAATGGGAGGTGCTGGTGTGTCAGAAAGAATATATGAAGGGAGAAGGGGGTACATAAAGGAGTAATTGTAACTTAACACACTTTCTCTGTACTCTCCAGTGGCATTCAAAGTAATCAGTGGGGCAGTTGCTGTGTGCTGTGGATTCTAGTTTTAACTTCTACCATATGCCATAAGGCACCTATGCTGTTGCTTTCTAGGGGCTGAGGGAAACACTCTGCTGCCAGGGTTCCTTCATACCTAGCGGTGGCTGAACAGGGCCCTAAGCTGACTTGAAGGGTATTAAAAATATATATATTTTCCCTTTCTGTACTGCAGTTTTTGCTTTACCCTGTTTACGGGTATTTTGGGATTCTTTTGTTTCTAGTGATATAAGTAGGAGCTGCGATCCTCAGTTTGAGAAACCACAGGACAGGGAATGGTGTGAAGATCAACAACTGAAATCTGTATGCAGTTATAATCACTGCTGTATTTTAAGTTTGGCACTTATAGCTGAAGACAGCACCTGAGTAAAGAAGATGTGAAGAATGACAAAGGAAAGGATGGACCTTGTGAGAGGCAGTTTGGAAGGCTGAGAGGGCTTATCTTACAGAGGTGGCATATGAGATGGAAGTGATAACTGAGGTGGAAAGTACTGAGCAAATGCGAATGCATTACCTATGTAGAATACAGCTGCACACCTGCGTGCAGGTCATGCATATTGATACTTGCAGATGTTATTTCTGTATGACTACTTTCACAAATGTTTACTTTAGTACTTCAGTATTTTTGCAAGATGAGTGGCGTTATTGTTGGAGATTTTTGTGTAGTACCTCCAGAACGTGTGCATCTTACAGTATTGACTTTCAGGCTCACTCATGAGATATTTGTGTGTTGTTTACATGTGATATCCATATTAACTTACACAGGAAGATTCCTACATTAAACACTGTGGTAGAGAGTTACAATATGTTGTGTATCGGCACTTGGTTATTCACGTAGAACACAGACCTGTGTGCATTTCATTACAAATGAGCTAGTATATACTGCAATTGCTTAATATGGAAAAATAAATGTTACATCACACCCCTCCTGTTAACACCAAATGGAAGTCATCTTCAGCACTGTCAGCTCTCTGAGTGCGCTGTGGTGGTTTGGAATTATTTTGGTATGGAATTGGTTATGTGTGAATATGGATCTGGATATTCACAAGAGTTCTCCAGAGAGAAATGTATTTTGTTGGAAGTGACACGGAGTAGGGGAAGACCAGGCAGAGAAATGTCTGTCTCACACCTGTTTTTATGGCCTCTATTCTTCTGAGGGGAAAAATAACTCACTTGTTTATGTGTGAAGGTTTTGTTGTACTGATCTGTGTGGGGAATCCATTGTCATTCATTTAATTAGAACACAAAGGTGGATTTACAGGTGAAGGGTTTTTTTCTGAAACGCTTGACACAGTACCCTTGTAAGATTATATAGACAATAGTCATGACATAGTTGAATTTTGATCATGGGTCTCAGTTTAATAATTTTAAGTCTTTAAAGAAAATGACTCTGAGTAATCATTAAATCATTCAGCAACTTAGGAAAGTGAATAGACTAATAACCATTTCTTCGTAAAAGGTATTCTGACAGTGGCTTTTCCAAAAAAAAATAAAGAACAAAAATAACTTGGGATGTCTAAGAAGTTTTACATTTCTTCCAGGATCAGTCACTGGCTTCCTGTTGTCCTGTATGTTGGCTGGAGCACAGCTATGCTTACATGAAGCTCTGTAAAACTTTACATGAAGCTGCAAATGACTGTCAAACTAGAACTAGGGCGTTTAATAGTTCTGATAAATGTACGTACAAGGCAGATTTATATTTTTAGTGATGCTGTTTTGTGCATCACCATGCAAGCTTGTGAACATGTGAACTGCTTGTGTAACAGAGGAGTCTTAGTGGGAGATGGCCTGGAGCTGAAATCTTGCTTCTGATGGCACCATGTGGATCTTTGTTACAGCTCCAACAATGTGAGGAGAAAAACTCATTCATATTCCTTTGTGGCATGTGTCATTGTTTTAGCCAAATAGATTAATGAGGTTAATAGATTAATTATTTAGCCAAATAGATTAATGTTACCTGTAACAGTTCCTACAATGCAGTACCTGACTCAGTTTCCCTTAGGACTGTGCTGCAGTGCCAGCAGTGTGACCATTGGCACATGAAGTGTTTGCCTGGCACATGAAGCAGGCACACAATGCATATGTTTTGAAGGCAGTAGGTAAGTAGGAGCAAGGTCAGCACAGCAGAAGCCAGCGTTTGGTGCAAGTAGGGGATGTTCCTCTGCTTTCATCAAATAGAGAGGGAGCTTTCTGGAGTGTTGGTGCAATGCTAGAAACATGGAAGTTTCAAAAAGTGTTTGTCTTGTGCTTTTATCCCTGTTCTCAACACTTCTGGTGAACTGGTTGGTTTCCAGCTACATTGTAATTATTGTTATACCTAGGTCTTTCACTTCCAGTCCTATACTTAAAATGAAGATGCAAGCTTAGTTCGATTAACATAGATCAATTTACCTCTGTCTTCATGTGGTTCTCTGCCTCTAACTTGCAAGGGATAATAACAGTGAGCATTGCAAAATTGTTTTTGAAATCGTCCTTGGTGGTGTAAAAATCAGTCTCTAAAAGAGCTACAATAGCTCACAACCATCAAACTTTGAGGTTTATGCCTAATCCTGTGACTTTTCTCTAGCAGAGTTTTTATAGTCAAGCAGTGGACTGTAATTGAGTTTTCACCTAGAATTATAATTAAATGCAGTGCACTCGGTGACAAGATAACTGAAATTTTGGAGCTCCGTTGTTCTAACCGTGCTGCACTTATAAATCTGATTAAATGGCATTTAAATGGTTAATGGCATTTAAATGGATTAAATGGTGTTGTGAAAGCACCTGCTTGCCCTCTGGCAAGTTGCGTGATGCAGCTGAGCAGTGAAGGCAGAGGAAGGGAGCTCACACTAACAACCTAAACAATCAAAATGATAGCAGCATGTAAGTTTGTATGCAGTTTGTGCCTTTGGTTTAAGCCTTTTCTCACTAGTTTTGCAAGGGGAGGGGGATGCAGTGACCTGGTGTGAAGCAAAATTCAGTGAAAAAGGAGCAGTTCTATCCCAAGTCTTAGAGAAATTCCAGAATATTCAAGGTCCCACTTGCAGAAGTACTTTAAATACTAATAATTGGATTTACGTGTTGGAGACTGAATTGTTTCTGTAGATCGTTGGGTCAGTGCCTGATGAATGTGCACAAGGAAACCTGCATGGGGAGGACCTGCGGAGCTGGTTCCCAAGAAGTCAGATCTGAAAGAAGTGAAAGAAACTAAGCTAACTAAAAGATCATCAGCACGGTGCCACCAGCAGGAGCAAGCCGCTGAGCTGATAGCGAGTGCTGTGTTTGTCTTCTGCAGGTAGACACCAGCAAGTGACGGGTGAATCTGAGCAAGAAGCCTGAATGTGGTGGCATTAGGTGGCAAAGTGTTAGCAATGCAAGTACTGAAAATGGTAGTATGTGGCCAAATATGTACTGGTAGACATTGTAATGCTGTTTGTAGGGGCTTGTGTTTTAGGACAGGCAGAAGAAGGGAAGGGGGATGTGGATCTTTTGTCCCACAGATGAAGGCTGCAGCACAGGCAAGCACTGGAGGAAGAAATCCTCCTCTGCCCCCAGCACATCTTCTGGCTGTGGTTCACGGCACTGCCCCTTGTGTATGACACTTCTGGGAAGCTGAGGGCAGGATGGGGCACATGTCTTGCTGCTTTGGTTTTCCGTTCCTAGGGCAAAGGGCCTGTGAATGCAGAGCCACTCCGGATATTTGAGGCAGAAACTCAGGAGAGCCTTGAAATTACAGCACTCAGGAGAGGGCTCAAGACACATTTCATGGCTGCTAAGCAGTACCCAGAACTAACCGTTTTGGCATTGCTTGTACTGCATAGGTTTAGAATTGCATATTACTGTGGTATCAGCATATTGCCCATCATGAGAATGTAATGTTTCAGAAAGACAGATTTGGTGTTGTGGTTATTATCTGCACAAGTCCTCTACAAGGATTCACAAGGCTGAAAAAAGTGGACTTCCACCTGGTAGTGAAATTAGGATGTGGAAATACACAAGTATCAGTCTATTAGTGGTCTTGCAACATGAGTGAAATGTTGATCTGTGCTTGAAGCTAAAGTTACTGTTCTTTCATTTATTTATTTTCCTCTACAACAAACCCAAAATCTGGGGGGAAACTTTAAAGCTCTCAAAATAATTTTTATCTGTGTGCTTTTAACTTCCTGAGTTTTCCTCAGTTTTAGTGGCCAGTCATTAGAGATGCTTCCTCTGCTGTGAACAACCTTTGCTGTGCTTGTGTAAGTGAATGATCTCTAGGAGGATGAACAACTCACTGTGTGAGAAAGGCTGTTTCTCCCTTCTTCTCCACAAGTTTCCACTGCTACACCATTTTCAGAGCCAACAATGGAGTTTAATTACATGGGTTTTTGAGGTATTCATACAATCAGTGTTAAAAAATAACTGCTCACCTGTGCTGAATTGAGACAAAATGGTGTAACAATCTGGTGAAGAAAGGTTTTACCTTATATTATCACTTACCTGAATTATATAATGACCTGTATTGACTTAGATATGCTCTTAGAATACCTCTTTGTGCTCACACATTAGTAAGATCAGTACCTATGGGGCATCCATTTGGCTATTTCTAGCTTTTATTTTCAGAATTATAACTAGCTGTTACAAAAAAAAAAAAAAAAAATCTTCCACAAAAGTAATTCACTGTGTTCCTGATTGAATGTTAAACTCAGCTGCTGAAAAGTTGTTTAAACTGCTTTGCCTTCATGTAAGTATTGAAAATATACACCAGGGCACCCACACCTGCCCATATGGAATGGCAGTGATGCTCCCTCTCTTTTATTCAGATATGTTTTTTTCAAATGGGAAGAGGGAATAGGTGCTTGTTTTTAAACTTAAGCTTTTCCCCTTTCCAAATAGAAAAGTCAGATTTCAGTGCTTTTCCTCATGCTTCATAGCCAATTTCCACATTAAAAAATACTGCTTAGAGGGCAAGCTATCAGAATTCCTCTTTAAGCCAAGCTATCAGAATTCCTCTTTAAGCCTGTTCATACCACTGGCAAAGCAGTCAGAGGAGGTTATCTTCCTGGTGATGTCCATTAAAATGCTCTCTGGTGCTTGGAGAGCAAGGCTGGGGCCAGAGGAGTGACCGCTGGAGCGTGGATGGAGCTGACAGAGCAGGTGCTGTGGGACTGGGGGAGCTGTCCCTCGGCATGGCCCCTGCTGCCAGCAGCAGTTTTGTTTTTCTGTCCAGCCTGGTGTGAAGAAACGTGGTCCTTGTGGTGTTAAACCTGACAGACTTAACACTATTTTAATGTTGATTTTTTATGTGATTCAGTTTTATGTGGACTTCCGGAAAATGACTTCTTACTAGAGTTATAAAAACATAAATACTCCTGACTCTGTAGGTACTAATGAGTTCCCTGTTATTAGACTATGAAATGCCTTGCAATCTGTAACAGCTGTTTTTATTGCATGTCTGTGGTGCATATATTCTATAGTGTTTTTTTTAAGGCCAGAAAATGCCACTGTGTTTGGAATATATGTCCATCAGCTCTGTGTTTCCCTTTTCAACTACACTTTTCCCTTTAAAAGTAGATGTAAATTTGATTTAAAGAGTTCAAGTGGTAGGGTGTCCATGCTGCCCTTCCTCAGTATAGTTAATACAAAAAGTGGCAAACTGGCATTTGGTGCTAATCCAAACTTACCCAGTGTCATCTTTCAACAAGTAAATCTAGTTAGGTCTTTCCTTGTAAGAGAAGGCTACAGAGCTATTTCCAATCTAAATTCTCTTTCTTTGTAGATACTTGCAGTCAGTACAGATCTTGACCTTTGTTGGGAAGAACAAGATTGGGTGTATCTTGTGGTTTTTTTTTTTGCATGAAGACATGTCTTCAGAGCTTCTAGTCTTTCTCCCAACTCTGTGCAGAATCCTCTCCCAATTTTTCAAACGTAGTCAAGTATGGACACTGTTCAAGCAATACATTTATTAGCAACGTAAGCAAAGCAATAAAACCATAGCATGGTTTGGGTTGGAAGGGTCCTTAAAGAGGAGCTGAAATAGATTGCAAATATATTGTTGTGTAGTCACCATCAAAGGAAAAACAGACTATGAGAACCATGGTAAGCAAAGAAGTGAATAGGAAGCTATGATGTTTTTTGCTATGTTTTAGAATATCTTTCTGCGGGTTTTTCTGATGACATACAAGCTAACCAAGTGCAGCAGTAAGTGAAGCTGAGGTACAGTCCGGTTCGTGGCTGGTCAGCAGTGGTATTCCCCAGGGCTTGTTGCTGGGGACAGTTTTGTTTAGCGTTTTTTCAGTGATCCGGATGAGAGAATCAAGTGCATACGTAGTAAGCTCACAGATGATGCCAAGTTAGGTGGGAATGTTGAGCTGCTGGAGGGTAGGAAGGCTATGTGGAGGGACCTGATAGGTGAGATCAATGGGCCAAGTTGAGCTGTGTGACATCCAGCAAGGCAAAGTCCCCTATACTCAGCAGGGGACTAAAACATGTCTAAGCCACTTATACAGTTCACAATGGAGTAACATGACCGTGTAGGCTATTGAAAGCAGACCTTCTAAATTCTGCTCCACTGCTGGGGTCAGATGCCTGTACTTCCACCTTAGGCTGAGGTTTTCTTACTCTGTGTTGAGTCACTTCCATGATGATCTGAACTGGGAGGAGCTGGAATTAGGTTTTGGTTGTAACATCCAGCGTGACGGATAGGCTTGCTTTCATCCTTTCCACCAATTTCTTAAGCGTTTGATGTTTGTACAAGTGCGACGTGTCACTGTTATAATAGGTATTTACATTCAAGCACACGTTTAGATTCTGCTTTAATCTTTATCTGTATAATTAAAATGTTGTTTAAGAAGACCAATTATATATTTGTTGCTCAGAACAGGAGGTGCATATGAAATCAGTGGTATTTAATGTGGTGTCGCAATACTATAGATCCAACGATTCTTCTAACTAAAACTTAGGGTAGTTTTTAAAAGTGAATGTATTCTGAATCACTGAAATGCTTTTATCTGCATTAAATATTGAATATTTTTTATTATAACATTATTGCACAGGAGATCATCCTGGTTTTTGTTGTTGTGACCCTGGTTGTATGTAAAATACTGCCAAACTAAATGGAAAAAGCAGGCGAATGTGCAGTTTTCCGTGGAGCTTGATAAGATAATGAACTTTATTTGGACACTCATATTTCTAAATAAAGATTCCCTTTTCTGTTTCAATTACTTCATTTGCAGGTTAAGTGGGGAAAAAATGAAAAATGTCTTAAGTATGCACCTGTTGAGGATTTGGGTTATGGGGCAACTTGCTGATTCCTAACTATGCCAAGTGGTAAGACCTCGGTAGCTAATGGCGTGTGGAGTGGTCATCTTACAAAGCTGGAAGACAGCACAGTGGCATTCTGACATCCTTCACTTCTCCACCTGTTAATTTTGATGCCAGTCATTTAATGCCCTGTTCTGCTGACCATCATCAGTCTTAGCAGTGAGGCACCTGGGTTTGATGGTTAGCAAACAGTCTCAGGTACTTCACCTATGAGGCTGAATCCCCTTATAGCAGCTTTGCTGCCTCTTGTTGAATTGTTTCATTTTTGCTGCTGACAAACTAAACCTTGACTGAATTGATTTAATGTCATTCATATGAGGAAGATGGTCAGAAAAACACACGATTGTGTGTTGAGCTGAAATGCCTGAGACTTTTCACATTAGGGTTCCATTTTGAGAAGCCAGTGTCTTCTCTAACAGGACTGATGATACTGCTTCTGCCTCTCCACCCTAAATGACATGTACTTTCCACCCATGTTTTTAAACTGTGAGTGTTTATTAAACCCTACACAAATTTTCCACCATCCCTTACACATTTTTTTGGGAGGATAAAGGTTCCTTCAGCTGCTGGTACATGACTTGTTCTGTTCAGGACTGTGTTCCTAGTGGATAGCAGGGTATCTGTATTTATGCAAGCACAGTGTGTGGCATGTGATACTAGTATGAAATACTTAAAAAGAAAAAACAAAAGCCCACGATGGCTTCAATTAATCCTGTAATATCTTCTATCTTTGAGGTATAAATCAGTAGTACCATGCCACACCTCCATTACAAGAGCTGAATTCACTGTGAACAAGGTCACCATAGAAGCGAGTTCCTGTACCAGCCACTTTTAGGCCTCCAAACTGTCAAAGGTGATATTTCAGAACAGAAATGTACAGGAAGGGCAACAGTACAGCCCAGGTCTGTCACCTCCTTTCTGACACTTAATGCCATGTGTAATAGCCATGTTAGATTTGAACAGCTTGGAAGATACTGGGATGGGGCCCTCTAAGCCATTAATGAGTGAAAACTAGTTCAATTTTATACCTCAAACTCAAATGTGTGTGTGTGTGTATATATATATATATTTTCCAAATATTTTTTTTCCACGTACACTACAGTAAGATGGTAGTGAACAAAATACGTTGGAAAAAAAAAAAAATAAGGAATGTAGGTGTGGGTGTTTTTTTTTTTTCATCCTCACTACACCTGTGTTTTCTTCAAGGGTCCACCCAGAGCCGAAATACTCCATTCTCGTGGAAAGGGGCAATAGCTCATTTTTGGCTCTGTGATGTTCCCTTGAATGAGTCCCAGTGAGGGAAGGATCTTTGGCAAGATAATGGGTTTAACAGAGCAGTCACAAGCAAAGAGATTTTGAGGCATTTGGAGTTAAAAATTCTCATGGAACATCATTTCCAAAGAGAAACTGAAGGAGGGAGCTGGGAAGAGTGAGGGGTAGAAGAGGATGCAATGCACAAATGAAAGGTGTTGCAACAGTGGAACACGTGGAAAGTTAAACCTGATTTGAAAGAAAAGCATGAATCTGTCGAAGCGCTGTCATGCAGAAATATCTTTCTTTTTGTGTTTTCCTAACTTACTTCAAACAGTTAAATTACTTCAAACAGTTTATTCTTAGAGAGATACTTGCAAATTGCAGAGCATGAGGGCAGCAGTCAGGCCTGGCTTTGTCCTTTCTGGCCCAGAACCGCTGCAGAAGTTCTGCAGGAGCAGTGAAATTATGAAGGATGTGCTACCCAGTTTGAGCAGTAAAAGCCAAATAAAGCTCACATCTGCAGTGCTAATGCCTGACAGCTGCATTTCTGTGCAAGGAGTTTCAACAGAGGGCGACAGGCTGGCCACCTCTCTGATTTTGTTTCAAGCTTAGCTTGCCTAAACTGCTGCTTCCATGGACTATTTTGGCATTGAAGAATTTTGAATTAGTAGGACAATAAAAAAAGTTAATTACCATGTCCTAGGAAATTGTATAATATAGTTCCAACTGCATGGATGTATGTAGTTTGGACGTTAAGCCCGTTCAGAATCTGCTGTGTTAAATAAAAGTGCTTAGCATTTGTATTCTTTGAAATAACTTAGGATTTATGTGGATTTTCTGATGTATTCTATTGCAGGTTCTTCAGCAAAAGCACTTGTGAGCCTGAAAGGTAAGTAACTAATATTATTTACATGTACAAATGAAACAGCCATGCTGACCTTTAGGGTATGCTTAGTTTCTGGCTTCAAAAACTTCAAGAAAATAACCATGAAAAAGAGTGTTTTTTTTTTGTTTATTTTGTTTTTGTTTGGGGGGTAGGTAAAATATGATTAGTTTTATCGTGCTTACTTGCTAATTCTGTAGATTGATAATCCTTGGTGGTTGAAACTGCATATATCGTGGTGTATGTAGACACTAATCTGGGTGGCATTCCTGAACTGTGTTTCTTCTTAAGTACCTTCTTAGGCAACAATTCTGATGAGAAAATTGATGTAATTTTTTTCTGTCTTGAGGATGAGGTAGGAGAAGGATTCTCAGTGAGATCTAAACATGTGACAAAATTTACATTAGGAAGGAAATTCATCATCCCATTGCGTTTTCTGTCAGCAAGTTGTAAACTAACTCAAAAATTTTTTTCTTACATCTTTTCTTTCAAATTGTTGTCATGGATATTACACACAAATTTTGAACACTTACAATCTACCCAACAATAGAAATTTCTTTATATATTATGACTCTTATATTACACAAGGAAGAGGACACGGTCTGCTGAATCTATTTTAATTAACATAGCTTGTTTCAGTTAAATTTGTTTGACTTGTTGATGTACATTCTATTAATCACTTTTTAAAACAAAGGTAGCCAGGTCTGTTAGAGCTTTACCTTCTTCAAGATTCAGTTACAGCCATGATAAAGCTGTCTAGGCGCATGTTCCCCTGTAAGTGGAAATAATGGAAGTAACTGATTCCAGCGAAGGAGGTTCTTTAAAAATATATTTTATTTTTATTTTTTTTTTAGGGATAATAAAGTTTTGTTCATGTTTCTCCTTGTACTGAAAATTTCTTTCATTTTTTTTAGTTAATGTTCAGAACAATTTAATACAAATATTGAAATCTAAAATCCATTTATAGTTGAACCCAAAGAAGACACTGCAAGTAACAAAAAATATATTAGTAGACGATGATGTTATGCTAACTTTTAGGTCATATCTCTGTTAAAACACACACATATGGCTTTGTATATTAATAACGCAAATTCTTCACAACAGAGGGAAGCTTATCCAATTCGTGGAATGAAAAATATAATTCTCTCCAGAAAACACCCATTTGGAAAAGCAAGAATGCTGTTTCTGCTGTGGAAATGGTAAGAAGCAATAAAAAGACAACTTCTGGGTTGGTTAAATTAAAAGTTAAATTAAAGGTAATCAAATGTAAGGATCAAAAAATTTGTGAATTCATACTTTCATGTTAGAATGTTAAACTATATTCTTCAAAAGCAGTCTCCGCAGTTTCAATATGAGCTGAAAGCATTTTTCATAAATGAATAAGCAAACTAACTAAATTGCTGACCTTGTTCAAGATAGCTCATAATCATTTTCCCTCTCTTTTGTGGTGAAAATGTGTGAAATGTTTGTACTGAATCTACAAACCTTGAACTTAAGAAACTCCATTCCTTATCAAACATTTGCTTTATCTCATGAAAGGTAAAGACAAAGGCCCTGAAGCCTTCATTCCCCCATTGTTTAGGTTGACCGTTTCCACCTCTCTGAAATATTCTATTGTCATTTCTTTCTCCACTGTATCAAGTTATTTTTTAGAAAAAAAGTTCTTTTCTAGATTATTCTGGACTTCCTCTACCTTACCTAGTTACTTGAGTTTTGGTTTGGTTTTGCCAGCAGCTGTAGCACACCTGATGCCTTGTTTGTCTACCTATGTATTACTGTGTGCTCTTTTTACTACGCCCTGGAGAGTGTATGAAATGCTTCCTCAACAGCTATGCAGATCTTTCTCCTGTGTTCTTTTGGTGCTGCCTTCTTCCACAATAACAGCAACTAACTTGCCATTTCTCACCTGGCTTTTATTCAAATCACAAGTTGTTTGTTTATTATGAACTGCTTGCTTATTTGAAGGGAAGAATTTTGTTTAGAAACTATGGTACTTGCCTGCTTTCCACATAACCAAAATATCTGAGAAGCATCCAGTAGAGCATTAAGCAACGTGACTAACATCTCCTCTGTAGTTTGTTCTGTGATTTTTATTCCTGCAGAGAAAAACTTACACAGAGCAGGTATTTATTTTGGTAGGATTCATGCATGTATGCTTACGTGTTGCTACGTGCTCATACTGGGGAACTAGAAAGGTCTACAAAATGCAGTTCCAGACACTGACTGGAACTTTGTGATGGCCCTTACTTCCCGCTGGAGTTCACGTTAAGCCATAATATTTGTGTCAAAATTTTGTTAGTCTTCAGGTATGCTACCTGTAGGTATTGAAAATAAGGATTCAAACTTTGAATTTGAGTCAGTATTCCCTAGAAAGCTGGGATATGATCAGAGGATAGACTGATGTTTTAGCAGTGGCCCACGTTGCTGAGATGTGATGTAGTCTTCTATGCTAGGTTGAGTTCAATGAACGCTGGAAGTTTGGCAGATACGTTGTACTACCCATTGAAAACTCTTCCCCAAAATGCCTGGCCTGTTCAGCTAAGGTAGATGATGCTTCCTTTCAACACCTGTTCTTTTATTCTGCAGTTAGGCATCTGTTATCCAGACTGATAAAAGTTTGTTGTTTTGGATAGTTCCTTGGAACAGAATTTTGGAGCTTCTGTTGAGTGTTACAAAACAGCTCACTTGATCTGTAACACGGCCTTAGCATAAGGTTGAAGGAACTTTCATGTTTTGTCTAGATAGAGTATTTGTGTTTGTATATTGGTACATGATGTTCATGGGGTATAATGCCACTAAGACATTTGTGAGGAAAAAAAATGTTATTCTAGAATCAGCATTTCAAATATCAGGACCAAAACATAATTGGAAATATTTAAGAGAACCTGATGCCCCATACTGTGAGCGGAATGCTCTGATTTAAAAAAAAAAAAAAAAATGGAGTTTAGTGGTGTAAGAATTTTTATTGTTGAAACACGTTTGTGGATTTATTTCCTTGCTCAAAAGTTAGAATAGTTCTGACCTCTTTTTTTTTTTTTTTTTTTTTTTATGGTGATGGTTTGTCAAGGACAGCAGAGATAGTATAAAAGAAATAAAAAGATGCAATTGAAATCTAACATTGTTTTTATGACTTAATAAATTGGAAGATGTGAAGAAAAGAACTCAATGCATTTGTGGGCAGAGAGAGAAACAGCATCCAGAACAATTAACATGATAAACTAATTACTATGCTAATATGCTGTGGGCACTGTTTGGTTCCCTTGCCAGCGTGTCTCTTTTCTGTTTATAAAGCATACAAGGAACAGGAATTTCCTTCTTCTGTGTGCTGAATGTGCTTAGGTGTCTAGCACATATATGGCACTGCTGTTACTTAAATACACCAGTGTAATTATGCTTATAAAGTATATAGCATAACTTTCAGTAAGAAAGACACACTTCCCTGGGAAAGTTTCAGCTGCTCTTGTGGCATAGGACAGATCAATTTTTTGCTACCGCTAATTAATTAAATGGGGAGTATCTATTTTCAAACAGATACGTTTAAGACTTACATTTAATAAGTTTGTGACTGATTAAAGTAAGTGCGTATTGGTGATGTTTTACTTCATCCTGATGATTTATTTTGTTTCTGACTACTATTAAGGGCTTATCTTTGTCATCAGTATTCTTCATGTCTGGGTGCTACGGATTTCATACCTATGCGGTTTGCATATAATATGTACCATTTCCACCATTTATACTGAAAGAAGCAAAATCTGCGTTTATTTGGCTTTTACTCATCACATTTGTTAATATTTTGAATTACAAGGAATGCTATGTAGTGCGGTCTTGGAGTTCTACAAGGGAGAGACAGCTCACTTGTAGCTGGCTCCTGTGCTGGGCCACAAAGTCATCACTGAAGGGAAAGCTTCCTGCTTTCAGCACTACTAGCCAGTTGTAGGTGTTTTGTCCTTGTTGAAAGCTCTTTTTTGTTGTAGGGTTAAATGTTGTGGAATAACTAAACAAAAGTGGTTGAAAAGGGGGAGCCAAGCTTCATGACATATTTGCTATACGACTTCTTATTTTCAATCAGCCTTCCAATTCTCTTTGAGCTATAACATCTTACCACCACACAAGCAAATTTTAGCATAAATTCTAAATTCTTCTCTCATCTGATGTTTTTATATAACTTACTCAAGCTTTGCTTTCTTCAGGCATTAGCTTCTTAGCATTTTGCAGCGTAGGCATTTTCAATGAGTTTAAAGTTTAAAAAAAAAAAACAGAACAACACTTTATTAGACTCATCAGAAGTTCTTGAAAGATTTTTTATATAAAGCTAATGTTTTTACTGGGAACGTACCAAAACACAGTTTGAATAAACATTTTTACCCCAAATTCAGAACAAACTGCTTGAGAGTTGTGCTTATAAACAAATACAGTTTTAAGCTTTGATACACAAGTTTTTAGACATCTAACTTCTCTGGAAACAAATGAGAGTCAGGTTTTAAATTCAGGTTCTTCCGTGGAACTGAACCAGCAGTACAGTAATGGGTTATTGTTAGCATTGGAAAGCCCAGAATCTTAAATTCCTTCCTCTCTTCTCTCAGCCCTTAGGTTTGTAACTGCTAGGAGGCACTATTTATTGTATACCGTGTGCCTTAAATGCAGTAGGTGGCAAGAGAAAACATTCAATTTCTATCACCATGAATTCTGTGCATGTACAGAGAAATCAGTGCTTTTTTTCCTGTAATTCATTCTTAATTTTGATACGTGCAGCCCTTCAGAAATTCAAAACGGAGTCGACTCTTCTGTGAAGAAGATGACAGACAAATAAACACAAGGTCACCCAAAAGAAATCAGAAGGTTGCGATGGTTCCACAGGTACCTGCATGTATGAGGATATTTTTTTACCAAAAAGGGGAACAAGCCCGTATGTGTTAGCTGAAGAATAGAATATATTTGCTTTTCAAGTTGCAGTATCAGTTTATGAATATGCCTGTGAGGAAAGTTGTTGCTAGGTTTAAACCAATTCAAAACAGACTTGTATTTTTTTCCTCACAACTGGGTTCCTAAGTTTATTTGTGAGAGTACTTGTTCTTTTTGATCCTGGACATAAGCATACAGAGCTAGAAAGCAGTCCATAGTTGCCTGTCTTGCTCCCATGAACAATCATGTTCTGTAATCTGCACATTTTTTTTTCCACTTCAGTTTAAAACTGACTACAATTCTTACACGAACTAACTACATCATTTAGAAGGCTGCTGTAGATCTTTGTGTTCCAATAGCTAGGAACTAGCTTTAGATAAGTAGCCAAAATGTATTCATGGCCATCTGCACCTTCTTGATCCTGTAACGATACTGTCTTCCACTTCAAACAGCTTGGTTTTCTATTCTTCTACTTGCCTACTCCTTGGTATAGCATGAAAGAGCAGCAGTAATTTTTCTCACCCTTTATTTGCTATTTTAGACAGGGCAACATCTCTTTTATCTCAAATAATTGACTTTGTAATACTTTTATCATCCAAATCACTTCACAGAATCACAGAAAAGTCTAGGTTGGAAGAGACCTACAAGATCACCGAGTCCAACTTTCTCTATGTACCATCACCTTATGAGCCTGGATTTGCCACACCGAAAAGACAGTATTTGAATGCTGGTCTTCCTTCCTTCCTGAACTGTGGTGTGTAGTGTAAAATAGGGAAGACTTAGCAATTGCTGTTGTGCAGAGTCTGTTCTATCAGAGATGAGGACCAAGGCATTTTTCTCTTTTGCTGCTATGATTTCTTAACAGTAGAAAGGCCTGAATCATGTCCTAAGCCCATTTAGTTTGTACTTAAATGTCTGGTTCAGGAGGTCCTGTGATTGCTCGATAAACCTTTGTGAGAGACTGCAGCTACTGTAGCTCACAGATCTTGCCATTGTGCTAGGCTTTGTTTCCTGAAGTTCCAGCAGAAGAAAGTAGAACTGTATCTAGAAGGCAGTAGTTAAAGGCAGCAGGAGCCAACAAGATGGCAACTTTATGCTTTATTATATTATTGCTGCTACTAAACATCATTTTTGAGCATTTAGACAAGGATAACAACTAATTATGGTGTGGGTACCCAGTTAAATATTCTCGAAAACCTGTTTTTTCAAGTAAGTTTTTCTATCAGTTAAGATAGCCATCCCTGCAAGGAAATTACAGAATTATTTTTCTACAGTTTAAACACAGTATTGTGTAGTATGCATGTGATCTAAGACACATGCCTTATTTGGGGATTTATATAAGAGTTTTCAAACTTAGTTAAAACTTGATTATGTCCATGCTAGGTACTCTTCCATTTTATAAAAAGGTGGCACTCTGCTCAGGGCTTTGACTTGATTACATCAAATTAGTAAGAGTGGGATCACTAGTGCAAATGAGGGAGTTGGTGTTGCTGACATTTGAGTCACCAAATCACACATGCCAACTTGAGACAATGTTCAGTGGTGCCTCAAACATTTGAGGTCTGTGTGTAGTTAGTGCCCATACAGTTGTTACTAGTAATGTAGTTTCACTGCTGAAAAATATTTTCCTTAGACAAGCTTCATGTAAAGATAATTTATATTGATCCTGTTAAAGTTTGACATCTGTTTTGATTGCATTGCTGATACAGTGCAGTACGGACAATTGAACATCTGCAATACAAAAAAATTGTAATGAAACAATATGTGCAATGAAGATATAACAGTTATTAATACATGAACTTTTATCAAGAAAACATAGTTTAATAATTTGAATATTGAAGAATATTAGACCATGTTTAACTGTTTCCTTTATTTTAATGTATAGAAGTTTAATACAACAATGCCAACGCCAGACAAGAAGGTATCACAGAAGATTGGTTTACGGCTTCGTAACCTGCTCAAACTTCCTAAAGCTCACAAGTGGTGCATATATGAATGGTTCTACTCAAATATAGATAAGTATGTATTCTTTATATAAGTATTTTATTATTATAAAAACAAGTCATTTTCTGAAATTGAGCTACAGTTTTCCATATAACTGGTTAAATATGCCAAAGTTTATTCTTAAATTTTTAGATCTTGAAAATTATTATTGTTTGTTTTTATAATGAGCAACCTGCTTGGGTAGCTCTTACAGTCTTCTATGGAATGTCTTCCTTCATGGAAATATTTTTCTTTTTATGATCTCTGCCTCTACTAAATAGAAGATTTTATTCATATACTTTTATCTTATGAAGCCTGAAGTTATCAGAACACTTAAGCTTTTTTGAACCGTTGGGTCAGTGGTACACAATAGAGATGGAAAGGAGACTGCTTCTTTGTAAGATGCTGCTTCCCTAAAAGTTATACATTTTTATCTTGTATGTTTATTTCCCATTATCCTGTTTTTATTGTGATTGCTAACAGAGTGCTGGGTTATGACTATTCGGGTCGCTTCTAAATGTCAGAGTCTTTCTTGGATCTCCTAATGTGTAGCTCAGATTGTTTCCACAGTCTGTACTTCAGTCTTTTGGCACTTGTTCTCTTAACACCAGTGGCAAGGTGGTATGAATTGTTTGAAAGAACCATTTTAATTTAGTCCCTAATCACATGAAAACTAAAAACTTTAAAATGTAAAAATTGTTACTGGTTGACTAATATATGAAACGCTAACATTCAGTATTCTAAAGGATAGCTTCAGAGTTCATGAGCATTCTTTTCCAGGACTTATTCATAATAAAATAATTACTGTTCTTTTTTCCTATTTTAATCAGGATTGCTGTAGCTCTTTTCCTTCAGCAGGAAGTCATAGCAACAGAAGAGCATTTTAGGATGTGTTTACCTCAAGCAGAAAAACTGCATGTTCATTTTAGTTTGTTTATAATTCTTCTGTGAAAGTTGTTTTGAAGGAAGTAGTCTTTACATACGTTTTTTTTTCCTTGGTCTTATTTGGAAAACAAACAAACAAAAACCTTATTATTCCTAGTAGCAATTTTAATATCTGATGCTTATAATTTTGATATTTATAACAGTTCAAGAACTTTTTTTCTTAAATAATTGTCTGTGGAGCTCTAGGTTTATCAGTAAACTAAATTTGTGTTTAGCGGGTGACTATAAAATCCTTTTTTGATAGTTATCTTACTTGACAAGCATACACTGGTATGATTATGTTAAGATATTATCATAGTATAGCTCACCAAGAAAGTACATTTCTGCAGAAGAAAAACTGATTTATGTTGTGAGTGATATGATCTAGACAATATGAAGCACAGAAGAGTTTAAAGCATAGAGCTGTCAGCTGATGAAATACGGCACTCTCTACAAAGCTCAACATATTTTAATCAAATCTTATCCTCAGTTGACATCATCTATTTAAATGCGGTATGCCTGCTGTAAGTTTTAAAAATATCTTAATCTTTCAAACTATCATCTGATAATATATCATCTCTGATTATTAGATTGAGGCTGTTTCCATTGGATTCTGTCTACAATGCTATATGTAGGATGATTTTCTGTGAAGTCCCATTGACTTCTGACGCACCTGGAGACTTCTAAAGAACAACTTACTACCACACTGATCATAGACCCTCCCAGAACCAGATACAGCTGTAGCTTGCTTACACAACATAGCAGACCTTCCAGTTTTATCAATATGTTTATAGTTCACCTGTTTAAAGTCAAGTGATAATTAAAAAAAAAAAATCAATTACAGATTCTTACTCTTAAAAAAAAAAGTAGTTTTTTACAGCTTTCTTAGATGTCTAATGTTAAAGACAATAAAACTAGATAAAATAAAACCTTTGTACACTTAGCTTTTTCTTGAACACCACTGATCATACGTAGTACTTTACTTTCATTTCATGCCACAATTGCAGATCCTTTTACTTTAAAAATATTCCCTTCCATTCTTGCCTGAGTTTCCTTAATTCTATGAACCTTCCTTCTCTTCTGACATCCGACACATTCAGTTGAAAATGGTGTTGTTTCCAAGATCCTCTTCTGTTCTGTGCCCTCTTTCCCTCTTAAATCCCAGTACCCTGTAGAGAATAGAGGAAAGTGGCTTTACCTAGGATGCGGTTATTCTCTTGTTCTTACTAGGTGAGATATATTTCACTTGCTATGGTCTTTAATCATTAACCTGCTATTAGGCAGGCATATCCATTGCTGCTCCCTTGTCATCTCAGCCCAAGAAGAATGTGGTACTACAAAGGAAAAGTAATAAAACATAAGGTATATCGTTGTGTTATGACAGGTCATAGCATCAAAGAAAAATTCATAACTTGTGTAGGTAGGTTCTCTAAACTGTCACTTCTGTACTGGTGATCCTCTGCTTTATCATGGAGCCATGGTGTGATAGAATAAAAGCCTCCTGTATAGCTACTGACAATGACAAGTTGGCTCAATTTCCTGTATTTTTGGAAGCCTCTGTTGAGAATCTGGTTTATAATTGAATGAATTTATGAAAAGGGTACTATTTTTCTATTACTCAGTATCACCTTGCACCTATTGTCCTTTCCTTTATTCTTAATACCTCACCGTATGTTTATAGTTTCCTTTAGTGGGTAGCAGTACTTTCATGACACTTCACTGGCTTTGCTGAAGTTTCTTTTGATGTTTCAACAGACCACTATTTGAAGGAGATAATGATTTCTGTGTATGCCTGAAAGAATCTTTTCCAAACTTGAAAACCAGAAAATTGACGAGAGTAGAGTGGGGAAAAATCAGACGATTGATGGGAAAACCACGGAGGTAATTTTCTCCCCCTTCCTCCCTCTCCCTTTCCCTCTTTCTCTTCAGTCAATGATTACATGTAGTTCTCATGTTACCTGAATTGTTCTTTTTTAAATTATTTTGCATGCAGGTAGTACAGCTAAATAATAGCTGAGTGTAGAACAACTTTTTATTGAAATGGCGTTCTCTGAGTGTGCACAACACTTCCCACACCCCTCCCATTCCTTGTGTGTGCACGTTCAGCCCATGCAGTTGTGATGAGTCTGTACCTTAAACGTTCTCTTCCCGTCCTAGATAACTTGAGTGTTCAAGCTGGGCTATATTGAAATCATTACTCTATCTTCCATGTTGCATTGCTTCCTGGTGTGAAGCCAGGCCAATTTTCCACTACATGTTTTCTGGATATAACTAGCTCTTTGTGGGGAGAACAAATACATGTTTTCTTCTCATTTATTATTATTATTATTATTGTTGTTGTTGTTGTTATTATTATTATTATTAAGCCATTTTTTAGATCATCAGCTTCTCCTGGCTGCCAAAACAGGGGTGGGGGAAGTCACCCATATAATATTTAATATCGTAGATGAGAATCCAGAGTTTAATAAAAAGCATTTTTTCTCTCTGATTAAGAATTCTTAGGTTTTAAACCCATTGATTCAGTTCAGTCTTTTCATGGAATCTATACAATTTAGGATAGAGAAGAGAAAGCTCAGGAGGGATCTCATTTGTGTGTATAAATCCCTGAGGGAAAGGTAGGAGGACAGGCTCTTTTCAGTGATGTCTAGAGATAGGTTAAGAAGCAGTGGGCATAAACTGAAACACAGGAGGGTGCTGTCTGAATGTAAGGAATCAGATTTTTACCATGAGAGTGATGGAGCACTGGAACAGGTTGATGAGAGAAGCTGTGGAGTCTCCCACCTTGGCATTACTCAAAGGCCATTTGGTTGTGGTCATGAGCAACCTGCTCTCAGTGTCCCTGTTTGAACAGGGGAGTTGGACCAAGTAACTTCCAAAGGTCCCTTCCAATCTCAACCAGTCTGTGATTCCCTAAATTCTGTAAGATCAGGATGTACAAGTAGTGTTCAGGTAAGAAAAGACTGATTTATTTGTATAAATTACTAAATATGAAAACTAAAGCACTGAATCAATTTGAGGTCACTGTATCTAGTCAGATTGTATTTTGTCTGATGTCTATTTAATCTTACATGGCCATAAACAGCTTTACATAATTATAAACACTACTCCATGGAAGGCAGCAGAGCCACCTTAAAAATAGCTCCTTTTGGAATGGTGTTCATATCATTTAAGCTTAATTGTGAGTTTTTAGTTCTTCTGTCATTATGCTTCCCACTGAGAGGGAGTTGGTGTAGCTGGAGCTTAAGTCATCATTTGATCTTATTCATTTGACTTTTGCCAAAAGTAAGTACCACTATATAGTAGAAGTATTTTTGTTGTTGTCGTTAAGCTGTCGTATAGTATTTTGTTTTGTTTTTTTTAAAAGAGAGCATTATGCTGAAGGAAGCCACAGCTCTAAATGGTCAGGAAGTTATTTTACATGAAATCTAAGCTACAAGCACTTGACTGGATGTAGAGTTTTGTCTGTTAACCAAAATATTAAGATTTTGCTTTTTTTTGTCAACCTAAAATAGGCATTTGTTTTTCACTTCTTTAATAATTAAAAAAATATTGGCAACATTTTTCAAGATCTCTGGAGAGGTCCTTGGGCTCAGTTATAACAGATCTTGAATGAGTCTAAATTAGTGGAATGCTTTTTCAAGACAGTTTTCATGTAGTTCTAGAGCAAAGTCTTTTGACATTACTGTTCTGTTAGAAATGTCTTCTGTCTGTCCTCGATCATATGCAAGTAAGCTAAATCTCATGGCCATACTAGTATCTTCCCAGGAGGGAGGAAAAAACATACAGTATTTTATATTCACAGTGTTAGTGGCAGAGAGAATAATAGTTTTGCTGTGTGATAGCTGTGCACATGGTTGTCTTTCTCCTTCTTCTTCCATTTTTTGTTAAATATATTATAATATTTTCTTATATCTGCTGCTACTTTAAATGTCGTATCACACCAGCAATAGTGTGGTTGGTTGGCACAACAGTATTCTTCCTGGGAGCCTGCAAAGCTTGTAAGTAGACTCTGGGGAAAGATATACTCCAAGAAAAGGAAGAGGTAATAGTTTGTCTTGTCTACTCTGTATAAATTTTAGTGGGGTTGTGAAATAGGAATGGATGTGAATTAAGTTTAGATATGCCTGTCCTGACATTGTGTGATGGTGACGATGCCCGTGTTCAAACTTTTGTGACCAAGGTAGAAGCCCAAAAGTGTTCAACCTCTTAAATAAGTCTAAATGGAAAACTAAAGAGGTTGCAATGTGATCTCTACCATAGTTTTTACCTTCATTTTTTTCATACAAACGGTACAAAGATGAGAGGACCTTTTTCAAGGACATTTTGAGGGAGAAGGGCTTGGAGACTTCCAATAACAGAAGGCAGAAATACATTGCAAATAATTTCTACCTCCATGACCCACAGCATTTGGGAAAGAGTCTCTTTGAGAACATCTGGGCTAGTAGTGAAACATTCCTAATGTTTATGTTGTAGGGGTTTCAGTGTCGTTGATTACATCTATTCTTGGCCTTTTTTTTCCTCCCTTTTTTTGGTTTTGCTGTGATTAGTCACTTTGTTCTCCTCAAAGGAATAGAAATGCCCTGACCTGCATTTTGCTGCTTAACATTTAGAGTACATGACAAGCCCTATCTCACACTTGTTCCTCTCCACTAGTAAATATGGGGCAAATAATGTCTTTTAAATAGGAATATCCAATTAAGCGTTGCATAAATCCCCCAACCACAATGTATATCTACTATATCCCTTCCAGATATTTTGAATTTGTAATGAGGATCACTAGGCAATACACAACTCCAAGGTAAATTCACTCTGCTCTTCAATGGTAAACCAGTGAGTGGACACCAAAATTGCTCAATCTACTATACATTTATTGACTATATAACAAATAGGGACTTTAAAAGCTTGAAAAAGAAACCTTTGTTGCAGTGCATTATTACCCAGGTCTTGCAGAAGTACAGCATAGCTTCAGTTCATTCTGTTTATGCATTTTTGTATGTCTTTCCTGGGACTTAGATCTCATTGTGTTTAATGTTGTACATACTGATCAAAACGGATGGTTCGTGCCCCATAAGAGCTTTGAAACCATGAATAAGATAAAAGGCAAATGATGTACACATGTAGACAGCAAGTGTGAAACTGCTGCTTGGTGTCAAAGGAAATGTTCTCAGCACATTGGCAGCTTAAGAGAAATCATCTTATACATACTGCAAGAAAGAGAAATTTTGGAGAACAGCAAAATGGCTTTGTGAAATTCTTTGAGTGGAGGGTATACAGAAAGCATAAGAGTATTTATTTCAGCATAGAGTAAGAGTAATAAGCAGACTTGCAAATAGGAGCTGACTGCTCAGTGCTACATGATAGATAAAAACAGCAAGATCTTGAAAGGTTTTAAAATGGAAAATAGTTGACAGTATAGTAATAGGAGCCAGTGGAGGAGTTATCAGTGTCTCCTAAAACAGCCTTGTAAAGTAGCACTTCTTATTGATCAGTAATCAGTATATACCTATACAAGCTCTACAGAGAATGTTTAAATTGCACTTGACTGCAGTAAAGTAATTAAGAAAGGTGTAGTAAATTATTTCATTAATAACTACTTCTGCAATTAAGCAGACCTACAGTAGCACTGGTATTCCTTTTCTAAAGGGCTTCTGTTGTTGATGCAATAATTATATTCCTTTTTAACAAGGAACAATAGATGGGATCAAATCCTAATGTCTTTATGCTTTTAGTGTTCTCCTCATGCGTCAGTAGATTACAATGAAAATGGATAAAAACAAGGGCTTTGGGACCAAAACAGAGTGAAGTATGAACTGTTAGAGGTTATCTGATTTTTACGCAGTAGCCTGTGTTCAAATTTATACTGTTACTGTGATCAATGTCAGAGCAATTGACCTGTATAATAGAGATTTTCCTATCTGAGTTGTACTCTGCACGTATGCGAGTAGAAGAGACAAGGAAGTGACATTTTATGTTGAGCCTGACACTCTTTCTTACAAGGTCAGTTTAAGTCAGTTTAACCGATCTAACCGATCCAATGGGTTCTATTCTGTATTGGCAAGAAATGGCAGGCAGAGACCTCACAGCAAGTTCTGAGTACAAACACCGAACTAGTATTCAGGGTAGGCTGGATGTGAGACCTGCTTTAGCTTTGTTGTGAGACCAGGTGGTTCACTGTAAGTAGAAAAAGTCCTAAAACATTGTACTCTTCTGAAATACTAATGCAAACAGCATTTCTGAGTGTTTGTTGTTTTTTTTTTCTTTGTTTTTAAGTAAACTGTTATTCTAGGATAATTTTGGGGGCTCAGGCTGTCTAAATCTGTTCACTGAAATCGTTCTCTCTTGAGCACTTCAAGCTTTTTCATTTTCTCTCGCTGAGTTGTAAACTGTGCTTATTTATTTGTTATGTCTTTGTGTATGTATGTTTTCAGTGTTGAATTTAAGTATAGTTTTACCTAATTGTGTTACAGATGTTCCTCTGCCTTCTTTGAGGAAGAGAGATCAGCGTTAAAACAGAAGCGGCAGAAAATAAGGCTTTTGCAGCAGCGTAAAGTTGCAGATATTTCACAGTTCAAAGATCTTCCAGAAGAAATTCCATTACCACTTGTAATAGGAACAAAAGTTACAGGTAACTTCTTAAAAACAAACAAATAAAAACCAAGATTCTGCAAATTTTAGTGAACCAGTATTTAGTACTTAGTACTTTAGTACTTAGTGTGTATAGGTAAAATAAATTTAAAAGACTACAAATTGTAAGTTAGCTCATTGAGAAAGTGCTTGTGAGGATTACCTAGTATTTGTAAAACAGTGTCAAGGTTTGGGGATATAAATTTATTATGGTTTATTATTTCTGGTGTTCATCATCCAGATGTTATTTATTTTTTAAGTCTAATATATCTAAAAAATCCTGGAGAGAGAGAGATGCTTCAATGCAAAGAGCTGAGTACTGTCTGAAAGTTTAAAATTTGACCTGATATAAAACTTAGGCTCTGTTTTCCTTAAACATAGTAATACCTGTTTCAAACCAATTATACAACTAATTTTCCAGTGTAGTTAGACATGTATGCTAAACATGACATTGTTTTACACAAAAAATTGCGCATAACTGAGGAAGCAGTACTGTTAAAAATACTCCTTTGGAAAATACACTCAGCTTTGTTAAATTTCAGAAAATCTTGAATTCCTTCATCCTATCTGTGGTGCAGGGTTCTTTTCTCTTGAGCACCCTATCTCCCACTCAGGCCACTTCTGTTTATTCCTTTCTGATTTCTTTAGCATCGCTGTCCTTAATTCTTGCTAATGAGCAGGCATGCTAAATGCTGGATCTCCTTACTCTCCTAGAGCTGTATCCTTGAGCTGTATTCTTCGTGGTCTTTCACTGAATATGCAGTTATCAGTGGAAGATATCAAATAGAAATGGTATACAAAATGACTGAAACTGATTTTTGCCTGCAGAACCTGACTGTCAAAAGGTATTGGGTATTAAATACTGTTCTACATAGACATAAATGTAGTGCTAAGGAGTAGATTTGAGAAATATTTGACTTGCAAAAATAAATTTGACAAAAATTAGGTAGTATTTCTAGAGCATACAATTCTTTTTAAGGGTTTATGATTTTTTCATTTAATCTAGTCAGTTTTGGTTTTTGTTTTTAATATGAATATATATGTATTGGATGATGCCAGTGTTACTTGCAAAAGACACATTGTCTGGTTTTGGCATCACAATGTTACAATATTTGTGTATGTTGTGGTATTTCTTTGTTTTTTTTTAATATATTTACTTTTTTTTTTTTAGCACGGTTGCGAGGTGTCCATGACGGACTATTCACAGGACAGATAGATGCCGTGGACACTCTTAATGCTACATACAGAGTTACTTTCGACAGAGCAGGTCTTGGAACACAGACGGTCCCAGATTATGAAGTTCTTGTAAGTATTAACAACACATTTTTTAAAATAGTTTTAATGAAAGAAAACAGCCTACAATTTTATCCTTTGATCCAAAAGAATAAAATTCAAAATATTACATCCAGGTTGTATTGTCATAAAATAGAAACAAGCATACCAGATGCCTGGGAGTTTCCAGGAGAATGAGCTCATCCTGCTCATGGTTTTATAGAACAGGATAACCTTCTGTAATACAAACATAATGGCTCAGACTAGAATAACTTACTAGAGCTAGTGTTATAGCCTGAGTAGAGTATGAAGAAGTATAATGAGTAGTGTAAGATCCCAAAGAAAATTCTGCTATGGGATCCAGGCAGGATTTGTAGAAAATGTTCAAGGAAATCTTTGTAATTTGACAAAATGAGTAAAGGCTTGTGGTAGTTAGAAGCAAGTATTATGAGTTGATTGAGTCTAATTTTCAAGCTTCTATGGTAATGAAACTAACTGTGAGGACACTGTTTTGGTCAAACAAATTGTAGTTATTTCCTAGCTCTCATGCTTTTGTACCAATTTACGAGGTCCAGGAGTGGTTCTTGCTAAATGTTGTGACCTAGATTGCAAAACTTTTAGATGACATCATATTCTTTAGCATTTTGTGTAGCATTCAATCTACTAAGGGACAGCTAACTTGTCTGAGGACTAGTCTTTGTTACAATGAGAGTTTGGAGCCTCTGGTGAACTTGTGTTCAGTCATGATTTGTCTGCAACTTGCCAATAGAATTTTTGGAAATACTCTTGCAAAGGTTTTTTTGTTTGTTTTTGGTG
Organism: Nettapus auritus; assembly: GCA_011076525.1. Classification (NCBI taxonomy): domain Eukaryota; kingdom Metazoa; phylum Chordata; class Aves; order Anseriformes; family Anatidae; genus Nettapus; species Nettapus auritus. The sequence goes on from CM021767.1 coordinate 17,507,373, forward strand.
TGATGCAAACTCCAGCAATGGAATATGGTTTTGAAACTCTTGCTAGCCCAAAAGCAAAATGTTATTCTTTCAATGTTTCTTGGGTTTGAGGTATAGATGTGCATGGTTAGTCCAGATTCCAGAAATAAAATATGTATACCATAAGGGGTGTTTTTAATTAGGCTAGCACCTGAAGTATGTTCTTCCTTTTCCCGTCATACAGAGCAATGAACCCCATGAAACAATGCCAATTGCTGCCTTTGGACAGAAACAACGGCCTTCTAGGTTCTTTATGACCCCTCCCCGATTGCATTATACACCTTCACTCCAGTCTCCAATTACAGTAAGTTACTTATTTCATGTAATTTATAATATTAACCAGTAAAATACTTTCTGATACGTGGTACAGCTGTTACCTTGTGCGGTTTTTAATTTTCTGAGGTTGTTCATTAAGATCATTTCATTTAATAGCTTAATTTAGAGGGATTTACTGCAATCTTCTTTCTTTATAGGATAGTGATCCTTTATTAGGACAGTCTTCATGGAAAAACAAAATTTCCAGCACAGATAGTGAAACACTAGGTGGCTTTCCAGTAGAATTCCTCATTCAGGTGGTAAGTGTTAACTGCAGCTCGTAGTTCTGTTGTGTATTGTCCTTTTTGTATTTATTCTAATCCTTCTTCAGTTAAATTAATTTCTGTTGATTTATGAGGTGGTGATATTGGGGTATCAAAACAAACTTTTCAGAAGATATTAATAATGCTTGTTGTGAGTTTCTTCCTCTTTTCTTTTTTATTGTTCTCACTTGTTCATAAACTTTGAAATGTGCTACTCTTAATTTAGGCCTCAGGATGGCCTTATGGGTCAAAAAGTGTCTTCTCAGTTCTGCCAGTTGGCATAAAAAACATATTATTCCTACCTGCAAACTTTGTACTATGCTAAAGACTTTTTTTCATTTCAAATATTCTTGTATTATGCAAAGAACATTTGCCCATGTTACGTTATCATATATTGTATAATATTGTATCCAGTGCTAGGTAATGTGCCCTACATGCCTTGGAGAAGAAAGGAACCACTTTATTCCCTGCATGTATGCTATAGATCTTTTTTCTTCCAAGGAGAGCACCAAGACTTGCCAGGAACCAGCAGATCTCATGAGAGACATTGGTGGTACTTGGACAAGAGCAGGAACAATGGCAGCCACCCCCTATGTGTACAGAAGGTGGCCGTTAGGGAGTGCTACAAACACGGTGTGGTGCAGCAGTCAGGGTGTGGAGTGTCTGTGTGCAGGGAGAGTGTATCATGAAGGAGTGCAACCCACTGGCTGAGCAGGAGACTCGAAGTGCATGTAACCCAGCATGAAGGGCCCTGGTCAAGAGTGTTCATTCTGCCTGAGTCTCAAGGCCGAATTTTAGAGCGAAGGCTGCCGTTCCACGTGGGGAGTCTGCACCATCTACCCCAGAGGTGGCCAGAGTCTCCACGCAGACAGTTGCTGAAGGGAGAAGCTGCAGTGAAGACCTCAGACTGCAGTAGTGCCTCAGCTCCTGTGGCCTGCAAAGGGTGTCCCCAGGTGGAGGACCTCCTAGCAGGTGGCTGAGCTGCAGGAGGCAGTGAGAAGGCTGCATAGCGTCAGGGAGGCTGAGAAAGGAGTTAGACGGCTGGTTTCAGGCAGTCTCCTGTGTACCCACAGCCATACAGCACGAAACTCCCCCACTGGCACATGCAGAAGGGAGAGGGGCCAGTAACACAGAAGAATAGAAACTTGCAATGGCAAGGACTGGAAGAGGAAAAGATTTTCCCCAAACCTTGAGGTGCCATTGCAGAACCACTTCATCGCTGGAAGCCGAAGAGGAAAAACCCGTCACATCAGGAGAGATGCTGGAGCTGACTAACACAGCTCGGTTTGCTCCTGTAACAACTAGCACAACTAAGAAAAGGCAATGGGTGATGGTAGTAGGCAGCTCTCTTCTGAGATGTACAGAAGCACCCATCTGCTGACATGATGCATTCTCTAGACAGGTGTGTTGCTTAATGGGGGCTTGTATTAGCGATGTCACCAAGAGGCTACCAAGCATCGTACAGCCCACTGACTGTTATGCACTGCTGTTGTTTCATGTGGGCACCAGTGATACAACCAGGAGCAGCCTGAGGAGTATCAAGGACTACAGAGCCCTGGTAACAGCGATAAGGGACTCTGGAGCACAGGTAGTTTTTCCATCGATCCTCCTGGTCAAAGGGAAGGGATTTGAAAGGACCAGTCAAATCTGGAGAATCAGCAAATGGTTACAGGGCTGGTGCCACAGCCAGGGATTCAGCTGCTTAGACCATGGGACTTGCTTTGAGGTCTGTAATCTCACCGGCATTACAGAAATGTGGTGGGATGGCTCCTTTGACTGGATTGTTGGAATTAAAGGATACAGGCTCCTTATGGCTTTTTTGCATCAGTCTTCACCAGCAAGTGCTCTAGCCACACTGCCCAAGTCACAAAAGTCAAAGGCAGGGACCGGGAGAATGTAGAACCACCCACTGTAGGAGAAGAACAGGTTCGAGACTATCTAAGAAACCTAAATGTGCTCAGGTCCATGGGACTGGATAAGATGCATCTGTGGGTCCTGAGGGAACTTGCAGCTGAAGTTGCTAAGCCCCTGTCCATCATGCTTGAGAAATTGGGTCAGGGGAAACACAACCCCAATTTTTAAAAAGGGAAAAAAGGAAGACCAAGGGAACTATGAGCCAGTCAGTCTCCCCTCGGTGCCCAGCAAGATCATGGAGCTGGTAGATCATGGAGCTGGTTCTTCTGGAAACTATGCTAAGGCACACAGCAAATAAGGAGGTGGTTGCTGATAGACTACATGGTTTCACTAAGGGGAAAAAAATGCCAGAACAAATCTGGTGGCCTTCTACAACAGGGTTACAGCATTGGTGCATAAAGAAAGAGCAACTGATGCCATCTACCTGGCTTGTATGCATTGTGACTGAGAATGAAGTCATCAAGAAACAAGTAATAAATGTAATATTTTTTTAAAAAAGTCTTTTATCCTTGCATGCGATATATATCCTTTGATATTTAACTGAGTATACTGCATCTTCTTTTCAACAAAGTCTGTACTTCTAGTCAATACTAAAAGCTAGAGGATGTTTTTTCCAAGTGCTCAGCTGCATTTTTAGGTTTTTGTCCTTGTGGTTGTTTTTTTTTCTGTGCTTGTTTGTTTGTTGTTTATTTGTTGTTGTTTGTTTGCATTGTTTGGGAAAAGCTTAAATTTATATTGGGAAGAAAACAAAGACAAAAAAGATCGTTTGCAATGCTGCTGCATGTCCAGTAGAGGGAATACAGCATAATCAGAAAAGTTGATCAGTCTTTCAGATTGCTATGGAAAAAATAAGTATCTTTTCATCTTAAAATATAGGAAGAAAAAACTAAGAGTGGATGCTGGATTTTTGTCTGTTTTCTACTTGTAAAAATGTTGGAAATACTTCATATTAAGCTATTACAGACATTGAAATGCTTGTTGTCTTGTATATTCTTTTGACTACAAAATGAAATATAAAATACAAATCTAAGCATACTGTTTGGGTTGTTCCTTCATGCCTTTTAACTTTAATGTGTGGAAAAGTATTGTACTAAAACCACTCGTTGAGTTTAGTGAGGACTATATAACAGAAAACAGGATGAGTTATGCTGAAAATGGAACTGCTGGGCTAGAAGAAAATTTGGACTGACCTGAATTAAAGTATACTGGCAAATGAAAATGCAATTCTGTTTAAAAATATGCCAGTGGGAGAAAGTTAGTAGACATAAAATGGTGGAACATCAGTTTCTTCTAGAAATAATTAAATTGTCTTGACCACTAGAATGTTTCTGGGAGTAGGATGAATATAACATAAAATGCAAGGTAATGAACTGGAGAACTAGGGCCCACATCCTTGAAAATATATCTGGGCATCAAAATAGAAGTGCAGCACCACATGCTTGTCCCCAAAACCTGCCAGGTAATATAGCCTGCACTAAGCTAGGGACTCACAGACTTTGTCAAGGAGAGAGGTTTACATGTGTTAGTTGTTAGATGGTGCTGACAGCGTAGCTTGGTGAGGAACTTCCTGGCAGCAGTGTCAGATGGTGTGCAGTCCTTTCCTTCCTTCCAGGTGTTTTTTTTGCCAATATGAGCATTTGTGTGGTAGTGAATTAGATCAGAGAGAGAATCCAGCTCAAAAGCAACAATTTTAAAACTTTTTTTCCTGCCTTTTCTGTATGTATTGTTCATCATTTTCAGTTTCCTGATGGGGTTCTCCAAGTAGCTGCAGAATTGATTGTGCTGGTTCACCTTGGGGGATAGATAGCGCAAGGACAGAAGTGAATGTATAGAATTGCAAGAGTTACCTGTGCAGTATTGTTCTGTGTGTCTGGCTGTAGCTTGTCATCAGTTCATAAGATGCATCTGGCAAAGTTTTTGTGGCAGAGGGTATTGATGCTGGTAAAAATGTCATATAGAATAGTGGTATAGATGTCCTGGTGCTCACATTTAAGAAAGGATGACAGTGAATAGAAAAAAAGATACAGAGAGCCTCAACAGTTCAAGAGATCAGGAGTTTTTTGTTTTTTGTTTTTTTTTTTATGGAAGAGTAGACTTGAAAGGCTTGGGTTATGAAAGTCTAGTGAGAGAGTGGTAGAGAAGGGTTGCTTTTACTGTGTGTGAAAACAGGGCTAAACACAGAGGACAGGCTGTATTTAGGCTGAAAAACAGCTTGGTCAGAACAAATTGCTATAAAGTGAATAAGAATGCATTTAATATGGAAATGTCAAGAAGATTCATAATTAGCTGAAAGAGGTCCTGGAAGAGCTTTTCATTAGGATTTGTGAGGGCAATAAACCTGGCCGCCTGAAGACTGAACTTCAAAATCAACGATGAGGATTATATACAAGGATATGTATGTTGAACTAGAAGTTGCTGTTTCTCCCAGTCTCATGTTCCACTTTTAGAATGTAGTTAAACCCTTGGAAATTTTTAAACGGAGACAAGGTTATCAAGTTTTATATCAATAATAAAACTGTTGGTTGTAGTGGAGCTATAATTTCTCTCCATGTGCCTGAGAGAGTATGAATGGTATTATAAGTGATGTGTGTGTTGAGAGCAGTCCCAGTGATTTCCTCTTCAGCTTGGTAGGTTCTCAGGGCAGAAGAAACAGGGTATTCCCTCTATAAAAGAAACGGGGAAAATGGAAAGACCTGAGTTGTTCTCCATAAAATAGATCCAATCTCTATACCAGGAGATTGGAAAGGTTTTACTGCAAGAACATACATAAAGGGCTGGTGCTTAGGCCAGGGCACAGCTGAGAACAGAATTAGAACTCTGAGCAAAAGCTATGGTAGGACACGGGCTGTTAGTTGTAGTACATGATGGTATCACCATGAAGAGTCTTGATTCTGAGCCTCTGACAGTATATATTGTTTTCCTATAGGGAATTCCAGCTGATAAGTTTTACCTTTCTTCTATCGAGGACACTTTAAAATGCTTTAAAAATCTCTGAAAAACTCCCATCTTTTAGTTTTAATTATTTTTTACTTCTGCATCTTCGCTTGAAGAACAATGGAGAAATGTATTTTAAAATTATGAAAGAAACATCCGTTTTATTATCTTGAATTTGTATGCTGTTTCAAAACTGCATAAGGACCGGTTTGTTCTAAAAATAGCTCCTTTGTTTTAGACCAGGTTATCAAAAATCCTTATGATCAAGAAGGAACACATCAAGCAATTAAGAGAGATGAATACGGAAGCAGAAAAGCTGGTGAGAATTTTCTCTTTTCAGTTCTTAAGTTAGGGTATACTCCAACAGCTAATACAAGTAGATAAAAATTAAAACAGTCTATATAAAATCCATATGTTTTATTGTTTTCTGTAATGTGGTAGGATTCTTATTTTTTAAGACAAGTCAGAGAGGTCAGTTGTTTCAAATAGGATTCCACTTTTAAAGCATTATGCTTTGGAAACATATTAATGTGGACGTCAGGATAGCATTTGCTTCCTTTATGTGTCAGTTGATGTATGTTATGTACTTTGAGGGTTTGGGGGGTCAGTTTATAGAGTAAGGCATTAATCTTAATTTTATTTTGTGGAGGTAGGTATTTATTTATCTTTCTGGACAATAACTCAGTTTAGAGGTTTTTTGTATACATCACTGAGTGCCCTTAGCCTAGATTTCATATTACAATACTAGACCAGCTACAGCATAATTCTCATCAGCAGAACAGTTTTTCTTGCTAGGTTTTATCTAATCATCAATCAGTAAATCCAAAATGATAAGAATGCCTCTTCTACCACCCGTGGCTATCAATCAACTTGAATGTGGAAAGGTGTCAGTCTCAACCGTCTGCCAGCCTCCGTTCTGCCAGTATCTCTACAATGCGCAGAAAGAATGCTAAAGTTTGTGGAGAAGAAAAGGAATCCTTTTTATTTCTTTAAACCAAAAATGCTGTGTTATGTTTTTTTTTGTTTTGTTTTGTTTTTTTAATTTAAAATATTTGAATGTTGAAGACTTTATCATAGTAAGATTTCCCTCTTTGTCCTTTCAGTGATCATTTGCACGTTCTGTTATTCTATTTCCTACTGTCCCAAGGCTGATCTTCAAAACCTTGTTAGTATTTCAGTTATTACATTATCTTTTTGTCTTTTAATTGTGCTTAATAAAAATAATAATTAAAATAGATGCAAAGAGAAGCAAGATTAAAACATGCTATTGCAGCACGTGACTCTGATACTGGAAAAATTACCAGCCCTTCTTAAACTAAAAAGATTTCTGTTCCTACTGAAATATCAGTACTTTTGCAGAGGTAAAGAAATCCATGGAAAGGGCTTTCAGGGCCTTCCTCTGACAAGAAACCCAGATATTAATGTGCCACTCAGCTACTGTTGTAAATTTAAATTTATTGTGGAATAAGAATACCAAGGAAAATGGCAAAATGGAGAGAGTGTTCTAAGAAGCAATAAGGAAGATGATGATAAATTTTAACTCACTTATAGCCTAGATAAGGACTTTGAGATACCTTTCTTATGCTGTTTGCTTTGTAAATAAGTAATCATAACATGCTTTCTTGTCGCTATTTAGAGCTGTCTTGATAAAAATAGAGGACATGATACCTTTCTAGTGGGTCATGTTCTTAGCCTGTCTGTAATACTCTTTGTCCTCTTGGTAATCCCATCTACATTTGTTCTGCTTACCATACACTATCTCTCCGTTAAAAATTATTTTCTTGGATGTTCCTCTTTCCGGCACCAGTCCAATTGAACGTCAGTATCACATCTGAACACGAAAAAAATGGAATCCATTGAGTTCATTCAGGAATAGTTCAATTATCAGACTTTGCTAATCCTTCATAAAATTGTTAGAATAACAGTGTTGTTTGGGGACATTTTTTTTAGTGATTGATCCAACATAGAAGTAAACAGAACTGACCAAAATCAGAAGTGGTACTGAATGAAGGCCGTTATTGTCTGCCAATAACAATAAATTCAAATTTACACGAGGCAGGGAAAGGACAGCTTACTAGCAGTTAAGCATTTTGACATCACTTTACTAATCTCGGTTGCAGGCTATAAACAAGTTACATACCCAAAACAGTAATTACTTTTCTGATAGCCACTTGGAGAAACGAATCTTGCATTCGCAAGTAAAAAGGATGGCTGGTTCATTTTTTCACTTGACCTGCAATGAAGATGAAGTAAAGATGATGCTGGTTGACCAAGAGAAGCATGTAGATGCCCCATGACAGAGATGTTATCTGTTTCCATCAACTGGAAGCCATCCATCTTTTGTCTGTGAGGTCAGCTGTTTGTCAGTGTTTCCAGATCTTGGATCGGTCTTGGATCGTAAATAATGCTGGTGCTGAGAAATATTTCTCTCATCTTCACTAATAGAGAATGCCCTCACCCATTTCTTTCTGATACGGAGTTCACAATTGCCTGTGGCTTTCATGGCTAACCTGTATTAGGCCAGTATGCTCTAGAGGGGGCTGGTCACTGCAGAAGATCTGAAAGTTACAATTATTTACTTATATTCCAGAGTCAGAGGAAGCATATCAAATTTATGCAGGTTTCCTGTTTGCTAGGTGGGTTCTGAAATCATTATGTTAGTTTAAAGCACTGTTAAATTGGTATTCAGACTAGTCAATCCCTGGGCATCATTTCAGAGGCCAAGTTTAAAGGAGAACTTAATCTAAGACTGATAACTCAAACCTTGATTTGGAGTTTCTGACCTGGAGCCTCCTGATGAAGGCTCTTGACATTGAAATTTACCTCATCTCTTGTAAAATCTATGATAGCATTGATTGTATGACATGTCTGTATCTCAGACTTGTGGCTGAGGAACAGTGGGAATGTATCGAACTTATCATGAAAGAGGCCATTTGTAGGGGAAACTTACAATATATTGTATATTTTGTTTCAGTTTCATAAATATTACCGAAGTAACATCAAGATATGCTGGGAAAGCTTTGTGTGTGTGTGTGGTAAATTGTGCTTATCCAAAATACTTATGTTACCAAATGTAAGCTATAGTAACTTTTACTTTTTTGGCAGAACTGTTAGTTGTAACAGAAGGTATGTAGCACTGGAATTGTTCTCAGATGACCACTAACTTACTAGCCAAGCATACCTCTCACCTGCAGTACAGGTGGCTGTGGCCACGTTGCCCTGTACTGTTCTCTTACTGACATGATCATTTTCAGTTCACGCAGTTCTTTCAGTAGAAAGAAGTCATCCCCAGTTCCTGGTGAAATAACTAGGTCAGGTCACAGTTGTCATCTGTAGCATTTAGCACCACAGATTATCACAGCACTTTCTGAAGAGAATAAAAGCATGCTAGTTACTACACAGTTGTCACCCGGAGTTGCAAATAGCATGACTAGGTTTTAAGATTTTGCGTGTTCACACTTTTCTATTGGACACTGGGATTTCAAATATCTCAGTATTATTTTAAAGTGAAAATTCCTTTTGATGAGTTCAAAAGGTATGTATGTAAAGTACTGCATTAATTTTAATATCCTTTTATGTTTTGCACAGAAATCCTATTCTATGCCAATAAGTATTGAGTTTCAGAGGAGATATGCGACTATTGTTCTAGATCTAGAACAACTAAACAAAGACTTAAATAAAGTGTTGCATAAAGTTCAACAGTATTGTTATGAGGTAAGATTTTGCTGGAATCTGTATGTATTTGCTATTTCTGCTTAAACTAAGTTTAAAAAAAAAATATTTCCTGGGCATAGGGCATGGGTGGGGCTCACCTGGAAACAAAACTAGTAGCAGCTCCATCAGTTTCATTCTGTCTCATTTCTCTGTGTTTCTTTTATCAAAATGTGTGCACGTTTATTGATGCCAATGGCTAATATTGAAATAGGCTTCATTTATCTTTATTTTATCTGTATAGCTTGCTCCAGACCAAGGCCTCCAACCTGCAGACCAACCAACAGATCTGAGGCGGAGGTGTGAAGAGGAGGCTCAGGAGATTGTTAGGCAAGCAAATTCCTCAACAACAGGACAGCTTTGTGTTCAAAGCGAAAATTTAACTGATCTTATCTCTAGACTCACAGCAATATTGCTACAGATTAAGGTAAAATGTTTGTAAAAATAGTGTTTCCAATTAGTATTAAAGCTCTGTCGGTTTCTTTGTGCTGAACTGTTAAAACTATTTTTTTTTTCTTCCTACAGTGTCTAGCAGAAGGAGGTGACCTGAATTCCTTTGAATTTAAATCACTAACAGATTCATTAAATGACATCAAGAATTCAATAGATTCCTCAAATATCAGGTATTACTTCTTAAATATATAATTCCTAATTACATGTTTTGTGCCAGCAAGCAATTGTTGCTGTATTTTAGAGGTGAATGTTTATATAAGTTTTAATCTGGTAACTTTTACTGATAGGAATGGTCCAGTTAAAGGGGGCTTCTTAAAGGGAGTGTGAAATTAGCAGTTTTCAGTGAAGTAAACTGAACTTTAAAATAAAAGTGTTAAATTGGTAAAACAACTAAAATGAAGAGCAAGAAAATCATGACAACTAACAAGTTATTTTAGATCACTTTCAGTATAATTTCAGTATTTGTTTTGCAGTGTTAATCAATCTCTCATCTGTAAATATCCAAAGCTGATATATGACACAATTACAGCTTATGACCAGCTTCCATTAGCAGTATTTTAAATGAAGAAACAGAAGAACAGCCATATTGTGCCTGATCAAAGGCTCATCTAATCTAGTATCCATTTTGCAACAGTTGTCAGAAGCAGGTGCCAGAGGAAACATTATAAAAATAGCAAGAATGTGGTGATAGTTTTCCTGAGTATTCTGCAGTCTCCAAGAATTTGTGACCGGGATTTTTTCAATTATATGGCTGCTGAGTTACATAATTTTAAAAAATTACCTAAATGCCCCATGTTTCCTTATGCTCTCCCTATTCATACTGCTAGGTAATAATTGGAGGCTACATGCATTAATTTTTTTTTGCAAAGATAGTAAGATGACCTTGTTGATCTAAAATTAAAAAAATATATAAATGTTTTATAGCACACTTTCATTTTGGTAAAAGCAAAAATAAAATCCAAATATTAGGGAAACTTCTCTGTAATCAACACTGCAAGTCAAAAGTTGGAATGGATCAACTGATAAACACTGCTAAGAAGGTGATGATCTTTTCAGTGTACTTAGCTTGGGTATTTTAACATCTTTTCACTGTGTTCTTGTTTCATTAACTCCAACCATGTTACAGTCATCTTTAAAACACCCAAGTCAGTAAGTTTGATTTCATACAGCTGTTTATACAAGTGCTACTTTCGTAAGTCTTTATTAAGGTGCATGAGTATGTAGTACTCACTCATTTTTTGTAACTTGTAGAAATACTCAGATGTGACTTTTACATAAGAGATTGAATCCTTTTTCCTTTTTTTTTTTTTTTTTTTTTTTCCCTGTAGTTGTTTTCAGAATAATGTGGAGATCCATGTTGCACATATTCAGAGTGGTCTGAGCCAGATGGGAAATCTACATGCCTTTGCAGCTAATAACACCAACAGAGACTGAAAATTTTTCTAAGTGTACAGCAAGTAGTTCTGGAAAATCCTCTTCCTTGACATAGGCTTCACCAAATATCCTAACTGCCAGAAGATAAGGGAAAAGAAAACCTCTCAGAAAGGACCCTTTTAAATATAATATATCTGCTTCTTAAGAAAACCAGCATTACTGGCCAACGTTATGTTAGATTTTTCCGTTTGTTATTCACATACAATAGTTTTGCTAACTGGTAATCTCTTAGTAATTGCATTTATTATAATAAACCTGAAAATGTATTTTCATATAACTTGAACTTAGTTTTAAAAGTTCAAATTAATTCTGCCCCTCTTCTTGGTGGCTCTCCTGGTATGTTAGAAATGATGAAAAGGAAATGATGGCTCATATGAGTTAGCCAGATGGCAGGTCTTTGTTCCTTAAAGCTACACTCCCGTAGGTATCTGAGAGTTGCCATATTACCCTTCAGCTAGTATGGTGACACCACAAGCCGAGTGTTCCTGATCTAAAGAAGCAGCAGTGGGATATGGACAGTGAATGGAAGTTGCAAACTAGAGGATGTTGGGCAGATCTATAGATCAGTCAGCGTCTTATTGAAACTTTTAATTTATCATAACTTATATAAGGAGTCTAATGAAGGAATATAAAAATGTAACATTTCAGAAAGTCGTTTTTTCCCTTTACATGGGGCAAAGGAATTGTTTTAGTTGGCATTTTATATACATGACTGGTTAAACAGTTTTTCCGACTTTTTTTGTTTTGCACAACTTTTGAATTAGATTACTGGTTATCCAACAATATCCAACATATAAATATGAAGATTTTTATAGTGAAATATAACCAGTGAGGTAAACTGCAAAAATAAAAAGTGACAACCTGCCTACGAGTAAATTTTGGAATGTTAATCTTGTAAAAAGTATGTATTGGTTTGTTTAAATAGTCTTGTAAAGCTTCTGTGTAATGAATTGTTTCCAGATACGAATTTTCAAAGATAGGTGTAGAGATGTTTTTCATTCTTTTAGATGCCTCATAAAATGAGGTCTTTTATATGTTAATGTATAAAGAATATGTAAACAGGATTATTTTCAATTTTAAATTTTTGTATAGTTTAAAGATGCTTCTGTATTCTGTGTTGGTATTGTGCCACTGCAAAACTTTAGTGCAGAGTTTATATTTAGCTAAACTTGTTCTGTTCATTAAGAGAAATGCATAAATCTTTTATTCTCAGTGAAATTTGTAACTGAATAAATTGACCTATGAGAGTTGATATATTTCACAAAAATGCAAACATTTGGCAGATGGTTTCAGGTCATTTTTCAACATTTCATTTTCAGAAATTAACTTCTGTTATGGGTTGGAGAACAAGGTGAGTAGCTATTTTAAAAGATACCTACAAGATTTACAAGGGCTATTCCAAGATACTAAGCAGTAATTGTGCTTGAGTTAGCCATGGACATCTACCTCTTGTAATGTAACAGACCATTGTAGTGATACCTGTGATTCCTGTGTTTTGGGATGTTACATCTGCTTGGTAAAGAAGATAGAAAGGTCCCCCAGCCACCACACTTTAAACAAAATGTCAAGGCCTAATTTAAGGCACAAAGGCTTAGCCTGACAGTAGCTAATGTGATCTGCAGCTAACTCAGGGAAAAAGAACCATCCTCTTGCTGTTTACTCCCACCCCTAGACTTGTCATGTGGTACTCATAAAACCTACCAGTGCACCAGATTCAGTTGTGAAACTAGAAAAAAAACTACAGTAATATTTTGTGAACACTCCAAAAGCACATTATTCACATTCAAAGCTAAAGTGCTTTTACAGTGTTCGCAAAATATTATTGTAGTTTTTTTCTAGTTTCACATTAACCTTGGCTTAAGTATTGGGAGTTGAGGCTGTTGTTTGACTGAGCCAGCAGACAGTTTTAGGTGTATTTTTCATTAATTAGGTCATAGATTTACATAATTTTACAAAGCATAATTGTAAAGTAAAGTGAATAACTGACCACAGAGATGAGACATTTTTCATAAATTGCCCTTCAGTCCCATTAGGTCTCTTGTTCCAAACTGTAGCCATGGCTCTCCAGGACCTCACAAGATGGGATGTGACAGGGATTTCCAGCACCTCCGAGGTAAACACTATTCCTGCCACAGGCATGAACACAATTCCCAGCTCACAAGCGCCATAGAGCAAAAATGTAAACTTTTATTTTTTTTTCCTCTCAGAAAGTAATGACAGACCAGCCCCCACCCCTCAGAACCGCGGCTTTCGTTAGCTTTTTGGCTAAGGAAGGTTAAATAGAAATAGGAAACGTGTGAACAGAAAATGTTCAATCCGTGGAAAGATGCCATGGGTGGGTGCAGCCGACCCCTCTCTCCCTTAAATAAATAGGTGAAGTCTGTCACTCCGGAATAAAGTGCAACAGTGGCAGGGCAGGGCACGTTTTCCACTCAGGCAAGGTTTCCACAGGCGCCGAGGGCGTTTTCCTCCCACCCCGAGCCCTGCTCGGAGAAGCCCCCGCTGTCGTCGGCCTCCGAGAGGGGCGAGTACCGCCCGCAGAGGCCTGGCGGGGGCGGGTAGGGGCCGGCGGGCGGCGGCGGCGGCCCCGCGAAGGCGCCCTCGGCCCTGCCGTGCGGCCGCGGAGGACAGCCCTCGAAGTCGGCGCCGGGCGCGAAGGCGGCGGCGGCCCGCGGCCACTCGCGGCCGTCCTCCCGCTGCCGGGCGGCGCCGCACAGCGAGCGGAGCGGCTGCTGCGGGGAGGCGAAGCGGAGCGGGGCGCCGTGGGGTGGCCGCGGGTAGCCCGGCGGCTGGGGGTCGGAGCCGGGGCCAGACCGGGGCGGTCCCCGCTGGCGGCGGGACTTGGCGCGGCGGTTCTGGAACCAGACCTGGGGAGAGAGGACGGCGGTGAGGGCTTGGGGGAGCGGGAGTTGGCGGCGGCGGGCGGGCCGCCTCTCACCTGGATGCGGGACTCGGGGATGTGCGTGGCGTCGGCCAGCTTCTCCCGCAGGTGGATGTCGGGGTACATGGTGTCCTGGAACACCGACTCCAGCGTTTCAAGCTGCGCCGCCGTGAAGCTCGTCCTCTTCCGACGGTGCGCCGCCGGCGCCCCCTCTGCCGGCTCCGCCGCCCCGCGGGGCAGCGCCGTGACGGGAGGCGAGTCCGAGCCGGGCCCCCCAGCGCCCGCACCGCCCGCCGCCGCCTCACAGGGCCACCTCCCCGCCGGGAAGGGCTCCCCGAAGCGCAGCGTGGCCATGGCTGTGAGCCGGGCTGGGCTCGGTGCCCCGCGGGGCTTTATAGCCGGGGGCTGAGGGGCGGGGGGCGGTGGAAGGCGGCCCTGGCCCGGCGGGAGGCAGGTGAGGGGACCGGGCACCGCGCTGGGCTGCCGCGAGGGGATCGCCGACAGCCCTGGGAAGGCTGTGGGGGGAAGAAGGAGCTGACAAGTGGGCTGGGGTGGAAACGGGGTGATGGGGTGCTTCTGGGGCTGCCGGCACCTGGAGCTGGTGCTGGGCTGGATGGGGGCAAAACCGGGATGGATTCCCCCAGAGCGCAGTGTTGTTGGCGTCAGACTTCCTATTAAGACTTTATCGATGTATACTGAATATATACTCAGGAAAGAGTGAGTACCCAGAGCTAATAGACCCATTCCCAACCCATAAATCTGGAAATGGGCTCACTCTTTGATCTCTGCTGTCACCGCTGCAATACCCTGCAGGCCAGAATCGGTTCCCTTGCACTTTATGTACCAGAGGTGTTCCAATAACTGTCAGGTAACGACAGCCAGTACGCTTTCCATGATAGGAAAGGACCAGCGACATTTCTCAGGCTTGAAAGCTTTCATGGATACAAAATACATAGGCCATAAAAAGGAGAAAAGCTTTGTCACAGTAGAAGAGAGACAACTCGTACGTATTGTTTTCTTTTTTCAGTAGGTCACAGAATCACAGAATAGTCTAGGTTGGGAGAGACCTTCAAGATCACTGAGTCCAACCTCTGACACAGTCAGAGTGTCCAACACTAACAAATCTTCCACTAAACCATATCCCTAAGCTCTATATCGAAACATCTTTTAAAGACCTCCAGGGATGGTGACTCAACCACTTCCCTGGGCAGCCTATTCCAGTGCCTAACAACCCTTTCTGTAAAGAAGTTTTTCCTAATATCCAACCTAAACCTCCCCTGATGCAACTTTAGCCCATTCCCCCTCGTCCTGTCACCAGGCACGGGGGAGAACAAACCAACCGCCACCTCGCTACAGCCTCCTTTCAGGTACCTGTAGAGTGCAATAAGGTCACCCCTGAGCCTCCTCTTCTCCAGGCTAAATAGTCCCAGCTCCCTCAGCCAATCCTCTTAAGGCTTGTTCTCCAGACCCTTCACCAGCTTTGTAGCCCTTCTCTGGACTTGCTCAAGCACCTCCATGTCCTTCTTGTAGTGAGGGGCCCAGAACTGAACACAGTACTCGAGGTGCGGCCTCACCAGAGCCAAGTATAGGGGGACAATCGCTTCCCTGGACCTGCTGGCCACGCTGTTTCTTATACAAGCCAGGATGCTGTTAGCCTTCTTGGCTGTCTGAGCACACTGCTGGCTCATATTCAGCCGACTGTCAACTAATATTCCCAGGTCCTTCTCTGCCAGGCAGCTTTCTATGCACACATCTCCCAGCCTGTAGCGGTGCTTGGGATTGTTGTGCCCCAGGTGCAGAACCCGGCACTTGGCCTTGTTGAACTTCATACCGTTGGCCTCGGCCCATCGGTCCAGCCTGTCCAGATCATCTTGCAGAGCCTTCCTACCCTCGAGCAGGTTGACACACGCACCTAACTTGGTGTTGTCTGCAAACTTACTGAGGGTGCACTCGATCCCCTCATCCAGATCATCGATGAAGATGTTAAAGAGGACTGGTCCCAGTACCAAGCCCTGGGGGACTCCACTAGTGACCAGCCTCCAACTGGATTTGACTCCATTCAGTAAGACTCTCTGGGCCCAGCCATCCAGCCAGCTCTTAACCCAACGAAGCGTGCGCCAATCCAAGCCACGAGCAGCCAGTTTCCTGAGGAGAATGCTGTGGGGAACGGTGTCAAATGCCTTACTGGTAGACCACATCCACAGCCTTTCCCTCATCCACTAAGCGTGTCACCTTGTCATAGAAGGAGATCAGGTTTGTCAAGCAGGACCTGCCCTTCATAATCCCATGCTGACTAGGCCTGATCGCCTGCTTGCCCTGCAGGTGCCGCATGATGACGCCCAAGATAATCTGCTCCATGATCTTCCCTGGCACTGATGTTAAACTAACAGACCTATAGTTCCCCGGGTCTACGCTCCGGCCCTTCTTGTAGATGGGCATCACGTTGCTATCCGCCAGTCAAGTGGGACCTCCCCTGATAGCCAGGACTGCCAATAAATGATGGAAAGTGGCTTGGCCAGCTCTTCCGCCAGTTCTCTCAATACCCTCGGGTGGATCCCAAGGCCTTTGGCCTTTCTGATTTTGTCCCTGCACCGCCTCACAACATCCTTGTAGTCCCCTTGAGTGGCCCACCCTCTTTTCCAAAGATTATAAACCCTCTTTTTTCTCCTAAGCTCGAGCCACAACTCTCTGTTCAGCCAGGCCGATCTTCTTCCATGCTGGCTCATCTTTGGGCACGTGGGGACAGACCGCTCGGTCCTGTACAATTAACCGTGGTTGACTGTGGTACCCAGTCAGGAAGTCTGCATTTGGTAGCTCTCTAAAATAGGATGGTACACGTGTGTCACTGTGACTGAATCAATAGGCAAAATGGGTTGGGGTCCTTGATAAAGGATTACAAAAATACAGACTCCAGGGTTTGTAGTTGATGCTGAGTCGCTAAATTACCCACACGCATTTTTAGTATCTTTAGTACACGTTCACAAACGTTAATGGCAAGGAGCTGACACGGCCATGTGAAGGTGCTGTCTGCATCAACTGCTTGCACACCTGTCGTGCTGATTGCTGCCATGCTCCACGCCTGAATTTCCTTTCCTGTTTTGGCTGGCGCTTTGATGCTACTTGTTGATGAGCCTGTGCTGAACACAGAACAGGGGAGCAGAGTGGTTCGGAGTCAAGACCAAAGCCATTGCTCTGAGCATTGCATACGGATTTCCTCTGTAGGGTTCTGGTAGCTGCCCTTCTGCATTTCCCTGGTTTGCAAGGTTTGTAAGCTTGGAGAGAAGCAAGGAAGGTGTCGGTGCTCTAATTCTAAAGGAGCGTGCTACTGGATGGAGAATAAAGTACAAGTCTCTCTGCCTCACAGGAAAGCAGGATGGCACAGAAGGACCCCTCTTTCGTTTTCTCTTGCCAACTTTCTCCCCTCCTAGTGCTCACCGCAGCTCCCACAGAGTTTCATTCCAGCAATATGCTAGAAGGGATGCCTGCCAGGTATCACGGTGTGCCTCCTGCCATGAGAAAAAGCACTCTGTCTAGATTCGGCAATTTCCTTTCCCTGACGAATTTTGCATCCAGCTGTGTCCCTTTAGTCTGACATTTCCAGTGCCTCGTAAGTGCCAGTACCTGCCTGGAGTTGTGCTAGGCAAGGCTTAGAAGTATTTAGGAAGGCATTCAGATGTTTTTCCCCCTCCAGTTCTGCACCCTTGCTTACTTTTGTCCTGGCTATGCAGGAATCTTTGATGTTTCCTTGAGATGCAGAGCTATGGTACAAGCCCAGAAGTGTCTTGCTTTTTTTTTTTTTTTTTTTTTTTAAATTAAAATGGCTAAAATTGAGGTAGCTGAGGGGAAAATTGGCATGGTTTTCACTACCTTGTGTAGATAACAGATTACTGCCAGATTACCGAATGTTTTTAGAGGTTTTCCAGTCCTTCCCAATGTACATACACTAGGATTTATGTTTTTAGACACATCCATGCTTTTAAGTAATATTCTAAGCAATATTAAGTAATATTAATATTAATATTAAGTAATATAAGCATGCAGTCACTGTGATCGCATGCTTATAATTTAAAGTTGTTATTTAGCAGTGTTCGTGCTTCTGGTCCTCACAGCTGCAAAAAGGAAGAGTGAGGAGGTGAGCTGCATGTTGTCCTCACTTTGGGACTGCTTGCAGATGTGTTGAAGCTTATTCTTTAGAAATCCCAGCTGCCTGTCCATCACGGGTGTTCAGCTCCTTGCCAGGGCCCTGGTGGGGTGCTGAGGGCATCCTTGCTGTGTCACCTTCGCTCCTCACAGGACTCCGCACATCATCCTCTGCTCATAGGGGTGCCCCAAAGCAGTGTCAGATCCTGGTGACCCCAGACCCCTGTACAGGACGCTGTTCATGCAAGCCAGTAGTTATCACTGGTTATTTCAGATCACAAAGTAAAGGTCCAGTCTTTCATGCACAGGTCTGCCGTGGTGTTAAAATAAATGTGATAACTGTGATGTGAGCAGCGTGTGTGTCCTTTCTGAAAGATGACTGGCTTGTTTGGCTAGGGTTTGGTAACATGTATGTGTACACAGTATATTAGTCATTGAAAATTAAACCGCTGCTTTTCTTTGTTTTTAGGAGCAAGGAACTCTTTGGTGTCTCCTGACTCAAGCCTTGCATTTAGGAGGGGGATGTGAGTTGATAAAGTAAGCCATTTCCTGGGAGGTGTGAGACGGGACTTCAAGACCTCGCAGTGCCTTTCGTGTATTCCATCCTGAAGAGTCGATAAGAGCTTCAGACACAGAAAAAGCCTCGAAGAAAGCAGCAGTGGGGGAGGCACAAGAGCATCGCAGATGCATATGAAAAGATCAAGGGGCTGCATTTGCTAAGTCCCAACAGGAACAGATTTGGGGTGAGATGTCTAGGTTCAGGGGGGATCCAGACATAGCAAAGAGGCAAAAGTAGAGTATGTCTGATGGCTGGCAGCTGGCTCCCTACCTTCAGAGAGGAAGATCAAGTATTTGGGAGTGGGAAGGAGATAAGAGCAAATGGCAGACGTGGTGTCAGGAAGGGGGAAAGGAAAAGGTAACAGGGCGGATGCTACCCTGAGACAGGTAAGGCTGGTTGGAAGGGGCACGGATATTTAGGGCTGAATTAAGACACTGTGAAACCTGAGCTTGCCTTTGAGCTTGGAGAGACCCTGAGAATGGCAGGTTGCATGTATCTGGCAGTCATTTTGCTTCTGAAGTGAGTGGGCAGTCTCAAAGACTTCCATGGCAGCAAACCTTAGGCTTAAGCAAGTCTTTGTTGCCTTATTTTCTCTGTGCCCTCTCTGGTTTTGTGGAGTGTGATGCTGTGGAAGAGCTTAAAGCATTCATTTAACTGAGTTTCATCCTGTTGCTTTGCTTAATTGCATGATCTGAATGAGGTCTCCGGAAGAGTCATGTCCTATCCTTATGGATATTTTTCTTTAAAGAATTATTTTATAATACTTGTTGATGCAGATGTTTGTATACATACAATTATTGGGTTATCTGAACTCCCAGTAATGTGTAATTAATTCACAGCATGGGCAAGGGAAGAAACTCTTATCTCTGCAGATAAATTAAAAGAAGAAAGGAAGGTGAGAAGGGAAGAGCTAAGGAAAAATAAAGAGACCTATTTACTTCGTTTTTGTACAGTACCCACTTACCTATAGCCAGCCCACTATGGTGCAGCCAGAATATGTACACACAGCAGTGCTGGCAAGGGAAGGCAGGTGATAATGTAGCTGGGGGGGCACGTCTTCTTTAATAGCATTTAATAATAAACAGAAAAGTTCCAATAGTCCCATGTCTACCTTTGTTAGACTGCTTGGTCTTAGCAGTCAGTGTTAAGCCTTTGTTTTCTGCCATTGCTTGGCTGACTCCTAATCTCTCGTCACCCCCTGCATGTGACATGGTCTTCCTCCTACCCCAACTTAAACAAATGACAAACAGAAGATTTCTGTTTCTGTATCACAATATTTGGTATCTTACAGAATCACAGAATTACAGAATAGTCTAGGTTGGAAGAGACCTCCAAGACCACCGAGTCCAACCTCTGACCTAATGCTAACAAGTCCTCACTAAACCATATCCCTAAGCTCTACATCTAAACGTCTTTTAAAGACCTCCAGGGATGGTGACTCAACCACTTCCCTGGGCAGCCTATTCCAGTGCCTAACAACCCTTTCTGTAAAGAAGTTTTTCCTAATATCCAACCTAAACCTCCCCTGATGCAACTTTAGCCCATTCCCCCTCGTCCTGTCACCAGGCACGGGGGAGAACAAACCAACTGCCACCTCGCTACAGCCTCCTTTCAGGCACCTGTAGAGTGCAATAAGGTCACCCCTGAGCCTCCTCTTCTCTCTGGGCCCGGCCACCCAGCCAGCTCTTAACCCAACGAAGTGTGTGCCAGTGCCTGAACTGCTGAAATTAGTAGATTTTATAAGAACCTCAATTATTTTTCATCTTTTTTTTTTTTAAAAAAAAAAAAAAAAAAAAAAAAAAAAACTAATGTATTACGGTTATTGAGAAAATAATCTGAATGTGAAGCAAATTGTGCTCAGATGGTTCAAAGCCAGAAGGCAACGGAGAGACAGAACTTCCCTGGTAAGGTCAGATGCCTGCAGGCAATGTAAACACAGAGCCACTTTCTTTCTCTGCCCCTGGCTACCCTGGTGCTGTTAAACCCCACGAGTGTTCACCTCTGAGTGCACTGCAGGTTTCTTCAGCTGGCTGCCCTGCATGTCCCTTCTGTGACTCAGGCGTGTGCTTGGTACATGCTGAGGTTGGTGCTCAGGCTTCGGTCTCATCATTCATTCTAAATGTTTCCCAACTTCTTTTCTGGTTAGTTTTAGAGACAAGAAGCTATTGGTCTCAAGTGTTTTGGCATTTGCAACAAAGTCATTTTGTTTTGCAGTGGGCTTTTTTTACTGGGGTGTTTGGGTGTTTTATTTCAAAGATACTCAGCCCCCTGTACAGTCTGGAAGATTTTCAGCTTTCTCACTGAGGTGGAAGGGGGAAGTTCCACCTGAGCTGAGGATTTGCAGCTGATCATTAAGTCAGCAGTTTCTGGTGATCAGAGCTGGGGAGTACTGTGGTTATTGTGCCATTTAATAAAGTAATTCTCTTCCATGCATTAATTTACTCATATTCCTTTGCTATTTAAAATTGTACTGAAGAAGAGACAGAGAAAGAAAATGCCACATAACAAACGCAGTTGGCATTATTTTTGTGGGCTATCCTGATTTTTGTAAGCCCACGGCATGATTTTCTGGTGTCTGGATTACACTGAAGCTTTGCATGCTTGCATAGAAAAGCACCCCATCTTCCTCCCCGCCTGTCCTCTCTCCCTGCCCCAGCAACCCCAGATAAGCAGACTCACACCATCCTGCGTGCTGCCCTGCTCCTCTCTGCAAACACGGGCATGTCCCAGCTGCCTCCTCCCAGGCACTGTCCCTGCCTGGTGCCCCCAGCCGGTGCACCCTGGCCGGTGCCCCCAGCGCCTGCCTTGTGCAGCTGTTACCCCAGACCGTCACAATGCTTCGTATTCCCTCTCACCCATTTTACACCGTAGCTCTTTTTCTTCCCCATTATTCAAACTCGGCTCCTTTGCTTTGCTTTCTGGCAGAGTTATTTCTCTGTTTGACTTTGGCCCCATTTATCAAGTGCACACTCTTGTCACCTCTTTATTCTAATCCTCTCCTTGTCAGAAAGTCTTCCTCTTTCCTTTTCATTGGTAGTTTTCTCTCTTTCTCCATTATCTTTTAGTCCCGTAGATTCTTTCTCCTCTCTTTTGCATTTGACCAAGCTTGTCTTATCAGTATTACATTTTTTTTTTTTTTTCCAGACTTTTCTCCTTGACAGGTTTTCTTCCCCATCCCCTGGAAGTTTCTCCATGCCATGGGACATAAGCCAAAGAGCAAATGTGTGTGTTATTCTAAGAGACAGCTGCAGTCCCAGACGGAGGGTGACTCCAGGCAGTGGTGATCACAGCAGCTCCCTACTGCCATCTTAGCCAGGCTTTGTACCCTTAGGAAATCACATTTTCCCTCTTCTGCAATCATATCTTCATTACCTGGCAGGTTGTCCTAAGGTCTTAGAGGTAAGAGGGTGCAAGGGAGTGGTGAGTTTGCTGCAAGACTGTTCAAAAGACGGGTTGTGGTGGGCACTCAGGTGGGCAGCCGAGCTCCACCACAACCGCTTCTCACTCCCCTTCCTCAAAGGGAAAGGGGAAGAAAATAAGATGAAAAATGCTCAAGGGTTGAGATAAGGACAGGGAGATCACTCAACAATTACTGTCACAGGCAAAACAGACTCAGCATGGGGGCAGCAGCGGGTCCCTTTGGAGCCAGCTGAAACTGGCCTTTATCTACCATGGGGCAGCTTCTGGATTCTTCTCACAGAAGCCACCCCTGCAGCCCCTGTTACCACAGCCTTGCCACGTAAACCCACTACAAGGGTACACACACACCGTTGTGTGTGTTTCTATTTGCAGTGCCACCATGACTGTCATCTTTTGTCAATACACTCAGCCATCATTGCCTCAAGCATGAGCACAAAGTCGTTATGACAGCGGCTGGATACTGCAAAACTGGGTACAATGTCACATCAATCGTTTTTTTTAAAAAAAGGCAAAAGATAAGGAGATGCCTTGGAATAATCTCTCTTGGTTGAACTGTCGCTCAAGGGAAGGTGCATGGCGTGCTAGCAGAGGCACACAGTGCTGTTCCCAGGAGAGATCCCTGTTCCAGAACAGGGATGGTGCCTCCTTCCTGCTCTCCAGGTCTTGTCCTAGTGCTGTTCACCAGGTGTGCAACAATGCAGCTTCACCGGATTCTTTTTGGCTAGCCAACGTGAAAAAGCTGTTTTCAGGCATTAATTTTGTTTAGGACCATGTAAAACACGTATGCACAAAGAGCTTTAGGAGATGAGGTCACTGCAGGTCTGCCTGACTTCTTTTCTCTGCTCGTGTTTCCCACAATCAGTTTTCAAACTCTTGCCAGCATCCTCAGCAGGTGCAGAAACCATGGACCACATCACACAGCTATTCACTTTTTCTTCACAACAGGAGAATGCCTCCTGTGAAGCACAGTGAAGGAACGCTTAGAGGCAGCACTGGTAGCATCGTGGGGGACATTGCAGAGCACCGGTCTCAATTGCCCTGCACAAAGTACACCCAGGCAACACCAGCTAGGCAGCAATTCACATACTTCAGGTAGAATTTTTTTGTATGTGTGACTTCAGCTCCACAGGCTGGCAGCATTCAGGCCCCTGAAGGGGCTTTGATGTGTGATGCTCCTCACCAATGTTTTTCACTGCACAGCTACTGTTACCCAGCTTCTAGCAGCACCACAGTGGCACCCAGTGTAAAAGCAGCAACGGTGATTTTAGAGGTTTCATTGTCACTGTTCTCCAGAGGCGTTTGGTCTTTCTAGAGCACTTCTTGTAATGGGTGCAGGGAAAAGGAAGAAAACAAACCCAATGCTTTTCTGCCTTTCTGGCATTTCATTGCTTCCGATGTCCCTCTCTCCTCCCAGCAATGCATGGCTTTAAGGCTGCATAGGCCGGGTAGAATATATGTTAGAGTGAGACTCTATTTAGCCATGATGTCAACTGCAGCTAACTATAAAAAGATCAGTAATGCTCTTTGGAAGTGTAACAGCTGCTGCTCTACACCCTCTCTTCTGTATTAACAGTCTGCCCTATTTTGTGTGCACACAACAAAAATAAAATATTATAGCAATCATCTTGTTATATAGTTCAAGGAATGTGGGACAAAAACTCCCCAGAAACTAGGAGGGATTCAGGGTTAGCTGAACTGGGTAATTTTACACAGTTTGTTAACAAAAAGGTAATTTTATCCTGAGTTGCAATATAGCCTGACTTTAACTTAGCACTTGGCTACATGCTGTTAGCAGCTCCTACACAGTGACAATACACCAGCAAAGCTTTTCTTTGGGCAGTTTTGCTGGACGATACTCACATACAGTTAGGTCAGTTAGGTATAAAGGCATAGAGGTATGCTCTAGCAATACAAGAAGCAGAGCATCGCTCCCGTGGTTTGGTCAGCCACGTCAGGCTGGGTTTGCCGTGGCACAGACAGCGAGGTGCCACCACTCAGGCAGACAGAAAGCCCCAGGCTGCCTCACAGTGCAGAGCAGCTTGCGGGTCCCTTCTGCATCCTCAAGGAGACAAACCAGTGCAGAGGAGCCAGGCTGTTGTACCCGGGTTGATTTTGTTTGTTTTGTAGTGCAGATAGGGTCTTTGTAGTGGGGGTGAGGAACTACCTGTTTGTAAGTGACATGTAAAGTCCTTTGACACGGGTCTGAAGTGGCGGGAGCTCACCAGTCTGGGAGGAAATGATCAGCCCCAAACACAACTGTTACCGAAGGTGACAGGGCAGTTAGGCAATGTGAGGAGTGATTTTGCATCAGACAGAGCCACTGGGCTGGAAACACGCATACCATAGGACAGGCCCTTCTGTGTCTCTGAGCTCTGACTTGTCTCACTGAGCCATCTTGGCACCCAGTTCCCATGCAGGAATATTTCACAGGCACCCAGAAATGAAAGCAAGCAGCCTGAAGTCACAAAGGAAGTTTGGGACTGAGCTGAGGAGCAGCCCCAGTGCCAATGCTCCTTCCTGGCTCTGTTGTAAAACCCTGGGGGCTCCCCCACTTTCACTCATCTTTTCTCTGTTCTGCAGGTGTGAGCAGTGTCTAGTAGCTCAAGTCCCACTTGCGTGCAGGCTAGAGAAAAACAGGCCCTCCCTAGCTGTTGTCCAGCAGGTGTGCCACACGATGGCCCTGTGGATTACGGGGGGCTAGCAGAGGCTGCTCGAAGCAGAAGGACTCCTGTGGTTTGGGATTTGCCTTTACTTCATCACTGCACCGGTGCAAGGGACAGGTAGCACAATGGGGCACCACCAGCCCTTGATTGCTTTTCTCTGGAAACCGCTCATCAAAAAGGATCACTGGGGCTCTGCTTCTTTTTTGTGTGAACCTTATAGAGCCCAATACCCCAGTTCATGATGTGGCATACAAATTCTTTTAAGGAACAGCTGCTAAATGCAAAATCAACAGAGTAAAGAGCTGGGGGAACTAGTTCCTTGTATGTACAAATGCACATGCAAGCACACACCGTATGGTTGTTTGAATAAAGTCATGCTGAAGAAGGGTGACACGTCAACAGAAATGAATTTGCATGCTACAGCATGTAGCAATATGCTGTCAGGTAAGAATCGGCACATTTTTGTGTCAAGTCATGTATACATCATGATATTTGGGGTGGAGGGACAAGCTGAGTTGCTGTGGAATTTAAGGTTGTGTTTTTTGAATGGCAGTTAGAAAACAGGATACTGGAAATTCTTGAACATTCAGTAACTCCCCAGCCAGAGCTTTTATTTATCCTCTAATACTCCACACATTAAGACTTTATTATATCCCATGATAACTAAGAGTTAATTTCATTAGATAATGAAGCATTAGCAGTCTACTTTCTAAATAGGGATGCCTGAGACTGTTTGCAAAGTTTTTGATTACCTTTGTCTGAGTCCTTGTGACAACTAAGTGGCTTCCACACTTCTAGAATTGAGACTGGTAAATCATTGGCTGTGCGCCTATTTGTTCAAAGAAGAAAAGAAAATAGTATGCAATCCTACACTGCGGACAGGACGAATCTGTCTTTCTCATACAATAGCCACAGAAACCTCAGGTGCCTGCTATCCTGATTCCGTGGATATGATTTTTCACAGTGACCAGTGTGCCCCTGGAGGGGGGAGGGGAGGAGGGGGGAAGGCATTTTCTCTAAAAGCAGGTATATTCCTTCTAATGTACTTTACAAATTTGGAAAACAAGATATTTTAAAACAAACAGTATTTGGATACTTTTGCAATTAGTGTGTTGCTAAAGCTTACATCTTGTTTCTTTTTCTTCTGGTTAGAAAAATTTTCTTCTCTAGGCCTTCAGGACCTGTGTTTGCGATTGCTGCAGCCCAGATGCTGAATAAAACACTTCAGATACTTCTCTCCTGGGAATACAGTTCAGAAATCTACCCGGTGAGATGTAATCACCTTGAATAAGCTTTTCTTTTGTAAACTTGTTTAAGCTTTTCCTTTGTAAACTTATTTTCTATTTCTTGCCCTGTTCTTCCCTCATAAAACTCTGCCAATGCCAGCCATCCCAGACCCTGTTACATGGCTACATGTAACTACCGTTACATGTAACAGTGTAGTTACATGTAGCCATGTAACTACATGTGGATGACTCCATGACTACACTGAATTGTTTGTTACTATGTCCTTCCCCTCCACATACGAAGAGTCCATTTTCTTGCAGAAAAGCATACAAAAGGAAGAGGGTTCAACATATCTATATTTAAGAGGAAAAATGTATGATCTGTTCATTAGTGATTCCTCTCAAGCATCAGCAAGATACGGGCCAGAAGGTATGTAAATAAATATTTTAAACCAAAAGTGCTGCTTCAGGTGACAGATGTACTCGATGTGCCAGTCTTGACTTTAGGCTTGAAGAAGAATGAGGGTTTGGCAGTTTTAGGAATTCCTGCCTACCATTTAACTCATTCACACTCCTCTCTTTGCAGCCTTGACAATTGTATTGACTCAGTTTTTTATGGGACTGGGATGTGAACTCGATCTTGGAATAAAGCTGCTTTAAAACAACAACAACAAACAACAACAACAAAACAGGGAGGTGAGGAGGGAAGAAAGAAGGGAGGCTGTATTTCACTAAGATCCATCACTGCCTTCTGCAGTGATGGGAAGAGGAGCCACCATCTCTCACTTCTGAACGCCAAGAGAAGGTACAGTTACTAGTGCAGCCTGTAAACAAACTTAGATTGGTGATACTGCCTTGTACAAAAGGGTCCTGCATTACTCTTGTAAGAGATGATGCTATTGCTTGCCTTCTTTGAGGGCATCCTACTCACACATACAGAAAATGGGAAGCCCCATCTCAGTAATCTGTCCAGTGCTGTCAGTTAAGAAACTAGAGTGAGGAGGTTTTAGCTCATTTCCATCTTTGTTCAGTAACTTTGCTCTCCATAATCTACTCTGATTTTATTTTCCAGGGTGAGAAATAAAATTTTAAAAAATGAGGAAACTACGCCAAACACTCTCGCCAGTTTTATGGGACTTGGGTTATCTTCAGCAGTTCTGCTGTGCAGATTTCAATCTACGGTTGTTGTCTCTGTGAACAACTTCCCAGGTCCATAAAAGACATAACGGGTTGGAAGTCAATAGATTTAGATCTGCGTCTCCACTAGCAGTCCACAAATCAGAAGAGGCTGAAATTGCCTGCTGTAGTGCAACTCTACTAGCACAGAATGAAGGAGATAAAAATACACTTCTTGCACTGAAAATATGTTTGTTAGAGCAGAAGAGCACAGGTAGGAAAGCAAACTATCTAGTGTAACAGCAGGATAGCTGACTTGATACAGCTACTTGTTAAGGTGCAGTCCAGTATTACAGCTGTGCTATCTATGAGCTATTTGCTGTCCTTGTTGCCCATGTACATTACTTTCCTTACACTGCATCTAGTGCCTGTGTGGCCACAGGGCAATTTTGTTCATCTGACTGCTAACAGCAGAAAACTAACTGAGCCATAAAAATGAATAGTTTTTGTCTAGACCAGCCAGCTCAATCAACTCACACAGGAGTTGCTCCATAGCTAGATTGAGCGCACGAAAGAGGGACGGATGGCACAGTTAGGAGAATAGTAAAACCACCACTATTTAGCATTAGCTCGCAGCTCTAACTGCAAGCTGTCCATAAAAGGACAACCTGCTCCCATCTTCTTTTCCCTGCTCCCAGTGGCATGCTCCTGCCACCTCCAGTGCTTGTTTGACCCCTCAGCGAACTAGGCCTGCTCTCTAAGCCAGCAAGAAACTAACCCAGCACCTAGAAAGCAAATAGTTTTCTGCCTGCTTAATTAATTGAAGGAAAGATGTGGGATGAGCATAAAAGCTGGTACAAGGATGCTGAAGGGACTGTGTGGTGTGCTGTGTGGCTTGGAGGAGTCTAGGGTGGCTCCTTATGACAGCAGCCATTTCATGAAAACTCATTCTTAATTTAACCCAAAGCAGGAAAAAAAAAAAAAAAAAAAAAGGAAATTAAAAAGAGAGCCACAGCTGAGCAGATTCTTCATTGAAAAGTGTGCACCTGATAATTAGTTGAAGAAGGACAGGTTTAATGCATGCTTTTGAAACGTATGTTATCCTCCTGACTGCTGAATGGAAGAGACTGACATGAATAGCACTGCGTGTTGCACTGTGGTGGTTTTACTGTGCTGGGCACCAGCTGAGCACCACAACTGCTCTCTCACTGCCCCTCCTCAGATGAGGAGGGGAAGAAGTAAAGGAAAGAACAATTCACGGGTTGAGATAAGGATAATTTAATTAAAGGGAAAAATATATATATATTAAGGAAATATTATTAACAATTCAACTAAAGAGAAAAAGGGAAAGGGGAAAGGGGAAAGGGGAAAGGGAGGGGGAAAGGGAACAACAAAACAAAACAAGTAAAGGCTATGTAGAAGTGCAGAGGAAAGAAATGATTCTCTGCTTCCCACAAATGAGCGATGCCTGACCACGTCCTTGAAGCAGGGCCTCAAAGCACATAGCCGGTGTTCGCCAGGACAGACATTTTCTCAACGAAAGCCCACCCCTCCCCTCTTCCTCCTTTTTCCACCTTTTATTGCTGAGTGTGACATCATATGGTATGGAATATCTCTTTGGTTGGTTTAGGTCAGCTGCCCTGGTGATGTTTCTTTCTCACTTTTTTGTCCACCCCCCAGGAGGGTTGGAGGAAGTCCTGATACTGTGCCAGCACTTCTCAGCAGCAGACACAACACTAGTGTGTAACACTGCTGTTCTAGCTACAAGTGCAGAGCGTGGCACTGTATGGGCTGCTGCAGGGAAAGTTAACATCCCAGCCAGACCCAGTACATGCACACACAGCCTCACTCTTCCCCAGACACAGGCAGGAGGGTCAGCACATAGTTTTGCAACAAAGGCACTTTGCTGCCTATTATTTCCTGTGCTATTGGGTGGGTTGGAGGCTCAAAGGCAGATACAGTTCATTTAAAAATAAATCCAAAAGGAAAGGACATGGGAGAGAAGAAGCTGGTACAACAGCAAAGCGCAGAGGAGGATATACCTGGAACATCAGGAGAACTCAGGGTAGGGTTTTACTGGCTCTGCAGGAGTCCCCCACTGGGAACACGTGCTAGCTGGGTTTAGGCGCTGACTCAGAGGTCAGTACCCTCCTGGAGGTGTTTTAGAAGAGCACTGAGAGCTGCTCTGAACTTACATGGGTGGAAATCATTTTTCTGGTTGTTGATTCACAGATTTTTCTGGGCAGGCAGCCAAAAATGCAATTGCTAATAGTCCTCTCTACTGTAAAATGAGTTTATTAGAGGAGTTGGTTAAATTCAGGAAGTGCTCAAATTCCTGGCCATATCTCATTTAGCAAAGACTGTGATAACAGCGCTGTACTTCTCTCAGCAAGTGCCTGCAAAAGGCGTGATCAGTTACTCTACTGCTAGAAAGATAGAAAGATAGAATTGTATCAGCATAAGATATATTAAACTGCTATAGTTTATTTTATCAGACTGAGCTGTTCTTTTATGATCGCCATTGTTTGTTATAACTGCATCCTCCTAAAGGATGTTTGCGTTCTGTCAAAATGGCAATATTGTGTGAAGACGGACTTTAGCACGTGTATTTTTCCTCATGAGTCTCTCTAGCACTCTGTCAATTAAACCTGTTTTCAGCAGTTTGCTGACTGCTAAAAAGGTATTGCCAGACCCTACATCTGATTAACGGTTATTCTGCAGCTCATGTAATAATTTAAAGAAGTCGGTGTGCATGTCACCATAAATTACTACATAAATGCAAGGCAGCAGCACAGTGAACTGTTACCTTCAAAGAAGAGACAAGTATTATCCACCCTGCTGCAAAGAGGTCCCAGAAGGGACCAGAATATGTTTTCAAGACTGCAACTGTACTGCAGACTTTCAGAGTTGTCTAACAGGATGTCAAACACACAGCACTGTTTGTTCTTGTGTGCAAGGCAAGATTAGACCATGCTTTTTTTTTCCTTTTAAGAGGAGACCTCTTAAAGGAAAAATAAAAGAGTATTGTGGTTATTGTCAGGCATCAACCCAAATTACATATGGGTTTCTACTCAAAAAATAACCTTTTTTTTTTTTTTTTTTTTTTTTTTAACCTTTCTGGAGATTTCATTATTTCTTCATGAATCTGAAACTATTCGTTCTGGAGGTGACAATGGTGGAGGTCTTGCAAAAACAGATTCACAGTGTTCTCTTGCTTAACTTAAAAGTAGAAGCATAAGTTAGTTATCATAAGAAGAGTTATATGTGTTTAGAACAGCTCAGAGTTCCTGAGAAGATCCACTGCTTTTTGCACATGCAGTAGGATCATGCTGGGCTCCTTTACTTCAGGAAAACCAATAAGCCACTAAGAAAAAACAGCTCAGTGGTGGATGAGGCTGAGTGGTCACTAGAGCAGGCAATACTGGCAGATACACTGCATTTTTCCTCTGACAAAGTGACAAAGATGTTTTCAAACAGGCTTAAAAAAAAAAAAAAAAAAAAAAAAAAAAAAAAAAAAAAAAAAAAAAAACTGACATTTTCAAAACTGACATTTTCTGGAAAAAATTAAAACATGATATCACAGAATCATAGAATGGTTTGGGTTGGAAAGGACCGCTAAAGATCATCTAGTTCCAATCCCCAGCTGCCACATCTTGGGGAATTTAACCCTATTGATCTGATCATCTTCCCAAAGATAGACATAACCCTCCCTTCCAGGCAGCCCACTTTGGGAGCATAGTCCCAAACTACGGGAGCTCTGGGCTGGTATGACAACAGTAGGGCTGGGAACAATGTTGATATTGTTGTTATTTAATGTAGCCATTCCTGCAAAGCTGATAACAATATTTTCATAGTGAATGATTTACATTTCTGAGCCTCTCACACAGTGCCAGATCTAACTGCTCAGAGATGTTCATTTAAGATAACCAAATATTTAGCAGCCCTTGCTCTAGCAAACAACACAGCAGGCAACATTTTACAAAGCAAGGCTCCTTCCCCAGCTAGAAGTCACTGGTGCCAGTGGGACTCCTTTAAAGCACAGCCCCAGTGGCCAGGAACACACGTTTCACCCATGGGCACCTTGGGAAGAAGGACTAGTGATGGTCTTGCTCCTTGTGAGTACCAGGAAGAGTTAGTTTGAGTCAGACTTGTGCCCCATGAATATTTTAATGGTTTACTGTACAGTTGCAAATGCTGATATTTTTCACTGTTAAACATTTACCAGCTTCAATTAAATAATTGATTTATTCTACAAAAAGTTTCTAGGACTGTGTTTCCTAGCAGAGGCCACTGTTGCTGGACTAGACTACCACTGGGACTCAAATTTCTTCTGTATTTCATTTGCCATGCATAACCAGCTTTTACAAGAAATAAATTATTTACTGGCTGAACATAGCATCTTCATCTTAACCATGAATTAAGCTAATGATTTTCTCAAAGATATAAATTACTGGGAACTCTGAGAAAATATTTCTTCATCTGTTATTACATTTTTCCAGACAGGATTTCCTGATTCTCAACCTGCATTTTTTTTCCAGTATATCACAGTTCTTCCCCCTCCTGCACCTGATCAGGCACTCAGACTCTCTGCTAGTTGCATATCACGGCATTTATACTGATGCTGCATATCTGTCTTTGTAAATAGGACTCAGAAACTGTGTGAAACAGAGGAGAGCAATGTAGCAGGTCTATTCCACGCTCACCAGATAGCTGTGCTAGGGGTAGGGCAGGCAGGGAGCCGCTGAGGGCAAATCTCTGCTGCTGGCAGGAGAAGAGAGGAATCGTCACAGGTTTGCTAAATGTACCAAACATTTGCTACAGGAGAGATCCTGCTAGGAGACAAATCAGTTTTCTGTGATTATTCTCCAAATGAGCTTGTCAAGCAAGATGCTTGTGGATTTAGCTTGCATTTAGCTTGGCCTCCAAACATGAAGGCAAACTAAGGGGCTGTCGAGTTTCAAGCAGCTCCTAGCATGAAGCAGAAACACCTCTGGTTTTGCTAGTATATAAAACGAAAATAAATATTTCCTTCAGTTTGGGTGAAACATAGCAAAACCCTGTAGGGATCATTAAGGAAATCTGTTTCTTTTACTTGAAGGATGAATTTAGGATAAAGAACTCAAAGCTTCTTAAAGCAGAAATTTTAAGATTAATCTCACTATAGATTAAAATGCAAAAATAATGCAAAATAAAATATTTATGAAGTACAAACTCTGCAAACCAAGCAGGAAACGTGTCAGACCAAAACTTTGAAAACAGATATTTTAATACGAATAATTTTACAGATGAACTAATAAATCTTAAAGTGAAGCCAGAGCTGATACTGAAATGGCAGACTTTGTAAAGCAGGGTGCAGGCACGAGAAGATAAAATTATCTGTGCTGCTGATAGGCTGGTACATAAGATAGCAGCAGAGTCAGTACAGGGAACTGCATGCCCTGGAAAGCAAAAATCATCGGAAGAGAATCATACAACCTTGTTTTGTTAGGATAAAGCAAACAGCATGGTGTTGTGATCCTTAACCAAAAGGAAAACAAAACAAAACCTACAAAGGATTTCTGATTGGTTGTAAAATATAAACTGAAGCTTAGATCAGTCATCATCTGAGTTAAATTCTGCCTTTCTCTACACGCTTTTCTAATAAAGTGCCCTGTTTGGCATTCACTCGTTCAAGAAATACCGCCTGGAAATTAAGTGAATACAACTCTACATTTCTTCTCACTTTCATCCAAAGGCTTCAGAACACTTTATTAGGATTTTATAAAATCTCTTCAGCATTTCTGAGCAATCAGCAGGTGGATATAAAGCTGCCTTGAACGAAGATAAAACCCCGGGCAGCACGAGCAGCTTTGTGACACACAATCTAGGAAATTGGTGGCAGCCCAGCAAAGACCTGTGGATCGGGGGGCTCCTGAATGTGGAGTCGTGTGCTTTCCTCTCGTGTTTGGTTCTCCCTGTGGTGATTTCACTAAACACCGGGCATGGACAGCGTGTTCCACATTTTGGTGAGAAACGTGACCAAGGCTTTCGGTAAGCCCTGTGACGGACGGCTCGCACTGGGGACAGAGGCGCACGGGGCCGTCCGGTGGTGCAGCACGGGGTTAGCTAGCAGCGTTAGGACGAACAGCGCCTCACAGCCACGGGTCACGCGGCTGAAGGCCGCCATCCCCGCCCGCCTCCTTCCTTCCCCTCAGGTGTCGCGCGGGGGCGGCCGCTGGCGAAGGGCGGCCCCGGAAGATCCGGGTCGGAGGGGACGGGAAGTCGGGACGTGGCCGCCGCAGCGGAGCCGGAGAATGGCGGCGGCGCTGGGCTCGGGCCGCCTGGAGGTGTCCGTGGACGGGCTGACGCTCAGCCCCAACGCTGAGGCGCCGCCGCCGCCGTGCGAAGCCAGGCCGGGGCAGGGCGAGCCGGCCGCGGGGAGGAGCCGAGCGGGGCCCGGCTGCCAGGGCCAGGCGGAGGCCGGCGGGGAGGAGACGGCGCTGAGCCCGGAGCGGCGCTGGGGCTTCGCGCTGGAGGAGCTGTACGGGCTGGCGCTGCGCTTCTTCAAGGGTAGGCACCGGGAAGGGAGGCGAGGCCGGGCGGGGGGTCCCCGGGGGCGCAGGGCGGGCGGCGCCGGGCTGAGGTGCTGGGGGGGGGGAGTGTTCGTGCCGGGTTAAACACGGGGCAGAAAGGAGCCCAGCGATCGTGTTTGGCCCTGCAGGGAGCCGGAGGCAGCTCGCCGCGCTGGGTTTTGTCGAGAGGAAGGCAGTTGTGTTCGAGGAAGAGAGGCATCCCCTGTGCTGCCAGGTTGTGCTGCAGCCTTTGAGCACCTCATCTCTGTGTCACTGCTAGCCTTGGTCTGCAGCAGCTTGATTAAGGACACGGGATAGTAAAGTGCTTGTGTTAAAGACGATTTTACTCTGTGCTTGTAAAAGTTGGTCTGGTGGGGGTCTGCTGGGAGGTGACCTGCGGCAGAGCTGCCTCTTCAGAGGGCGAGTGTGCCAGCAGGTGGAAGGCTGGGAGGACAATCATTGTCTTTTTTCTCCACTTTGGCTGACTTACACTCCAATAGCTGTTAGCATGTAAAGCTGTAAGCAGCGTTCTGAGTCCTGGCCCTGTTCTTATTTACTCTCACAAAGCATTTTTTAATTTAAAGTCTAACAGATTATTATTATTATTATTATTATTGTTATTTTGTAAGAATCCCTGAATCATAAAGGTCTCGGTTTTCTGTGCCAGAAGCTGCTGCCACCACGGATCAGGCAGGGAGCACTGTAATTTCTGTCTTTTGCCGCTCTGTATGAGCTGCCTGGGAGGGTTGTAGTTTCTTAATGAGTGTTTGTTTTTAAAAAGTGATGCACAAAAATGGTTCTGGAGTAACAAATTCTTCATCTCAGTCAACTGTGATTTCATTTTGTCTTTGGTTTAATATCCTGCTGAAACCGGTATCGACAGTATAGAAATTCCATGCTGTGCTTGGGCTTACCTTGTGCGTGTCTATTGTGTCTCATCTTTAAGTACTCATCCTTTGCGTTTAACTCCTTCTGAATGGCTAGAATTCTTGCTTCTAGGTTGTAGATCTTTGTGTTGCATTTCGTTTTGTCTCAGTTTCTTTGTTGCCATCCTCTTGTTAAAAGCTCAGCTGCAATTTATTGCTGCTCTTTAGCCCTCCGCAATTTCTTGCAATGCACAATTTCGTTCATAAGAGAACTTCCCAACTTGTATGAAGCTGTCAGACTTTCCAAACAAAGACCTTGCTCCTTTGGCCTTATGGCTAGAATAAGTCATGCGAAGTTATTGCCTCTATCTTCATGTGATTATTTTATTATTTCTTTTTTTTTGCTGAAACTGGTGTAACACGAGGGTTTTTATTTATAGATGTGATGCTGAGCTACAGGAGCTTGTAATACTCAGATTACTGATTCTGCTAGCTTGTTCTATATCTGTATGACTCTGAAAGCAATTGGCCTTGTTTCCAAATTATTTTATC
This sequence comes from Nettapus auritus, assembly GCA_011076525.1. NCBI lineage: Eukaryota > Metazoa > Chordata > Aves > Anseriformes > Anatidae > Nettapus > Nettapus auritus. Next base: position 17,542,389 of record CM021767.1, read on the forward strand.
TGCTGTCAAAACAATGGTGGGAGTGGGCAGCCTTGTAGATGCTGAGGAACAAATTCAGATTCCTCCTTTCCTTCAGGAAGGAACACACTTGGGATCTGAAAGTTGATGGGTGTCGACAGGGATGAATTCTGAACGCTTAATTTCTGATCATTCTTCTACACTGTATTGATGTGGAGGTGGTGGTGGGGGAGGGGAATCTTTGACAAACTTGATCCGTCTTAAAGCTGTTTGGTACCAGTGCTTCAATTTATGATATGGAAGCTATCTTATACATACAGATACTGTGAGGCAAGCTAGTGACTAAAGGCAGCATGTGGGGAGGTTGGTGTCTGGGTTAACTGGCTGTTGGGGTGGGGGAGCTTGAGCAGGAGGGATACCAAAGAAATTGCTGGGTGTCAAAGTGTAAGTGGTGATCACCAGTTAAGCAACTTCTTTTCTGCTTCAGTGTGTAGAGTGAGTTCTCTGTAATTCATAATGCACTCTCTTCCTAGAAAGTTGATTTTGATCAAAACACTTCGGAGTTAGATATTACAATGGCTGATAATGCTTCTGTGTGGTGGCATATTGCAGAATTGCTCGGAGCCAAGAGAGGGTGGGAGCGTGTGTAAACAGTGAAAAACCTGACTGAAAGTAAGCTAGGATATTAAAGAGCCTCGAAAGCTCCTTTAGTCTGTCTCTGATAAAGACAAAGGAGTATCTCTGACAGCTGCTTTTGCTTGTGGAACTGGGAACTGTGCAGGTGATCTGTTCAAGGTGTTAGGTGTGTCCTGCTGTAGGTAGCTTGCATAGCTCTGCCAGCAGATCTCTTCTGGTATCAACCTGGCTTTACCATTTTCTGTATCATGTGATTGAAATACCATTTTACTCAGCCTTCAATATGTGACAGTCCCTGAAGTGTGCGTGCATTGTCTGAAGCGACTTGCAGTGATACATATCTGGGCAGCTTGTACCAACCATATCACTTTGTAATCTAAAAGCTCTCCTGGTACCTTAAGTACTATGACTTTGACTACTCCAAGTTATTTCCCGTACCCTAACAGGAGTGCACCTTCAACTCAGCAATATAGCATTCAAAATGAATTTTGACCTTATTTTTTGTGTGCTAATTTGATGGCAGGGTTGTAGTTCATTAGTTAAGTAGATTCTTGTCTAAAAAAAAAAAAAAAAAAAAAAAAAAAGGAAAAACCCTTTATCTACATTTTTTATAAAGTTAAGCTTCAATCAGATTTAATAGGAAGGATTGATGGGTAACTCTCCTGCTGATGCAGAACATCTTCAGGAAAAAAAAAAAAAGAATTAGGAGTGTAAGAGGTGGAATTGCTGCCTGCAGACCACAGTAAGCAGTTCTCATGTTTCTAGGTTTTAGTCTTGCTCATTAAAACACTGCAAATGAATAGCATTAACATATGTGACACTGGCTTTTGAAAGCTACAGGGTGACAAATCACACTTCAGACTGTTTCCTTGTTTGCCCGGGACTGAGTGCCGTTCTGTGGAAATTAAGCATTTAGGGTGAGTGCAGTAGATGAGCTGGAGTGGAAGTTGCAGCAGATTGTGCCGTGTTCTGTTCCTTACAGGACGAAAAAATCTGAAGTTAGAAAGTGCACTGCGTGGTGCATTGTTTTCTGAAGCATGTTTGTTAAGCTCCCTGGAGCCTGAATTTGTGGTTTTATACCAGTTCAGGCCAGTAGTACGGTGCCATATAGCAACGTAAATCTGCATTATTTGCTTTTCATTAGTAGTTATTGGGATGGCTTCACCTTTTCGTGTTTGTATGCAAATACAAATGGTGGTGTTCAAGCCCGTCAGCTACCTGTACGGTAAGGAATGTCCTTTGCTTCCCATGTACTGTTCTTCAGGAATATTCAGCTGAGTGTTTGTCCGCTCTGGTCTCCCCACCTATTCCTGTGCATGTCGTCTGGATTTCTTATTGTGTCCCTTAGAGCTATTTGATATTCCTAAGTTTCCTGTCAGCTGTACCAGATCTGTGGGTAATACCTACTTGAATGATACAGTCACGGATACTTGAATGAATTCGGCACTTCTGCTTATCTGCACTCACTAAGGCTCTTTTTTGGCACGCTTAACTCTGCAGATGGCTTCAGCTCCTCTGGTTCAGGTCAACTTGCAGCACTTCTAAATCTTCGGGGTAACTGTACAGTGTGGTTTCTGCTGAAGAGTTCAACTGAAAAGTGGTGGTGTATGACTTTGCTCTCTTGGCTGGCTCCAAATACTTTCAGTTTGCGTCTGATCTGTATTACCTACAAGTTGCTGAATGCCCGCCTCTTATTGTTTTGGTCTGTTTTTGTCTCTTATTTAGCTTCTTTGTTCTTCTTCCCTTGGGTCCCTTTTCTTTGTAAGTGCAGGTTTTTGCCTTCCCTTGTTAGGCCTTCAGGTCTGACTTCTCAGTTCTGTGAAGATGCAGGTGTGCTGTGCTCAGCTGCCGAAGGAAATCTATTTTTCTGCTTTAACCCTGTTCAGAAGTGAATAGAAATACTTGTGTCAGCTGGCTTAGGTATCAGCCCAGTAGAGCAAACAGCAGTGTTTCTGGCGGACCTGTATAGGTAAGTGGTGCTGCAGCGACCCCTCGAGAGGCATGCCTCTCGCAGAAGCCTAGCAAAAGCTTCACGTTAGTACCCTTTGTGAACTGACTTGGTTTTAAGCATGTAGCCCTGGGATATTAAGTATGATTTCAAAGTGCCTGCTATTTATCGAGGTTAATGGAAGCACAAAGTGCTTGGAACTGAGGAAAAGCCAACGGGCTCCTTGGGTGTCGGGGTGGTAAGACCTGAGAGCAGGGATAGAGTTTACCTCTGCTGGCTTCTTTGCAAAAAGTGCTGTATCCTCAAGGGTGGTGTTATAGGATGTGGTAGTTGGCATCTTTTAAAGATCATAGGCTTGTTGGGGTGGGAAGGGACCTCCGGGACTTGGCAAGAGCAGCCTTCTCAGGACTGTGTCCATCTGGATTTTGAACATCTCCAAGAATGAAGGCTCCACAGCCTCTACGAGCAACTTGTGCCTGTAGCTGACCACTCTAACAGCAAAGAGGGGAAAAAAGCCACCTTCTATACTTCATTTGACTTCCCTGTATTTCAGTTTGTTTGCTGTCTCTTGTCCTTTCACTGGATACCACTGGGTAGAGTCTGGGTCCCTCTTTACCTGATGGGATTAGAGGGGGTGATGTATTTTCAGGAGTAGATACTTTTGTGTGCAAAGCCTTCATTTTTTTTTTTGAAGCTGGAATAGATATTTGCTGAAAGATTCTGTGATGCTGGGGAAAAAAGCGAGTACTTGAGATTCTGGAAGAGTGATGTGAACCTCTAGGAATGGATAAGGAGTGACTAAATGTCTACCTTCCTAATTTGATTCAGGCTTAAAAGCTAATGGTATGTGTACAGTTGTTCTGTGTGATGTTTTAACTGAATAAATCCAGTAGCGTGCTAAATTTTGTCAAAAACAAATTTTGCTGTGATATGCAAACGCTTTTCCTCCAGGGTTGTTTCTCATTCTCAGTTTTTAGAAATACCGACTGAGAACTGTGTTGTCAGCAAGCCCCAGGGGAGGGGTTTTCCCTCCTCTTCTGAGATTTTTCTTTTCCTGTTAGTGATTCTATTTACGATCATCAGCTGAGCAGTTACTTAGTGTGCGAACTTGAACGTCTGAGTATGAAATGAACTGCTCAGTTCTGGGCTCTGGGCAACTTGTTCTAAAGTGACCTTTATGGTAAAGGAGAGCTGGAAATTAGTGGCAGCCATGCTGTGATTCCTGACTGGGCAGTTAAATATTTCACGTGACTACTGCTGTTGTTTACCTCTGATAACAGCTTCCTCATTTCAGTCCTTCCCAAAAGAGGTGATGCGTATTTCTTTGGGTTTCCTGTTCAAGAAAAGGGCCTTTTTTTTTTTTTTTTTTTTTCTCTCCAAGTAATTGCATATAGTGGTGTCTGTCTCTTAGACTTGTCTTGACAGCTTGTTAAATGGGCTAAGCGAGTCCTAGCTGACTAATTCAGGTATTGTTTTAAATCAGTGCAACTTTTTTCTCACTATTAGTGTGATGGGATCTAACTCAGTGTGCTTTAGACAGCATTGGTGTGGAGCCCCTGGAACTGTTTTGGTTTATGCTGCCTGTATCTTATGGCCAGAGCTCTGTATGCACTGATGCTGATCAAGTCACCTCTAAGGTTTCTCATTGTGAGGAGTTATTCCAGCTGCCTGGGCAAAGTGCAGCAATCAAACTGCCTCAAGGAAAGCTTTCCCTTAGTTATAATTTTTCTCTCTGCAGCCTTTCTTGACTTTAACCTTGCTTGTTCTCCTTTCACCAATGTGAAGAGTATGGAAGAAGAGCTATTTATAAAGTTAACTCCACATCTTTCTGTAGAAAATCCTTCCTATCCACATTACAATACACTTCGCAGACATGTTTGAAATCAAGTTAAGCTTTAAGTATTTTGGCAATATAGGTCCATATAGTAAGATGTTCATTAATTAACGTAAATATTTGTGATAACTCACTAGCTAAGATCCACTCTAGTTAGTAGGGTAAAAACACTTCAGAGTGTTTCAACAGCTGAAGTTAGATGTGTTTCTTCTGGACAAATTGTTTTACTTGAATAGAATTGACTTCAGTTGTGAAACCTTAAATGACTTGTCTTCATTTCTCTTAGAGAAGATGTTGTGATTGTTTATACGAAATACTCTTTGCTGTCCTATCCTTAACAAATTAATCACAACAGTGAATCTTTCTACTCCTCTACAGAAAAAGATGGCAAAGCCTTTCATCCAACGTATGAAGAAAAGCTCAAACTGGTGGCGCTGCACAAGCAGGTTCTGCTGGGACCTTACAACCCTGACACTTGCCCTGAAGTTGGATTCTTTGATGTGCTGGGGAATGATAGAAGGTAAAAGGCCTGTTCCATTCCTTGATAATGACTCCGCTTTTCCTGTCTGAAGTAAATGTCACCTAATTTTGACAATAAGAAAAGTATGTGGGTTGCCTCAGTATGGGTGTATGGTAGTGGAATGTGAGAGCAGCCTTTTCAAATACGTCTTAGAAATTAGTTACTGTTTAGAAAAGGTGTCATCAGGCAATTACTGAGTTTTTTTTTTTAAAAACCACACTGGGAGAAGCTCTTGTGTTGACGGTCCAATTTCTCATAGCATTTTAAAGACTGCCAGCTCTGCGTTAACACACAGGCCCGAGTTTCCTCCTCCTAATTTCACACCAGGCCAAGTCTTTTGCCAGTGCTAATAGCATTTGCCATAACTTTCCTGTTAATAGTAAGGATAACTTCTGAAATTAGATACCTGCTGCATTCAGTTTATGAGTAAATTTTGATGAGGGCAGGGCAGTCTCTGCCTACAGTTTTTTTTGTTGTTGTTTGATGCTATTTCTGGTGGAGAAGGTTAGTCCTGTGTTGTACTTTGCTTCTCAGAGCTGGACCCAGTGCACTGTTTTTGCTCAAATAGATGTAGCCATTCTTTAGAAAGAAGCAAGCTGTTGCATTTGGTTAGGTTGAACAATTTTAATCAATGGTTGTTACTGTGTTTGCTCATCTGGGAAAGTGTGCGCATTTTTTTCCACAAACTAGAGTGAAAGAAGGGTAAAAATAAAAGATTCATTTGCCAGCTTACTTGTGTCTTGGAAATTTTTGGACACTGTTTAGAATTTTAAGTAGGGTTGGCTGATGGTCTAAGATCTCATATAAGCACTTGGCTCTGTCTGTTTGAAATGGTTGTTCAGGAGAAGAGAGCACTGAAACCTACAGGTTTAAGATCTGTCTTGAGGAAAAAGTTGTTAATTCACTGAAATGCAACATGCTAAACTTTGGTTCCTGGTCTCCCAGCTGTTTTTCCTTCTGTGGGTTTTCTGAGTTCACTGCTGACATGCAGAGTTGAGTCTTCTGTTCAGCTTCTCTCTCCCCTTCTCTTACCCCCCCCCCCCCCCGGAAGGAATGGGCTGCCCTTGGAAACATGTCAAAACAAGAAGCTATGACAGAATTTGTTAAGCTCCTAAATAGGTGTTGCCACTTGTTCTCAACGTATGTTACTTCACACAAGATAGAAAAAGAAGAGCAAGAAAAGAAAAGGTAATGTTTTGCACTGCTGCATCTAGCTTAGGTTGATGAAATCACTTTGGGAAGAGAAATGCTTGAAGTTCGGTTGGCCATTGGTAACCAATTGCTCTCGAAGTCTTTGTACATTGCCAGCAATTAATGATTTTTTTTTTCTCCGGTGAATATAACTAGAACATAAGATTTTATAAAAAAAAAATATGGTGATACTTTTTAAGAAATACGCACTTCGCAAAATATCTGCCTTGATGCATCAGTATATTAAACATATAGAAAATGAAATTTTTAGATGCTCGAAACTTTTAGTATGGGTTAGCAACTTGATAAATTATGTCTTGTACTGTTCTTTATAAATCATGTGATTATTAAATAGTAGTATCTGTGTAATTATTGATCATATATTACAACTTGGAAGTAGTCTGCAAGGCTTCCAGATGCTTTTTCTCCAGTTCTCTGCTACAGGTAGTACAGTAATAGGTTAGAGTGGATATCAAATTAAAATACACAATTTATGCTTTTCATACTGCGTAGTGGAGTAAGACCAAGCAGTAATGTTTTCTTCTGGTGTGCAATAAGACACTTCTCCAGTCAAGTTGAAGTGGGAGATGATGCCAAAGGAAAAGCTTTCTTTGGTGTAGGCAAAAGGCAGGTTACAGCATGCTGAAAATAGCTCATCCCAGGGTTGTAGAAATATTGAAATATGTTACTGAGTGGATGTTGCAGGAGAGAAGAAGAAGAACGAAGGCGCCGTGAAGAAGAGGAGCGTGAGCATTTACAGAAAGAAGAGGAAAAACGTAGGCGAGAGGAGGAAGAGAGACTGAGAAGAGAAGAAGAAGAGAGGAGGAGAATAGAAGAGGAACGGCTTCGGATGGAACAACAAAAGTGAGTAGCTGAAATGAATGACACTTGAAAGAAAATAACTGTCGCGCACTTGAGACAATTCTATCTAACCATTTAGATAGTTATGCTAGCGTTGAATACCTGAAGTTCCAGAGGACTGTAGTCTGGCAGAGACACTTGCAGTTCTTAGTTAAGAGGGATACAGTTTGCAGAGAATAACTATCCCACCACGTTATTGTACGCAGCCTTCTCAGCCAGAATTGCCAGAGAGATGATTTGAAGAGAATCTCTGTTTGGAGATCTGTGTGTTCAAGGACTGCATGCACCTCAAGAAATGTGTTAGAGGAGGGGAAGGAAGAAGGATAGGAAGGAAAGAACTATTACCTTTGCATGATACTTTTATCTTCCTCTGAAGTATCAATAGCTGGTCATTGATGAATGTAACACATGAGAAAAAAATGAACCCCGGGTTTAGGTGGTAGTTCTTACTATACAACTTCTGTTCCTCTTTTGGAGAGGGGAGGAAATCTGAGCCTTTGCTTGATGAACCCATGTGTTTCTCCTGAAGTTTGAGTCATTCAGTTAGTTGGAGATGCAGATGCCCTATTTGGCAGCTTTTTTCTGTTTGTGAATTAAGCCACGGTCAGTCATGCTCTTCGTATGGTTGCGCAGTGTCTTGGGAAATCAAGGTGGTAATATGAAGTGTTCTAAGATTTAACAAAAAATATTGACATGCAGTACCGCAGTGGGCCTGTTCTTATTACTCTTTGTAGAAGGGCTGCTAGGATGGTTTCTGCATGTTTTCTGGAGGAACGAATTGTGGGATTTTTTTTCCCCTTGATTGTTTGAGAAATTTAGCAATATGTTTTTCAAGCACTACCTCTTTATTCGACTATAGAGAGGGAACTCTCTAAGAGCAATTCTCTAAGAGCTCTTGATTTTTTAACACATGATGTTGTCAAAATATTAGGTAGAAACTGTTGCTTGGTCTTATATTCTCAGCATATTTTTAGACAAAACTCACATTTGCATGTATCTCTGGGTGCTGCTGTATTATGTGGATTTATTTTTTTTTGGCAGAAATTGAATTAACTGTCACTTAAATAACTTAAGTACAGGAATTGCTCAATGACCTCAGCTGTGTGTAATCTTCATGTTCTCTTCCCACTAATGTAGGCAACAGATCATGGCAGCACTGAACTCCCAGACTGCCATGCAGTTCCAGCAGTACGCAGCCCAGCAGTATCCGGGCAACTATGAACAGCAGCAGATCCTAATTCGGCAGCTTCAGGAACAGCATTATCAACAATACATGCAGCAGTTGTATCAAGTCCAGCTTGCACAGCAACAGGTATGACAGACCAGCTAAGAAACTTGGATTTTGTGTTATAATCTCTTTGGGAGTTGTTAACTTGCCTACTTTTCTCTCCTTGAAAAGCTGATTGCTAGAAGGAGGAAGAGTGTTCTAGTGACTAATGCTGCTTCAGTTCCAAACACCAAAGCCTCTTTGTTTTTTCAAGTAGTTTTCTGAAGCAGCCATTAGTTTAGAAAATTCTAAGCAGCGTTTATTAACCACTTTGACACAATTCCTGGAAACAGAATGTTAAGAGCTTTGCTGCAGCATCTATTTTATGCCCAATTATATGGGGGTATGTACCAGTGCAGCAGGTATGAACAACCCTGTTCAAGTGCTTCTTGATATATATATCACATCTGAGGAGCTGCAGAGCAGCAGGCTTTGGTTGGCAGTGTTTCTAGTCGAACATGCATGTAGCACAGTCACGTCACTACTGGGTTTGAGATTGTTCCTTTCTGTCAACTTACAGCAGTATCAGCTTACAGCAGCACTGACTTCTCTCCCCTCTTTTATCTTGTCTGACATAAGTGTCTAGTAAGTTGTGTGGTTGCCTGCAATAGCCTGCTTGTGGTCTGGGTGGAAGGAGACCTTCATGTTTCTGGTAGCGGTGGGAGCAGGACCTTGATTCTGCGTAAAGACGTGTGTGGGCTTCAAAGGCTACTCTTCTGTTTAGAGTAATGTTGCATCTCTGGAAAATGTGCTGTGTTCTCTGACGCTTATTTTAAAAGTTCAGAGTAAGTGTCTTAAACAGATGTAAAGCAGACTTTAGACTCCAGCATGTCTGACCTTGATGGGCAGGACCTGAATCTTAAATAACCTCTATCTGCCAGTTGGAGGTCTGTTATTCTTGAGCTGAAGGTAAAATTCAGTGACTAACTTCTGGCGAAGATGTTTGTATTTTGAAGAGTCCAGTACTCTCAGCTAAGAGCTGTTCAAGGAAGGAACAGAACTGAAGTGGTACAGGAAAGTCAGAGGCCTTCTGCCCTTTTATAGTTGCTCTTCAGGCCTAATGCCACCTTGGTACCAATGCTTTGGTGTCATAGTGGTAAGTGAATGCTTCAGTCTCGTCCTTGATGCCTTCTGTAATTGATACCGCTCTCGAGACCGAGGTGTCTGAGGAGACGCTGCCAGTTTTCCTTGAAGAAAACTTTCCTTGCCAGCATTCTTCCTTGCAGTTATGGCTGGCTGTTTTCTACACAGAGAAGATGAATGCCCACTGAGCCAGGGCAAAACAGTCTTTCCTTTGTAGTGGCTTACAACATAATATATCTGCAGGCAATGAAGTTCATCTTTCAACTCAATACTTAGACAACTCTGCTAGAGGAAAAAATGAAAAAGAAGCAATAACAGAGCTAAGATTATCTAATCCTGCTTAAATGTTCCTGAAGACTCAGGTAGCCTGTGTTACATTTTTGACGAGTACTTTCCTTTTGGATGCCTGTTACCTCAGTCACCTTGGAACTGAACGTAGTGTAAAAGGACTGTGTCATGATTGCTTCTAGTTGATCTTATGTGATTAATTTCACAAAGGCTGTATTCAGTACTTTTAGTAAAAGGTTCCTCACCACTTTCTGTTAAAGTGGAACTTTGGTAGTGAATATGGACAGAACCCAGATGATTGTTCAAATCTGGAATCGAACTAATATTTGACTATCACTAAGTGACATGGACTTCCCCTGATACTAAGTACATGTAATTCTCACTGGTTAATGTGTGCTGCTTCTAGTGTTTCATGTCAAGCTTTCTCTTGGGGAAAAAAGGCAATTTTGTGACTGCATTTATACCCCCTACTGGAAAAAGGGAGACATTTTGTTTGGTTTTGTTTTACTTCACTTAATTTATTTCATTTTAGGCAGCCTTACAAAAGCAGCAGGAGGCAGTCGTGGCAGCAGCAGGGACACCTCTGACTACTGCATCAAAGGTGAATACACCTGCCCAAGGGGATGTCCCATCTATTAATGGGCAAGCCAGTACACATGCATACAGCCCTGAAAAAGAACTGGATCCAGACGCTTTGGAAGAAGCGTTGGAGAATGGACCAAAAGGTAGGGCTAGCTACATCACTTCATAAAGATAAATCCCAAAGCCTTCATTAGGATTTAGATGTCTTAGGTATGATTACTGTGGCTCTTTGGCTTCACTGAGCTATGCGAGAGCTAGGTTTGATTTCTGGGTCTAGTTTTACTTGGGGAGAACACTGCACAAGCAGAGGATGTTTGGGAGAGGACAGAGAGGAAGCAGCAAAAGCGTTTCCAGCAAAGGGGATGGGATACAGAATCTTCTTTCACTCTTAACTTAGTCTATTTTGTTGCATGAGTTCTAGCAGAAAGCTGTTTTGTGCAAAAGTGTATTCAAATGTCAAAACTGAGTGTTCTTTTAGTCTTGGGAATTAAAAGAAAGTTGTCTTATTCTCTGTTACTACTGGCCTTCCTTTATCCTTGTTCTGCGTGCAGTTCAGGCTACTGTCCCCTTGCATCTCCCACCTTCCTCCAGCTGCTTCTAGGAAGCCGTGGAAGTAGAGCAGGAATAGTAGCCTCCCAGCAGATCTTCCATCAATGGTATTTCTGGGTGTTGTCCTCTTTACACTCTTCCACAATTAGTAGTCTTCAAGACCTGCTTGGATCTCAGTAAGAAACCTATACTAGTGCAGTCCCTGTCTGAACAGAAGCAAATCTGATGGTGCACCTAAAAGCAGACTTCAGCGTGCTACATACATACGTTACTGAAACAAAAGCTTAACTGGGATATCTTTCCCTGTCTAGATTCTGTTCCAGTGATAGCTGCTCCATCAATGTGGACCCGACCCCAGATAAGAGACTTCAAAGAAAAAATCCGTCAGGATGCAGACTCTGTGATCACAGTGGGCCGAGGAGAAGTGGTTACAGTTAGAGTACCAACTCATGAAGAGGGGTCTTACCTCTTTTGGGAGTTTGCTACAGACAATTATGATATTGGTTTTGGGGTGTATTTTGAATGGACAGACTCCCCTAATACTGCAGTCAGTGTGCATGTCAGTGAATCCAGTGATGATGAGGATGAAGAGGAAGGTAAGCATGCTTATTTATATAAAATTCCAGTCTTGCAGAACTTGTGATGCAGGAAAACCCCAGTGACTGTCTTGTGCCATTTCCTAGATCCCCAGCCTCTACAGTGCGTGGCTTCCATCTAGCTGGCTTCTTGTCTGCAAAGTAAAATTCTGACAGTGACATCAGATGCTGTATTTGGTCACTGATGGGTTAAAATAGTTGAGGGTTAGGAAACCCTTTTCCTGTAACTTGGCTGAATTGGACAAGAGGGCACACTATCGAGTAAGCTAGATTGAAACCCATGCTATAATACAGCATAGCAGATCTGCACACTGAAACCTTAAGAAAAGTCCCTTCATGTACATGAACAGACAGAGTTCGTGTACTGCCCTTCAGTACATGAACTCTGTCTAGGGAGGAAACTTCCTTGAGGCCTCAAAATAACTTAGAAGATCAGTTCCTTATATTGTCCAAGACCCAGGTCTCAGCCTTTACCTACAGGGGAGCCTGGCATACCATTAGAAAAAAAGACAATGTTTTGAAACCATCATGCAAAAACCATCATGCAGCTGCTTAGAAGGAACTGCTCTGGCATAGGAAGCAGCGGCCTTTTGGACATTGCTGCTAAATAATCAGTCAGTAGCAGTCAGTGTGGGGGTAATATCTTAATGAAAACTAGAGCTTGACATCTTTACAAGCTGACACAGCTGTGTTGGAGATAGATGTAGAGGGTTTTTATATGAAAGTGTAAAATTTGTGATCAAAGCAAGCAATGTCTATATTAAACCAGAGGCAAACGTGCCTTTCATCCAGTGCAGTATTGCAATGGTAAACTGATTATTTTCTTAAAGAGGTACTAATTGATGCTTTTTCAATGAAGGAGTATAACACAAACCTGTGTTTACTGTCCCTCTTCCCTTTGAATGCTTTAGCCTCAGCCTTGGTATGAACTTCAGCCCATCAGGTTTCTAAACTAACAAAGTAGTGTCTTGTCTGCTGCAAAACGAGGATCTGACTCCTGTTTCTGAAGTAGTTACCCTTGTTAACTGTTGCTTTTTTTTTTTTTCTTTTTACAGAAAATACAAGCAGTGAAGAAAAAGCCAAAAAGAATGCCAACAAGCCTCAGCTAGATGAAATAGTGCCTGTGTACAGACGAGACTGTCATGAAGAAGTGTATGCTGGCAGCCACCAGTACCCAGGGAGAGGAGTTTATCTCCTTAAATTTGACAACTCCTACTCTCTATGGCGGTCAAAAACAGTTTACTACAGAGTTTATTATACTAGATAAAGGTGTGGCTGTATTTGAGGCAGGGCTGTGCAGAAGATGTCATTTTATTTGGAATTTTCTTCAAGCATAATGGATCCTTTTGAGAGTGTTTTATCCTGTCTGTATCTGTATGGTTTGTGTGAACTTGCCCAAGCAGATGCTGGGATCTTCCTGCTCCATGACACTAATGCATATTGCATTGGGCTTAACGCAGGATCTCCCCAGCCATTTTGGGTATTGGAGTTAACCAATGGAAATCATTGGATCCAGTGCTTAAGGTCACGTCAGCTGCATTTGTTCAAGCCTCATGTAAAAAGGGGGGGGAGGAACTTGCTGGTTCACTGGCTGAGTGATCTGATGTTTCCAGGTCTGTATGCTTTGAATACCTTGTTAACAGTTAATTTAAAGGTCCCATCAATAGCTGGTAGATTTGGATGCAGTTTGCTGTGTAGCAAGTTTCTCTTAACTGTAATAAAATGTCAGATTTTTACACCATTAAAACTTGAAAATTTAAGTTGATGCAGTTTAGAAACAAGTTGTCTCAATTCTGTCCTCATCAAAGAAGAAACGTTCAGTTCCTTAAACTAGTGCAGTAGCTTAGGCAAGGATGAACAGCATCATGGAAGTACAGCAAGTAACCTCTTCTGAAGACATAAACTGAAACACAATTGAGAATATGTGTAACAAGTAGAACCTTAATCTCTGCCCTGCTGCAAATTCTTGAACAAAAGTCATTTTTGGAGGCAATTGACCTTGATCCAGGGCACAAATAATTTCTAAGTTTGGTTTTTTAACGGGGTAGGTTTAAAAAAAAATCTGCACAACTTCCTGGTTTGTCTGGTTTTTTTTTTTTTTTTTTTTTTTGTTTTGTTTTGTTTTGTTTTTTTCTAAAGCCAGAAAGAAGCATATTGTGCATCTGAAGAATAGTAAAATTGTTTTACCTAAGTGTAGGAATTAACATGCACTAATTATGGAAATCACTGCCAGTCCCTTTTAATCTGAACTGGTGGTACTTGGGTGCAAACTTTCTGCTTTAATCTGTAACTGCAGAAAGTGAGAATGCATATAAATATTTAATAACATCTCTTTAATCTCAATTTCATAGGGATTGTATGGTTCAGTTGGGGCATTTCAGATTTTGTGTAGCTGAACCATGCAGGTGGCTACTTGAATTGAGGATGCAGTTACATCCACTCCCCTTGGAGCCTTGCACCAGGGGGTCATATGTTACAATGATGACTTATGGAAGTGCTCTCTGCATGGGTAATGCACTTTGTTGCTGAAAGGAATTGGTTACTTGGGATCTGTCAGATCAGTTTTTGCAGTAAGATTTCCATTGATTAGCTGTAGCATGTACAGTTTCACAGCAAATGATGTTGAGTTTGGGGAATTTGCTTGAATGATCAGTTTGTACATACATGATACTTTACTTTACTCACACCAACCATGGAGATACTTCTCCTAGAGTGCTTAATTTGTCATCTTGCGTTTGGGTCTGCAACACCATACCAGCTTACAGCTAGTTAGTGCTGCTTTATCCAAAAACACTGTACAATGTTCTGCTCTTGTGTACATACAGTATATAAACCATGAATTTAGTACCTTGCTTTTAAAGAAAAACTGTATTTAATGTAAAAAAAAAAATAATTAAAAAAAATTAAAAAGGCAGGCACTAATATATTTCTTCTAGTCTTCGATTTAGATTTTTGTCCATACAAAACTGTTATGACATTTTCCTCTAAGAATATCTGTTCTTGGAAGTGGTGTTTGTTGCTTTAAATGGCAGCACTTACTGTCATGTCTCGATGTTAAACTTTTACGTTTTTTCAGACTTTTTTATTGCCTCTGGCTGTTGATTAGTGCAGTACAAGTGCAATTTCAAGATACCCTGAGATAGTATTTAATCCTAATTAAAATACATTTATCTGTAATACTGTTGGCTTCTTATTAATTTGGGAACCTTGGCATTGCTATGTATTTTAGCTGAATAGCCATACGCTTGTCATCTTCCCTTTCATTTTTAAAAAAAGTCAGATCCATGCTAACACTGGTTTTAGCAGCCTAATCAGTTGGGCCAGAAGTTCTGTACAAGAAATGTTTTGAGCTTGTTTGGTAGATGGCATCATCCATACAAGAAGAGCCCAACTTGACCAGCACAATCACTTGGTTTTGAAAGCAATCTTCTGTGTCAGAAAAGGTTGGATGCAGGCAGCCAAAAGCCATGAGTTGTTTTCTGCCTGGGAGAAAAGTGCCTGCCTTTGGCCTGAGGTTTAGTGAGCCAAGCCCAGCTTCAAGGAGCAATGTGAGCTGGCTACGTGGTCCTGAAGAGCCTGAGGATCCAGCAGCACTGAATTGGCTCTTAAGTTACTCAGCCAAGTACTGCTGGCAGCAGCTGCATCATTCACGTGATTTTGTTTGCATATTTTCAATGGGACCTGCTAGTTAGTGCTGGTTTGTACAAGATCTGGGTGTTGCAGTAATGGGTGCCTGAGGTTGAGCTATGGGCTCTTGGCCCAAAGAGCAGGAGATGGTATCGCTGTGCATCATCTTGCTTCTCCTCCTCCTCAGTCCATAAAGCCAAGTCACGCTAAGGTTGGCCCAAATCACCCTTTGCTGTGCTGCTGTCTGCTACTAAGAAGTGTTTTACTCTTGGAGCTGGGGCCAGAAGAGGGTTTCTCACAAGATCAGTGTTTCAGGTCTGGGCCTTCCCTATGCCTATAGAGAGCAGTCTCTCTAGCTTGTGGTTCAGGGTTTCACCTGGGGAGCAGAGGTCTCTTTAGTGAGAACAAAAATAAGCGTTGTCCTGTTAGATAGGGGATGCTGAAAAATAAGGTCAAATTGCCATGTATTAGTCTGGTTCTGTTACGGATTAATTTCATGTGAATCTTCAAAGTACATTGAAAACCAAAGCAATTACAACAGCAAGTCTACCCCAGACAGACTTCTTTTACTTGTCACATGCACGTATAAATCTTCCTTTCTCTAATTAAAAGTGAAGCACCGTACTCCTCCCAGCTCACTTAAGGTCGCTCTCTTCCACAAGAGCATTATCACAAACATTTTTTTTAAAAATCAGCCGGGACGTTTGCAATACAGTTAGGTGATGCAATGTAGACTGACAAAGCTAGAATCCAAATGCACTGCTCTTTTGAGAAATACTAAACAATCTGATGGACAAATGGGGCCTGTACAAACAGTCATTAGAAATGATACTGTTCTCAAAACCACTGTTCATGTGTATGTTGCTTGTGTTGCCTCTTGAGATAGTTGCATGGGAGATGTGCCAACATCTTCCTCACTTCTGCTCTCACAGAAGGTTAAGTAGTACAAGTGAGGTAACTTGCTAATTACGCTGTTTGGCTGCTGTGTGGTATCCTTGCTTGCCTTGGCTATGCTCTTCGCCACTCCCCTATACCCTGCCTTGGCCTTTAACACTGTGCCTTCTACTTTGCTTTGTAAGTTGCAGGTTTGATGCTGTGCGATTTACAGTAGCTGCATGCAGCCTTTAAGGTAGCGGCAAGTTTAAGGCCTTAAAGGCCTCAAAACAGGCCTTAAAGGATAGTTCGGCTATTTAACTACCTCCTACGTAGGCAGTTGCTCTAGAAATTACAAGAGTAGGTTGCAGGGACCTGTTGAGTGTAAAGATGTAAAGCAGCCATCCTTAATCCATGTGCTGTGTGTACTTCTCCAAACTGAGTAACAGCTCAGTGGATTTGTTAGCCCAGCAAATCTAAAACAGCATCATGAGGGCTACTTTCTGACAGCTCAGTACTGTCTTCTTTCTAGCATTCTTCCCCTCCATTAGTGCATTTGCAGGGAAAAGACTAAGGGGAAGCTGAAAAAAGCCCCCTTGAGCTGTCAAACCCCTCCCAGGCTGTTTCACTACTTGGCTTCTGTTTCACTTTCTGGCTTCTGGGTTCATGTCTTGTAGTTTCTGCCCTTTCTTAAGCTAATCAGCCGTGTTTGCTGCACTCACACTACTGGGATGGGGCCAGCACCTTCCCTACACATGGCACTGCTCAAAGGCATCTCTTAGATCAAGAGCCCACCTAAAATGCACGTACACACATGCAGTCACATAAATCATAGTTCTGTTCTGCTTGCACTGGGCTAAGTGTGCCAACAGTGTTAGTACCAAAAGCTGGGTTAATAGGGCAAGTTACAAATGTGAGCTATGTGCATCTGGATCCACTGTTTTAAATAAAAAAATAGGGGGGAAAAAAAGTGTAACCTCCTGCTACAGCTGCATCTTCTGGTACCACGCTGGAAGATTGAGCAAAGCATGAAATTTTATCCCAAGCCTTTCTCCAAATACCAGTTCTGTCAGACCTGCTGATTGCAAACTCAAAGCCTTTCAAAGGTGTCTGGTTCACTGAAACAATGTCAGCTTTACTTAAGTATATTAAAATGTGAGGATTAGTGATGCATGTAAAGCTATCTTGTGATATCCTACAAGGGAATCAGGAATGAGGAAAAAAAGATGCTACTTGTTCTCTGTAATCAGTTCTGTTCCTGGCCTCTTAACCTTCCCATTTTGCGTCATCCTCATTGTACCAAGTCAGGGGAAGGAGCGTGAGAGCCTTGCTCTCGTTAACCTGCTCCTGCATGCTGACCTGATGATCACACCAATACCTACACTTGTCCTCTCTAATTCAGTGTTGAATCAGAGTCCTCGGTGTTGGCCTTCAAGTGTTTAGATGTTGCCATGCACCGATTTCCTAAGAGTAAATGCATCTAATGATGATTTTAGTTGAACTTAATCTCTGCTGAAGGTTAAAGATGAGGCAGTGATGAGAAGTACAAAAGGCCATGAGAAGTGGGGGCTGTTTTGGAAGAGGAGGTCCTGCTGCTGCTTTGCATTTGTTGGCTGAAGCTCCCTAATCTTCAAGCATCAGTGGTGGCTAAAACCCAAGCCTCATCACCACACGTGGCTGATCTTGTGATCCAGAGCCAAATTTTGGTGTTAGGGGGATTTGAAAACATGCTGCCAAGAGCGACAGCTCTTCTGCATCTGCTTAGGTTTGGAGAAAGAGAGAGGTGCCTTCTGCGGCAGCACAAACAAACTTTGGCCATTGTATTCCCCAGCATGGCACGGGGTGGGCACTCACAGTCTGTGCATAACATTGGGCCCCAGCCCCATGGATCCCTGAGACACCTGAGGCATCACGGGATGCCTCACTTGTTCCCACAGTGATGGACCTGGGCATGTTGCTGCTGCTGGCAAAGAAAGGGAGGGGATAAGGCAAGGCACACACAGGGTTGTATTGTCCATGATACAGACTATTATTGTGAATTCCTTGGCTACAAACAGAAAGAAAAACAAACAAACAAACAAAAAAAAAAAAAAAAAAAAAAAAAACAATCTTTCACAGAACCACAGAATGGCTGAGGTTGGGAAGGGACCTCTGGAGGTCATCTGGACCAACCACCTCTCCCCTTCCCATCCCACTCAAGCAAAGACAGCTAGAGCAGGTTGCCCAGGACAACCTCCAGGTGACTTGAAGCCCTCCAAGGAGAGAGAGACTCCACAAACCCTCTGGGAAATCCATGCGATGGTTCTGTCACCAGCACAATAAAGAAGTGCTTCCTGATACATGGATGGACCCTCTCGTGTGCCAGTCTCAGCCCACTGCCTCCTGTCCTGAGTACTGGACAGCACAAAGAAGAGCCTGGTTCCATTTCCTTTGCACTGATATATCAGGTATTTAGACACATTGAGAAGATTCCCTCCTAAGCCTCCTCGTCTCCAGGCTGAAGAGTCCCAGCCCTCTCAGCTTCTCCCCCTAGGACAGGTGCTCCAGTACCTTCATCACCGTGGTGGCCCTCTTAGTTGGACTTGCTCCAGTAGCTCCATGTCCCTCTTGTACTGGGGGACCCAGAACTGGCCACAGTACTGCAGGTGTGGCCTCACCAGTGCTGAGTCGAGCAGAAGGATCTCGACCCACTGGCAAGACTTTACCTAACGCAGCCAATAATAACATTGGCCTGCTTTATGGCAAGGGCCTATTGCTGCCTCATGTTAAGCTCGGTGTCCACCAGGACTCCCAGGTCCTTCACTGCAGAGCTGCTGAAGAGCTGAGCAGCACCCAGCACGTCCTGGTGCCGTTCCTCCCCAGGTGCAGGGCTCTGGGCTTCTTGTTGAACTTGGTGAGATTTGTGTCAGCCCACCCCTCCAGCCCATGGAGGCCCCTCCCGATGGCAGCGAGGCCTTCTGGTCAGTCAGCCACCCCCCAGCTTGATGTCCCAGTGCCTGGCACAGAGCAGCGGTAGTTGTGCCATTAGGTGGGGTTGTGGCTGAACAATCTGGAGTTGGGAATTGGTTTCACAGCCAGCAGCCTGCCTGGCCAAGGACAGTGGAGACGGCTTGGCTGCCCCTGCCTTGGGCTCCCATCTGCATGGCAGGAGGGATGGTGCCTGCACAGCCCTCAGAAAGCTGCAGTGGGGCGTTATCACATTGCCACTGACCCTAAAACAAGCAACAACAACAACAACAACAAAAAAAAAAAAAAAAAAAAAGAGGATCCAGAGACTGAGGATCCTGGTTGCACCTCAGCCCAGTATTTTTTCTGTAACTAAATCCTGGGCTGTAAGCCATAAACCGACCTTCTCCACGCCATGAGGCTGCCAAACTCACCCCTTTAGATTTTCCCTCCTTACCATAGACACAGAACAAGCAGTTTTGTCCCAGCACTTTCCTCCCCTAAGGACTCCAGTGCACAGGAGTAGTGCTTGTTAGGTAATGCAGGATGAATGGGACAGTCTAAAAAACCAGCCACAATGGTTATAGATCAGCTGTGGCATTTTGTTTGTGGCTCCAGCCTCCGCGCATCGTGCTGGGGCATGGGGGGATTGCTGAAGCCCCAGCAAGTCCACAAAGTTATTTTAAGTACTTTTTTTTTTCTTCATCAACTGTTTAATTCCAAACAAAGGAAACAGCAGGAAAAGCCACAATGCTGTCAGAAACAGGCAGGATTTTGTCAGCACTCCCCAGCTGCCACCTCCCATTATTTCTGCAGATAAATCCCTGCAGATAAGCCACGGGGAGGAAGGTGCAGGGCTCTTGTCCTGCCCCAAACCCAACATGCTCCCCGCTGCTGGAGAGGGGAGAGAGCAGTGGAGGACATGCTCTAGAGCAAGGGATGTGCTGGCCCAGCAGGAATCCCACAGCCACTGGTGAGCCTGGCCACAGGCAAGCAGGAAAAACAATAGGAAGCTGAGACAAAGGCTTTTCACCATGTCTCCAAGCTGCTTTCTGCAGGGGAAGCCAGGGGACATTTTCCAGGCACTACGGGGCTGGGGTTGGACATCGCTGGGGCTCTGCACACTTCCAGAGGACAGCCAACGTCCTCGCCACAGCCATCTTCATCCCCAGAGCTTAGTACCACAGAAGGCAGCTCATGAGGAGGGAGGGCAACCCAGCTGTGGGTACCATGGCCCAGGCAGTAGCTGGGAGGCAGACACTGAGGTCTCACTATCAGGAGGCATCAGGAGACTTATACCACACAGGTCTGGTCACCCCCTGAGGCCCACCTGTCTGCTGTGAAATGAGGCCTATTGCCAGTGTCACATCAAAGCAGGGAAAAAGATACGTGGTAACTCACCTAAATCCACAGTGAAAACCCACAGCAGCCTGAACCTCTATTACAGCTCAAAATGTGGAGAAGCAGGAGGTGGCAGGAGCACCTGGGAGAAGGTTTTCCACGGGTGACACCTGGAGATGGTCTGGGAGGAGCTGATGGCCTTCATGAGCTGCAGGTGATGGCGGCTCCTGATCAAAGCTGTTCAGCTGGAGGCCCTATTGGGATGGTTGAGTATTTTCAACCAGATTTTCAACCTGTTTATGGATCCGAGCTGCTGAGATAAGCAGCAGTCAACTGTGGGCCAGCATGCTGCCTTCAGGGCTTGGGGACTCCCCACACATGAAAGATGGTGTGCCAATAAAAGGGTGTGAGAAGACACTACTAAATCTTGTTATGTATTTCTGTCAGACTTTGACAGTGCAGGCACTTGCCAACACACTACACCATATGACTTTTGTCACCCCCTGACATGGGATTAGTCCTTTCATTATTTTTTTCTTCATACATTTGGTGGTAGGCAGTTAGCACATGTAGGTGAATGCACGCACTTAGACAGCCCCACGTTGTTTTGTTAAGGATGCTTGTACATGGGATTTCTCTGCTGCCCCCCAGCGTAACAATAGGAGCTGATGAATTTATTGGAATTATTTATATCACCCCCTTCCCTCCCATAAGAGCTAAATATACAGCCAGGGCAAAAAGCACCAACATGTCAACCTTCCTGGAGTTACTTCAGTCCCATTGCAGTACACCAAAATATTAACAAGCCATAAGGCAATAATGGTTAATGCTTTACCTAGTTAAAAAGGTTTTTTTTTGGCAGCATTAATTTGTCAGGATTGTGACAAGGTTATATGTGCAGTCAGAAAACTATCTCATTAGAGCTGTCACCGTGATTTATATGATTTATAGTCCTGGGAAAATTGGCTTACAGCAAGGGAAGACTTTCATGGGAGAACGTATATGCTTCCTCTTAGCTGATGGCCATTTAAAGAGATGTATTTGCATGGGATGATGAGGAGCAGAAGCACAAAACCCCTAAAATAGACACTACTGCACATCATTCTGATACAAATTCTGTCCCCCTGCATCTCTGCCACATTTCTCATCTTCCCTTGCCAGCTTCTGTATGCTTACATTCAGGTTACACAAAACACACCGTGGCAGGGCATTTCACAGCCCAAGGGATAGAAAAACGCATCGGGAACACCCCAACTGCAACCCAAAATTACTGGTGGGAGAGATGCTGGGTGCTAATTCAACGCCTGATGGGATGTCAGGCAGACAGCCGAGTGAGCAAACACAGATAGGTGAAAAGAAAAGACGTCTCCATGCCAAAATCCATCCCCGTGTGGACGACCAGCAGCTGCCACAGGAAAGATGTGGGGTGGGCAGAGGGGAGGCAGGGCTGCCCCCAGGAGACACGGCAGAGACATCCAGTGGCTGCTCCGGCTGCCCTGCAACAGCACCTAACTGAA
Source organism: Nettapus auritus (assembly GCA_011076525.1). Lineage (NCBI taxonomy): Eukaryota > Metazoa > Chordata > Aves > Anseriformes > Anatidae > Nettapus > Nettapus auritus. The sequence continues at coordinate 17,564,006 of CM021767.1, forward strand.
CTGAGGAGCTTTCCCCAGGTCTGTCTCACCAAGCAACATAGCGGAGTATTTGTTTTGTTTTATTTTAGCCCAGGCCAATGTCTGCAGTTTCTGGACCAGCCCTGCCTGTCGCTGCCCACCCCATCCCGTCAGGAGCTGCCATCCCTGACCCAGACCACACTGAGTGCCACAACCGCTCTCCCACATGAAAGACTTGGCACGCTCCCGGCAGCGCTCAGGCCAGCCAAATATTACTTTTTGTTGATTTGTTTCAGGCATACCAACCAGAAACCACAGCCTCCAGCCTCATTTTCCTTTGCCAGGACTCAGAGGCAGGAAAGGCTCCAGGTCTCATGGTGCTGGACAGCCCTGGTGAGCTTTGCCTGCTGGGCAGACCCCCTCACTTTCTCTCCCACCCTACCCAAAATCTTCTCCTCTTTTCCAGCCCTGGCTGCTAGTTTGCCAGGCTGGTGGGTGCTGAGATGGCTACTTCTCCTGGCCATGCTGCGAGACTGACAAGCTCCCACAAAAGCCTCACACAGCCTCACACAGCTCCAGGTATGCAGCACATCTGAAAATTTAGCTGCACAGCCTAAAATTACCTTCCCCCTCACCCCCCCCCCACCCCCCCACCCCTGTGTAAGCAGCCTATTTCCTCTCTTCACTGACACTGTGCCCTGGGCAAATCTCCTAGACGAGCCCTTTACTCTCAGTGCTCTTGTCTTTTTGCTAAAGGAACAACAACAAAAAAACAGGCAAAAAACGCCCCTGTGCACACAGCACAGCCTACCTCACCTCCTCACTGAATCACTCCATACCTCTGTTCCCAGAATAGATGCGTAATGGGCAGGAGCAATTTTCAAAGTATTCGATCAAAGAGGCATTTTCCCCCTTTTTCTCCTTGCAAAACATTTGTCCTTTCCCTGCAACACAGAGTTTGTCCTTTCCCTGCAACACAGAGATCCAGGAATGAACTGCAGCTGAGAGCAGTGCTGCCCCATAGCTGGGCTGTGGGTCCAGCCCCGTGCACCCAGTAGTGCCGCACGACTGCACAACCCCGCTGACTGAGGCATCAAAATACATCACACAGCACAGTTCGGCTGCTGCCCCAGGTAGTGTTCTTTCACTTTCTCAGCCGCCAAGAAAAGAAAATTGGTCCATTGAAGATCGTTCCTGAGTAAAATGTGAACTTCTTGCCTGACACAGCCTCGAGGTGATGCTTGCCATGAGCATCCCGTTGTAGTGACTGTTGTGCTATGGATGAAAGGCAATTTCTCCTTACAAAGCACACAGGTTAATTGGGTCTGGTAAGTGATGGATTTATTCCGTAGCAGCCTGAAAAGTGCGCTATCACCCTCCCATTTTCTGTCCTGCGACACTCACAGCTGAGCAGTGCCAGGGTGAAGCCAGCACCACAACCTGCTGCAGCTCAGCTCTCCTGCTTGCCACCAGGTGTGGCTTTGACGGATGTATTTCCTTCTTGTATGCAGACATCACCTATGCACTCAAAGCAGCTTAAATAGGAACAGGAGGGATTAGCTGAACAAAGGCTTTCACGAGTGGGCTCGGGGTGGTGCTTAACCTGGCGCAGAGGAAGGATGACCTCTGAGCAACAGGGCTGAAAAACGGGGGAAATCAGCTCTTCTCCTCTGGATGGAAAAGAGCAGGTCACCTCATCTGGGCAGTGCACAGCCAGGTCCAGTGGACTTTAAAGTCTCCCCCATTAGTTACATCACACAGAATCATCAAGGTTGGAAGAGACCTCCAAGATCATCTGGTCCAACCATCCCCCCACCACCAATGTCACCCACATCTGCATGTTTTCCCACTGCTGATGCCCATGTGCAGGAGCAAAGGAAGGACACAGAATGGGACCAAGAGGCACGATTGTTCTTAGGGCTGTATTTCTGCCACAACCATGTTTAACCTTGGAGAACAGCAGCAACAGCAGGTAATGAGCTTATTATGAAAATCGAGCTGCTTCTGTGAGAACTAAATACAAAGATCAGAGAGGTTAAAGTGGCTGGCTTGAGTATGACAGAGCCAAGCAACCCCCAAATTTCCAGCAGACCCTTGCAGTATTTTTTGAGTGGCTCCAAAGCATCCTTTCAGCCCTCTCCAGCCCTGCAGCTGAAGTCAGCCTCACACACACTCACACAAACTGGGAGGCACCATTTGTGCAGTGTACCCACTGTCACCAGAACAGCTGCAAATGCTGAATTCGCAGGCTGGCACTGCAAATCCAGAAGGTTTGCAAGGGCATTACCATCTGTTAGAAAGGAGAGGAAATCATTGCATCTCGCTTCTTTTGCTTTTCAGCTTTTTCGGACTGGATCCTAAACATCTGCTCAACACCCCAGCCAAGCAGGGGCATGCTCCGCTCACGGTTTATGGCAGAGCAAGTCCTGAGCCATGGCCAAGGGAAGCCTGGCCTTGATACACAGCCTGGGGGCATGCACATGGCTCTGCCCTCAGCAGCCAGGCAGCAAAAATGAAAGCAGCTACAGGAAGCAGGGGGAGGCAGGTCCCACACAGCACCTACAGAGCAGCTAAGACCAGCAGACATTGGGGAAGGAGAAGATCCACCTATCATGGTACCATGCAGCTGATCTCACGTAGCAAAAAGTAATGGTAAATAGATGGTAAATGGCTCACTGCATGCTGTTTTCCCATGAGGATCAATTAACTGTAGTTAAAATATATATGTTTAATGTAATAGCCTTCAACTATCGCTGGCTGATGGCTGTCATAGAGACAAAATCTGCAGCCAAAGATGTGAGTTTCTCACTTAAAAACCCATTTTGGCTGCTGACATCAGTGCCGTGTGGCTCTTCACCCAGCAGAGCTGCAGAAACCAACACCGGTGATGCCAGTGATGGGTCTGATAGCCAGAAGAGCATTGTGACATTCCAGCAAATAAATTATATTTATTCAGCTGCTTTTAAATAAGGTGGATGTGCTTCCTGCTGCTTGAAGCTGTTCAGAAATGTAGTAATATAATTATTAACATCCACACTAACATTTAGAGCAGCAGGGAGCTCAGCATCATTGCTGAAAGCAGATTTCCCATCGGCAGGAATACTCTGCTCTCAGCTAGCCACCCAAAAGTGACCTCTTCTGCAGGCCTGCCACAACTCCTTCCTTGCACACCAGTGGAGCTTTGATTTTATCTCCGTGTTGTACCTTTTGGGAAGTCCAGAACTAAAACACTTATCCTACCATCTTTTACCTTATTTATTTTTTTGACTGAAGAATACCCTTGGGGTATACTATACTGTAGGGCTAACAGTTTCAGCTAACATCCCTGCCTTCTTCTCACTTGCATGGGGAGGGATGTGGGCTTGGAGGGAGAAAGTTGAACAAGCTCTGTCCTGGGGAAAGGGATGGGCATGTATTTTCCTCAGAGGGAAGTGTAGGTAGTTCTGGTCTCGAGTTGGATCCATCTTCATTCACTAGGCAGTAAAGCACATAACCACTCAACAAAATCTTTGCTGGCAGTAGGAGGAACCACACATTCTAAAGAGGGCCTGCACAGGCACTGGTGGCTGTGGCCCAGGCAAAGGCAAAAAACTGGAAGTTTTGTCAGTGCTACTTCAACAGCTGTGCTCCTGTAAAAATGATTCTTCATAACGAAGAATCCACTTACTTTTTGCTCCTTTAAAAAAAAAATACAAACAAGGCAACATTACCAAGTAAACCTAAGGCACTCTACCTTTACCAGCCCTCCTTCGGATCAGCATGGCATTTCCCAGCATCTCCTGCTGCTCACGTAGCTGCGGTGGAAGCAGAGCAGCTCCTCACCAGCATGGATGGAAACAGATACGGCTCCACAGAGCTGTTGTGCCTGGGTTCCACTACGCTCACGGGTGCAGTATAACTGCTATCTGCACGGGCAGCCAGGTTTTTTGTATTATGGATAGCAGTGACTGTGTGGTGTTCAATGCTAGCAGTAGCCACAAAGGCTTAAAAATAAATTACTTCAGTGCTGTGAACTTCAGTGCTCCCCTTTTAGTGTTTATTTTATTAATTTATTGAATAAACACTAGCAGGTTCGATACTGTCTGTGGCTTTGGCTTCTTCTCCCACAGCATTCAAAGCAATTACTTTCATGAAAGCAAATGGTCCATTTAGTTGGGGAATCTATAGAGCAGCAATGAGATCAGATTCCTGAACAGATGTGTCCTCCTCTAGAGGGATTCGATGTCTGGTATGCTTCAAGCTGACACCACAGAGCAAACATCTCTTAACTCCTCTAGCTGGCTGTTATTATCAAAGAGCCTGTAATTTCACAACAAGTGCAAGTACCTATCAATGTAAAGCATTTCAGCTGGCAGAGAACAGTAGCAGGAAGGAGTCCCTTGTTATGGAGATAGAGGGAGGGGACGGGGTGGGAGGACAAAACCTACTTCCAAATCACTAAAGGAAAATCAATCCATCTTCCTCAATCTAGAAAAAAAAAAAATCCTTCTATTCATTTCTATTACTACTGTATTTGTTGTGTATGTGGGCATGAAAATAGGGGCTGGAGGGATCAGACAACAAATGTTGCAGGTTTTTTTTTTTTTTTTTTTTTTTTTTTTTTTTTTTTTTCCCTTACACTGTTTATAACTTTATCCTAGTTTCTGCTACACATCTCAGGAAGCAGCTGATCTCCCCATCTAGCACAACCCCAGCCAGCAGCAGGGCAAAGCTTCTGGGCAACAGCTCTGGGACCGCTACCTACAGCTCTGGGGACCTGGCACAGCCCCGTTGACCAATGGGGACTCGCCCTTGCCAGTTATCTGCTGGAAGCCGGGGGGTGCACCCACAGTAGCGTCTCTCGAGGTGCCTCCTCTCCAGGCATCTCCTTGGAGCTGTGCCCATGGCCTCAGCAGGGTGTAGCTGAAAGAACCATCATCTGCACACCTTTGGAGGTGGGCCCGCCGGGTAAGGCGCATTGGCAAGCCCACACCAGAAAGCTTGTGCTGCTGCCTCTGACAATTCTCCACCTGCTTTGTGGCTAAGCCAAAGCTTGAAGCCTCATGTCTCTGTGTACCTGTGCCTAGCAGCTCTCTAGACCCAAATTAGCTGGCAGGAAGACTGACGCCACTCGAGCCTTTAGATGTAGTGAAGCACAGCTCCTTAGCAGAAGGCAGTCCTAGGGATGCACCCTTCTGGGGCTCCTCTCCAGAACCCGTGCTCCTCATGCAGCAGCACCTGTATGGCTAGCACCCATGTCCGTGTGCTGGCCTAGGAGCCTTCACACCCACAAGCTGCTTGACCAAGCCTCAGCTGCTGGGCAATTACGTGTTCAGGGCAGGACTGCAAATATCATCTGCAGTCCTGCAATGACGGCTGCAATGCCACCTTTGTCCACTCAGAGCAGTCCAGGAGATCAAGACAGACAAGATGCGTATTATACTCACCATCAACAAGGAGGTGAAGCTACATTCACGTCAAGGTAAGAAAAAAAGGAATGCATGGTCCAAATGCTTGCAGAAGACACCAGCATTTTCCAGATCTGTAGAAATGGCTTCTTGTTTCTTCTCTCTCAGCCTTTTTTTTTTTTCCCTTAAATCTTTCTGACTTCACGGGAGCTTCCAGTAACATAAAGCACCCCTGCTGTGCTAGAGATCATACTTGCCTACCTCCAGCAGGAGGGGGATGCTGCTGGCAGGGGACAATGCAGAAGAGAATACACGTGCACATCTCAAACGCCAAGCTAAGTATAAGCCTACAAATGTGTTATCAATAGAAATGGGCAGTAATCTAGGCTTGTTTCCCACTCAAGAATGACAGCACATGCTGTACCTGCCTTCAGCTCCAGCCTCATTTTCTGTGAGATTTTATTTTAGCATCTTTATGTTCAGTGTTACTGCTGCAGAGGGGCAATAACCATCACCACTAAGGAAAAGGCATAAAGTTACACCCTAGGCATGCTGCAAAGGAGAGCGTTCCTAAACCTCATATTTTGCACCCATTTCCTCACAATTATGCAATACTCTTCTTTTTAAATAAAGTTTTTTTTTACATATGTATTTAGTTAGATTAAGTAACAGGTAATATTCAGAGGGATGACAGGCAGAAAGCCACCAAAAAGCCCTTCAGACTTACAGCTACAACTCATGCTGCCCTTTTCCATTCATTCAGAAGTATCTAATCACTGCCAAAAATACAAAGACAATCGTCAAATGAAGAAAAGATGGTACCTAGCCTCCTACAAGGATCTGATATATATATATATATTTTAAATAAATTAAAATCCCCATGCATGGGCCAGGAGCAAGGTAACGGGTGGTATGAATGAAAAAACAGGTGGGATGAATCTTAGTTCAGGGATTTATTTTCATTTTGAGAGCAACTCATTGCCTTATTTAACTAGCAGACAGTGGCTCTACCAAAACAGAAACAATCTCTAATGATAGACAGATAATCACTAGAGATGTTTTCAGAGAGCACTTTCATAGCAAGTCTTCAGACTGCTAGAGCCATCATATGTTTCAAATGCAAAAATAGGACCTGGATTAGGTACCATATGATGAAATTCAATAGCGTGCATTAAGCAGGTCAGCCTATACAACCAAAATGGATGCTTTTAGTTCTGCTATTGATAGATGCAGATTCTTTTTTTTTTTTTTTTCCCCTCTAGGTGTTGTGGTTTGTTTGTTTTTGTTTGTTTTTGACATATTATCCAGGTCAGAAAATATCAAAGCCTCCTCGGATTAAAAAAAAAAAAAAAAAGTTATTTCCCAGTACATTAACTTTAGTTCCTAGTAGGCATGACTGCTTTGTGTTGTTGGGACAGTGTTCAACTTTACAAAATCTTTTGGTTTTACTCTTGAAAAAAATGCAAGTAAATAGAGCTGTTAAGATAAAAATATCTAAAACAAGGACCTAAAAACCAGCTTACTGCATACATGTATAATATGTGTAGAAATACTTCACAAGGCAATTCAGACATTGCCTTGGGGACGACCCCGTGTTTTATCAAAAGAACAATTAGGGCACCCAAGAGCAACAAGATGTTGCAGCAGACATCCTGTGGGTCAGCTACCTCCCCATGCAACCCATTTCCCCAACTGCCAGCTTCAGTGTAAGCAACCCAGGCGACTGAGAGAGAAAAGATAAGCTGCAGTTCCTATGTGATGAAAGCCTGCATAATTTGCAGCACAGGCTGAACTTCTTTTCAGCTGATACCCAAACCTCCATATGCAGACAACTAACGGGGCCACCAACAGCTATTGCTCACTCCCATCAAACAGCATGGTGGACGTGTGGCAACGTGTGAAAGAAGATTGATGCAATCAAAACACAACTCTCCAGTTACTTTTAAAACACACTATTGCATGTAACTGCATCAGAACTGTTTTGTCAGAACCTCCTTTTCACTCCAGGGATCAGGATCCTGTAATCCCAAAGTGACTACAGGAAGGAAGCACCAACATCACTTCTGCAGCTTACAACTTGAATCTAAATAACATGCTGCACCGTACCTTCTCTAATGATCCATGTATACCCTAATCCTTGATCTTGAGTGCTATGCAGTCCTCCTGTCCCTCCACCACCTTCCAAAAACATTTTTGTGGGAATGCTATTACACAAGGAAAAGAAGTTGATTAAACAGGAACCATAGCAGCTTTTGTATTAGCCCATCTTTCTGCTTTGCTTTCTGTATTGCAAAGCCTGTTTTTGAGAGACTCCCAGACCTGGCAAATGAACTAACTGTCATTTCTGGTTAAGTTATGCCAACAGATAGCTTCAAAATCTGCTAGAAAATATAATCCCAAATAACTGAACTCTCAGCATAAAAAAAAAAAAGGAAAAAAAAAGAAGAAAAAAGGAAAGTCACCTTTTGTACTCTCCTTCTTCCATTAACCCTACTAAACAGCATTGACCAGGAGATCCATCCAAAATTACACCTTTTACACCTCACCATTTTGACAAATATTAAGAAAAAAGCGATTCTTATTAAAAGCTGTTGATTAATTGTTCCTATCTTCACGCTGCTGCACAGTAAAGACAAAATATGCACTTGAGGCAGGTGGTAAGAAAGAGATTAAGTAATTTGTTCCATTGCACACTGGAAAAAAAATCTCTGAAGAATGAAAATTCATTGAATTTGAAAAGACAAGTGAAGAGCAGAGAGGTGGTACCCTAAGATTCCACAGGGATAAAAACAAGACAACACACTTGGAATCAATAGACATGGTACCTCTAAGACCACAACTGTCAGAACACTCTCAAAGCAGCAAAGCTTATCCCTAAGCTGTAGGTGTAGCACTGCACGCTTAAATGCTGTCAGCTGCCTAATTCCTGATTCTCTTGGTCTTCCCTTAGGAATTCTTCTGCCTTGAACAGTTTACCTGCACTGTCATTGTATTCCTTGTCCCAACTCTCTTTTAAAGGGAGAAACTCAGTATTACATTTGCATACCATAATTTCTAGATTTGGTTTTCATATATATATAGAAGAAATAAAAACTTGAGTTCTTTCGTCAATACCTCACAATTCCACATTGTTAAAAAAAACAGCTTTATTATCTTTTTGTGTGAGTGGTTGTAGTTTTGTGTGAGAGTGGTTGCAGCATTGTTGAATGACGCATGAAACAATTCTGAGGTATAGGACAAAATAGCATTTAGTATCTGCAGACTTAGTATATTGAAATGCATTGATATCAAGTTTAACAGGGCTCTTACCAACCTAACAGAAGTGACGTCTCGAATCAGTTAAATCTCAGTTGTACACCTTTTATATTTGCCGTTCAGGATGCACCAAAACAAGTTCTCCTTAATTTTTACTTCACACCTGTGAACTGCTTGGCATCAAGTGTGCGCCATCAGATTTTGTCTAGCCCCAGTTTTCTCTGTGACAAACTACTCCATTAAAACAAACTTTACATAGCACAACCCTGGCAGACAGCAAGTTATTAATAATGTGATTTATTCTGTAATCTTTGTCTCTGTTCTAGATGCCAAAGCAGATAATACATCTCTATTAATCCTCTTTAGAAATTTTCAGACTTCACTTGTGTGTTTAGAGCTCACTCAGAGCTTATTCAAATAAGTTAGCAGCAAATAAGCTTTGTAGAAACCTTTGCATGCATTCATTGCCTATGTATTTTCGTCTCTGTAACTCATTTCATAATCTACACAAGCTATCAAGAAATACACCACATAACTCATTTTCAGATTGGCCCATCAGAATCTTTAACCCAGTTTCAGGTGAAAAATTTAAACCACATTTTGATAGACAATTTCAGCAGTCAATTTCTTCGCAGAAGCTTTCATCAGTGATGGAAGGAGGTATATAAAAAATAGTAGGTTTTAAATGTATGTTCATGTCTAAGTACTGCTTCTATCAAGTACTTTAACAAAAACATCTTTTTGATTGGAGTGTACAAACCACTAGTCACATGGACTAAGCCCTCCACCATCCTAGAGGGTGTTACTGAAAAGGAAAGGAGGTAGTCAACCAAGAATGTGAATACCTAGAAATTAAGAAACCAGATAATGGAGTGCAGAAAGGTTTAATTATATATTTTTTTAAAAAAAAGCAAAGGAAAAAAACACCACTTATACTGACTGCACTGTCTAGTGAGGCACAAGAGAAAAGGTTCCAAATTCAGTATTAATTCAAATAAGAGAAGAATCTAAACAGCAACAAAGCTACATTGCTAAGAAAAAGCAGTTAAGTTAGAGAGCTCAGTTGAGCTCCAGACTCTACGCAGCAATATACACATACCAAACTTGCTTTCATATGGAGTAGTCAGATTTTAACCTCTTAAAAAAACAACCTTACATATACAGTACTTCAGCCAAGGTAATATCAACTGTGTTTGTTTCCTAAATCTACCTTAAGTATTTAGGCCACATGTGGAAGAGAAGAAAGGAAGGGGTAAGAAGATTTATCCAGATATAGGCTGATTACTTTTTAATCAAATATAACCCAAACGTAATATTTACAAATCACGACTAAAACCAGGCATCATTTAATGTATTTTAATAGCAAACTTACAGGAACAGCACAGAAGACAGACAACATTAAAAACGTACTTGCATGTAGGACAACTCAGTTAGAAAAGTATAGTGAATGGATGGAATCTACTGTATGATAAAAATGCTACAAACACCATTTAGTTGCCATTGATAAGAAATTTACTTGTTTTAAAAAAAATCCAAATGCTGGCATTGTCCAGAAAAATTTGACAGGTTTATTTATAATTTTTATAAAGCTGAATTGTTGAAACTTGTTCACTGAGACTTTTTTTTGCCTGCATTGATGTTTTATGTCCCCTCATTTATATTAAAAAACCACACACAAATGAAAATGGAAAAAAAATGCCAATACCAATTCTGTCCCTATTTTTCCATTTGCAACCATATACTTAGGTACCTTTTAACCCCATGGAAAAAAATATCTAACGTTCATTACTACCAATAACAGGAAGAATATTTTGCTTCAAGAACGACAAATCCATCATGGTGAAGTTTACGCACGCTCTCCACGTATGCGGCGTGCTAGCTGGATATCTTTTGGCATGATTGTGACACGTTTGGCATGGATAGCACACAGGTTGGTATCTTCAAACAGGCCAACCAAGTAGGCTTCACTTGCCTCCTAGTATAGAACAAAAGAGTTAAGAACACTTTCACTCTTTGAGTAAAAGGGAAAGAAAAGAATTCAAAGTACAACGTAAGACGGCATTATGTTCAGGCTTCTATTTTTATTAACAGACCAAAAGTTTAAGATTGTTAAAAAATAAAAGACTCAATTTTCTTACAAACCACCAAATAATATTCTATGTCAAAGCTACCACCATTTAGTGAGGGCATCCTCTGGAACACAACAGAATAAATATTGTGACAGCACTCTCACAGATAAGGGATCATCTTATCGAAAGGTGAGTTTGTTTAAGAACTTCTCTTTTTAAAGATGGTGTTACACTACTTAAGTTACTTTTCTGTTCTTCCAAAGTAAGAGCTACTGAGCATCAAGTAGAATTGGCTGTTGCTTAGGAAAAGAGCAGATATTCACAACAAACAGCTCCTTGCTGTAGGATGCTGCAGCTACTGAAGAGGTTGCTTAATTCAAAAACCACAAACTATCAAAAGAAATGGACTGGGAATTATTTAGTACAAGGGTACAATGCCTTTGACTCACAAACTTCTTGAACCACCAAAAGCAGAACAGCAGTCTGAAAATTACCATTAGACACTTTTCATGATCCTATGCCCTGTTCCTCCCTAAGCATTGCCAGTCTATTTGGGGCACAGATGTCACAGCCCCCAGCTACGCAGGAGGCTCTCACATCTGTGAGAGCCACACGGCCAGCACCTTGGAAGGGCAAAGGACAAACCCTGTCCTAGGAAAACTAGAACCCTGATCACTGTGCTGTCCCCGTTACTAAACCACTGCAGACAGGATCTGGGCTTAGACAGATGCCCAGTTGGACCTAATTGTTCTTCTAGCTCACATTAATTTGGCTGGTATTAAGCCCGGCACATCAATGATAACAGTTTAACCATTTTGGGGTTGATTCAGAATTCTAACACCTAGCAGCCTCCTAAGAAGCATGCCACTATCAGATGCAGAACAGGACACAGCATGCAGTTTGGATGAAGACAGAAGCAATAGGGCTCACTTCCAGAAGGAAGGCCAGAGGTTCACCCTTCCAGAACAAAAGAACAGCTTGTGTGAGCTGCCAAAACAACTTACTAGGTTACAAAGAACTTTTAATTTGAAGAAAAAATACTTACTACAGCAGATGCTGACTGTAGCATGAAGTCATTTCATACGCCATAAGTTATCCTAACACAGCTTTGCTAATTCACTATATGAAAAGTTAAGACACTTCACTAAGTAAGCAACACTAACATAAACAACATGGTACTAGAAGAGCTAAAAGTTTGCTTTTTTTTTTTTCTTGAAAATATCCAAGTACAAATATTATACAAACAACTTCTCTAACAACAACTGGCTAATGCAAACCAGGAACATTCAAGCTAGCATTCTGAATTTGAATCAACTACTGACTAAATTTTAACACACAATTCCTGATTTAAAAAGCAAACCCCAAAGCACACAGATAAACCTCACGATTTAAGAGCTAACACATTCACTCACAGCAATTTAGTCAGAACACCAACTAAAAGCAAAAGCAGCAACCATACAAATGCACCTTTTGAAGCTAAGCACGTGCTCAAGTTCCCAGGACATCATGGCACACATTTTGGGCAAAGCGGAAGCCATTAATCAGAAAAAGACAGTTTTGTTTGGATATCAGATATTCTACAAATAGATAGATTTTGGAACAATCTTTCAAATCAGGAATATATTTCTCTCATGAGAAAAAAAATGTAGCATAATTCCATGATGTTCCATGAATTCCCTGCCTAGCGTTGGAGGGGACCTAACTTAGATGCAAAATCTCTGCCACAAGATTAAACTTTTGGGCACCGTATTTAGGAAGTACAACTACACAGCTGGAGCCCATCAGTTTTCAGAACACAGGAAGCAAAAATATACAACTACTTTAACAAGGATATCAAGTTCTAGGTTACACTAGATTTTAAGTTAGACTGCCAAAATTTTTGGTCAGAAGGAGCAATCAATACTTCACTGTCAATGCATTTAAGTCAGTTATTTAACTAACATATAAGAAAATGTGTTTATTATCAACTACTTTACACAAAACCGCTTACTTCCTCAACCACATTTAGGTGTGGCTCATCAAGCTGTTTTATTTTTCAAATTAAGACCTCCATTTGCACAGACTAAAAAGTTGAATACAATGACACTTTCCTCACTTCCAAAGGTAAAAACTCTGACAATGCTTGAGGACAGAAGGAACAGATTTATCTTAAGTATCTTATTAAATGAACTCTTCTGTCACCAGGAGAAGAGGTGGGGTAGCTAGTTACAAAATCACATTTATAGCTGTCATAAGGAGCTGCTGACCTGCCACTGCATTATTTTAGCTATGGTAACTGTAGGGCATCACCACATCAACTGTGAGCAATGGATGCTTGTGGGGGTGTATTCCCCCATGTCAAAGCCCCTCCGACAGCAGCTTTGCCCACCAATCCAGAGCAGCTAGGACTAACCACAGAAACATTCTAGCCAATGGGGCAGAGCCCTCCCTTACCTTAAATCTCTGCCTTTTAGGGTGAGAGAGCCACCTTCTTACAACATTTACAATAGCAATGTCCTTACAATAATGGCTTCTTTTGGAGAGCGGATAGATGCACGCTTTAGCAACTTCCTTGAGAACCCCTACAATTGCCACCCAGGTGAGGTGCTTCTCCCAGCAGCACTTACCTGCAAAGCACCGATAGCAGCACTCTGGAAGCGCAGATCTGTTTTGAAGTCCTGAGCAATTTCACGCACCAGACGCTGGAAGGGAAGTTTGCGGATCAAAAGTTCAGTAGACTTCTGATAGCGTCTGATTTCACGGAGAGCCACAGTACCTGGCCTTTTAAAATTATATAAATAAATAAATAAAAAAAGAATTAGTATTCAAAACATAATTCTGTATCACCTTAACATACGGATTCACCATCTAACCTGAACTAAGTACAGGTTATGTACTGTGTAGAAGTGTCCCAGCATCTACAATAGGAAATTAGTTTCTCTTTCAAAGGGCCCCTATTTCTCACCACTGATCTGTATGAACTTCCAGTGGCCCCAGCAGGGATCCCTGCAGGACAAGACCAGGCTGTCAAGGGTCCTGACTGCAACAAAAAGGCTGTGTAATATGTCAGCTACCTTACACCTTATGTGTTGGTGGTCTCAGCGCAGACTGCCGTGAGTTGTTCAGCAATACTGGAAGTACCCTTCTAGCAATTAGCCTAACAAGCAATACAATTTTAAGGGTCATCTGGCTCTTCCTCCCTGCTGACATAAACCACTGACAACTTTCTCAGAAGTAACAGAATTTATATTCTGTATAGCATGATCAGTAAAAGTATCCCATCTATTTCCTGGCGTTAGAACTATGAATTCTGATGGACGATATACTTATGCACAGAGTTTACCCAAAAAGTTAGCAATGCAATGATTTCTGCACAAGTTTTGTCCTGTCTAACTCTACCCTTATAACCTGCCTCCTAGCCTGTCAATTCAGCCTCGCACCTCCCACAACAAACTTCCGGTCACGCTCACTATTCCCAGCCTGCTCCTCCTCCAACAAACTCGGTGCTTTCCCCCTGCTAACCCACACACCTATCCCGGGGCCGTCCCCGAGCCGCGGCACAACTCCCACTGCTCCAGACCGAGGAAGGGCTTCCCCGAGCGGCGAGCCTCGCTGTCAGCGCGCCGCTGAAAGCTCTGCCTCTCCTCCTCAACAAACTCTTCCCCTTCTTGCCGGGAGCGGCTATTCGGGGATGAGGCGCCGCCCCGTGGCCGGCCGCACACCCACCACCGCCACGGTGGCAGCGGCGCGTTAACGGTTAAACGCCAACCGGCCGCAAAGACACGGCAATTATGAAATTGTAATTAACGGTGGGCTGTGGGGCTGCGGTGCCAGTGGGAGGGCAGGGCAGGAGGCAGCACGGCGGCGAACCGCTCGCCGCCCCCCCGCGGCACGGCCCCGTTGCGGGAGGAGGGGGTGCGGGAGCGGTGCGGTTCCGGTGCCGCCGCTGCGGGGCGCTGCGTACCGGTAGCGGTGCGGCTTCTTCACCCCGCCGGTAGAGGGCGCGCTCTTGCGCGCCGCCTTGGTGGCCAGCTGCTTGCGGGGCGCCTTGCCGCCGGTGGACTTGCGGGCGGTCTGCTTGGTGCGGGCCATGCTCCTGCCGACGTCGCTGCCTTACACCTGCGGCGACAAGCCCCCGCCCCGCGTAACGCCCCGTGTCCCCGTGCGGGGGGGGGGGGGGGCGTTAAACCGCCCCCCACGCGGCTCCCCACCGGCCGGGCGCCGGGGCTGCGGCACCTCCAGCCTCGGGTGCCGAGAGGCTGCCGCGGTTCCCCAAGTGCCGCCAACGCCGCCCGGGGCAGTCCGGGGAGCGGCGGGGGCTGTGAGGGAAGGGAAGGCAGAAGGGGGCCGAGTGGAAGCTCGGGAGAGAGGCAAACTTTTCGGGGGGCTGCCTCGGGAACCGCTCCGCTCCGAGTAAGCGCTTCTCCCGAAGCAGCCTCGCTCCCAAGCGCCTCTCAACAGGCAAAGTCGGCCGCCGGCCCCAGAACAAGATGGAAACAATCGCGAAGCGCGGCCCCGGTCCTCTCCCGAGGAGGAGGAGACGGAAAATAAAAAAATAAGGCGAAAAAAATGCGAGGAGCTGCGAAGCGTGCGGGTTTCCGTGGCGGGGGGGGGTGGGGG
>CM021767.1:17579373-17622508 GCA_011076525.1 Nettapus auritus
TTTTTTTTTTTTTTTTTTTTATGCAATAGGAGAAAAAAAAATATGGTCGGTGACCAGAGAAAAGAGACAAGATGGTGAAGCTGAGCAACAACTGTGGGGAGCAGGGGAAGGCAGGCAGACAGCGGAGTTGCCCGGAGCCTCCGTTCCGCGGTCCCGGCCGGGGGAATGCCGGCCCCGGGGGGCAGCCAAGGGCCCGGGGAGACCGCCGGGGGGGTCCGTAGCAGGGCCGCGGGGGCCAGCGGGGGGCAAAGGGCCCGAGCAGCGGGGCCAGGGGGTGCCTGCAGAGCGAGCCGCTCCGGCCGAGCGGGGGAAGGCGGCGGGGGACGGGGGCTGCCACCGCCCGCAGAGCCCTCAAAAGTTTGTGAGGGGGAACGGGGGGGGGGGGGGGGGGCGGCGGGCGCGGCGCGAGACTTACCCCGTCCGCTGGGCGAGCGCGGCTGCCGTGCGGGAGGGAGGGAGGGAGGGGAGGAGGAGGAGGAGGGGGCGGGCGCAGGGATGAGCCGGAGCTGCGGCGACCGCTGCTGGCGGCGGCCGCGGCCGGGAGCACAATTGGAAGATGGCCGCCTAGCGAGGGGCGGAGTCCGCCAGGCCACGGCCCCGGTCCGCCCACCAGCCAATGGCGCACAATGGAGGGAAGGCGCCGCCCCGCCCCCGGCCCCGCCCCTTCCTCCCTCCGTGCCCGGGCGCCGTGTGTACAAACACAAAAGGCACGCCGCGAACACCGCGCGGGGGGGGCGCGCGAGGCCGCCCCCCGTAACGGTCGCTCAACCGCCTCCCCGGCCGCCCGGAGGGAGGCCGTGGGTACCGAGGCGAAGCTGGGCTCGGGAAGGTGCAGGCAGCGTGTGTCGGGGCTCCCGAACTGTTTCCATTTCGATGGGAAACGCGACTGAATTTAGCGGGCGCTTCTGACAGAGTTACGCCGGCTGCTGTGCTGTGTAACGAGAAAAACTCACTTTGTTTTCTGCTGACATCAATAACATAAATAACAAAGTTCCCCATGTGAAAGTAACCTCTACTTTATTTTGACTGGACAGCCGCTTGCGATTTTAACTACATTACAACGACAGCCTCCACCTGCAATTTTATTAACTACGTTTCAACTATAGGCTCAAATTCTGTACTCACGCACACCTGTGCCACTGCCTCGTCTGTTAGGCATAGATGAAGTCGCCTTTGGTTTGCAAAGTCTTTATTACAAGCGGTGACACAATGTGCACACACCGAACCTACCTCCGGTAGCAGAAACAGCCATACAAGCGGAGCGATTTGCTTGGGGCTCACCAGCCCGGCTGAGGGGCAGAGCGTTGTCAGCAGCAGAGCACCCTGCACACACCGCTTTGGCCCTCACGTAAACATGGCGCGCCGCCCTAAACAGGCTGCACATAAACCATACCCCCTGACCCTGCTGAGCTCATCAACGGCGCCTGCCTGGGGGAAGCTACCAGGGATTTTAGTCACGAAGCAGCCGTGCGGCTCCGCATTGCCCCGCGAACGCTGTGCCCGCAGCCAGGAGCCGGCCGGGCACGGCGCTCCCCCGGCCGGCCTCACGCAGCGAGCCGCGCAGCCTGACTCACGGGGCGGGGCAGGGCGCCTCACGGCCGCTCCGCCTCATGGCAACGGGGCCGGAGGGTCACACGAACCCGCTGCTGCCTGCTGAACCAAGTGTTTGCAAACAGCGCAGTGCACCGAGGTGTCCCGTGTCAATTACACGCAGCGCCTTCTGAGTGAGCAGTGTTTGGTCCTTTCTACAAGGCCTTTATCTCGCAGGCCACAAGAATCCCCTGCCCTTCAGCGTCTAAGACACCCCAAAGAAATCTAACCTCGTAAGATTCCACTGGGTTAGCTGACGGTAATGTGCCAAGGACACCCACGGTACTTCATCCACAGGCAGAGTAACAGCTGCTAGCATGTCCCAATTGGTAGAGGAAATGAGATTAGGGTGGAGAGCAACTGGAGCCAAAGAAAACTGAAGTGACGCTGCACAGAAAAGAGGAACATTCAAATGAGAAGTTGCCTGATGATTTTTAACACCTTTCACAGGAAGCACACGCCCCTTATCTAGAGCTCGGAGAGGCAGGCTTTCACAGCCCATACACATTTTGGCTTTATATCCAAGTAGCATACGTTTTCCAAAATACTATCTTTCACCTTCACCTTGTTGGGAGACTCTTACCTTGCTGAAGACAGTCTGGACAGAGAAAGGAATGCATTTTTCATACCAGATTGGATGAGTTGCAGCTCATTGTATCAAGCTGAAAATACTGCTTCAAAATTGTTACTGACAATAAATAAATAAATTATTGCTTTGGAGCAATAGCCTCAAAAAGCCTCAAGCTTGAGTCCTTCAGACAGCTCCTAGTCAGCTCTGAATACCAGAATAAGGCATTGGGCCTAGTTAGCACTAGAGTTGACAAATCATCATCCCCAGTACCATCAGAGACTGCAGCAGCTGCTTTCCTTTGCCACACAGCACAGACTACAAACCCCAGAACAAAACAAAGCAGAGAAGATCAAGTGTGCCTTTTTTAAGGCACTTGGACAAAGGAGAATGTGCAAGTCCAGAGTATAATTGTTCTTAAGTAACACTGTAGGCATCTTTCAGAAACACCTGAAAAAGAGTTTCCACTAAAGAGACATTCACAGTTTGTTATATCATCAAACTCATTCCAAACAGTCTCTGATCAAAGATTTTTCTTTCCTATCCCCACAAAAAGCATAAAGTAAAAATCCAAACCACTTAGTCTAGTCCTCACTCAACAAATAAAGGTCTCCTGTTACCCAGGGGAAGTTAGGGTTGCTATTACTTTTTATGTGAAAAGTTACTCAGACACTCCAGTGAGGGAAAGAGTATAAAATACTAGCTTTATTTACATACAACTGACACTTGCCTGCCTCAGACTTCCACACCTCTCCTCCATGATCCAGTTCTCCCTTCCCATTCTCCTTCAAGATCCATCTCCCTTCTTTGAACATCTAACCACATCTGCACTCATGTTCTGCGTACTCTCTGTCTCAGCTCCCAGACTGCTGGACATTTCATGTTTTCACATTCCCTAAACAACCTCATTTCCATGTATTTGTTCAGGCAGTTTAATTTTTCTCTTCTTTCTCCTCGTCCCTATCTCTATCTTTCATGCCTTCACTTTTCACACCAGACCATTCCCACCTCCCCCTAGTTTTTCAGCCAGTCCCAGTCCCTTACCTGCTATCTTTCCTTCTGCCTCTGCCAGCCTTGATAGCCTTTCCTAGGTGATTCCAATCTCTTGTCCAGTATTCCTTCGCCCCCACTCCAGCTCTTGCTAGCCCACTGGCTAGTTTCTAGCAGTAGCTGCAGCAGCAGCTACACAGTTAAAACTTCTCCTGGAAATTAAAGTAAAATCTAAGTACAATGTGGTATGATGTTTTTAAACTATCTTCCTCTGAAGGTGTATTTTCACAGGATGAAAACATTTGTAACCCTAGCTTTGTGTTAACAGTGCATTTTGGTGTCCTAAATAACGATCTACACAATTTCTAGTGTTTCTACTAGGAATTTACTAAGGGCAGCAAGCACTGGCACTTACAATTGAAAGTACAACTCATTTAAAACCTCAAAACTATTTACAACAATTCTGTGTAAATAATTTTCATTTATTAATTGCTTTGAAATTATCTATGTCACAAAATTGTAAACCACAGAATGTATACATAACATTGTAATAGCTTCCATTGTAACACGCAGCTGTTTGACATACTGGATTGGCTGTTATATCATACAACACACAACCATTTGTATTATTTATACTCTGTCAATAAAGAGGAAAAAATACACAGGCCCAAACTAGTCGCTGGATTTGTAGAAATGTGCACCTACCAGAAACACAGGCAAAAAGTTGAATGATAGTAATTCATATCACTTTTTAATCATGTATTTTGCCTTTTCCTGTGTTTTGTTGTTGTTTCTTTTGTTGTTTGTTTGTGTTTTGTTTTTGTTTTAATTATTTTATTTATTTATTTATTATTTTATTTCCTAATAAAAAATTATTAGGAAAAAAATTATTTCCTAAAATACTTCACATATATTGACATTATGGCCCTGCTATTTAATGAAAGGTCTTAAACACATATACTTCTAAGCCCCTGCTTAAGCTTCATTGACTTCAGTGGCAGATAGATACTCTTAAATTTAGACACACTAATGTACCTTCCCGAAGACTGATCCCCAAGGAAAGTCCCACTGTATAAATAATGGATGAGTAAGTACCTGTGCCACAGGTACAGGAGTTTGGAATTCCTGGGTGCTTTAGCTTAAAAGAAACTTTAACACTTAAAAGAAACTTTAGCTTAAAACTTTTTTTTAAGGCACTTTCAAATACTTTATATAATATGCTATTTTATTTTTTAAATACTTAAAAATGGAAAAAATTCAGTCCTGTCAAAGGCACTTATTTTCACACTTCAAGCATCACATATGCACAGAAGATTCAGAACAATCTATTTTGGAGAAAAAATGTATTTTTCTAGCGTCTCATAAACCAAAAACTGTAAACCTGTTTTTATTATCATTATTATTTTTATGCCAGCCTTTTTCCCATCTAATTTATACCATTTCACTGAGACTAAGAATGAAAAGTGTATTCCAAAAGGAATTTCAGGAACACAGTTCTAAGGAGTGAAAATAAGCCTACGATAGCACAGACAATAAAGTTCGGGACTCATGGATTTTGCTTCTCTTGTTGGATTATCACAAATTTTTAGGAGGCTTGATGAGTTTGATTCAACCTCCACCTTTGTGGTTCCTCTTCAGCAGAGACTTATCCGGTGCTTAATTTCTCTGATTACATGCTCGCTTTTCTATATGGACTCCTGCCTGTTAATTCCCTGTGTATCATCAAGGATTCTCTTATTATAATCTCATTTATATTGCCTATTATGCATGCACTGCTGGAACTCATCTCTCATCAGTAATGAGGTACTACGAAATATGAAAGGGTAAATAACATTATATTAAAAAGCACTAATTCTTTATTTTCCATGGTCTACTAAGTTTCCTCTGGAGATCAGTGTGGTACTCAGAAAACCTGTAAAAGCGCCCTTTAATGACATCCCAAAGTTACATTCCAGTTCCTATCTTAGCTTCTTATTTATTTCTTACTACTTTTAAAATATGCTTGATACTTTAATATCCATAGAAATTCAAGTCCATTACCTGGAAGTTAAAAATATATTTAATTGTTCTTCTCTACGCATCAGGCAGAGCTCCAGGTACATAAAGGTTCATTGTAGCTGTAGCCACTGCCTCCATTCTTACTTATCATCTTTGCAAGGGCTTGTATGTGACAGTTCATTATCTTAAGGTGGAAACAGGACTTTGAATGTTACACACACACACACACACACACACACAAAACAGTATTCCTATTACATTAACAATATAAAAACCCAAGGCAGAAACCAAGGTAGCTTTTTAAACAGCTATGTTCTATTTTATGTAATGTTTTCACTATGTTTAACTCGCAAGCTTAATATTGGATAATTAGATTCTCTTTTTTTACAATATATGGTACGAAAAAGGACTACAATAAAGGTAGCACACGTTTACGCAGTCAGGGACCTCCCCTTGTCAAGCAAGCTTCCCCTTCTTAATGGTTTTGCTGAGCTTATACCTTTCTTCTTGCTTTTCTCAGCATAGCATTATGCTATGTTTCTTATGCTTAACCAGACACTATCTGTTCAGAGTGCACTGAAGGGTTAACTGAAACAGAAACAGAGTCCCAGCACCAGATAGGGAATAGCGTTCAACAGATAACTGGGAGGTTGTTGTACTCAAAGGCTGGAAATTATGTGATAGGGCAGAGTATCTGTGATTTTTAGATAAAACCTGATCAAATGTCATAATGCATTTCTGAAATATGTTGCGAACGATTATTACAAAACTATGTCTAAGGCCTTGAATGAAAGGGCTGGTGGGCAAATGAAAAGAGAGCTTACCCTCTGTAGTGGAAATAGAAGATTTTGAAATTTATTGTACCTGGCTGAGATAGTGCACATTGATAGACTCATTTCAAGTGGGCTTTTGCAAGATTTTCTGCAGTACAGGGAGGAGCAATTGTTCCAGGGAACACTTCTTTCTAAAGTTACAGTACCACAAAATTACTGAACTCATTTTAGCTCTTCTGGTTCTTCACACGTGACTAAATTATCATAACAACCTTTTCCGTCTTTTAGAAGCATTGTAATGTAACATGGAAGGACCTGGATTTCTGGTGGGCTTCATCCTAATGGAGACTACTGTAAGATCTTTATTTCCTAGGTTGCGTTGATAGATTCATTAAAGCTGCTAAGGAGAAACAACCTTCACAAACTCCAATTGGTTCCCAAATAAGATGCCTACTACTCTAATGATTTATTTTGAGCTCCTGTTGTAGTACAGTTTCAGCAAGCTGATTTGCTCTAAGACTCATACAAACTGGCAAATAAATCCCTGCATGCTTGCATTAGGGAGTGGGAAAAAAAAAAAAAAAAAAAAGCTACTGTTTTCCACCACCCATTAGGCTCACATTGGCCTCATTTTGCAGCACTGTTCTTGTAAAAGATGCCTTTTTTTTTTTTTTTTCCTGCACTGATGCTGACACTGCCTTTAAAAGCTATTTCTGTGAGCTACTATACTTGACAGAACTAAAAGAGTTACATTATTTATTTCATTTCTTTGCTCAGTGGGGTAATCTCATGAGATACGAATCTCTTCTTCATGAGGGCCCTGGGGACAGCAGTCAGAGTGAAACTCAGGCATGTTTTAGTACAATGCAAACAGCACAGAGTGCAGTACTCCGGCTCCACCAGCAAGCAGCAGAACAAAACATCACATATGATGCCAAATATCCTAATTTTTGGCAGTAATATTCCGTGGATGGGTTACTTTCAAAATAGGTCTGTTTCTTCTGTGTGAAAATACATGAGCTAAAGATTGTCTTGAGATGGCATTGATGCATCACAAGCCTAGCTTGTGAGTTAGCTGAGGAAGGTTCTCAGAAATGAAATTATTCTGAGGGCTGACCCTAACACAGTTGTGAGGTGTTCTGCCATACCCCATTCTTCTTAACAACGACTCCCAAACCTGAAAACCTGCTTTAAGGAACACTAGTCTCCCAAGTGACATCAGAAAAGGGAAAGAAAACATGGAGTGGCAGATAGCATATTTTAAGATGACAGGAAAGAACATAAATTATGTTCTTTTCAGTCTGAGATGACAACAGTTTGCCTTTTTTTTAAAAAAAAAAAAAAAGAAAGAAATGAAAGCTTCCTTTTTTCCCAACATTTTTGTAACTCATATTTTGTAGACTACACTGTACTGTGCCACATTTTGAAATTATTTTGGTCATGTCTCCTCCTCCTCCTCTTTGCAAATTTGCATCTCATGAGGCATCCCAATGCGAAAACTACAGTTGCTGTTATTAGTGCTTAGTATTAGTGCTGTCCAGTAAAGTTTCCTAATGCCTAGAAACTTACCCAGCACAATTCACATCCAACCCCTCTCCAGAATAACTAACATGTCCTTACTGCAGATCGTTGAGTACCTACAATCCCAGCTGAGAATAAAATGATTTGCAAGTATTAAGCACTTAATCTAGCCTCGTATGCCTTTAACTGCATTTCCAAACTGGGGCACCACAATTAAAAGCCATTTAAAAAAATGCTTTAGATATGCTCATATACCCACCTTCATGCCCTGAAGAAGCATGTGTTAGAGCAAGAAATAGAAGCTTCTGGCTCCTGAGCACGCTGACCACCTTCATGGGGCCCAGCTGCTTTAAAGCAGTCCAGTGGTCCTTGCTGTGTAAGAAGAATTTCCCAGGCAGCACCAATTCTTCGTCCATGACTTGTATATACCTTAATCAGTTGCTGATAAGCCCCAAATCACTGCAGACAGGTGATGATAGCATCAAAATCTCATCTTTCATTTTTGAATTTTAAAGAAAACGTCACGCAGCTGTGCTTGCGGAGATGAGTTTGGTTCCTTAACAGTTCAAAACCCACCGAAACAAACAAACAAGCAGCACAAGGCAAATGTGAATGAACACATTCAGCATGTGCTAACACTGTGTGTTCCTGGCAAACCTTATGTTCTGTGAGGACTGACTACAAATTTTGTATGCTAAGTCCTGGCATTACTACTTAAAGCATTTAAGTAATGTTAAAATGCAAGCCTCAATCCAGACTATTAACGTGGAGAACATCAGCTGGGTTTAACATGGACTGCTGAGAATGGATCTCAAGACAAAGGCAAAGAAGCACCACTTGGAGCCTCAGCAACAAAGAACAACAAGGAAACAAAGAAGCGACAAGGAAAGGTTGCCAGCCTCTGGGCAAGAACGTTTTCAAGCACAGCTCCCATGCTGGCACTGTGTTCTGCATCCAACAGAGAGGACATACAAAGACTAAATCCCCACTGTGAAGGAATAATTCGTCCAATACCACATAAATTGACATTATACATGCCATAATACCGTGAAGTTATACCCTTCAGCCTAGCCCTGACCCACAATGGACAGCTAGCATTCCTGGGAGCTGCTGTCATTTCCCACCTGCCAAAAACAGGCAGTACCCTTCTCCCTTGGTTCACTGAAGAATAAGCTAGCTCTTCAGCAGTACCACATTTTGGTACGTTGCTCAGAGGTCCAGGAAGATCAGCCACGCCATATCTGCAATATTTAAGATTATTGGTTATGAGACCCACAACATTACCTGCAAAGGCTCTTTGCAAGGTGAAGGGCTGCCTGCACAAACCCTGCAGTGAGCACACATCAGTGCCATGCCTATTTCTGCAGACCTGAGACATGGCTCTAGTGGCAGGACAGCTTCTCCTGATAAACCGTTCCTGTTACTTCCTGGTACAAAAGAACGAGGGTGGGGTGGGGAAGTATGACGATGACAACACCAAAAAAACCCACCAACAAACAAAAACAAACAAAGAAACAACAACAACAACAACAAAACCAGCAAATACCATCCACAAGGCTTTCTGACTGTGACTTTTACACATTAGCACAACTTCTTCATAGCACTTCTTTGATAATCAAGCCGTCTGACATGCTCTGATACTGACAACACTCTAGGCAGGAACACAAAGGAACAGCTGTAACATTGTCGTGTTGCTAATGTTCGAGTATAACCATGTGGGGACAGGATTTTTCCAGGCCTCACATAAATATGACTTAAAAATCCTCAAGGGGCATACTATGCTGTATTACAAATTCCTCATAAATGACATAATTACCTCTGTTTTGGAAACGATTAGATGAAATACCGGAGAATAGTCCAGAATTCACTGATGACAGTTTAATTTCATGTGTATGGGTACGAAAAGATGTTGTATAAACAAAATGGCAAACCATTCAAATATTGAGCAAACGAGAAGCTTCTCATAGCTGTAGTGTTATAAAGTCAGTGTTGTCCAAACTTGAATTTATCGTATAAAAATAACAGAGAAAAATGAGCATTTTCCCCAAAAAATTGTAGGACTGCATCCATTATTGTTCATTTGCAAGTCCTCTTTAAGCTAGCAGAACGTTCTCTAAAAAGGAAGATAAATATTACTGTTATAAGAACATTGTCTGAATGTAGCTGGTCAGTCAAAAGGAAGCCGTGTCAAACTCAGCGTCCAAAGAATGAAGCCTCTCTATGCTGCAGACTGGATCCGTAAGTTATGGCATTTCTCCCTGAAGCCAGTGGAGCTTTAACAGTTTACGGTAGCTGAGGACCTGACTTCACATCGTATCAAGGAGCAAACAAATCAACAATGTGGTCTGCTTTAAACAGGATTTATGAACACCCACAGTGTGCCATTTCTAGTACCAAACTGCTAACTGCTTGTTATCTCTGCTGAACATAATTTGAGAAGAGGGTATGCTTGTTTGAGGTACTCTACTCTAAATTTTTGTCTGTTTAAAAACAGTTCTCTTCCTTCCCTCTCCCCCCCCCCCCCCCCGATGTCCTCTTTTTCTGCATTCATTTCCTTTGTAGAATATTCCCAGGTAAACCAAAAGCAACCAGATGAGGGTGTGATAATATAACCTGGAAGCTCCTCCCAACTAGTGGAAATACAACTTCACTTTTAGCAAGGAACATTTTCAAATTAGCTTTCATCTCAGATGAAAGACATATAAGGATACCTGATCTCTCTCTCTTTTTTCTTTCCTTCTCATTCAGCTGATCATTTCAAGAAAAGTGCAATTTCTTTTGCTCTAGGAGTTTCATACTATTGCAAACAGCGTCACAACTGGATGAAAAGCTCACACTGAAAGGGCATGTGAAAGGTAATCTGTAGTGTTTCTTAAAAACTTTAAGGCATGGAGGTCTGGTGCATTATACATATATCATGTGCATAGTACTGATCTCATCTTGTATGCTCACTCTTAACTTTGTACTTTTGAAAAAGCTGCCAAACATTCAGATGCCAATTAAGAAACTAGAATCCATATCTTACACAGAGAGTAAGTAATTCCGCATAGTATCTCTACAAACCATAATTAAAAGCAGTTAGCTTCATTATGGGGAGAGCAAAAGTGAAGAGGCAGAGACCTACTTTCGGTATTGCTTTCCTATAAAATATACTGTACATTACAACTAACCCATTCATCATTCTCCAGCTGCATTCAGTTAAAATTAATCAGGACAGACCAAATCTAAGCACTGAGACTAGCAAATAAGAGTAAACACAAGGTTACAGAAATCCTAGACTCAGCAGAGAAGTATCAACTTCTGCAATATTACCCGGGTGTCTAATTAGCCAATTCACCTCAAACCATTGCTGCCAAACTTAAAATTATTAACAACACAAACAACACTGACTGTGCTGGTGATACTCATGGCCAGACAAAACCAGACCTCATTTTCTCAGGTCCATTACCTACATATGCAGAGCAGTGCATATTTCTTCCCTGAAAGTTTAGACATCCTTGCATAGGATGGAGACAAAGATAAGATGCGCAGCAAAGGGAGCGATGGCACTGTGATGGCAAAAAGCACGTTAACAGCTATTTTAAAATCTTGATTATGTCTAAGTATCTCCATCATTACCAACCGTGATCTATAAGAATAAAATATAGTTACCACAGACTTGTTAGGAAATTGGTATCTAGACATTCACAACAGAAGCTATTGCACTAGTAAGGGGTAATATAAGTCATGTAATATCTGTACTTCTCCCCCAGCTGCTACCAACCCAGTATCAGGTATCATAACACGCTGTCTCGAACCATTGTGCTGATGACACAGAAAGTAAAGCAGATGATTATTGACATTTGGCAGGAAGCTGCACTTGCCAATATCAACTTAGATTAATTATGGTTAATTACATTTTTATCAAACAGTATGATGTCAGTATCTGAACTAAAAAATGTTCTCTCATGTCATACAGCATCTTATTTATTGTCATGAGAACATGCACACAGAGGTTACTTTTCATGCTATCCTGATCCTCCATGAAAAAGAAATGTGTGTAACATGGTTAAGGTTTGCAAATATATGATCTGCAACTTATACTTTGTGATACCATTAAAATGTAAGAGAAAATATATCCAGATGGGCCAGTCTCCAATTGTACTACAGCATATGATGAACTGTCTAGCAGATGGAAAATCCATTCTTAGAAGATGTGATTTCAAATTCTTGAAGTGACTTCAGTTTCAGTTTTTTTAATATCTCCACACGCTTACAGTATTGTAAAAGGAACATAAATACCCATTTCATATTTTAAGTGATATCTTTTAGCCCTTCTCCCTCCTATGTATAGGAACACTTCTAAAAGTGGGAAACATTGAATTGTTACCAGAGCAACTTTTAAGCCATCCTTTGTTAATGTGGGTTCCTCAGCGAACAACTGCTTCCATGTTCTTCCCTTCTAGGGCATCTTTTTTTTGTGCACATTAAAAGTCATTGAGTATCTTACACCTTCTCTCAGTACAGTCTCTTGCATAATGAAATCCTGGTCTTGACTGAGGCCGTCATTAGCTCCTGTAAAGTGCTGCTACTACTATTAAAATGGAATATACTGGAACAAATAGTAAGGATGAATGGATGAATGAATGAGTGAATAGCATTTTGATGGTTATACATCTGATGGTTCCTAAACACTGAAAAAAAACCCCTCTGTTCCATGCTAAATGTAGCAATAGATTTTAAGCAGAAAATAGTCCAACACACTACATGTTGTAGGCCATAGAACCACACTTAGTAACTCAGGCATGACATTCACAGTACCCAGAATAAAAGAAGAAAAGGATGGGTGCTCTCATATCTGAAAATTCTGTCAAAACAGTAGGAAATTTGAAATTTAAGCCATTGTCCTTGCACTGAATTGAGAAAGTAGTGTAACCAGTTTGTCTGAGTTTCACTATTTAAAGGTTGGAATACTTACTTATGCTATAACAACAGTGTCAAGTTTAATTAATTATGTCTGTAAAATCTCTTCGAAATGAAAAATGTTAGGCATGATTTATTGATTATCTCTACAGCACCACTGCAGAGTAACAAACTGATC
This sequence comes from Nettapus auritus, assembly GCA_011076525.1. Taxonomy (NCBI): domain Eukaryota; kingdom Metazoa; phylum Chordata; class Aves; order Anseriformes; family Anatidae; genus Nettapus; species Nettapus auritus. The sequence goes on from CM021767.1 coordinate 17,591,894, forward strand.
ATTGTTTTATCAAGGGGATAAAATTTCTAATAAAATACATTTCAAACTGGAAATTACAGTAACATCCTTTTTGACTTATTTAGACTTACTTTATGGGGAGCAAGGCAATGTGCTTTTGATGAGTTCTAGGGATAGAAGTATCATGAACAAGAGATACAGGAACACTCACACAACTTTCCTACTGACATTAATGTTGCACCACCTAAATGGCATTGCATAGATCATGCAAATAGGGACTAAATACCTATCACTGCTGCCAGACCAAGCTGAAATAAAACTACTCTTCTATCTATTAGATGTCACTTACTTGTAGCCTGACTAGTTGCAGGGGTTGGTGCCAGTCACCTACCTATAACCACCCAGAACCACAGACAGTATGACATTAGCAGCCCCAAATTACCTGTGAGGTGACAATATATGATCTATAAAGGGCCTGATTTATGTTGTAACTCCACTAGTGTCAGCTTTCAAGTTAACGGGTACATTGCTGCTACAGCATGCATCTGCAGGCCAAATCCACCTATCAGGACTGTGAACAGCAGTGGGCTGCAACTGACACAGCCTGTCTCTCAGGTGCAACAGGACCTCTTTTTTGGTGCTCTTTTCCCTGCAAGGAGTACCTTAGCTGCCATCACAGGGAAATTATAATTCAGCCAACACTTACCAAGGCCAGGAAGTCATCAGCACATACACGAGAGTAGAACAAAAATATTCAGAAAAGACAAGTAACAAATGACCTGTGAATTACGCTAATTCAGCACATCTACGGGACAGTCCTGTGGCCCAGCTCTTTCCTGGATATCTCTGCCTATTCTTTGGCCTTTACTGGCAAGCTCCACACCCTCAGTGCCAATAGCCAGAGTTTCAGAGGAGGAAATGAATCATGCCCTTGGAATGCAAACTGAAACCCTGCAGATCTAAGAAAATAGTTACTCATCTGCGTATATATATACATGCATAACTCATGTATTGCCAATTACATTTCAATCTGATACACACACACACACACACACCAAAAAAAAAAAAAAAAAAAAAAAAAAATCTAGCAGAATTCAGTATTAGATGGCATTCCAGAGATAAAGCACATGGTTATAAATGAAACAAACAGCACCATGTGACTTAAAATACAACGTGGGCCGAATTGGGGCCCAATCCAGCACAAAATTACCACAGCTTTTCCTGGCTACACAGACATCAAATTGAATGGTTGCACTGCGACAACATGGCACGTAATTCAGAAATACCAACCTGCTCCTGGGAGTGAGACAGTAAAGGGTTGTCGGGACGGGGTCAAAATGCGTTGTGGCTAAAACAAATACAGTGTAAGCAGGAGCGGGCCAGGTTTGGTTTGTTAATTTGTCAAGACGATCCCATGGGGAGATTCCCTTAATTTATTATTCATTTGTTTACGTGAAGTCCACTCTTGCAGGTCATGCCACCTCTCTGTCTCCCACACCCCCTTAGGGCTGCCTGGCGGCAGAGCTCTATCTCCCCACATCTCTGCTGGCCCAGCCGAGCAGCACCACGCTCCGACAGGCGAGAGCAGCCGAGAAGAGCAGCCGAGCCCCATCCTTTTAAAGCACAGCCGCCTCTCAAGACCTTAAATTCGCCCCAGGCCCGAACATGTCCGCCTATCTCGCCTCCTAACGGACGGCCTGCAGGGCCCGGAGCTGAGGCAGGCAGATAAGCCGCCGGCCCCGGCACCCGTCCAGGCGCTCGGGGCTGCGGCTGCTCCGCCGCCCCTCCTCCGGAAGGCCGCTGAGGCCGCAGGTGTGTCCGGGTAATCTGCCCTTCTCGCTGCCGGCAGCATGGAGCAACCGCACAAAGCTCAGATCGTACTGACTCTTCCCATTGTTCACCGTTTGGGTTTAGGCTTCATTGCTGCGTCCTGTAGTGATCATAATTACACCGATACGTGAAACTAAGGGGGTGTTTCTTGCATTGGAAATATCGTTCCAGCCATCCGATGTCAGTGGCTTTGGTTGCAGGGCAGATTTGAGCATGGCTGTATCTGCACAGAAGCCCCAGTTCTCAGTAACTGACGCTGTCCTGACGGTAATGGAGAGGCAGGAGGCTGCCGAGCCTGACCACGTTTCTGCCAGTGTTTGTGACAGTCCCTACAAGAGGCAGGCAGCAGCAGCTTACCTTTACACATCCTCTCAGTAGATGGCTATACTGAAGACATTTAAAGCGTTTCAAAGCCACTGAAGAATGCAATAGTTACACTGCTTGGATCTCCATCGTGCCATTGTACACATATCTTTCTGAGGAGATACAGGTGTACACCTGCTAACCACTCTTCAAACCTCCTGCTTATAGGTAGCTGCTGAATGTCACAAAGAGCTCAACTTTCATCCTGATTTAAAAGCATTTTATGTAACTATGCTACTGAATCAGCCCCAGGTTTCACAGTTTGAGGCCTCTTCCCAAACAATACACTAAAATGCATGTAGAAGTGAGCAGGACAAGTAAGTCCATCGTACTCCAGCTCCTTACCTGCAATTTGCACCGCCTTTGATTGGACACCCAATGGCTGCACGTTTCTTGTACTTAGCACACTGTCAGTATTTTGCCACGCTTGTGAGCAGAACACAAGCAGTAGATGTTGTGAGCACTCAGTTGCAGAGCTTGGTGATGGCAGCACAACCAGCTCCCACTTACCTGGGGCAGGATGAATGCTCCCATTCTCAGGCTGCTGCCACCACTACCAAAGCGGCGAATCAGACAGGCATGTTTAGAGCAAGTATGTATTTTGCCTCCTGTTATGTTCTCACAGAGGCGCTGCGACACACTTTAAAGAGCCTGAATTAGAAAGGTACAATTACCTAGTGTAGAAAAGGGGCAGAAACAGCTTTTAAGATTGCTTGTGCCATGTACTCTGGCAGACAGGGCTTTTAGTCTGCGTGGCACACTCCAGATGAGCCATTCTCAGGGCCATTTCCTAAAGCAAAATATCAGGTCACTGTCTGTGAGCTCCTATTCCCTCCCAGGAAAGTCGTCACGTTTCAGTTTTCATGGTAAAAGCAGATTGCCACAGACTGAGTGGTAAAAACACCTAAATTCTCAGAAGGACCTCGCATACATAAAAAAAATGATAAATCGTGTCCCTGCAAGGACTGAAACGTCAGATGGACCCCGAAGGCTAAAATACAACATACGCAGGTAGTCTTTGGCAAGGTTTGAGCCTCTAGCAGCTGGAAAAATGGAAGCCCAGCAACGAGGAAGCAAAGATAATAAAAAAAGTAAAAATAATAGTTAATAGTCACTAGCAACGCAGCTAAACCACCTGAAGAGAGGCCAGAAACCCTACGGGCATCGTCCCCATCATCGTCCCCATCCTCCCATTATCACTCCGCATCAGTCCCCCCCCCCCCCCCCCCCCCCCGGGGGGGGGGCCATTTACGTCACCCGAGCGCGCGCATGACGCCAGCGCGGGGTGGTGCGGGGCCAAGATGGCGGCGCTGCTGCTGCGGGAGCCCTTGTGCTCCCGGGCGCGGCCACTACCGCTGCCCCCCCCCGGCGGCGGCTCCGTGCGCGGCCTCCTGCGGGACTGCGCCCAGCGCCTGGTGAGCGGAGGGACGGCAGGCACCGGGAGGCTCCGGCCTCGGTTTTCGGGATCTGTGCGTCACCGCGGAGGTCCCTTCCAACCCCTGCAGTTCTGTGGTTCCTTAACGGTTTTACTTCGCCGGATTATTATTATTATTTTCCCTCCAACCGATCGCATGATAAAATTGTGTTGTTTTCTAGCGCGTTCCCGAGGAAAGTTTATACGTGAAGTGCAACGGGCGGCTGGCAAACGATGACGATATTCTCCAGAATGGCGTGGTGTATAGTGTGGAACCGAGGCTTTGTGGCGGAAAAGGAGGTTTGTTGCTCTGTGCTTTCTTACTAATTCACGTGTTAGCTTTAAATTTCATTTATTTATTTATTAATTTTATCCCTTTAAAAATACCGATGTCCGCAGTTGTAATATGGTAGCAGATATCTCGTAATGCAGATGATCGTGGGCTGTCCATGAGGTAAAGTCAAAGCTAAGAGTTTACTTTAGGATGGATATTAGGGAGAACTTCGTTACCGAAAGGGTTGTTAGCCATTGGAATGGGCTGCCCAGAGAAGTGGTTGAGTCACCATTCCTGGAGGTCTTTAAAAGATGTTTAGATGTAGGGCTTAGGGATATGGTTTAGTGGAGGACTTGTTAGTGTTAGGTCAGAGGTTGGACTCGGTGATCTTGTGGGTCTCTTCCAACCTAGGTGATTCTGTGGTTCTGTAACAGCTGTTGCTGGCACTGTTCTGTTTTGCATCCCTAGTTAGCGTAGCTATACTAGCAGAAATCTGTAAGGTGCCGCAGAGTGAATTCAAGGTCAAAATTGTGTTTAAAAGGCTTCTTAGGCTTCTAAGTTTCACTTATGGCAAGTATTCCAGCTACAAATAGTCCGTGGCTTGAATATGTTATATAACCAGACTGATTTTGCCTTTTCTTATGTGGAAAAAAAAAATAGAGGAAGCCAAGGTCTTAGTAACCTGAGAACTAAAGATTTCAGTCTAAAGCAGGCTGCTTGTATTGTCAAAATATTTTAAAGTTGTTGTAGATGATGTGTTAATCACACAGAACCATACAGCCACTGACAATGTGGGCATTCCCTAAAATCTAACATGAATGATTAAACAAGTTTAGCAAAGTGTATTTGCATGTAAATTAAGCCCACATATGTTTGCTTTTTGAATCCAGTTCTTGCAGTTTTCTGGCCGTTGAGCTAAAATGCTGAATAATCAGGCAGCTTTGCATCAGACTGCATCTCAGTCTGATGCAAGGTGGCATCTTTGCCGCCTTTGTAGTTTTAGAAAGAACTGAAAAGAAATATTATTGCTTTAGCCTATGAGCCATTGTGTTGGTTGGTTAAGTGCCCTAAAAGTGTTGCATGCTTTATAAGCTCGTTGTATAGCATCCATCTTCCTCACCTATTGTCTGTCAGTTTCAGTTACCCTGGGATGACACAGGATGCACGTTCTGTGATTCACTTGGTGTTACTGATATGCTGTTGGTGCTGGTTAAAAATTACTCTTTGACAATTTTGTCTGCTTTCTCAGCAGTTCCTTTTGCTTTGACTTTGTAATTTAAAAGACTGATAAAAATAGGCAAACAAGCACAGTTCAGAAATATCAAGACATCTGTATGATCTCAAAGAATTGCAGATCATGCTTATCATCTTATAAGAAGACTGAGCGTTCTGTTATCAGGTCTAATTCAGCACTTGCAACCTTAATGAATTCATTGCTGTTGATTTTTGGGAGCATGCCTGGCTAGGTGTAACAACTAGGTTCTTATTCTTCAGAATGTGAAATTCAATAGCGTGTTCAATGAGCTACATAAATTCTCATTGCCAATGGCAGTAATTGGTTTTATTAGCTGAACACAGTACTTTTTCTGCCTCATGATCCAGTAGACTATTTGGATGGGTTGATATTTGCAACACTTCCTATAGGTACTTTGAGGGCACTCATGGTACAGGTGTGTTCAGCTTTTAATTGAAAAACCGTGCTTTGTACTTTCAAGTTGTTTAAAGGATTTTTATTAATCTGCATTGTCTCATTGAGGCTGTTAACTTTCTCAAACTTGAGACAGCATAAGATGGGACTCAGTGAGAAAAGTTAGCAGTTGTGCTTATGAGTAGTGGCTGAGGAGCATATAGAAATCTATTCTGGGGGGCTAGCCAGCATAACGTTGTCCATCATGATGATCTTGATGAAGTGGCTATGTCTGTCTCCTAAAATGTCACCTAGTCACATTTCTAACATGTTGTAGTTTTCAACTTACCCCATATTTCAGTAGCATTGAGGGAAAGAGAAGTGTTGATCTCACTATATTATTTTTCCACAGTTAATTCTTTTGTTTTGCACTAACACATCTCCGTTTTGTTTCTGTTTATTAATTTATGATTTTTTTTTTTTTCTCAGGATTTGGATCTATGCTGCGAGCACTTGGTGCACAGATTGAAAAGACAACAAATAGAGAGGCCTGTCGAGATCTCAGTGGAAGGAGACTTCGAGATGTCAATCATGAAAAAGCGTGAGGCATTTTCTTAGAAGCTAGCATTATAAAATAAAGTGACTGCATAACTCACTATTAACAAAAGAGGTCACGTGACAGGCTGTTATAGCAATGAATTTTTATTTTGAATACTAAAAGAGAAACTATATGCACAGATAGACCAGAATCACAGAATGGTTGGGGCTAGAAGGAACCTCTGGAGGACAACTGGTCCCATTCCCCTGCTCAAGCATGGGCACCTAGAGCAGGAAGTCAACAGCATTCTTTTGTCATTAATGTATTATTGAAAAATAGAGGTGATTATACCGTGACCTTCTTTTGAGAGAAGACTGATCTGCACGTCTTAGATTTCTAATCTGAAAGTCTCACAGTTCTGTCTGAAGCTGCAAGGCTATGATATTGGGGAAAGTTGACCTTCCTGCTGTTTCTGGCTTCCAGAATAAACTTTATTCTTTGTTTTAGCAGACTTTCTATATATTCCTTCAGTAATTCCCTTGAATGTTTTTGTTCTTCAGCATTCAGTAATTGCAAATAAACTAATATTACATTAAATGTTGGAAATGCTCTCATTTTCATGTCTCTATAATCTGTAGGATGGCTGAATGGGTGAAGCAGCAAGCAGAACGGGAAGCAGAAAAAGAGCAAAGGCGCTTGGAAAGGCTGCAGCGGAAACTTGCAGAGCCAAAGCACTACTTTACAAATCCGGACTACCAGCAGCAGTGTCATGAAATGGCTGAGCGGCTAGAAGATTCAGTCCTTAAAGGTATTGCAGTTTAGCTTCACTTTATCTCCTCAAAAGACAAAGCAAACTGAAAGCCCCTATGACCACGGCCCAGCACGACGATTAAAGAAAGAAAAAAATGCTGACAGTAACTCTTGCAGTTGAATTATATTTTAAACTCCAGTAAAATGTGTTGATTTTTTTTTTTTTCATCTTTGGCTACTGCTTTTCTTAAATTGCTTTGAACAGCATGACAGATTCTATTGATAGTTTATCTTACTGTGCTATAGTGTCATCTCACAATAGCATCAAAGTTCTGTGAAGGTAGCATTGATATTTCATCAAAAAGAATTATGTAATCATTTTCAGTAAAATGATAATACATGATCAGGTCTTATGTAAAAAACAGAAGTGGAATACAGCTACAAAATACTTGCTTTCATTTACCATTCTCTGTAGTTATTTTATTTATCCACTGATTGTTCCTTTGCTGGTAGCTTGGTAATGAAAGTTGAAGCTGAATGGGATGTAGAAACTAAGAGTTCAAGGAACTCTTAGTTCCATGAACTAAGGAACATCAGGAATCCAATTTTAAGATTAACTCTTAGTAAAGCAGGGATAAGAAAAATTTTGTTGCTGCTGAGTTTGTTGAAGCTTTGAATTTCCATAAATATGGTCTGACAGTGATTATTTTCAGTTAGTGTTTTATATTGCATCTGGAAAAAAAAAAAGGGGAGCCTGTTGTAGATTCTATTTATGAATTGTGTACCAGTGGAGTGTTTGACTTCCTTTTGTAGGATTGCAGGCCACTTCAAGCAAAGTAGTGTCACCAGGAAGTGGCAATAGTCGGAAGCGTCCAGGTGAATCTGGAAAGAATGGAACAAAATATGGAAAGAAAAAATGCTTTTTGTAAGTACTATGACTCCATAAAACTTTGAACTTAATGAAAACTTGATAAATGTGAGCAAACAACATCTCATCCAGGAAGTAGACTTAAATAGCAATTAGTAAATGAAATTGGTTAAATGGGAGAACTGTAAGTAAATGTTGATGGTTTCATAAAACTTTGTCCCAGCAGGAGCAAACTTTACTTGCAAAAATAGGCATCCTTTTCTTCCCCCCTGTTTAATATGGTTATGTTCTACTAACATAAATTTTGCTTTCTTTTTCCCATTAATGAATTCAATTGAAAAGGAACTTAAAACAACCAATTAAAAAAAAAAGAAAAAGAAAAAAACAAACAAACAAAAAAACCCAAACAACCACAAACAAACCCCAAACCACAACAGCTGTTTTTTCCTCATGTAACGTGAAAGAGAAGGCGTAGTGATTCTCCAGTGGTGCTTGGAGTAGCGATAGGTAGCACACACTTTTTTGTTGGGATTGCTGTTAAGATACCAACCTGTTCTTGGGGGTTGTTGGTCCTGTTTGATATTAGCAGCTCTTTGTCTTACTAAACTATCCAAAATACCTGCTAGAGTAGTTCAGTGCATCTCTTTGAAGCAAGTTTTGTAAATAAAAAGGTTAGAATTTTGAAAAAGGTGATTTTTAGATAAATATTTGTTATGTACTGCTTGTTGCAGGCTGAGATTGGAAGGATTGGATGATATTGACAGTTCAGATTCTGACAATGACAGTGAAAATGATTCCCCTCATGCATCTGATGAAAGTTGTCCGTCAGGCAGCGGACACAGTGAAAATGCTGGAAATTCAAGCAAGTGTTCAAACAGCCCTGTGGATTCAGCAGAACGTAGTCCAGTTACTGAGGAGGCACCAGAGCAGCCAGAAGTTAGTGGAAGAGACCTGCAAAGCGAGATGCACGAAGGTGGGCAAACTGAAATTCCAGCCGATGAAAATAGTAAAATGACAAAGCGACAGGAGGAAGAGGCCCAGGAAAACAATGAAGTAACCCAAGCCGTGAAAGAAGAGGTGCAAGAAAATGTTTCTTCAAAGGTGCAGAAAATGGACAAGTCACAGAGCACAGTAAGTATGAAACAGTACAAAACATATTACGTCTCTTTCTTCAGTTGCTTTTAGTTGATCACTTCTTTTCTGTGATCCACAAAGGGAAGGGGAAAGAATCTGTATCATCTGAATTTAATGCAGTAGATGTAAATGCTTGAGTTAGAATCATTGTTTTCCTAAGAAGCTGATAGAATCTTCAGTGTTTGATTCAGAGCAGAAAAAATCCCAAGGTTAAAAAAAATTCCTGACTGAAGATGATGCATTTCCCTACTTATTGAGAGGGAATGTGCAAGGTAATGGCAACTGCAGCCAAATAAGACTCTTAGCTGTCAGTCTCTTCACTGGTAACCATTAGCTCCGCATACAGAAAGTTGAATTGTAGTAAAGTAGTGGTCTTGAGAGATTGTAAGTAGAGTGGGTAAAGACAAAATTTAACAAAATAAAGATTTTTAATAGTCTAGAATTTTTACTAAGATGTAGTTGCCCTTGGCTGTATATTGTTGTCCTTCCCAAGATCTGTGTTTGCCTTCTTTTTTTCTGTTTTTTTTTTTTTTTTTTTTTTCTCCTTCCACATAAACTCTGGATCCAGAATTCCTTATTGATGCAGGAGGTAGAGGAAAATGGAACCAATCTGTGGGATGAAAGGCTCTTATCAATACTTCTTGAGTCATTACCGCTGTCCAACTTGACTAATCTTACTTATCATTTGATCTTAATGTTTATAACTGAACACAGCTTTAAAATTAGAAGTTGTTGCGTGTTGATGTCCCCTAAACCAATCAGCTGATCAGTGTTTCTCAATATCTTATTTATAAAAGACTTGAATCTAGCTCACAGAGAACCCTGGACTGCTACAAATTTCAGTTTTCATTTGACCAGTGAAAGTCTGAAAGCAACAGCTCCTTTTATGAGAGAGGCAAGATTAATGTAGGTGATAGGCTTCGCCTGAATTTGCAGTGGATGGTGGAAGAATGGTTTTACAATTGGTCATTTGGTGTATCAGTGATACAGCAACAGTATAGAAGTGCTTCTACGATTATCCCTGCTGGCAATTTGGGTTGGCATCAGAGCACCCTCGGCTGGATCAGGAGCAGTGCTGACCATGAGGTTCCTTCTCTGGTGACAGGCAGGAGGATGACGGATTCTTTTGCTGCAGAGGCTTTGGATTGGTCTTTCAACCAAAAGAGAGTGCAGCTTGTCCCACTGAATTGATGGAAGCCCGACTAATATTTGGCAGTAGAAGTTGCCAATGTTTGTGCTTCATTGTCCCTTGTATGATACTAATATTTGGAGGGGGCGGGGGTGGGTGGGGTTGGAGAGGGAAATGATGAATCAAGTATTTTTTCAGGTTAGAAGAGTTGCTTGAATTTTCTGCCTTTGTTCAACTGGAGCAGAAAGCCTCCCATTAATTCAGCCACTGGCAGTGGCTGAATTCTGATAAGTAAAGGTTTAATACAATTAAATGGGGAAAAAAAAAAGATCAGGGTTATAATTTGATAAATCAGAACTTGATCATCTATTGTGCTGTTAAAGCAGGGACGTTTTAAAATGGATGTTTACCATTCTCCACTGTTTATCTTTTGCTTAGTATTTGTGAGGCTGTCTATTCTTAGAACAGGAAACTCCACCAGTGGCAGATTGTTATTGCAGGTGGAAATATTTTTATAATAGTCCTTGATGGCTTTTTGTGTGTTTTCTGCTTTTAAGTAAGACTAGAATAATGAGGCTACTAGTCTTTTTTGTATGCTTAGCAGGACAAAGGTTCTGCTTCTGCTAGTGCTGACTGTTTTTGCTGAGCTCATAACTGAGTAGTCTCACTGCTGATGCTACTTGCTCTGAAGTCCCTTTGATACCTCCAGTGTTACACTTACCCCAAGACTAATAGCTGCTTTAAATACAGAGCGAGGTGGGGTTGATTTTTCTTTTGTCCTTAGTGTGCCAATGGTCAGGGTGATAGTAAATTCCCGCTTTCGAGTTGTAAAGTCCTTGTCGGTATTCTTCTGTGGACAAAATCCTGGGTAACCTGCTGTTGGTAACCTTACTATGCTGGTAATCCGGAGTCCTTGGCCTAGACAATATGCAGGGGTCTCTTTCATACTCAACTATCCTGTGAATATACCAATTTTCTTCTAAGAGGAAATTTTAATAACTTTTAATGTGTCAAGATGAGAAGTAAGAGTTTTTTTTGTTAATCTGATTTGTATCTATTTCTATAACTAGCGTGTAACTGCATTAGAATAATTGTTCAGCCCCTTTCCTACTACTGATAGGGGCATATTGTTGTATTCTGCATGTCATTAAAAAAGGGCTGATAGCTTTGTTGTGACTCTGGAAGCCAAGGTTAAGCTATGGAGCTGCTAGATGAGATGGTGGGCTGTTGTTTTTGCGAGTACTTAACTTCCCTGGGGATAAAAACAGTGTCATCTATTTTGTCTCCTGGGGAAAAGTATTAAATAACTGCCACTTACATTTTTATTTGATTTGATTTTTTTTAAACTGCTATTGCAAGTAGAATGTATTAATTCTAGTGCAGTAATTAAAATAAATAAATCACCTACACTTATTTAAAATGGCTGGTGCTTCTGTCTCGGAGGCGGTGTACATTGCAAGACAAAGCTTGTCTGGAGCTTGTCTAGACATGTTAGAGCAAGCCTTTAACTAGCTAGCAGAGGCACTGCAAGGAGTAGAGCTGTAGCAGCAGCACAGCTGGACACTGGGTATGAAACCCACCTGGGCATTCACCCTGCTCTAGGCTGTGTCGTCTCTGCTCAGATGTGCATGTTTTAAGGCCAGGCTGCTGGCTAGCTTAAATTTGCTTGCACGTGATGCAGTAATGCAGCACTTTGCCTGAATAAAATAGATACTGCTAATAAAGAGAATATCCAACCTAATATATATGGAGATATAGATCAACTTCATTAAGTAAAGTAATTAAGACTTTGAGATAATCCTAGTTTAAGGTCTTCTGTAAAATCAAGCATTTTGTCTATGCTTGCCCCCCTCCCTCTGTCAGGAATAAAATAATTGTTATATTGGATGTTTTTCTCTTTGCAGGAGGTGGAACCAGTAGACCTACTCACATTCAACTCTGCTGCTGAAATGGAAGTGCTGGGTTTAGATAAACTGAAGATGGAATTGATGGCTTTAGGACTGAAATGTGGAGGCACTTTACAGGAAAGAGCAGCAAGGCTTTTCTCAGTGAGAGGTCTCACTAGAGACCAGATCAATCCTTCCTTATTTGCAAAGCCACCTAAAGGGAAAAAAGCAAAAGTTTAAAATATTTTGTGTCTGTGTACTTTGTAAGGTTTCCTTATTCTATTTCCATTCTGTACTGCCACATAGTATTATTTGTTATCACCAGATAGTTTTCTGTTTCTATTTTTAATGAAGTTTAGCTAACATAACACAGAGTAAGTTGCTAAATAGTGAGTTAGTTTTGTGCTCGGCATAATGGTATCCTTTACAAATGGTTATAACAAGTCTTAATGTAACAGAAGATATCTGCAGACGGGAAGAAATAACTTGAATATATTGAATTTGATGATTCTATGACACCATCATCACTTATTTTAAGGAATATCAATCCTTTCTTAGCTTTATTTTGATTCTCCCTTAATATGTATTCAAGATAGCACAGTTACAACTGTCAAAAGATAAACATCAAACTTATTAGTTAGGCTTAAAAGCTGGGGTTTATATAAAAAGAACGTTTTTATATGGATGAGGTTAGTATAAATAAATACTGTTCTGTGAATTTGTGAGATGTCAGGTATTGATATGATATCAGTTAATAACGGGTATAAGTATTTCTTTTATAAGAACTAGTTAAATAAACAAATTTAATACTTTTGTTCTTGAAAAGTGTCTGAGGAAAAAGAGATGTACATCCTTAAGAAATTAAAAAGAATAAATTATATTTGTTGCTTGCTGAAGGTTGGTAAAATACTGAGTGATCATCTGAACCTGAATGGGAAATTTAGAATAGGTTTTAATTTTTTTTTTTCCAATGGTAAAAGCAATGGAATAGTCTCTCCAGGACTTGAATATCTGCAGCAGTGGTGCTTTATTCTGGAATAATGTCTATAACCTTAGGGCTGGATTTACTCTGTGAGGTGCTAAGGACCCTTGCTGGAAGGGCAGAATATTTTCATGACTGTGTGTGCAGCTGCCGCTTCCTTTGTTTCAGAGGCTTTTGTGTAGTGTTCAGTTTGGTGCCTCAGATTTTACCACTATATACTGGGGAATATTATGTTCATGGTCTGCCTATCAGATTTTCTTGGAGAGACCTGAAAAAAAAATTACTTTCTTCTTCTTCTGACATCTACCAGCAGTCTGTCTGTATGAAGTTTGGCTCAAAAAGTAGTTTTTGAACTGCAACACTGTCAGTAAATGGGTTTCAAATGCTAGGGAATCAGTTCACGTGTGGTATTTTAAGTCTCAAATATGAGCAGTGCTTATTTAATATTTCAGTCAGCAGTGACTTGGTTTTTCAGTCTTACAACCTTTGTTCTCAGAAGTTGTTTTGTTTATGCTTGAAAGTTCACTCTGGATTGAGAAAGGGTGTTGAAGCTCGAAGGTTTTTTCTTGACAAACTGTACAGGTGAGCTGCTAAAACAGTTGCGTTCATGCAGCTGCTCCAACATGCTGATTAATCTGGCAGTTTATATTCAGTCACTGATGGGACTTGTTTTGTGACTTGCCAGGACAGTGAAGGGAGTTGAAGTCAGAAGTAGGTTCTTCCTAAATCTGCTGGCCACTTCTGGTCATACACAATCCCCTGACAAAGTCTCTGGCATCTGGCCAAACCAAAACCAGCATTCCCCTCTTGATCTTTCTTGGTTAAAAAATGAAGATGGAGGGTTTCCTGCTCTGGAGATGTATCTACCTGAAGTTTAGAGGGAGCAGTCCTGATGCTGGCATTCCTCCAGGTGTCGCTGAGGGTCAGGGACAGCCTGGGTGTGAGCAAGCATCCTCAACTCACCTGGCAGCCAGCTCTTCTGTGCTCCTGCATATATTCCAGTTCATAGCAGATGGTGCTGAGTCCTACTGAGGGAAGGTGTGGAAACTGGGAAGTGCAGGATTTATTTCTAATGCAGCAGCTGGTAGGCAAGTCAAAAACACTTTCTGTGCTTTGTTTTGTCTTGTAAAATGGATTTGAGTCTACTCGGTAGTTGGAACCATATTTGGTGCATTTAAATGAAACATCCTGTAAAAGTGCTATATATTACATACAAGCCCTTGGTCCTCTTTTGGGTCTTTCAACTGAGTATGAAACGGATAGGCAGATATTTGCAGTGACGGTAATTACACCATCATACACAAATCCAGGGCTAAATTGAAGTGTGTTTAAACTATTCTCTGCTTACCTACACGTGATCCAAAAGTAGTGAAGTTGCCGTTTTGTAGCTTATCAGTAGTATAATTTGGATTATTTGATGAGCAGTGATTTATATACAGCAAATGCTATGGCAGGTAAGTTCATGTTTGTGGCAACAAAGCACCTGATATGTCTGACGCTTTATTCTGTAAAGGAGACTTGGAAAATTACAAAAAAAAAAAAAATACATTAAAATTCTCATATATATAATATCTTATGGGGGTTGTTACAGGACAAAGGATGTATCTGGGTTAGAAAGGTTTGGTTTACTGCGTATGTTTCATTAGGGAACAGGAATAGAGGATACCAAGAAGGTCACCTCAACATAGTAAAGTTTGGTTGTCATGAATATGTCAATCAAGAATATTCTACATCAGTAGCAGTCCCACCTGGGTGGCAAGCCTTCAGTATGCTTACTGCTGTTCTCATAAAAGCACAAACATGGTGTGTCAGGAGCATCTTAGCTATGTGATCATGCTGAAGCTCCTCTGTAGTATTTGCCATAGGGATAGTGTGGGCCAAACTGGAATAGGGCAATTTAATGATGTGTGTTGGCAGCAACGCTTGCCTAACTTACTTTCCCTTGCTGCAATTGCACTTTTGCCTCAGTTGCAGTGAATCAGGCTCTTTTAAGCCTGTCCCATGCGCTATCATCCACTTCCATTTCTTGTAGAATCCTTGTTCTAACAAATTTGTTCCCTAATGGGGCATAGGGTATAGCTCTTAAATTTGTGCCAGCGTAACTAAAGGAGCGTTTTATAGGGTAGGGAATAAACACTGGTCAGCAGAGAACTGGAGTATCTTAAACCAGCAGTAGTGCCAAACACTTATTAAATTGTCTTCAGTAGTGCCAGAATTAGAAGAATTCCTCTCTGTGGGAGGATAATGTCTTGTGTGTATCTTGTACCATCTCAGTGCTTAGGCACATTTATTCTGGAGTTGTTTAGATCCTGCTGAGCTAAGCAGAAACAACCACTTGTTTGGAGTATGTCCCCATACAAGGTTAGTATTGAGCAATACTACATCTAGAGTCTCGTACAGGCACTCACTGGCAGTGCTTCACTTCCATGTGACAATAGGGTATCCTTCAGAAAACAGCTGGATCATAGATGACTCTGATTCTTCAACAGAACAGAAACAAGTGCTTGAAGCTTTCTGAAGTATTTGGACAACAGAAGAAAGAATTCAGCAGCTACTAATTATATATAAATTAAAGCAATTCCAACGTGTAATGGGTCGTTTCATATAGTACAGAATGGCCTCACAATAAAGCTGGTCTTTTCTAGTGCAGGACCAGAGGATAATGCAGAGTGTACAGTACTCCGGCTTTTATCTTTATCTTTGCAATTAGTAATGCAACTTAGGATTTTGAAAAATGTTTCTGGTTGTAAACACATCAAGACTGTGAACATCTGTCCAAAGAAAGGGTTTGTGCTCCTGTGCAAACACTTCAACGAGCAAGAAGTGTGTCTTGCAGAATTCTGAAGTGTTTTACTTTGCTTTTTAAAATAAATAAATAAATAAATAATCCTCTAAAAGACATAACACTGTATTGGGTTTCTCATGGATTTCAGAGTTACTGACTAATGATAGAAAATAGTGGCACAAACCTGGGGAAGAGCTTTTACTCACCAAATACAGATCCATGTATACCCTGGAAGGAAATTTAAGTACATATACTGCACAAAAGAAAGCAGGGGGCAGAGCAAGTCATTAGCCATGTGAAATACTCAGGTTTGCTAAGAATTTGCTTCTGGCTAGCAAGTTCAGAATCCAAACAAAATGTCTCCTTCTGTGCTGCTGTTAAGCAAGGCTGTGGTCTGCTGATCACTCAGCGCTTCAGTTTCAAAACACAGCTCTCTGGATCACCCAGTGTTGCCAAACCAGAGTACTCGTTGCTAAACCTGAGTAATGTTTTTCTGCCTTTTTTTCTGTGCCATGAATGACAGACTGCTAAGTGAAAAATGGTATTTTTATCCCTTTTAACCCAGAGGAAAAAGCTTTAGAGAAATTGAATATAACGTAAAACCACCTAATTTCACTTAACAATGTTTTTGATTTCCACAAATAATTTCCATCCTGGGATCTCAGCAGCATAAGAAGTCCTGAAGAGCTTACATTCACAAGAGCACCATAAGATTAGGGTTGATTATGTCTGTTTTCTAAACTGAGGTACAGAAACATAACTCATGGAAGCTGACAAAGATGACCAACAGCAGACGTGGGAACAGCTGACTGCCTTCAGTCAAAAGGCTCTTTCTATTTTATTCTGCTACAGTTTTCTGCAACACAGATGAGTTACTGAAAAGCTACTGCAGTGTTTCTGAGACGCACGTCACTGTGCTAGCACTGGCAGCAAGGATGCACAGAGCATGCAGTAATTTCCTTGTTCTTCTGAGTGTGACAGCTTTTACACTTGCTACTGTAGGTGGCAGTGGACTAACAGAGGAGGATATGTCCTGTCCCAGGCAGTGCTGGTGAAACCCTCAGCCCTTTGAAAAAAATAAGTGACCTTAAGTCCTGACTGCTTTGCGGGGAAGTACAACAGGGAGCAAGAAGCTCCTCAGAAAGCTGCCTGTAATGTCTGGAAAGCAGAGAAGTGTTTATAAGGCTCCAGCTGAATTGTGAAACATCTGCTGCAAGTATTCCACAGCTTGCTGAAAACATCACTGGATTTCTGGTGGTTATGGATGATGCCATATGCACTGTGTGATGCTGTATTCAGCATAAGGTAATTGAGACCTCCTAAGGATGACAGTCACTAGCCACAGGGTGGGAAGTTGGCTGCTGCCTTAGAAACAGCAATTACAACCTGACTGTATTAATTTTCAGCAAACAGAAAACACTTTTA
Source organism: Nettapus auritus (assembly GCA_011076525.1). NCBI lineage: Eukaryota > Metazoa > Chordata > Aves > Anseriformes > Anatidae > Nettapus > Nettapus auritus. The sequence goes on from CM021767.1 coordinate 17,608,857, forward strand.
AAGGGAATATGCATACCTGAACTTTCAAAAGGGCAAATTTATGATCCCAGAATCAGAAGGAGGAAAAAAGCAGGCAAATAAAAAATTAGGAGTACCTTTAACATGAAATTCGATGTTTGTGCTGTGGAGCACAATCATGGCTGCTGCCTGTGTCAGGGGAGAGGCCCCGGGGTGCAGACCCTGTTTGTGGCTGTGTGCAGGTCCAAGCAGCCCAGCAGAAAAGTGCTGGTGGTGGGCACACTGCTCTCCTACTGCACCTGCTGGAGGAACAGACAGAGGCATTCAGATCCTGGCTGCCTATCTTTGCACTGGAGTTAACGTCACGTTAAGTTAATGCAAAAACTAGACTGTTGGATGGTTCCTTAAAAATATCAAAGTTCTGAGGGATCACACAGTCTGAAAAACTATCACTTCCCCTGTTTGTTTGCCTTGGGTCCCCCTTTCCTAGACTCCAGCTGTTACCAGCCAAGCCAGAGGAGCTGTCCTGGTTATCACCTCTGTTGGGATGTGGATTGGGAATTTGACTTTCTACCTACCCCAGCAATTAGGAGGTTTCCCTGAAAGGCCAAGTGTCAGACACTCTTTGTAGGAGTTTGTGAAACGCGAAGGGAAAACAAAAAAAAAAAAAAAGAAAAAAACAAACAAAAAGAGATGGCGAGGAAATGAGGTCTCACCAGAAGGGCAAAGCTGCAGCTTATCATAGATTTTAAAAGAAAATGGGAGGACAACCTTTGTTTGAGTGAAAATGTGGAAGGATTAGTCAGGGCAATTTGACTTAGCTAGCAGGGATGTTTATTATGGCTTGAAACCTCAGTTATCTCTCCTAAAATGTAACGGTAATGGAGAAAGTCCCTGCCATAGGAACGTGCTGCTGTCCTGCCCAAGTCTCCATCACAAGAAAAGCTTTGATGAGATCAATAGGTCTTGCCTTGCCTTGCCTTGCCGAGCAGAGCACAGATGTTAATGAAACAAACGGTCACCATGTACCTAAGTTGTTCTGTCTCCTCAGTCTGTGCTGCCACTCAGGCAGGGGGAATAACACGACAGCGTGACAGACTTTGTATCTGTTACAGCTCGTACAGATGTAAAAGCAGCAAGACAGCATGCACAAGGTATCACAGCAAACACTGCATGCACTGAAGGTAGCAGGCCAGGAGATAAGTCCCTGTGGCACTGGTACATGTCTGTGGAAGCCCCTAGTGGGGCAGGATTTAACCCACAGCCTCCGCACTGCAGAAACCTCTGGACCCTACTTCCCTTCAGACAGACCTTCCATCCTGCTGTGTTTTCACTGCAAAGCTGACTGGGGTTATTCATAAGAATCACATGCTGTGTGTCTTTGATGTATCAGTGCTGTGCTTGTGGTATTTGGGTGTGATGATGGGGGTGACAGGGTTGGTGCCTGCAGCCTGCCTGGCCCCATGGCACGTGATTTCTCCCAGGCTTGGGGTGGATGCCCCAGGTCCAGCTGATGGCTGGAGGGACACCAGGGTTAATGTTTTTCCTCCTCATGCTGACACCAGGTCAAACACTTTCCTCCCCAGGAGCCAGCAGTATGCAGATACATTGGCTGCTTTGTTCCTCACAGTTATAGCTGAGCTAGCTGTGCCCTGTCCCAGCTGGGTGTGGAGAAGCCAGGACTGAATGTTCACTAAGATACCTGTAACCATGAGAAGAAAGTGTTTGAGACCACTTTTCATCCAATTCAGATCCAAGTCACCCTTGGTGCTCTGTGCCCAGCACTGGCACTGGTGAATCCGTGCTCCTGCCATTTTTACTCCCCTTTAAGCTCTTGTTTGTTTGTTACGAGTGTTTACAGAAGTGAAAGGTGCCAGCCCACCTACAGGCCAAGGGGAAGGCTTGTGTAGCTGGGTGACCTCAGAGCTGGCCTTGTGCACGGTGACAGGGACGCCTGACACCTCAGCCTCCATGATGGACAGCCCAATGCTGCTGCTGAGTCCAGCAGGCCCCAATCCCCACAGAATCACAAGGTTGTTGAGGTGGGAAGCCACCTTTGGAGGCCATGTTGTCTAACCCTCCTGCTCAAGCAAGGACACCCAGAGCAGGATGCCTGGGAACGCGCTTTTGAATACGAGTATCTCCAAGGAAGGAGAGTCCACAAACTCCTGGGCAAGGTTCGCCTTGTCTGTAGCCCTTGGGCTCCCTGGCCAGCCGCACAAGCTCATGCAGGAGTCCTCCCACTAGCAGTAGGCTCAGCCAGTGCCTTTGTTCAGCCTAAAGAAGAAGAGACAGAGGTGGCCTCATCACAGCCTACAGCTTCCTCACAACAGGGAGCGGAGAGGTAGGCGCTGATCTCTTCTCTCTGGTGACCCCAGACCTGAGGGAATGGCATGAGGCTGTGTCAGTAGAGGTTCAGGTTGGGTATGAGGAAAAGGTTCTTCACCAAGAGCATGGTCAGGGACTAGAAGAGGCTCACAAGGGAAGTGGTCCCAGCACCAAACCCAGCAGAGCTCAAGAAGCATGTGGACAATGATCACAGACATATGGTTTGGTTTTGGGGCGGTCCTGTGTGGAGCGAGGAGTTGGACTTGATGATCCTTGTGAGTCCCTTCCAACTCAGGATATTCTGTGATTCTGTGTTCTATACAGTTCAAAAAAAAGAAAAAGAAAAGAAAAAAAGAAAAAAAGAAAGAAAGAAAAAAAAAAAAGATTATGCCACATTATCATTATCTTTCTCTGGGATATGTGCTACTGAGATGCCCGTGAGGAAGGGCCAGGGCTAATGCACTTCACCAGGGCACAGGAGAGGAGAGAGGCAGCCTGTCTCATCCAGGACTATAGGCTTACCTTGCTGCCTGCCCACCTTGACGGTGCACTGCTGCAGCTCACACAGAGAGCATCATCACTTGCCTCTCAGATGAGTTTCTGGAATTTCTCCTCATAAAGGTACCAGCTTATACCCTGAAGAAACATGGGGAGGAGTGGCGGTGGTGTGTTCTCCACACCAGCTCAGCCCTGTGCCTGCCTGCATGAGCAGATAATCTTATCATGAGCAGGCAGAGACAGACACGTAAGTGGGCTGTTACTGGGTGCATGTTTGCAGGAGCTGGGCACTGGGAAACGTTCAGAAATATCACTGATTTTTTCCCTCCGCTTTCACACCTAGGAATAATTATAAGCAAACACATGGATATTTTAATAATTATATTTTATTGTTTCCTTGATGTTGAAAGCAGTTAAGACTAGAAAAATAGCCCTTAATTGGAAAAACTGTAATACACAATCAGAAAAATAAGGGCCTGATTCTACAAACTGCTACTTGTGCAAGGAAAACATAGTCATGGTTTGTAACATGTCTATTGACACCAGGACTCTAAATTCCGCCTAAAACTGTGCTAAGCCCTAGGTACAGGGATGAAAAATATTACCCTTTGAGTTCCGGACAATATCATATGTATATTTATATATACGTATATATACATACAATACATATCCACATATATAAATTTGGACAATATTCTATGTACATATATGTATGTATGTAGGCAATATGTATATATACAAAATGCATGCATACAATACGTACATTTGTATACTACATATATGTATGTGAGTGATACGTGTGTATACATGTGTGTAAACAATATATACATGTAAGTGCTTCTGCTCTGCAATCCACAATAAACATGACTTGGACAGACAAGGACCAAAACTTACAGAGTGCTGGGAGCTGAGGAACTGAAAGTCAAACCCAGGTGTGACTTCTGCACCTGGCAGTGATCGTTTTCCTTGCCTTTTGCCTGCAGCTGTGTGCAGTACCCTGGGGTGGGGAATGAAATAACCTGGAAGCAGCTCCACCAAATCCAGCGAGGTGTAAGTCACATAGGTTTGGGTGAGGATGGATGCTCCTCTGAGCCCACAGGTGTCACGAGTCCTGTCCATCCCTCTGCCCCTTACACCAGTGCTGCATCATTTGCCATGCAGCTGCACTTCTCAATGATCATGTTTGGAAACTCAGCTGCCTCGATCTCGGTGCGGTTGCCCCTCCTGACCAGGTACATGACAGGGAGCGAGGAGGTCTTGGCCACAGCGCAGGCACGCTCCCCAGCCCCCAAGTGCTGCAGGGACCTGGGGGGCTGCAGGCAGCCCCCCTGGCACCGATAAGCCTGGTACCCAGCTGGCTCAATGACCCAGTACTGTGTCCAGGAGAGCTCACGGAAGCTGATGTAGAGCTTCTGACGGCAGCAGGTGGACTTCCCCATCACCACGCCATCCTTGCAGTCCCCGGGGCCCCTGTGTGTGAAGCAAGAAACAACAGGAAATCAGGAAGGCTGAGGGCAGAGGCCGTCCCTGAGCCATGATGCTTAGACCATGCTCAGGTTTGCTTTGAAAATTCAGGCAACAAAGTGAGAATGGTAACTCAGCCTCAAGGGTGCATGGATTTCAGTTTCATACTTACCCATAGTCTTCCAAGTCGAGGGTATAAACCACCAGCTCGGGTTTGCCCATCGCTTTGTCCCTGGGGTCCTGCGAGGTGAAGCGCACAGCTTTGGCCACCTCCGAGGCATAACTGCCTACTCGCTCCCCCTCTATCCAGACCTGCAGGACCATGGGCTCCTGCCTCTTGTTTCGCAGCCAGTAGTGCACAGCCTGTGTCACATCAAAGTTCTTCCAGCCCGACTCTCGCACTGGAACCAGCCTGCCATTGGAGAAGAGCCCGTCAGATAAAGGGCTAGTGGTGCTGTTGTTGCCACCGAGTAATTTGCTCCCTGTGCATTGCCATGTGCCTCAGTTGTATGATAACTTGCTGACCAGCTCTGGGCAGGCATCCACAACAATTAACTAACTAAAAGAAGCACACAGAGCATGCAAGTCTAGCAGACACTGAAGGGAAAAACGAAGACCCGTGTGTGTGCCTGTGCCAAGGTATTGATTCGTGCAGTGCAGGGTTGTATGCAGCATCAGTGCTCATGGCAGCAGCCTGGTAAACGTAACTACTCCCACCTGCACCTGTCGTAGCTGTATTAGGGCCACAAGTCCCTGCCCACCCAGAAAGTTGGTTTGATGTCTAATTCTGCCTTGAAGGGTTGTAAAGTTTTCAAAAGTTTTAGACTGCAGAAACAGATGCTTTTTGCATAATTTACTTATTGACAGCAGCTAATGAAGTGGCCTATCAGCAGCCAGTAACCCCTGTGAGTTAGACTGAGAGGTAAGCAAGTCAGGTGGAGACTGTCAGAGGGGAAGACCATAATCTGACTCAGAAACGCTTCACTTTAATGCATCCTTGCATATTTCAGGCTTAACCTAATACCTGCTCTTATCAGCTTGTTCTGGCCTTAGTGGCCACACAGCCCAGTTCTACAGATGTACCCACACCAGACAGACCAGAGGCACACCCAGTGGCACCTGTCCCCATCTCAGGGGACTGACACCCCATAACCTACCGGGAGTCGATCAGGGAGGTCCTGTTGGTACCATCATGTTGCCGCTGCACCCAGTAGACACTGACTCTGGCGTTGGAGACAGGCCTGTGAGACTGCTTGGCAGGCAGGTTTGCCCTGTCCAAGGGCTTCTTGAAAAGTTTCAGCTCGGCCATTGTCACCTCACTGTTTGTCGGTATTCTCCCCTCCATGTCAAAGACGAGGTTCTGGCGTGTGGGGTCAGGAGAGAGGATGTCTCCCCCAGTGTCTGCACACATTTTAGACAAAAAACACAGTCTGTCATTGCCATCCTCTGTACCTCATCTGCAATCAACACACTCCTTGCATGCTCCCAAAATGATCCCTTGTGGCAGAGACAGCCACTAAACGCACCTTTGCTAATGTATACGTGAATCAAGGTCTTGCAAATGCCCTAATTCTTCTTCTAGGTCTAAGCCCCTGCAACTTGGCAACAATGGAAAGAAATCTATATAATTCACCCCTACATGGAGCAAACACCCAAAGGTGTGCATCCCTTTGTGCCAGCACCATGTGTAGGAAACTGTACAAATTGCAATAAAAAAGTGTCTTCCTTGGCTGCCCAGGATGTTATGTGTGTCTTTTAAAAGGAAAGTAAGCTTGAAGAGTCGTTGCACAGACTCTGTTGTGTCTGCACAGCAGATTTCCTTGTGGATAATTTTCCCAAGCAAAATAAGAGGATGAGGATGAGTGAAATATCCTCAGAAGACATATCACACCTGTTTCCTGCACAAATGAGCCTTTCTGGAGCTTTGACTAAAAATCTGCAAGGTTTGAACTTTCTACTAATATTTTATTTATTTATTTATTTATTTATTTATTTTAATCTGCCCCATATGCTTCCTGAGCACTAGGACTTTTCTCTCACATGCCAGCAGCAGTCTGCCCTTTGCCAGGATTGTGGGGTCCCCTCTCCAGTTGTGAGGAGCCACTGACATGTGTTAATCTTTACACTGCTGGTACACACATGCTCTCCACCCTACTCCTCTTCAAAGCCAGACCCCAACCTCGTTCCCCCCGTGGGTTTGCCCGCGTGCAGGGACATTACCTGCATTGCCAGGGATTCCCCTGAGGATGCTGCCCAGGCTCGGCGAGGCGCGGCGCTTCACCCTGTGACGTTTCAGCATGGAGATATATTTGTTCCTCACGTGCTCTGGGATGACCAGGTCCACCAGGTCTCCCTTGTGAAGCTTAGGGACCTCGGAGAGCCCCAGCTGCTTCAGCAGCACCTCCTTGAACTCTTCCTGGGTGAAGGCACAGGCCGTGGTGGCGAGGCAGAGTGTGCAGAGCATCTGGGCAAAGCTCACCTCCATCCTCTTCTGGCAGCGGCCCCGCAGGGAAGAGCAAGGGTGTCACTGGGGCTGCGGAGCGCTCTCAGGCTGCTGGAGCAGGACAGAGGTTTTATAGCCAGCCTCATCCCACTGGCACAACAAATTCCACAAGTGGGGATGAAGCAGAGGACTTGAAAGGATCACCCCCCGCCCCTTGATAGACACATGCCAGTTTAACACCTTCGTGTACCGCCAAGCTGACAGAAGAAGGTTTAGGGGAGCTTCGAGATTCCTTCACTGGGAAGAAATTCCCCTGCTTTTTAATTCCCTGTAAAGTTTTGCCCCCAAATCCCCTGAGTAAGCAGAGTCTCCTGTTCAGTCCAGGTCAGACAGAAAATAGATCTGTGGACTGCGTTGCTGTCAGTGCTGCACCATACGGCTCTTAAAGGAAGCCTCAATCTATACCCTGGATATAGGGTATACCCTATACCCTAAAATGGCCAATATCAGGCAGGAGAATAAAGCAGCCAAATGTCCATCTTTATGGCAGACATTAAAAAAATAATTTAAAATATTTTCGGGGGGGTGTAGGTACCACTTTGATCTCTGACTGTATGTATCAAGCATATGAATCGCGACATTGAGTCATGGTGGTTGGATGGGTTATGGTCTTTTACACCGCCTCTGAATCACAGGAGGTGGAAGATGTACAGGGCTGGCGTTTTGGAAAAATGTTCCGTCACTCCTCATGGATTCCTGAGTGCTTAAGAGAAGATGGCTTTGTATACAAGCAGATAATCCCTCAGTGAATGTGAGAAACCAGTCTGCTTCTCCAGAACACAGGTAACAAGTATTGGTGTTTGAGTGGTATCGATAACCACAACTGAGAGCTGTCTCTAGAGAGCAAAGCTGAAGCAGAGACTGGATTGCGGGAGCTGTTTGTTTTCCTTGAAGTCAGTCTTTAAACTTGGAGCTCACATCCTTTGCTTCCTTGGCCTTTGCTGACATAAAATGAAGGAATAAATTGTTTGAAACCAATCCCAGGAGGAGGGAATTGAAAAAGCAGAACCTGATCAATGAAAGTCTTAAGGAGCACAGCATAAGGGGCAGCTCATCCTTTCCAGCAGAAACAAGCAACTGAACTTGTACAAAAGCACTCTGGTGCAGTTCATCTCTCCTTCAGGCACATATGAGCTGAGGCAGCCTGCCTGGGGCATGGAGGAAGGCAACTTGCCTCCTTAAACATGACTAAGTCTCCATTAGATGTTAAAGGAACACCTTCTTGAGTTCAATTGAATTTTAAGGTGAAAGCAGAAACATAATATAGACTATAAACACATCGGTTGTGCATGGCCCAGGGCAGTGTCTGCTTTAATTCTTTGCATAGCATCTTTCTCAGAACAAATTATTATTTTCTGTGATATTAATTCCCAAGGTGCTAAAAGCAGTGAAAATTACACTCTTTGTTTGACCATCAGCTCTAACTCGCATCAGAAACTTCTCTTGCAAATAAGAGGGGGGAAGTTTAGTTTGCTGACTGGTCACTGACTGGCACACTGTTATGTTGGTATGCGTTTATGTTGTGAGAGTCACCTTCTGCAAAAAATTACAGTTCATGCATTCGTCATGGTCTCTCTTTAAACATGTCATAAGGCCTAATCCTGTAAACCTCTGTCCAGTTAGTCTTTATTTCTGGATCTGGATGTGACTTCTCCTGTGGCTGATGTCTGAACTGCCAGGATGAAATCCCTTCCCTGTCTAATGTTTATTGGATGGTGATTTATGGACTTCACACGTAAAATAAATTTTTTGAGCAAATAGTTGAAGCTCAGCTAGGAATCAAACAGACGATGTGGATTGCAGACTTTTCACAGGAGAGTGATTATCCGGTCCAATTGGTGGATTTGCCATTCTGCCTTTGTCATGCAAACAAGAAAAGTCAGGAATTTTATAGTAGCTCTATTTGTGTAATGTGTATTAGAATCTCCACGGTGCATTCAAGGTATCCGAGTATTTACAGGGGCTGTAGGGCACGAGGTCCCAGGAACTTACAGTTTTAATGAAAGCCAGGACCTGTTGAAGGGAGAACATCTATATTTAAGCTTTAAATTTAGTTTCAGACTAGGCATATCTATGCAATGTTTTTTGGTAAATAAATCTAATGGCTTAAAAGAGAAAGTGTGAAAAGCTTAGCATAATTACACAGCCATTATCCTGGGACACAGGAATGTTTCAAACACATTTTCAGTGTGCCCACAAGGATCTGAATATTTAATTTTTCCAGATTTGAATTTGCATTGGCATAATTATTTTGTATTACAGTTGGGCCCATATTAGAATGGCCTTTGCTTGAGTGATGTGAAAGGCCACGGTTTTTGTGTGCTCCAGGAAATGCCCTGATTCGTTCAACAGGCTTTTTATATGGAGATGTGAATGCCTCTCTACACTGATTTACAGATTTTATTTTATTTTTTTTTTCCCTCATAAAGTCTGTGTCTTATGAGTCTAGAAGTATGGCTAGAAGGGGGTGGAAGGGATTGAGGGGATCGAGTGTACCCTCAGTAAGTTTGCAGACGACACCAAGTCGTCTGCATGTGTCGACCTGCTCGAGGGTAGGAAGGCTCTGCAAGATGATCTGGACAGGCTGGACCGATGGGCCGAGGCCAACGGTATGAAGTTCAACAAGGCCAAGTGCCGAGTCCTGCACCTGGGGCACAACAACCCCAAGCAGCGCTACAGGCTGGGAGATGTGTGGATAGAAAGCTGCCTGGCAGAGAAGGACCTGGGAATATTAGTTGACAGTCGGCTGAATATGAGCCAGCAGTGTGCTCAGGCGGCCAAGAAGGCCAACAGCATCCTGGCTTGCATAAGAAACAGCGTGGCCAGCAGGTCCAGGGAAGTGATTGTCCCCCTATACTCGGCTCTGGTGAGGCTGCACCTCGAGTACTGTGTTCAGTTCTGGGCCCCTCACTACAAGAAGGACATGGAGGTGCTTGAGCGAGTCCAGAGATGGGCTACGAAACTGGTGAGGGGTCTGGGGAACAAGTCTTATGAGGATTGGCTGAGGGAGCTGGGACTATTTAGCCTGGAGAAGAGGAGGCTCAGGGGCGACCTTATCGCACTCTACAGGTACCTGAAAGGAGGCTGTAGCGAGGTGGCGGTTGGTCTATTCTCCCACATGCCTGGTGACAGGACGAGGGGGAATGGGCTAAAGTTGCGCCAGAGGAGGTTTAGGTTGGATATTAGGAAAAACTTCTTTACAGAAAGGGTTGTTAGTCACTGGAATAGGCTTCCCACGGAAGTGGTTGAGTCACCGTCCCTGGAGGTCTTTAAAAGACGTTTAGATGTAGAACTTAGGGATATGGTTTAGTGGAAGATTTGTTAGTGTTAGGTCAGAGGTTGGACTCGGTGATCTTGTAGGTCTCTTCCAACCTAGACTATTCTGTGATTCTGTGACTCTGTGATTCTGGGATATAAAAATAAAAGTGTTAAGATGCAGCTGTGAACTTGCCAAATTAAAGAAGAATTCAAGTAGAGGTTCTGTTTCTGACTCTTACTCAGTCTTAAGTCCCTCTCTGTGCAAGCACAGCTGTGGGATGGCAATGCATGCCCTGCCAGGGAGGCAGCCCTACATTTTGATGTTGCCTTTATGCCAGGAGAGAAGGGCCGTGGATGCCTCGCTCCCCTCTGTGTGGCTTTAGGACAGCTCATGTTGCGGACAGTTTGGTCATGGTAGGACAGTTGCAGCCCTTCTGTACAAGATCTGCTCAACAACCCAGATGGGAACTGCAGCGTCTTGTTTGGAGGATTTGCTTTTAGCTGGGTCAGCAAGTTGCAGTGGGTCACAAGCCAGCTATTCCTTAGACTGGCAAACACTGGTTCCTGTTCTCAAAAATGGAAAAGAAAAAAAAAGGTGTTAAGTCCTAAATCAATTTCATTTCTTCCTCAGAAGCAAGACCTTCGAGAAATTTGAGAAATTCCTCTACCGCAAAAAGGGAGTGAGCAGACCAGAAGGTCATTATCTTATTTGTCTGCCACTTTAAATCCAAACACCACCAACCACCAGCCTGGTCTAGAAATTCTCTGACCTGTGTAATACTTGTTTCTGGAAAATGGCATGTATCTGCTGAAAGATACTGGTAAACTGTCTTCCCAGGGCAGTGGCTTTCCATATTCTTTTGCTTCTAGGGATAACTGCTCTTTCATTAGGGCAGGGATAGCTTGCACAGCGCAAAGAGCTAGCAGAACAGCACCCAGGGCCAGTACAGCTCACTGGAGTATGCGTGAATGTTCCCACAGCATCATCCTGCTCTGCAAAATCTGGCACAGAAAAAAATCTAGTGTAACAAGAAAAAATGCAGAGTCCTGAACCTGGAGAGGAACAACCCCAGGCACCAGGACATGCTGGTCCTGACAGCAGGCATGGGGGCCCGAGCACAAGAAGGATGTGGAAGTGTTAGAATGAGTCCAGAGGAAGGTCACAAAGATGCTCAAGGAGCTGGAGCGCCTCTCCTACAAAAACAGGCTGAGGGAGCTGGGGTTGTTCAGCCTGGAGAAGAGAAGGCTCTGGGGAGACCCTACAGTGCAGAGAGTTTGTGGAGTCTCTGGACGTGGTCATGGGCAACCTGCTCTGGTGTCCTTGCTTGAAGAGTGGTGGTGGTAGTGGGCCAGATGACCTTTAGATGTTGCCTTCCCAATCTCAGCCATTGTGTGATTCTGTGATATGGCCTGATAGTACCAGACATCCAGCTTTTATCTGGCTTCCAGTGCCAGACTGAAAACAACAGAGCTGCTCAATGCAGAGGGTTGATCTGCACTAAACTCACTTTTCAGATTCTGATTTATTCTAAAAATTCATCCATGTTATTTTTTGTGCCAAAGGGCTTTGTGCTAGATCAGGTGTTGTTTGACTTACCATGCAATTCCATGTGTCCCCAACCACCCTGCCCCTAGTGAGCATAAAGTAATAAAACAGACAGTTATGGCAGCATTGCAAGCTCTAACACAACTCTGGGAAACAATGCAGAGTCTGACAGCTGACCTGAGCCATGGTTACTCTGACCTGATGGCACCCAGATCTCACAGCAAACACAGCAACCACAGCCTTGGCGCCCAGCATTTGCTCTGCCTGCCAGTTTCCATGGTGAGTTTTGCGGTGCATAATTGGCTTGAGCTTTATAGAAATCATCCAGTTCATTGAATCTAGGTGAGGATGTGAGTCTGCTCATGGGGTAGAATAGCTCTTCCTTATCACCAGCCTAGGCCAGGCTGCATTGGCTATCTTCAATCAAAATGCCTTGCAATGCCCTGCTGGGTTCCCTCTCACAAGTGATGGTGGTGAAGCTCCAGACAATAATGGGAATGATGTTCCCTTATGCCAGGAGTGCATTTATCTCACAACATATCCCATATAGTAAATGCCCCATTTCATTTGAGACAGGTTGCAAACCTGGTTCTTATCTTGAGTTCAGTTATTTATTCCTGTAACTTTGGTGATATATGACTTCAATTGCACTGACTCGCAACACACCTTCCTTAAGCAGCCTTCTGCTTTTACTTATGGGCTTGATCTGCTCAAATGGCCCAGACAAAAGGACATCTGCTGGGAGAGGAATGGATAAAATGTCCAAAGTCCCACCATGTCCTTGCTCAGCTGATGTCAGCTGGCTTGCTCTCAGGGTTTGTGTTGTCAGCATTTGCAAAGTGCCAGTGTTCTGGCAGAAAAGTGCTCTCTGAGAATTATTATTATTATTATTTTTCTTCTACAGAAAAGCCAACACAACTGTTTAAATACAGCTTTTTCTGTCCCTTCAGGAGTCTCCTCCCCACTGCGCTCATCTATGCTTTGTTTGTAGCTGGGGCAGCAGGATTTGTGACCACTCTATGACAGCTACAAAAAAAAAACTGCTAGGAAAAACACTGAAATTTAGCAAATACTGTTGAATTAGATAAATAAGCATATGTCCTTAATTTGTTTGCTTCACACCACCATATACATTATTGAGGAATGTCCCAAAAGCTGAGAAATAACTGTATTTTGTAGGAGCACCACTTAATTTTCTAATAAAAGAACGTTTATCTGCTGAGTTGTTGGTTTTTTTTATTTTTTTTTTTTTTTTTTTTTTTTTTTTTTTTTTTTTTTTTTTTATATCTCTTTTTTTTTATGGTTTTTTTCCATCCTTAGAGTTGTGTTTACATTGTCAGTGCTGGTCACCTGTTTTTAAGAGCATGTTTTTGCTGACTTGGTGATGCAAGTGAGAATCCACCTTTCGGCTGGGTAGTGATGGAGAAGCTCTGAGAGGGAGCAGAGCTGTGCTAACCTTCTGTTCATGCTGCTGCCTTAAGAACACCCCTGCCTGTACAACCCACTTCATTCCCATACAGCCAAGTGCTCCTGGTGAGACCCAGCACAGCGATCATTCATGTCCTGAAGCATGTTCTGCATCCCTTGTAGTCCTGTGCCAAGTCTTGTAGCAAGCGGCCTTCTAGTTCGTTAGAAACACACGCGTTTTCCTGTCACACTAACAGACTTGGAACACTATTAACATTGCATCTGTGGCAGTGAGTAGCCTGGCTTCATTATGGATTGTATTTCCTTTAGTTAATTTTTACTCTTATAACTTTTACATCACTGACTGCTTTTCCCTTTTGTGCTGTGAAGAGAAAGATAATAACTTTTTCACCCCTCAGAGAAAGAGTAACGCTATATTCTAGGAGCCAAACATTATTACCAGGAGAAGCTGCAAAGGCAGAAAGATTATGAATTACATGTTAATGAAAATTGAATAATTTGCATTACTACCTTTGCTGGAAGATGTCTTTTTCTCTGTAGGCCAAAAATAAACATGAAAGGCCAAGAGGAGTGAGATCTAAAATGAACCTCTTCCACTATGTATTGTGAGCTGTCATGTGAAATAGTAATTTGTTAGTTTAATAAAAAAAAAAAAAAAAAAAAAAAAAA
>CM021767.1:17626870-17669454 GCA_011076525.1 Nettapus auritus
TTCTTCTTCTTCTTCTTCTTCTTCTTCTTCTTCTTCTTCTTCTTCTTTTTACATTTTTAAATCCAGGAGTTGGAAGGGGGAATTTGCACCCAAGGAAAAAAAAGACCACTCATTTTGAATGTTCTTTCAAAAATACTTGAATTTAAATATATTTGAATTTAATATATTTAATATTTTAATATCAATATATTTAATGCATTGGATATACTTTTATTATTTGAATTAAATATATTAATATTTTTAAATATAATTATTTAAACCATCTACATTAATGCTTAAGCTTTTGACATTTAAAAATATTGTAAATTACATTTATAAATGTTCAAGGAGCCTTGGAGTCCAGTTCGTAAGGATGAAAGCCGAGGATCTCCATGTACTGTAGATGTACTGTGGATGAAGCAGTCCAACCAGTTAAATGACTAGCTTGCTCAAAGTTGTCAAACTGATTAGTATTTTTTTTAAAGTGGGAAATCTACTTTTCTTCTTCTGATCTATTGTGATTAAAAACAGGATTTGAAAGGTTAATTGACAACAAATTACCTTCAGTCCATCTTGAGGATACAGGTTCCAGCATATCCTCCTGTCTTGGCCCTCCAATAGTTTAGACTGCAAGATCTCTTGAAGCTTTTTGTGGCTCACGTGTAAGTAATTGCCCAGCTTTCTGCTCAAGGGAAAATATGCTAACGTCTATCCAGGTCTCACACCAGTACTGTTGCAACAAGAGTTGTTTTGTATGGTCAGGACAGATGTGGAGCACAGAAACAAGGACGCTAGACTGCTTTGCTAAAGATAACATATATTGTACCCAGGGACAGCAAGACATTACAAGCTGTAAGTGGTTGGTGATATCATCACCAATGATATTATCATGCTGGTGGTAAATACACCTGCCTCCTGGTCCACCTAAACCAAACATGTGGCCAGGTGCTGTCCTCTTCAGTGGAAGAGACCAGGACATGACAGATGGTTTCTCTGCCTCCCTCTCTCCCAGGGAGCTGCCTTAATTATAGTTAGTGCTACCATACCTATGCATTAACTCCTTTCAGACTCTATATACACAAGGTGAATGCATGGATAGACATTAACATAATGTGTAAAGTAATAAACCTAAAAATTCTATGTATCAGCAATGGATTCTCCACAGCTGCATCTATCCACAAAATAAAGGTTTGAAATCTCACGATGAAATCTCACACCAGAGTGACGAGGAATTCCAGGCATTGCCCTGTGGCAAGGAATGGGCCTGTCTTGGCCCAGGCAGGACTACAGCAAGGTTTGACAGCGTTCACAGCTGAGGTATCAGTACAGAACACGAGTAACACTCCCAGGGACTCCTCTTTATACATAACAAGGATGATAAAAACAATGACCTCAAAGCACAAAGCAGGAACAATACCTCACTGTTTAATAAATCACTTTTAAATGCAGAAAATGTTGTTATAAACGTATTCCCCCCGCCCCGTGCATTTCTCACATACTTTTCAGAATTGCTGTTTTAGATTGAAGTCTTTTGTACCTTTCAATACAATTCCAGCTTTCATCCAAATATAACTTGAGAAAGATCATGAAAAAAATGTATCATGCTCAACCACCAACACCAAGGCCTCATGCACCATGTCCTATTTGTAAACAATGTAAAAGAAAAATAAGGCAAATTTCTATTACATGTTGCTAGATATATTTGGTTAAATGGTTTGCATAATAATGAGTTCTCTTGATTGATAAAAATGCATTCAATCCTTAATGTAAGGCTAGTTTTACCTTGAAAATCAATATTATCTATGAATGAGAAGCAACACTAAGAATTAAAAAGGACAGAGAGAAGTATACTTAAAAAAATTAAATCTGCACTTGCTGCTTGCTTATTTGTATCATGATTAGAGTTCATGTAAATCTATCTGTCTAGATTTTTCTGTTTTTATTGTGCACATTTAAATGCTCAGATCTTTCAAAAAGAAATGCCCACACTAAGTCCTTTGGTATATTGAGATTTGCAAACAGATTGCTAGATGAAAGCAAAGATTAAAAGGTAGCAATGAGCTGCCAGGCATGAAACCTGAATTAAATCCATTAAGATAGATTTGAATAAGCAAATAAGTAAGGAACAGCCAGCTGAGCTGAAGGTTTTCTTCAGAGAGCAGCAAAAGTAACCACTTCAAGAGCTGCGACACATGGTAAAGCATCAGGCGACCTCATACTCGGTCCAGAGGCTATTGATGTTTTGTTGGAAGTTCACCCATTTAGGGAAGTCCTGCTGTGATAAGTCAAACCTAAAGTGGCAGGTCAGTTCTTCAGCCATAAGGTCATTTAATAAAGTGCTTTTGCCTGAGGGTATAACTCAAGTAAGGGAATAGGCCCACACGTAAGTGTAAATACTTCGCACACTTGTTCAACTTAGTGCTAAAGCGCAGTTGAGATGGATATGGAGCACGCAAAGTACAATAAAGATGGAAGAACTTTAAATTCTGTTGACCTACTCTGAGGCTGGATTCCATCTGCTCTAGCAACATAATTAAAAGTTTGCTAAGTAATGATAGTATGTGGCTTTTGTCACCAAAAGTACAGACAGTGGTAAACAAACCCCTATTTACAAGAAGTAGGGAAAAGGGAGATGTGACTGCTGCTGTAATTAGAGATAAACAAAATCACACCTCCTAGCTAAAGAGTCTGTCTAGACAGAGGAGGAAAAAAAAAGAAAGACAAAAACTTGATTTATTCTTGTGAGAAAGATAGGGGAAAATGATTTTGCAGCTGGGCGAAAATCTTCAGAACCAAGAATGTCAAGCCAATGATGTCAAGACCACTGAAAATCATCTAATTTACACCATAGAATAAGACAGTCTAACCATAGCAATTGGCCTCTGTAATTCTGGAAAATAAAACAATAATAAAAAGTATAAACAGCTTAGGAAAACAGTGAGAAAATCAACCAAATGGATTTTGACCTTAAAAGTATAAGAGCTGCCTGGAAGCATGCACTAGGGCTTCACCTACATGGTAGATTTACTCTGCTATAGCCACGTCAGTAAGATTTAATTTGAAAAAGAAAAAAAAGAAAAAGTTATAAGTATTCCACCTTTAATTCCTGAATGAAGAATTATTGAGTTATTACATGAAAAGTGATTCCAGAAAATCCAGGATAGAATAATTATTCTAATAAACTCACACCAAACAGCTTTCCCACCAATTTAGCCCTAAGTAGAAGACAATGAGTTTTTAAGCAGAAACTATTAATACCATTCAATAATAATGGATATCTACTCCAGCATGAATCCGAGCCACTCTGCTTTAAGTTGAAGACTTTTACGCCATTTTCTAACTAACATAAATGTTCATGGCCAATTTAAAATCCCAGATTATCTGCATTTATCTACATTCTATCTTAAAATTTCTCTTAATTATTGCATATAACTGGGATTTTTTCCCTTTTTTGCAGGATGGAGTGGCGGAAGGCACTATACAGATTAATAAAATGGCTGGGAACAGAATAGTGGGCATTGCATGCAGGGACCTAAAAACACAGAGTTTGAATACACGCAGAGTTGAAGATGGAGAGGCAATACTGGGATTGCCAACTGGAGGAGACGCTGGCTTTTAGGCAGCTCAGATGCTAATTTCTTTTACACATAAAAGTTGAAAGATGACTGAGTACTGAGATTTTGAGATTTTGACTAGTGTAACATGAGACTGAATCTTCCAGAGCCTTGATGATTTAGGTGCATCAAATGACTGTTGAGGGAACACTAAAATAAAGGGTAGAGAAGCAGCGGACAGTGGGGTCTTGCTGCACTGCATTTCTAGCCTGTTGGCAGGAAGCAATTCACTTCCATAAAGGAGAGGATGTTCTTGTAGGTGGCTGGAAATCATTCTCATCCCAGCCCTATCATAGACACAGTAACTTAAACACCCTAAGTCTGGTGGTTTCTTAATTTTCCTCCCTCCCTCCCTTCCTTTTTCTCTTTCTTTTGTTTCTTCTTTTGTTCATTCGTTCTTCCATTTTTTTTTTCATCTCCAATTTATAACATTTGAACACTATTTCTATGTTTATAGGTGTATTGAGACAAGAGGCTTTGCATATTTCACAGAACATTCATATTACTACTGTTACTGAATTTATTTCAGAGCTACCCATCTCAGTATACAGCCTGTTTCACTGGCACCTGTGTGCTCACCCCCTGTATCTGACTGGGATTTGTGAAATTCAGTGGGCTGCTTGAAATCCCACCTCTCTTCCTCCTTTTCTGCTAAAAGGAATACAATAAAAAAAAAAAAAAAAATCTCTTTGGGGACCTGATTTTTTGGGGAGGCCAAATATGCGTGTCACGGAGGCACAAAATGGTTTCCTCCCAAAGACAGCACTGCAGCTCACACTATCGTTAAAACTTAAATATCATGAAGTAGTTAAAAAATGTTTTAGGCCTCAGCAGAGATTTCTGTCTTTAGGAACCAGCATAAAATTTTCATAGGTATGCTATGGAATGCCTAAAATAGCTGTTGTAAGCCATCACAGATATCATTTAAGCACTGTTAGATAAGCAGAAAAGTTGTCTTCTCATGTTTTAAAGGCAATTCTGTCATATCCTTTTTTTTTTTTTTTTTTTTTTTTTTTGATCCTTCTGTCTGGGAGTAAACACAGCTCGGGGCTACTCCTGCGGCCAAATAACCCCTGCTGGCTAAATCCGTGTGACTGCGTCTCCCAACTGCCACGTAACGTTCGTTGCAGCACTACGGAAGAAGGGGAATCATGACAGTACGGCTACCTTCCCCTCGTGATTTTACTGTTGCGTCCCTTCTCTGAGGGAAGCACTTCATGGTTTGGAAAACACGACAGAAAAGATGCGGGCCGCAGCGACTCCCCGTCTGGAGGCGAGACCGCCCCGTCCTATCAGGGTGGCACCAACCGTCGCCTGCCGCCCCGCGCGCGCCCGTTGCCCGCGCGGCCCCGCCCGCTGCCGCCGCCGGCCCGGGCACGCATGCGCGGCCCCGGGGACTTGGTGCTCGGGCTCGTAGCCGGAGCTGGGGCACCGCGGCGGGGATCGGTGAGGTGCAGGTACCGGGGAGGGCAGCGGGCGAGCCGAGCCCCTGGGATGCCGGCCGCGGTCCTCAGCCTGGCCCTTCTGGGGAAGGCTGGCGGGGCCCCGGGCTTGGGGCAGGGGGGGGCCGGGCAGCCTCGGGGGAGTCGCCGCCCCCGCTCCGTCCTGTGAGGAGAGGCGGCGCGGCGCGGGGCGAGGCGGGTGGCCCTGCAGGTCCTCCTCGGCCGACAGCAGAGGGAGGGAGGCGATCCGGGAGCACAGGGCCGGCTCCTCGCGTCAGTTGCGAGCCTCACGAGCATGGATTTGCCCCGTGTGGTGCTCGTTGAAGCCGGCCCTGGGGCTGTCGGGCTGGCGCAGGGTCCCTGCCAGACTCAGGGGATGGCAAGGTCGCGGGGTGTGCTTGCAGCCGCACGACTCCGCCTGCGGGAGGTATTGCTGTTGCCCTTATCCTAATGACTGCCCTCTTTAAAAGCTCGCAGAGTTGGAAGATGCAGCATTACTTTAATTTTAACTCGCAGTCTCTGTAGCTAGCGTGACAGAAGTTTCCGAAGTTTATTAAAAGAGACTTGTTCTTTTGTCAGCGCTAGATTTCAGTCCCTAAAAAGCAAGGACAGAATTATGGCACAATTAAGTGTTTTTTTCACAGGACACCTGTAAGCCAAGACAAAATCTACTCCTCCAAGTGTCATGCAGTCCAACACTTAATAAATTCTGCTTTAGGAGAAGTATTCCCCATGGTGGTTTTATTATTGTTATTATTTTGCTCTTTAGAGGGAGACCTTGAGCTTAATCATATTCTTCTTTTGTTGTTTTCAGCGTCCGGAACAGTGCTGCCATGTGCGCTCTTGTACAAGCATGATATCCTAAAAGTAGTGTTCCTGGACCTGTGATGAGGACCTACAATCTTTAATTTCAAAGGATAGAGTTTTCTGGGGTATGCTTTCTTTATGAATTTAACAGTGTGTGTTCTGCATGAAGCACACTTTTGTCCCAAGCAGGTAAGAATGATGAAGTTTATAAGATCCAAGAAAATAAGTGTTTGAAGTGGAAAGTCCCAAAGTAAGTGGGCAACTGCCTGCACTGATTTAAGAAAAAAAAACAAACAAACGAAACCTAAAAAACCCCCACCATATTATCAGTAGCTAAATGTTGCCTGATCTTGTATGTTACTAATTTATCTGAGCAAGTCAGTTGACTAAAATGAGGCGTATGGCTGTCTCGTAGAAAATTGGAAATACTTCATTCTTTCATGGTAACAGTATATTGTAATTACTCTCCTGCTCTCCTAGTTAAACTCTCCAATTGAAAAGGAAAATATTCCAAGAACAGAGAAAGAGGAGCACGTGTATTTGGGTAGTAACTTTTTTTTTTTTTTTTTTTTTCCTGGGGAATTAGTGGCAAATTTGTTATTCTCAAAGTTTTGGATTCAAACATTTGGATTCAAAGTTCATAAGCTAGTGTAATCACACATGCTCATTAACTAGGAGCCATCTTTGAACTTTTATAGTTTGTTGGAATACGTAGTGCCCTGTGTTACTCCTAGAATCAGAATCCAGCCTGGAAGTAGTTTAGTGTTACAAGTTTGATAAGAGGAGTTTCTGTGTTTTTCTGTAGCCTTCCTCAGATGTCTGTGCAGAACGTGGTTGGTTAGATGTCTGGAATTCTTGCTTGGGCGTTGCTAGTAACTGAGTCTACTGAATAACTGAGTTACTGCAAAATATTTCTGAGGTGAAGAGGAAGGATTTATTAAATATGACTTCTTTTCCAAAGTAGTTTCCTTGTTGAATCTTCCTATGTTTTCTGTACTTATAATGACAGTATATCTCACAAATATCAGGAAGGCTTTTCACGTGGTTGTTTACCTTTTCTTTTTATTAAGGGAGAGAGAAAATGAACCTTTCCTTGTTTCTGGGTTTTGGACGTTCTCATCTAGCCTACTACTGGAATAGAAGTATACCTTTCAACTCAACAAATGAGACCTACTGCTACAGCACAGCCCGGGGCAGCACGGTGCTCCAGGGAGTCACTTTTGGTGGAATCCCAACTGTCCTGCTGCTTGATGTAACCTGCTTTGTTGTAAGACCAGTTTCTATTTCATGTATTGAAAATACTAGGGACATCTCAAAAGTTAGACGTAGAATTCTGTACAACTTTTATCAGGTAGCAATTTGTTTCTGAGAACCTTCAGAATAATAAATGTGTTAAGGCTGTCCTGAGAACTTCAAGGTAGTTTACTTTCAAGTATTGATAATAGCTCACATGTAAGTGGGATGATGATGTCGCTGTATGTTGGATATGTAGGTGTAGAGAGAGCGCAGTAAGATGGGGTCTGTATTTAGAATCATGGTGGGCTTTGTAGTGGTAGCTCAATTTTCTGTGTTTTGTCTTAATGGCAAGATCATTTTTCCTTACTCTGAGTTTAACCCCTGAGTATGTTTTTCAGAAAGGGAACACCACTACTAAATTGTTTATCCAAAGGAAAATATCTTGATTGTTTTACAAAAAGAGTTACAATATGGAAAATCTGTTGCTTCAGAGATTTTTTTTTTTGAATTAGATTTTGTGAAGCTGTCAAAGAAATAGCGTACTGATCAGCTCAGTCTAGACAAAAGGAGAAACGACTCTCTGCTGATCCAAGGCAGGCCTGAGACTCCAATAAAACTTATGGTTATTTTAATGACTTTGGTCTTACTGGTTTTAAGCCACCAGAAAAACAGAACTGTAGACCTGTAAATGGGCCTGATAAGTAAGGTTTCTGGTAATAAAATGAATCACAGTTCCTGAATTCTAGAAGGCCACTGTGGGGAAACTTAAAACTACCTCTGTGAGGTCAGAGCTGGTAGTTCCATAAGAACTAGAGGATGTTCCTAAAAATTACATAGTGACATTTAATAATACTTTGTTGGACTATTTGGGGGGAATTTTTTTTGAGCTGTGGTTGAATTTAAAGATGCTGAGTCTCTTCTTTTGAGTTCTTTTCTGTTGTATTCTCCTCTCAAATGGCATTAGGAAAAGTTAGCTGCTATGTAGAAGACTTTTCACTCTTTCAGGTAATGAGTACTATGATTTATTTAGCAGTTCCTGTATTCCTCCTATGTTCATGACATTTTTATTGCAAATACCCTAAATAAGTGTCAGTTGATGTAATTCTGAATATTATTTCTAGGCTGGTTTCCTAAGGAAGCGAGGTTTATGTATTGCACTGTCCACCCATTTGTCTGTCAGTTCCTCCTAATAACCGCAGAACATATAGGCCAATTTCAACCAAAGTGGTCAGAGACTCTTGAGGATTTGTAGTCGTTGAAATTTCTGGGTTCCTGAAGTTCAATGAACAGATAAAAGAGAAAGATCTGAATTTGCATTTCCTGTTGGGGGGGAAGCTGTTACAAGAAGGTTTTATTTATTGTGAAATGCGGAAATGAGCTGGGTAATCTTGACACTTATCCTGGCTGGCCAGTCAGTACTTGCATAGCTTGAAATAAGCTGCATTACTGGCACTACTTTCTAGCCAAACAGGTATGGGATGTAGGAGGGGCTAGAAGGTGAGAGTGTAGGTGTTAACATATGTTTAGGGAACAGGCTTTGTTAGTTCTGCGTCCTTGCTTCATACAGAGCAAGGTCTTTTTAAGAAATTAAAAAAAAAATCCTATGCATCTGTGAAATGAATAGTGATTTTTTTTTTCTTGTTTTCCTAGCCCCTTTCAAAATGTGAAAATATAGGGGGGAGAGGAAAAAAATACATTGGAGAGATTAACTATAAGTTTCTGGGGTTTGAGTTGTAATAATGTATTAATTATTACTGAGAAGGATACAAAATAATTCTCATACTTGAGAAAATAGGTGATTCCCTCCCCTACAGCTGGTTACACCAATGTTCAAAAAAACAAACAAACAACAATTCATTGTAAGTCTTCCATTGTAGTTCTGTGTGGGAGCAAAGAAAAATAGTAAAGGTGTATTTATGAAAGTTTTGGCTTTCTGTCAACTACTACTTTCTAGTTTTCCTGACTGTTACAAAACTTTATCAGTATTCAGCTTGGAAATACTACATTGAGAATTCTTTCTTCATAAATTAGAACAGGAAAGTAGCTGTTCTGGCCTTTGTGTCCCACGCAAGTTCGTTTAAGAGCTAGGACAGCATTTTTGACAGTACCTATAGAATAACCATTATGAAATAAATATTCAAAGATCTTTCTTTTTCTTTCCTAGGTTTTCATGTTTTTGTTTTCCACTATAAGAAAGAGATTCTGGGACTACGGTCGTGTTGCTCTGGTGTCAGAAACTGAAAGGTAAAAAGATACACAACTGGGCTGATTTCTTGAAACCTGTTGGGGATTGTGGAAGTAAATAGAGTAAACAGGGCTTAAATTATGTGAATTTTTAACAATTAGATGTGCTTGTAATCACATCTATATATTTGTTAAAAATATTGTTGTGCTGCTTTGTTTGAAAGACATCCTACTCACAGAGTTCCTCTTTGCAGTGTCAGTTAATAAAACTGTGCTTGCCATTGTCTGCTGTTGTTGGTTAAGGAAGTGGAGGTAAGAAGAAAGGATAGGCTGCTTGTCTGCTAGAATTGTTAATATTTACAGTGTTTCTGCAATAGAAGGATATTAACTCATTTTTATCCTGGTTCAGGCCTAGTATCTTCCCAGAGCTCCCTATGCAGACTGTATCATAATAAGTTTAAAGGGTTTAAAAAAAAAGTCTTGTTATGAGTTTCTGAAATTCTTCACTGATTTTTTTTTTTCTTTTAGCGCTAACTGCATCTGAGCTTTTTATTTGTTTTAAATATTATTTCTACAAGGTGATCTCTTGAGATGTTTAAAAGCTAGTCATGTGTTTATGAAGTGGGCGAACTTCACCAGCGAGACTCCTGCCGGTATTAATGTTATATCTAAGTTGTGGTAATCTGCAGCTAACTAAAAGGAAGTAGCTCAAAGTGTGGTTTTCTTAGGCTGTCTCCATGTACAAGTGTGAAAAGTGGATGCAGCAAAAAAAGATGGACAATAACTGAGACAGTGTTAATCTAGCTAGCTCTGGTAGCAGAAATGCAGATGCTCTGGTACAGGCTTCCTAGTGGTCTGTAGGGATACATGAGATCCACAACCAGATATTTGAGTCAGATAGGTAGGAGTCTACGTTGTTATCCCTGCGGGATAGTGACCTAGGTCAAAAGTATTGCTGATACACCTATGAATACTGTAATCATGGGTATATCAACATTGCAACATTTCTTTTTAGCAACAAACTGAAAACAGGTACTTCGCTATTTTTACTGAGACCTACAGACTCTCTAATTGTTTTTAGCCTTGCTACAAAACTGAATTTGCATGAGGAGTTCCTGCAGTTAAAGAAATTATTTGTGCAGGGAAATTCTGAGAAATGGCTCTAAGGTGAAAGGAAGAGGGCTGGAGGGAACGAAGCGTGAGGAGTATCTGAGCAGGAAACTAGCTTGCAGAATTGATCTTGCCAAGGCTTAAAACCTGTTTTGCATTCTTTTATGTGACTTCAATTTAATACCTCAATAATTGAGTTGGACTCAATGATCCTTATGGGTCTGTTCCAACTCGGGGTATTCTATGAACACACTCTCACTTCAGGAGCTCACAAATAGGAACATGAAGGAACATGAATTCTTAGGAACATGAGATGCAGTACAAGCTTCTGCATAGCATATGTATGAAAAGTGAAAGCTGCAACCTTTGTAAGAGATAAAAAATATTTTACTACTACTTCACTTAGTTACTTCAAGTTACTTAGTTACTTCAAAATAGTTACAGTTGAAATAATTCTATGGAATTTCAGCATCTACTATTAATGGTACTTAAAAACATCATTTTGTTTATTTCAGTGAACTGAGATACAACCGGTTGTCAGTATCTTCGTTGGTACCTGAAGCTCTTGAATATGACAGTGTAAGTATTCTAGAGTTTGGGTATTTTTTTTAAATATAAACTGTGTAACGGAATCTGCTGTAGTTTGCCATTGCACCTAGCCCACTGAACCAGTCACTGCATGTAGATAGCTTTCAAGTGTAAAAAATTAGTAATATGTCAAATTTTGGTCAGATTTCTAATTGATTCTTTCTGGAGTCTTTGAATGTATACATCCCTAGTATTTTGTGTTGCAGTTTTAGAATGAAATCAGGAGAGTTGCCAAATGGAGGGCAGCCTACATTTTAACATTGTATATATGCATCAAATTAATATTTAGCTTTATAACCAAATAGTTGCATGAGCATAAAAAGCATACTGGTGTTTGATCAGGATTGCTCCACTATTTCTGTAGTTTTCTGCATATTTTTTTTTAATCCTAAAGCTACTTTATCACTGAAACTGTTGAATGTCTCATTAATTGAATATTATTAACTTGAAGAGTAGGCCTTTCAAGAAAGAGGGTTTTGGCTTTTTTAACCATACAGAACATGTAGTGGGATGTGATCTCTGCTGTACAGTTTCATAGGAGGACTTGAAATTAATAGAAAGGCTTCTTAGCTAGCTTAGCATCCCTGTGTTGCTTCTAACTACAGTTTAAGAAATTAACTTGTATGAGACTCACGTGTAGCTTTTCCTTGAAACTGGGGGTCTCTGAAAATGTTTTTTTTTTTTTTTTTTTTTTTTTTTTGTGGTGGTGGGGAAGTCACCTGTCTAAAATGATGCATTGGAAACCAATTTTCATTACAAGATTAAATCCTGACATCTTTTCAGAGATGGGATCTGGACACACGTTATAAATTTAAAAAGTCCAAGCAGTAAACCTGGAAATAATCCTTCATAACCATCCACTAATGTCTTAAATACTCTCTGAAGGCAGACATTGCAAAGAACCCTTTAAAAATATGTAAAGTAATAGGTATCTTTCTGTATGTTTCTAAACGATGATTTCAGAGTAATGCTACAAGGTTTTTAGCTAAGAAATTAGCTTTAATAGAAACAGTTCCCTCAACTGTACAGATTAGAGACTGTTTTTCTATGTTGGCTCCTAAAACTTCTTTCTTTATAGGGGTTTTGTTCTTGGATGACAGCTGCTTTTCGGATGCAGTAAGTATATGAAAAAGTAGTGAACTTTTTGCACTTTTTTTTCTTCCCTGATGTAGACAGAATTTAATACAAACAACAAGATGTGCCTCCAGTGGGGTGGGCAATAGTGGGTAGGAAAAAGAATATGAAAACAAGGTGGCCACATAGGAATACAGGGTACAGTTACCTTTCTGTTAGCAGTATAGGGACTTCCTGATTTAGGAATAGATTTTGAACTGAAGTGAATCTGTGGATTTTGTATGGGTTCTGAGCTAATAACCAGGCTATAGGCTTTTACCTTTCAAACAGTACTGCATGGGTGTTCCCGTCTGAAGCAAATAGGGCCTTGGGTAGGTAATAGGCCTTCCCTGCAAGGGTTTTTATGGAGAACTGGTGGTCCAGTTGGGGCTGGAATTGACTGACAAGGAAAAGCCATTTCCACTGTCTCTGAGAAGCTGAACATTAGACATGTGATGTTGGTTCTTTATATTTTGGGCTTGGTAAACTGATTTTTTTTTTTTTTTTTTAAATCAGTTCCTAGCTTGGATACACTGAAACAAGAAAGGGGTGGGGATTGAGCCTGTCTTTCTTGGTTTTCACTAGTTCAGTTCCTTCCTTTTCCAAGAGCTAATATTTTACTAATCTGTCTTGCTGAAAACAGGTAGATCACAGTTCTTTTGGAAACCTATTAATATCTTTTGTTAATTGGGAGTCATGAGAGTCAGGCGGTTTTTGTTACCACTTTCCTCATGGGAAGCCTTTATTGAGATGAGTGAATGCTGTCACAGTGTGATCCTAAAATTTGAGTTAGACTTACCACCCCGTGACTGTCTTAAAACAGGAAGTCATGGCAGATGTCTTTGTCATCTCTAGCTTGATAAAAGGATATTTTATACGTATTTCCTTTTCAGATTACTTGTTTCTATCTTTAATTCCCCTATGTTAATTTTCATATGTTGATACTGCAAGAAAAGGACACTGTTGGAACTTGAAGTTAAACTTCTGCTTGAAAGAACACAAACATGTTGAAAACTGATAGGGAGAAAGTCATTGGGTAGTCTGAGAGAATAATGCATGTTTAAAAAACAAAACAACAGAAAAAAACTCCAGTGCTACTGAGTAGACTGACCTTTGTGCTTTTCTCTCAATGGTGTAGTGATGACGAGATTCACGACAGATGTGGTGAAGATGCCATACATTACCTTGCCTTCCAGCGTCACATCATCTGTTTGTTGATTGCTGTCAGCGTTTTGTCTGTGGGTGTCATATTGCCTGTCAACTTATCAGGTGATCTACTTGGTAAGTTCTTTTTTTACATTACGTTCATGTATGTGCAGTTCTTTCTGCTATGATGGTTTAACTTGTAACAGTCGGTGCTAAAAGATCATTTAGCTTTTCAGATATACTATATCTCTTTCTCCTTTGAACATATACTCAATTTTCGGTCACTTGAATTATCATTTTTCAAATATCTGACAGTCTAAGAAGCAAAGCCATATAAATTTTCTCCTTTTTGACCTCAGTAAGGTTATCAGTATTGTTCTGTAAGCACTGAATTCATGCAGGTTAAAAAAACTGTCAAAGAAATCAGCGAAGATGGAATAAAAATGCTGAAGGAAACGGATTCTAAACCCTAAACAATGTTGTTAATTGGATATGAACGGAGACTTAGGGGAGAGGGGGGCGTGCTGCAAAGATTTGTTATTCAGATTTTAAAAATTATTTCTCTTGATAGGTTGAAAGTGATTTAATACTTAGACTCCTTTGCCAACTTTAAAATGCAATATTGCAAACCAGCAATAATCAATATTATGATTCTGAATATATTTAATGTTAAATAGATCAACATTTAAAAAAGAGAAAAGCTGTCTTTCTCATAGCTTGCATGTACATTTTTCACCAGTTAATTATGATACTTGTTTTTGTTCTTAGTTAAAGATCCCTATAGTTTTGGAAGAACAACTATACAAAACTTAGAAACTGGGTGAGTAAATGCTGCAGAGTACTCTTATGCTTATGCCTGTTTCCTGCCATAGTCTCTAAACACAATGAATTGATGCTTGCAACATGGCTCACAGGGTAGGAGTTACTTATTCAAGTATCATCAACTGAAACTGGGATGTGTTCTGCTTCAGGCTACGCATTACAGCACTGATAAGAAATCTAGAAACTTGGCTTCTACGCTCTCAGCTCTTATTTCCTATGCCACGTGCTTTTCTTGGCTAATGACCACATATTTAGCAATGTTATTTTCAAAAATTTCCATGTTGAAAGAAAACCGTGGTGCAGAAAGGGAAATAAAGCTGACAGCTTTACTATAACATGTAACTCAGATGACTTGAATTCTCTTAACACCAGATTCGCTTGTCTGTCCTATTTGAGACCACTGTTAAAATTACTTCTATTTTTTTTAAACTTACGCAATAGTTGAAATACAAGGCTACATGGTTTTTCTGTGTTGTATAACTTGATCAAAAATATGTCTATCCATGCTCTTATGTCCAATAGAATTTCTGCCAATGCACTTCATTTTTTCTAACCACATCATTATTCCTAGTAACTAGTGGAGACTTTTGGTTGTTTTTTATCTGCAAAATAGATAGCCATATCTTAAATTAACTAATTCTTTTTTGTGAAGAGCATTAATAAGAGCTGTTCATAGAACCAAACTTTCCTAAGTTTGGAGGAATAAACTATCAGAGAAGCAGTGTTTACTCCCTGTATTGGGTATTTTCATTTTGGGTAAGGATTGTCTTCAAGGAGAGTTCAATTATGCACTCAACATGGTAATGCCAATAAAATATATTTTGGCAAACACCATGGGTTGTACTATTGATCATCTGAACGCAAAGGCACAAGCCAAATGCTTCCTAAAAGATGCATGCTATAGTACAGTGGTTTTCTTTGCAGTTTCATTTACTGCTTATTGTAAAATGCTATGGGTAACCCTAGTGGCTGTCCAAGCATCTTCATGGGTATGACTATTTACCAGTTACTACCTTTCTATTATTGTGTTCAAAGAGAGGTTTTGATCTGCTTAGCATTTTGATGGCTACTTGTATCAGTAGGACAATTAGTTGTTTCTATTTTTCACGTTCATAACATTTTGTCCAACAGTAACAATCTTCTTTGGCTGCACACATTTTTTGCTGTTGTTTACCTGATTCTGACTGTCGTCTTCATGAGACATCACATGAAAGCAGTCACATATAAAGAAGAAAACATAGTAAGTTTTTTTTTTTTTTAAAGTGTTTGAAAGTGAATAGTGTTAAAAAAGCAAATTGATGCCTCCTCCTTGCTAGAATGTGGTGCAAGTGTGAGGGGAATTTACTGAAAGCAAAGCTCCACTGAGTGAATTGTGAAAGTTGGCTGGAGAGGCAGGGAGTGGGTAGGGACTTGTGTAATTTTGATGTATCTTCAACTAGTATAGAAGGTCAATCTGTTGCTGTCTTGAATAGGTGCAGCTCCCATCAAAATCAGAACATCCTACTTCCCCCCCCCCTCTAAAACTTAGCTACCTGTGCTATGTCACTTCCTCATATTCTTTTCTCCTTAGTCATACGGTTTCTCAAAACAGGATTTTTTTTCTTTTGCAGGTTAAGTGCACATTGTTTATAACGGGTCTTCCAAAAAATACAAATCAAGAGGCCATACAAGGTCATTTCACGTAAGTTCTGTGCTTGACTAGTATAATTAAGAACAGGATATTTAAAATCATCCTGGTAGTTTTACCTGTCCAAACAAATATTTTTTGATTCTTGCACTGTTTCAAATCCATGTTATAGTATCCATCTTTTAAAAGTATATCTTATTACTCAAAAATAATTGAGAATAGAAGGGAAGATACTATATTTCAATAAAGCTAGATAGCTGTTCTGAATAATAGAATCTAAAAAAGTGGTTGCATATCCATGCTTAGCATTAAAGCTCCCACATGGCTTTTATTTGGGAATAATGCTACACATCTCATTAAAGTAACTTTCAGCACCTGTCTCTGTGGAAGTCTTCTCTCTGTGGTACACCATTGAGATGTCTTAGATATCAGTGATGCTCTTTGGAAAAAGTTACTTCAATGTAAGTTACTTCAATGTAACTTTTCTGACGTAGTGTTTCCTTTTCAGCGCTGCCTACCCAACCTGCACTGTGCTGGAGGTCCAGCTATGCTATGATGTAGCCAGACTTATTTATCTATTTAAAAAAAGGTACTTTTTTTTTTGGTAATATATCTGAATTTGGAATAATTTTATGAATGCTTTGCCAGTCCTTAATAAACATTTACTAGTAGTACTGAGCTTGCATGTACTAGAAGTGCTTTCTGCTCTTAAAGTTCTGGTCTGGTATTCAGTTAGATCCAGCTGTATTTTAAAGTGAGCTGTATCTGTTTTTGTTTGTTTGTTTGATTGGGCAGTACAAAGTAGAAAAATTAGCTGTTAAATTAGTAACTAATTAGAAACTGAGCAGACCTTGCTTTGGTCAGAGATGTTGGACACAGAAGGGAAAAGTATTGTTTTCTGGGCTATACAATAATTAATTTTCCTTTTGGAACCTCACAACAAGTGTAGACTCATGATATTATAGGTTTGAAACTAAATTGTATGAAGTAGACAAAATAAGATATTCATATATCTTTGATTTGTTGTGAGTCCTTGACATAATTTTTTCTCTTGGGGTTTATATTCTTTGTAACTTGCTGTTGATACTGTTCTCTTGCAAAATATTTTGGATGTATTTTTCTGCCTAGGAAACAGGCAGAAAAAAGCCTGACTTACTATAAGCATCTGCATCAGAAGCACGGCAAGCGGGTCCAAATCAACCCTAAGCCATGTGGTCAGTTCTGCTGCTGTGAAATGAGAGGATGTGAAAGGGTAAGAGATAATGTTCATTCTTACTTGTGGCTGAGAAGATCATTATAAGAGTAGAGAAGACTAGTTTTTGTGTAACATCTTGTTGAACTTCAGAAGATATTTATTGCAGGGAGCTCATCTTTCATGTTCTTTTACAGTAGGGAAAAGGAGTTCCCTAAAATTTTTGAAATTTAATCTTACTGCAAAAACAGAAGTACAAAAAACCCCCTTCTGGTTGTTTGTCTTTGCATGGTAATGAGATTTTGTAATTTCTGGAATTAGTGTAAGGAATAGAGGCTATGGTTTGTGTGGGCTGTATTTTAATGAAGTTATTAGCCATCTGATAGTTGGATATAACAGTCCTCAATTTCCCAACAGGAGGATGCTGTAGATTATTACACTAGAGTTACAAATGAACTGATGGAAGAATTCTCAAAGGAGGAACAAGCTGTTCAAAATAAACCACTGGGAATGGCATTTGTAACATTTCAAGAGAAATCCATGGCAACCTAGTAAGTTTTGTCTGCTGTCGTCTTTGTTCTGTTTTAATTGTAATAGTACTACTGATCTGATCTGATTTATGTTGCTTGTGTGCTTATGTTGGTTCTTCTTCCTTTCTTCTTCTTCTTCTTCACCATCCTGTGGATTTGGTCTGCTCTGCTTTCTGGTAAGTTTCTCTGTAGGTGTGCCTTAAGCCTCTTCAAAGAATTTAGATGCTAAGAGACTAAATGGCTCTAGACATTTATTGGGATAAGGAACCTTGCTCTTCTGTGTGGGATCCATCAGTCTAGGCTAATAGTAGGCCAGACAAGTTGGATCTTGAATGTGGGTTACCGATTTCTCCATTTTCTACTGTGCAAGTGAAGTTACCCTGCTATCACAATGGGTGCCAATTATACCGCTAGTTAGTAATCTCAGTGAAGTAGTTAGTGACTGACCTGGCCATCAGTGCTTAATTATTTTTGTTTTAAAGGTAGTTTCTGGATGTTTGGTGTTGGCAAAGTACCAGGCAGAGTAAAGAGGAGAAAGTGAAGTTTCCAGCTTTGAGTGTCTGTAAATAAATAGAACGCTTAATAACTCGTGCAGGATTCAGGGAAAAGTATGTGTGTGTGTGTTCACATGCTCAGTTTTGTTGTGTTGTGTACGTGTGTATAAATACATTTCTAAAAAGTGTGGTGAATAAGCAAGTTGTTAGATGAGCTCGGATAAGACAATTCAAAAAAGACATTTTTAAAGTTATGTCAAATATTGTAGGTTTTAGTAATAGTTACTTCTTTGCAAGGTGATGGAGGGTTATGTGGCACAATGTTTCAGTATTCCTTTTTTGCTTGCAGATTACTTATGATTCTCAAAATCTGTTTGACTTCAGATTTTACTACATGTATTTCTTTTACTATAGATACATGTGTAGACCTATTACCAGAAGGTGTTCAGCCCCTTTTATTTAGTTGTTTATAGAGAAAATGCATGTAACCTGCCATTTTCTGTTAGCAGTTTGTGAGTATCTTTTACTAGCACAAAGTGAGTAAAGGGAAGCAGAGTAATACTTGTAACACAAGCGTAACATATCATGCTTTTTAAAAAGTTCTTCATAGCATTTCTAGTTTAAATTGTCTGTGGTTTTTTGATCCCCGAGTCACAGTAGAGAGGCAGTCTTTCACGCTCTTTTCAGGGAATTCCAGGGTGTAGGATTTCGAGAATTTGAGGTGCTGGAAAAACTTTGCATGCTGCTCTTTAACCAAGTATTAATTATGTGATGAAATCTGCCCTCCTGTTTTTGTGATGTTACATACTGTACTTTGAGATTCTAGAGCATGAATTAATGCTTTAAGATGTGAAACTAAAAGGAAAAATAAGCATTGAGGTTCTTTCTCTAGCTGTTATTTTCTTGTTTATAATTTTGATAGGATAATTTCTTCTTGGACATGTGTTCTGAATTGCACTGCAGGCATCTGAGTTGGATTATTAAGAAAGATTTTAGCTTGCAGTGGATTTTATTCTCTGGAAAACTAGATTACATGTGGAGCTGAGGCTACTACCATCAGATTAGAAAGTCATATGGTGCCACTAGTAGTCTCTGCTCCATGGAGCCCTGAAATAAAATAGGGTGGAAGAAGCCGGAAGCCAGGACTGATGTTCATGGAGTCAGGTAGCCGTAGAAGCTGGATTAAAGTTGGTGCTCATGTTGGTGTAGTGTGGTTGGAATTGCTAAAGCTTGCTTCATATTTACTCTTTAAAAACAAGCTATCGAAGGATTGAAAAACTTTCTTAGCATCTTGCAGCATCAAGTATTTACAGTTTTACATCGCTACTTGAATTCTGGTAAGGAAAAATCTGTTTTGTCTTTTATTGCTTTGTTTGGTGTCTGTGTGGTTCTCTATTTTCTTTACGAACATGACTTAGAAAAAAAGCATGTTCAGGAATTTTACAGTCCTGTCTTTCAAATATAATGTACACTGTTTCTATGCTAGTGAAATGCTGCTTATCTGGAGTAGAGCCTTTTACACTGTGACTTACACACAGTTGTACTGTCTCTGAATATAAACTTATCAGTTCTGTTGGTGTGCTTTGAGATATCTTTTAGAGCATTTATTCTGGCCATGTTTCAATGTGGTTTAAACACAGTGATATTCAACTCAAAATATTAGAAGATAAAACTAAATGTTGTGATTATCTTGGGAACAGGCAAAAGAGGTTGTTGTTCTGAATTGTGAGAATACCAGCATGATGATAATTCTACGAAAAGCAAAGATAGCTGGATTTCATATTGGTGTAATGAAGTGAGAGGGTAGACTAATCGTTCAGTCTGCTATGACTTGAAAACAGCTGTAGTTATGTAAGAGGTGTTTGGGGAACTCCCTTTTTTTCTGATGCTCTGAGACTTTTTTTTTAATATGAACCACTGCTGCCATTAGTGTTAACAGAAGCACTGAACAGTTTAAATCAAGATTGCATTTTTGTTTTCCAGCTTTGTCAGTTATCAAAGGCCTGTGGTAGTAACTGTTTATCTGATTGTAACATCATCTCATGTATGTAATAACCATTTCATCTAAACGCACTCTCAACCTCTAGTTATTAAAAGGGAGAAAAAAAACAAAACAACAACAACAAAAAAAACAAAACCAAAAAAAAACCAACAAACTCTTACAGCTATCAGCAGTCTTCCTCTATATATGCAGCATTTTCAGGTGTAAAAAAAACTTGAAAAAAATCCCCCTCTTGTTTTCCTCCTTACAGCATCCTGAAGGACTTCAATGCCTGCAAATGTGAGGGTATTAATTGTAAAGGAGAACCACAGCCATCATCCTACAGCAAGGAGCTGTGTATATCAAACTGGAAGGTTAAATATGCTCCATATCCCGAGAATATATGTTGGTAAGATTCCTGTCTTCCACCATTTATTTCTGATAGTGTAGGTTTAGAATGGGGACAGGAGAAGGGGTCTAAGTGCATTTTTCTTTAACCCTAAACTGAAACTTTATGGAATGTTTCCATTTGGCTGGTGTGAATCTATATTTCCATTAATGGTACTATATTTACATTAATGGTGCTGAGTATTCAAGTGTGTGTGTGTGTGTATATATATATATATATATATTTTTTGGCGATGCCACAGGACAAGTATTGCTTGATCCACTCTGAACTATGGTCTGTTTTCCAACATCTTTTTTACTGACCCAGTAAATTTCGCAGACTTTACTTAGGAGAGTGCGTGAAAATAGATAAATGCTTTTTGAATCAAGCTGTTCCTGTGCTGTCTTCTGTCATACTTATATGCTAGAAATGACTAAACATTTTCCAGTTGCTTTGTAAATAACTTAGGATTGCAGCAATATAACCCTCAGGTCATATGATAGAAAATTTGTTGTGATGTTTCCATTGCCGAAAACAAAACTGCAAATGAGACAAAAAAAAAAACAAAACTCACTGTTTCTCTTTTTCCTTGAAGAAGAGGTGGCACAGCAATTTGCCATGTTACTTACCTAGGCTTACCATGAGAGTTGTCAGCAGAGGGAATGATAATGAGCCTCTATTCCTGCTTTGTCTGTTCTTAATGTGTGACTTTGGCTGAGGTTCAAGTCATTCCAGTCCTTTTGGGAACTGTTTCAGAAAACATTGAGAATGCTGCCTGTTTAAGACCTGTGGTTGCTCTGGATGCAGTTGGATGTTTCAGTTGGGTGTTTTTCATATAAATCGGAGTTTCTT
Source organism: Nettapus auritus (assembly GCA_011076525.1). Taxonomy (NCBI): domain Eukaryota; kingdom Metazoa; phylum Chordata; class Aves; order Anseriformes; family Anatidae; genus Nettapus; species Nettapus auritus. Next base: position 17,647,976 of record CM021767.1, read on the forward strand.
GACAGATTCTGCTTCTATTCTCCTTGCTGAACTTCTCTGGTTGCAATCTCGTCCTAACTTTCACAGTTTAATAATGTGGAAATACTAAAAAGAAAGTGTTTCATCCTAGAGCTTAACTACTTTGGACATTGCATTTAAGTGTTATAAAAGACTAAAGTTTTGAAAGTGTAAGTTACGTTATCATTCAAGAAAGGTTGCGCTGTTTTCATTATTTCTAACAGTAACTGGAATTACATATATATTGAATAGCACATGCTTACCGTTTGTTTTTGTATTTTTTTTTTTTTTTTTCAGGTATAATCTTTCGGTGCGTGGTCTGAAATGGTGGTTTAGATGGTTTTGCATTAATATGTTTCTTTTTATTGTGCTGTTTTTTCTTACCACTCCATCCATAATCATTTCAACCATGGACAAGTTCAATGTCACTAAACCTATTCACTACCTTAATGTGAGTATCACTATGTGTTAGGATATAGTTGTGTTTCAGACTAAAATGTTACCTAAATGGATAGGTGTATAGTAAGAAAATGAAATAATGTCTATAAGCTACATTCAGTTGAAATTCTCAGAATTGTTTAATGTAGCTTCTGATTAAAAAGTGTATGTCCAGAATCAGGTCCTTAGTCCTCTTCTGTTCCTTGATAGTAGGCTGAATAATTTAATCTGAAACTTTATTATATATTTTATTTGTATTAAAAGTTGCATTCCAAAGTTACATAACTTTAAATATTTAAAATCTAAAACCTTTTGCCAAAAATGGAACTTCACGTCAACTTGTATTTTGATTTTCGTGATGAGAAGAGGGGAATTGAGATTTTAAACTCTAAAGTAAAATGCCTTGGTTTTATTTTGATTACTGGATTGAGAACCAGGATGTCATATATGTCTGGTCCTAGTCTGACTTCAGCTGAAGTCACTTACGAACTGTTCATTTTAGATATTTACCCAAGGTGGTATAAACTACATAAAACCTGCTTGTGGGACTTCACCCTCATGGAATTTAATCCCAATCCTACTCCTGTTCCCTGTTTTGCACAACAGTGCTGAGCTCTATCTCATTCTAAGTCTGCATCTGAATATGATTTTCACAGTCCAACCTGCTATAATTTACAAAAGGCTAATTAGTGCAGCCTCTGTTCTTCTATCACAGCCGCATTAAAATACTTTTAACACCTTTAATTTAATTTTATTTTTTTTTCCCAATTAGAATCCCATCATCAGTCAATTTTTCCCAACGCTCTTGCTTTGGTCCTTCTCAGCTTTGCTACCAACAATTGTCTACTACTCAACGTTGCTGGAGTCCCACTGGACAAAGTAAGCAAGATCTTTCTCTGTTTTGGTCTTATCAGCTGTATTACTAGAACAAATGGAGAAAGTGCCTGTCTTTATGGTGCTTTTAAATCTCCAGATCTCTCATAGCCAGGAATATCATGTTCTTATCACTTTCTAATGCAATACTGAACACTTCGGAGTTATTATACTTGCTGTATTAATTACAAACCTGACCACGTGATTTGCTTATGCTCCCTCATCACACATTGTGTTTAAAACTTACTTGGAAAGAAATGTAGCTTCAACAGGAGTATGGGTAATACCTCTGACCCTGTAACTAGCTCACTGTCTGGGAAGGTAGGAAGTGTAGGTTTGGATCCTCTCCAGGCTGAGAACATAAGAGTCACGATAGAATCGTACCATAGAACAGCTTGGGTTGGAAGGGACCTCAAAGACCATCTAGTTCCAACCCTCCCGCCATAGACAGGGATGCCACCCACTGGATCAGGTTGCCCGGGGTGTCATCTAACTTGGTCTTGAACACCTCCAGGGATGGGGCATCCCCAACCTCTCTGGGCAACCTGTTCCAGTGCCTCACCACCCTGACTCCCTGAATCCTACTTCAAGAAAAAGTGCTCCAAATGCTGGCATGCTACCTAAAAGAAGGCCATCCTTCTCCGTGTTGTTTCACATGGAAAAAATGATCAGATGTAACAGTTCACAAATCAGCGCTACTGGATATTGTTAGTGGTGTTTCGAAAGACCTGCAGAACCAGGCCTCCTGTCTGATCTGTTGATGCAAGATTTTCAGATAGGACTGGTGATGTGCTGCTAACCTGGGCTATTCAGCACAGCCTGGTTTAGCATACTGGACTTCATCTCCAGTTTACCTACAGTCAGATGAAAGCATGGTAGTGCTCACTGAGTCCTAGTTACATTTCATTTAATCTCCTGCCTGCAGCTGTTGCTTATTTATTTTTGTATTCTGAGGTCAAATCCTTTTTAGTTCTGTACTATTCCCCCATAAGACAATTCCTATTTGTCAAAACTGTATACGTTTTATCAACTTTTTTATTGATGGTTGTACTAAACACCTGAACTTGGAGCCCTTCTGAACTGGCTGAAACCGTTTTCTAGAGTCACTAGTAATTGCGGGTCTAGTTTTTAACCTTAGTATAATTATACTAACTGGTATGTCCCACAGTACCCAGTGGCCATGTGATCTTATCAAAACTCTGGTTTTAATGCCATATGAGACAGCATCTTTAAAAGAGTCTGAATTGTTTATGGCATCTCTGCACTTTTCTGGCAACGGTGTGTCTTTAGAACCATGTCCCTACTACTGTAGGAGGGGTATAGTATTAGTAGTGTTATGTTTCCGAAGTCTTGACTCTTGGCAAGTATAATAAAGTAGCTTGTCTGAGTGTCTAGTTTCTTGGCACTGGTGTCCTTCAACAAACTGCCTAATCCTTCTTAGCAGAGTATTTGAAGACCAGTTTGTTTACAAGCTGCTGAGAGATGTATCATTAGATGAGAGACCAGCATGTGTGCTCATCCCCATGCTTTTGGTACAGGGTGGGAGTTTTGTTAATGCAACATCTGGAGTAATGTTCTGAAATGTTTTCTGTGCTCAAGATGACACTGAGAGCCTGGTTGGTCAAAATGAGTGAATATCCCAAAGGTATTTCTTTCGAAAATAGGTTGTAGTGATGTATATGATAGGGGAAACTGGAAGTCTTATGGGTCCTGACATTCTTTGAGCAATATCTTTCATGTGTGGAAGTCTTTCATATGAATTTCTTAGTAACTTTTTCTGTTGGCAGATCTGCAGAGAACAGAATAATGATGCATAAAGTCTACATATTTCTGATCTTCATGGTATTGATTCTGCCTTCCCTTGGTCTGACCAGGTAAAGTCATAATTTAATAATGTTTGGATATTATGGCAGATTTTGGGTGACAGATTTCTTGCTTTCTAGTTGCTTTCTAGTTGCTAGTTGAGGTACAGTTGATGTACCCCTTTCCAGCGTGTCTGGTGACACACTGAAGCATTATAACATTGAAATCTCATCTTCTTCAGCTGAAGACCTCATTGCCCTTAATGTTTGTGAAGCTTGACTTTTTGTGTAGCAAAGAAATCTATGGCACTGAAAGATCAATGTCTAATTGAAAGCTGCCCACACTGTTGTAGCCGAGAACCCAGTTTCCTGAGTATGTCTTACACCTGAGTTAGTTTTTCTTTTCTCTCTCTGGACCTGTACTGTGTTTAACTGTCCCTAGCTAATAGGGTAACATGTATTTGTCTTAACTACATTCTGACTGCTAAAAATTAATTTTTAGAACTTTAGTATGAAGTAAATATATTTCTTTCATTATGCATCTTTTTTTTCCTACTTCTGACCAGCAATAAGTATAAAGCTAAAGGAGTATTCAGATTATTTGATTAAACTTTTTCCATCTGTTGTACTGATCTGAACTACTAGAAGAGAAGCAATTTTACATAATGCTAACCTTTTGGACACTAATTATATTAACCACCTTTCTTTCAGTCTTGATTTTTTCTTCCGTTGGCTGTTTGACAGAGAATCATCTGATTCTGCCATTAGGCTGGAGTAAGTATTAGCAACAATTTGTACAACTATTTAGGATGCTTTTTCTGCTATTGACTAACTTGGGTTAGTGTTTATTAAGATTAGGGAATGCATCGAGCTTCTAAATAAGGAGAGGAGAGAATGCAGATGCTTTTGCTGTGGAGAAGTCTAGTTTTTTTCCTGCTAGATAATACATGCAAACATATACTAACAGTTATTTTTCCCCAAACCTTACAAATTTTGTAGAAGGCAAGAAAAGACAAGATGACGTAATGCAGATGAGGGGACCAGATAATGTACTGAGGGTTTTTATATATCATGAACAAAGGAAGGATCTTCCAAAGAATTAATTGCATTGGGACTAAATAGCTGCAACAGTTCTCTTTTTTTTTTTTTTTTTTTTTTTTTTGAAATCCATTGACTCACTGTTGAAATCAAGAAATACAAATGTCTTCATGCCAGTACTGCACACTTGCAGATGTTGGTTATTAGAAGTTCTTGTGACTGTGAGCTGAACGTGGCGGCTGGTTTGTGAGGTGCCTGGAGGGAAAGAATAGGATGCAGTTATTAAGACTTAATTATGTTTTCAAATGCTATTTCAAAGTCACTAACGAGAAGGTAATTAGGAATTACTACACTGTAATAGGATAGTCTTCTGATCTTGTGTGAAGTTGCCGTTGTAGCCATCAAGTGATGCTCTTGTCTGTTATCAGCCACCCATCAGACTGCTGTTTCTTTGCTTGAACAGTTCATTCTTTATCCAACCTGTGTGACTCAGCCTGTCTTCTTACAGATTAGTTTGCACCGGCGTCGTAAAAGTACACTTTTACTGCACTTGCTGCATTTATAGTTAGGTAGTACTCTTTTTCAACAAGGTTATCAGAAGTCTTCTAGCCGCTTCTTATGGTGGCTAGTACTTACACCTATGGAGACAGATTGCTTTATGTTTTTTATATTTATGTATATATGTTTTTTCTATTTGATTTTCTGCATTCCAGTCACTGTCTGATGTCTCTCCTTGCAGATGTGTCTTTTTGCCTGACCAGGGAGCATTCTTTGTGAACTATGTGATTGCCTCTGCTTTCATTGGCAATGGGATGGAGCTGCTGCGCCTGCCTGGACTCATCCTTTATACAATACGCATGATAATGGCCAAGTCCACAGCAGAAAGAAAAAATATTAAACAGGTATTACAGCCCCACCTTAGGCAAGAGGCAATTAAACAATTGGTTTTTATAAGAAACAGTGGGAGCTCCCATCTTTCGGACCATAAACTATCGTGTCCTGACTTTTTTTGGCCTTTATTTCACTCATCTGTAACAGGTTTGCATTGCCTTTCTTTGCAGCATATTTAAGCGTGAAGAATTTATTCAAGTAAGAGATGGTCAAAATATTGTTTGTAGCTCCAAGCCAGATTTTTATGATTTAGATTTTTTTAGTAGAATTCTGATATTATCTTATACTCTAAATTGTGGGGTTTTTAAAATTTGGATCTGTCCACAGTTAGTTTCTTCTGTCAGCCATCAAGCATGTGCAATTTGATTTTCTTTTGTTAGATGTACATGCAGACTAATGCTTACTGTCTAATTTTAAGCACTGAACTTTAACTTTCAGCTGATGTTTTGCCTTGCAGCTTGACATTCAAGGTGTTGGAATACGAACTTAAGCCTCTATACAGCTGCCACCATTCCTTTTTTATTTCTTTTTCTTGGGGGGACATTTTAAAATAATCATGTTAAACATTCACTTCTGTTAACAGTTGCATGTGGTTGAACTGATATGTATAGACTTTTTTCCCATTCCAAGAGGTTCAGCTAAGCATTAGAAAACAATGGGAGTACCGACCATACTAAAGCTTTGACATCTTGAGCTTTCCCTAGCGTGAAAGCCAGCACAAGGCACAGCATGCAGATTCAATGAGATATGCAGTGAGATGAAGGTTCTGTGTTTGGCCCAATTACTTCCTACCTTGTGGTTTTAAGTAGTTGCTTCTTGTAGATGAAAACTTTCCTTGAGGAATTTCTTTTAAGGCTATGGAAGTAGTAACGTGTTTTCTGTGAGTCTACCTGTTTAAAACACAATGCTTATGTATAGTGGTTGGTTGTGCCTCTCAGCGAAATAACTGATCTATCAAAGGGAGAGAATAAGAGAAGGTGAACTTGCTTTAGTGAATCTGTCTTAACTCCTAACAAATTGATAGGTGACACTAGAGATTTAAGTGCTTTATTTTTCCTTCCCAGCAACAAGCATTTGAATATGAATTTGGAGCGATGTACGCATGGATGTTGTGTGTGTTCACTGTGGTCATGGCCTATAGCATTACGTGCCCTATCATTGTCCCATTTGGTAAGTTCTCCAATGAGCTGTGGACATTGTGAGTGAGGTTGAGGCAAGTGGGAGTTACAAAAGGCCCAATTCTGGGTTCTTGTTACAGTTCAGATGCTGATGATCCTTAGGACTGTAATTAAAGTTTTCATCCCTTTCTGTGGGGAAAAATAGGACAGAAGATGGTGAATTAGCTCTTACACTGCATTTAGAAGTTGAAACTGTATTTGGTGAATATTAAATGCTTATTTTATTTTTGAATGTTGTCTCAATTAGCTCTGGTGGAGGTTTTTAGTAGCTAAGCATAGGAGTTCAGATAGGCTTGGGTGTGAGGGGATTATTTTTATCTCTGGGTTCTTGAGGTCTAGGAGAAGCAGGCTGCATAAGGTATCTGGAGGTCCATCTTAAGCAGCCATACTTGACTTGAGATATTCTGATCCCCAAATCCTTTAGGCATGTTTGCAATAACGTTTGTCTTAAAGTTTGAGTGAAGTATGTAATATAAGCACAAAAAGAAGTATGTTGATACAGTAGTAAGAGACTGGAAAACTGCATGTCCTTTTCACTGCTGGAGTTCTACTGTGCTGCAAACCATTTATCTAAAATTCCATGCCCTGAATGAGAAAAGGGGCTGTGGCCATCACCTTTCTATCAACAGTTGTATGCTCTCTGGTCTTGACCCCAGGGAGGTGACCTAATGATGTATTTGGGCTGTATCCACCATTAGCATCTGGATTTTCAGTCGCTTTGTTGGTGTAAATCTCCTCGCAGAATTGCTGTTTATATGAAGTCTTCAACAACCTCTCCTTGGCTCTTCCTTTTTTCCGTCCAGGGTTAATATATATTCTCCTGAAGCACATGGTTGACCGCTACAACCTTTACTACGCATATCTCCCTGCCAAGCTGGAAAAGAAGATGCACTTTGCAGCAGTGAATCAAGCCCTTGCAGCTCCAATTCTCTGCCTTTTATGGCTCTATTTTTTCTCATTTTTGCGACTGGGTAAGCTTTACCTTTTTTCACTGAGAAAACAGTCCTACTTCTCTTGCCATCTTTCTTAGACATGAAACGTGAAGTTTCATAGGTGTTATGGGCTTCTCTTTTTGCCTCTGTAAATGGGAAGTCATGGAAGTTACCTGTTGCACTGAGGTATGCAGTATTTGCAGCTTATACAAGTTTGCATAAGATGCACTGAAGAAGGCATGGATGGCTGATGTGTTAACTTGAAATACCACATTCCATTCAGTTTTTTCACTTTACAGGAAGTTGTTTTCCCTAAATCTGCAGAGTTTGAATTGGCCAATTGGACTGCAGAGTGACAGTATTTAAAAACAAACAAAAATAAACACACCAACATTAAAGAAAAGTCTGTTCAGAATTAGTTATTATTAATAGATGGTCTCTGGCTTCACTACACACGTTTGTGTAGTCTGTATATAAGTTGAATTTGCCTGAGTGAATTGGCAATTACTTCTGCTGTACAACTGTTGTTTAGGAAAAAAATCTTAAAATGTTGGGTAATGCTGCTAAGACCTTTGTGCTACATCATCTGTCAAACTTTATATGGAAGACTGCAGGGAGATAGTGACTCTCCTCCCCATACTGTGATTCAAAAACTCATGGTTTTGTGTAATTCATTTTAAATACACAGATGTTCTTTATTTTGCAATTAGTTGACATTATTGGTATTGGCTGCAGTATACTAAAAGCTTTGGCATCGGAAAAGGTATGTGATAGCTTACAGCTTTTTACCCATGATGTAGGAGGAAGCACGTGGCATGGAACAGGAGTGTTGGTGATGCTTGAAGGAATTGAGTTTCCCTTCTTGGGAAGGGAGCCCTTGGACTCTTAACTGTATTTTACCTTCTCTGATCTCACAGCACTGATGGCAAAGTATGTTTGCATCGTTTTTCCAGCATACTTGTAGTTAAATGACAGTGCCAACAGTATTTTTTTTTTTAACTTTGTAGAGTGTTCCCAGTGGATTTAAGAGACAATCAGAACTATGGCTTCAGGCTATCTTTGGAGTTGAGCAGGTGTCACTGTGGCAGTTATATGCTTGGGAGCTTTTCTCCTTTGTTTTGAGATCTATCCCTGCAACCGCAAGGACGAACAAGATCATGTCCTCTAAAATAACAGCAGAATTTCTAGAGCATGCTTTAGAAAAAAATACACATGAAGCAATTGATATGAATTGTTATGAAGGAAAACTTGGTGTAGTAAAAATGAAATCCTTATAACAATGTTTCCTGGTTCTGTGGCAAGACCATCATCTGCTGTGGAACATAACCCAATCTGTATTTTCCATTACTGTGTTTGGTTTGGTTTAGTATAGAATTATTCATTTAATTGGATACTTCTCAATGCCTTGTCAGTGCACAAGGCTGTCCAACCAAGTGGTGTGAGGATGAGAGGCAGGACCTTGATGTTTTCATTTAATTGCTACTCATTGTGCCGAGGGGAAGGAAGGAGGGGGAAGAGTGCTTTGCTTCCTTATCTGTAAAATAAATCATTTTGTGTAAAGTTTGATTGCTTAATCAATGACTTGTATAGTTTGCCTGGTGCAGTGATGGATGTTCTGGATGCAGAGTACAGCGGTACTCCATTTTCTCACTCATAGAAATGAAGGCTAGGAAGACTTCTATCCCAGTTCTGAGTCAGGATCAAATATCGCTTGACTGCTTGACAGGCTGCACCAGTGTCATCTATTTCCTCCTCAGCTACTGTTTTCTTCCTCAGCTTCATGCCATTAATCCATCAGACACCTAAAACTGCTGTGTCCCTCACAGCAGAGGAGAAGAGTAGTACCAGCAGTTCAATCTGTCTCCTGGGATGGGCACCTAAGTCCCATGGTTCTCTAGAGCTGTCGGCAGGGATGAGTGCTGAAGATGCAGGGCAGGGGAAAACTGATTTGTGGAGACTTCTCCCCTGATGTTTGCCTTGTGGCTCACTCCATACATTGGCTTTGATGTAGATGTTCCTCAACAGCTGGTTAAATAGTGATCTAACCTATGCTTAGAAAGCCAAACTCTTCTAAAGGAGATTCCAGAATACCCATAGGGAAGTTCTTTCATTTCCCTTTCTTGCTTGAACAGCAACATGCACTGTTTCTTTTCCCTCCTTTCAAACAGATCTGCACAGATCTGTTCATATACCCTACTAAACAGTAAACTTGTCTGTTCTGTGTCACTACATATGCTGAGGTTAACACAACACAAAAAAGAGGATTGGTATTGCTTGTTTTGGCCAAAAAAGTTTAGAAACAGCTGGGTTAATTTTTTCTCATCAGTTCTTAATCTGAGGAGCTACAGTCTCTTATATATTTATATATATATATATATATATAATATATATAAATATATAAAATATATATATATTTTATATATATATAATAAAAATAAATATTTTCCCTTGGAGGTAGTGGAGGAACAACTCTTAATCTGTAAAGGTCATTTTTTTTCCCCTTTGTGCTGTCTGCAAGCCCTCTGGTTTGGTAGCGCCATCATATTTAATAAATGGACTCTGCCTATTACATTTCACAGATCATTAATTAAAAGCATCTTAGAAGTGGGTCCAGGATAAATGAGGGAGCAGAAGGATCTGAGAGTCCTGTTTAGCATTCAAGATTTGCAGATGCTTGCTTGAGCCTCTTAAAAAAAAAAAAAAAAAAAAAAAAAACGCACACACAAAACAAAACAAAAACAAACAACAACTGGTAAAATAACTCATTCATCAGTTTTAGTAATCAGCAGGCTTTGTGCTTAAGCAGGTTCTCCTAGTTGAGGTGGGAAGCAGCTTGCCCAGTCCTCCAAGGAGAAAACATGAGGCTTCTGAAAATGTGGAAGTAAGAGTGAGTTTTTTTTCTTGCTCTGTATTTTTATATTTTCTGGATATTATTCTAGGCTTTAAAGCACCTACAAGCATGTTTACCTTCCTGGTTGTCAACATCACAATTGCTGTTTGCGTGGCTTATTCTTGTTTTGGCTGTTTCAAGCATCTGAGCCCACTGAATTATAAGGTAAGCAATGGATACCTTACACCTTTCAGCACCTGCCAATGTATTTGATGTAGCACCAGCTAGTCATGTTGAGTTGTTTCTTGCCTTGACAGTAGCAATGGCTGTTCAGACATTAATTCCAGTAAGATGGCTAAAAAGGGGGCTGATCATTAAAGGCAGATTACTTGGCACAGTGGAAACTACCAGTGGTAGCAGGAACCAAACCTAAGAGAAGGAGCAGTATGGAAGAAGATTGGAGGCGAGTTCATTGTAACGGTACATTAGAGCACCAGCACTGCCCAGTGATTTCTTTCAGCAGGTTTTCAAGTGCTTACCATCTCTTAATGTTGTTTTAACTTACCAGTTTGATATTGTCTCTCTCCCCCACCTGTTACTGGCTACAGATAGAAGACATGCAATGCGAAAGCGGAAACAACACAGATGTACGAACTGTCCCAGCATCTTCTGTAAGAAGTTAAGAGTTACCAATATTCTCTTACATTTCTCAGAAAAGCCTAACTTATCACCCTGCTTGCCAAAGAGCTTGTGTCAATACTTGACATATTAGTTTGAATGGACTGTAGGACTTCCATGTGTTGGTGGGACCAGTGAGTTCTGCAGCTGGGCTCCTTGACTGTTCCCAGGTGGCGTTCCAGAAGTACCTTCAGCTGAAGTTTTAGGGGTAGTTGAGATGCGCTACTTCCAGCAGCTCTAGATGCTGTTCTGGGCCTTACACCAGACAGTACCTGACATCTGGACAGCAGCCAAATGTAGTCAGTTGCCACTGTTCTGTGACTTTGAAAGTTGTGACATGTATAGTAGGTCTTTGCCTTGTCACTACAAAGGCTGTAGGACAGAAATAGAAGTAGAGGTCTTTGTGCCACATCTACAAGTTCTGTGTGTACAGATGAGAGGTGCACCAGGAAGCCTCCTACAGCGTGTAAAAGGCCTTGGGTGTTAAGCTGAAGAATAGGAAAATGGATGAAAAGAAGAATGGCAAGGGGAAAAATTATCCTGGGTAAAATATCTCAACTTTATACTCTGAGAGACTAGTAAAATCCTTAACGCTTGTGATTTCAGATGTACATCCCCCGAGTTTTGCATCCTCATTCTACAGAAAGGACGATGCTTGCCCAAAAGGAGCAGCCATCATATGGCACCATGGACAACAGTAGTTCATAGGCAGAAGTTACAAGCTGTTCTGCCCAACCAGCAATTATCAAGGAGGAAGTGGAAGGCTTTTTCTGAATACTGAGGACTAACACAAGATGGAGACTTGGTCCAGCATTAGAAGAACTAATTCTCCACCACTGCCTACTAAGTATTCTGATTTTTTTTTTTCACGTATTCCTGCCTACAGAACAGGTATAGAAATAATTCATTGTGTGGTCTGCAGCTGTGCTTGGAGATCAAAAAGCAGATGCCTTGGGACTGATTGTTTTCCAGGCTGTCTACACACATTGTTCAACATGTTTGTTCACAGAGTTGCTGATCCTCAGGGACTTCACATCTGCTATCTCATTGCTTGCCTTATGAAGATAACTTATGCTGCATATAGATAACTTATCACCAAAGCAAACGTAGCTCTCTATTACCAACTGTCATTTATTTATTCAAAAAGATTCTAATTAAAAGGAAAAGCTTTAGTATTTATAAATTCCTTGGTATATGCTAGATCCTGAAGCAGTGGCACTTTTTTGGATGAAAATACTGTTTGTGTGGGAGTAGAGGATGGTGTGTGGGAATCTCTCCTCTCTTTTCACTGGAAGCACGTTACTTTCTTCCTTAAGTAATGAGATGAGGGACTTACTGTGCACTTGGACACTAAGAGTGCCAAAGTACACAAAAAATAAAGTCTAGTTTAAGAAAGGATTGAGTTACCTGACAGTGTTTTTTATATATTTTTGGAGGGCACTTAAGTTGATATTTTTTGTTCACTGTTTTTAAGGGCCTTCCACAATGAATGTTTAATGCCAACAATAAAGGGTGTAAATATTTTATCTTTCTCTTAATCTTGGGTCAAAATGACAAATCTCTGGGTTTTCTCTATAGTGCCAATATAAGAGCTGTAAGATATGAAGTTTTAAAATTATGTAGTAGGCACCAGTTTATTCCAAAGTACATTGTATCAAAGTACAACTAATAATCACAAAGCAATAAAACAGTTCAGAAGTTTGTCTTGATTTTTTTTTTTCCTTTGCATATTGACATATTTCTTTTGCTAACTGCCTTGCAGTGTGAGCAGTGCCATGCGCTGTTTGTAAGAGCACTGTCATGAGACTTACAATGACAGTATGTCCTTTGGAGGAGTGAATCTTTGACCTCTGGGCAGGGAGATGATTTTTGCATTCCGAAGACCTGTGTTTGTTTGCCTGCTCATTGTTAAACCCTTAGCTCCTGAACTTGACCTGTATTAGCACATCAGTGAAGCAGCAACATCAGAAGACTGGAGTAGAACTTGTGCCATGGATGATTATGTACAGATGTTTAGTGTTTTGCAGGACTACCTTCACCTTCCCTAGATGAGCGCTCCGGACAAATGTCGAGCAGGAGACCTGTCCTGCTGCAAGAAGGACCCTGCAGAACTGTGGTAATGCAGTTTACAAGCCCATCCTGTTAATTGTGTACGCAGCTCATGGTTCTTGCAAGGGCAGAGCCTTTTTCTAGTAGACATAGATTTGCATCACATTTCTTTATATTGTTGCTTCAGTATTGCAGCTGGGGATGATGTCTGTTGTTTTTATTTTACTTTGTTTTTAGCAATCACGGTTTACTACAGGTGGTATGTATTACTGCATACATACGGGCATTTAAGACTGGGATTCAAACGGGAAAACAAACAAAAAACCCGAAGAGTCCGTATTTTCTTACTTGTCTCAATGTTTCATACAGCTGTGAGGACAGAAGGTGGAGACAGTTTTTTTTATTAATTAGATCAGAAGTCCATGATTGTTCTAATTCACTCCTTGCTGCAGTACCCCATCCCACATGGCTGTCTTCACAATTACTGGACACTTACAAGTACACTAATTGAGAAAAAAAAAAATAATAATAATAATTAAAAAATTCAGCTACTACACTTGACCTGTATACAGTGCTGGCTCTTACGGATTTTTATGCTCTGTGGTGTAACTGACTTTTTGAATGAGTGGCCTTTCATATACATGTGTTGTGTCAAAGACAAACTCCTTTGACTCTTGGATTTCCTTTCTGTGCTTGAAGGCAGCTGAGCTTTGGTGATTAGGCTACTTGTGGACAGGAACAGTAGCAGGACCAGCTCTCCTGTGAAATGTGCTGAAACACACCTCCAGTCATGCTTCAGATAGTAGAATATGGAAAATCTATTAGGTAGTGGAAAGTTGTATCTTGCTAAATCTTGCCGAGGTGATCGGCTCGGGGGCAGACGTGCTCTGTAGTGGAGCAGGGGATCGGGACAGGCAGGGCTCTTTTCCCGGCATCGAGGCCACTCGAAGCAGCCGAGGGAGCCGCCACGACCCGGCAGCCCTGTGAGGGACGTGACGAGGCGTAGGCGGAGCCAGCAGCGCCCCCTCCCGGCCACTCAAAAACAGCCCCTGGGGAGCGCGAGCAACCAGGAGCGCGGCAAACGGGGTGGGGCGTGGCAGTTCGCGCAAGCAGGGCGAGCTGGGAGGGCAGAGCGATCCCGCCCCCGCCTACAAGAACACTTCACCTAGCAGTAGCTGGGCTACTATGGTCCTCGCTAGGCAGAGAGGTCGCTCTAGAAAGTCTGTAGGCACCCAGACAGACTGCCCACTCCAAAATGCGGCAGGTCAGGTCTCTGGGTGCAGGGAGTGCCAGAGCCTGCTGCTGCCGTCTGAGGGAGGCAGAGACACCGTGTGCGTGAGGTGCGAGCAGGTGGATGACCTGGTCCGCTTGGTGGCAGAGCTCAAGGAGGAGGTGGAGAGGTTGAGGGCCATCAGGGAGTGCGAGCGGGAGATAGACTGGTGGAGCAACTCCCTGCAAGGCCCGAAGGAGAGGCACCGGGGTGAGACTCCCCACATGGGGGTGGGCCCCCTGCCCTGTCGCTGTTGGGCAGAGGGAGGGGACCTAGGATTTGAGGAGGAATGGAGACAGGTCCCTGCTCGACAATGTAGGAAACGCCCCCCCCCCACCTGCCCCTCCTTCCCAGGTGCCCTTACGCAACAGGTTTGAGGCCCTGGAGCTTGGGGGAGTGGTGGATGAGGACGTGGAAGGAAGTTTAACCAGGAAGCCTAGGGCGAGGAAGTCTGCTCCACGCCTCAAGACTGCTTCCACCAAGAAGGAAAGAAGGGTGATCGTTGTGGGCGACTCCCTTCTCAGGGGAACGGAGGGCCCTATCTGTCGGCCTGACCCTACCCATAGGGAGGTTTGCTGCCTCCCTGGGGCCAGGGTCAGGAATGTTGCCAGAAAGCTTCCCAGCCTGGTTCGCCCTTGCGATCACTACCCACTACTGATAGTCCAGGCTGGCAGTGACAACATTGACAAGAGAAGCCTGAAGGCTATCAAACGGGACTTCAGGGGGCCGGGACGGTTAGTGGATGGAGCGGGAGTACAGGTGGTGTTTTCATCCATTCCTACAGTGGCAGGCAGGGGTTCAGAGAGGACACGCACAGCCCACATGATAAACACATGGCTTAGAGGCTGGTGCCAACACAGAGGTTTTGGGTTCTTTGACCACGGGGCGCTTTACTCAGCACCCGGCCTGATGGACGCAGACGGGTCCCAGCTGTCCCCAAGGGGAAAATGGATCCTGGCCCAGGAGCTGGCAGGGCTCATTGAGAGGGCTTTAAACTAGGTAAGAAGGGGGATGGGGAAGAAACAAAGCTTGTTGGAGGTGTGCCAGGGGGAACAGTGGCTAGGCTGGGGGAGAAGGCAAAGGCTCAGCTGAAGTGCATCTCCACTAATGCACACAGCATGGGCAACAAGCAGGAGGAGCTGGAAGCCATTGTGCAGCACATGGGCTATGACCTGGTTGCCATCACAGAAACGTGGTGGGACCACTCTCATGACTGGAGTGCTGCCATGTCTGGCTATAGGCTCTTCAGGTTGGCGACCTGCTACAGCACTTGGATGTACGCAAGTCGATGGGGCCGGATGGGATCCACCTGAGCGTACTGCGAGAACTGGCGGAAGAGCTGGCCAAGCCGCTTTCCATCAGTTATCGGCACTCCTGGCTATCGGGGGAAGTCCCACTTGACTGGCGGATTGCAAACGGGACGCCCATCTACAAGAAGGGCCGGAGCGTAGACCCGGGGAACTACAGGCCTGTTAGTTTAACATCAGTGCCAGGGAAGATCATGGAGCAGATTATCTTGGGCGTCATCATGCGGCAGTTACAGGGCAAGCAGGCGATCAGGCCTAGTCAGCATGGGTTTATGAAGGGCAGGTCCTGCTTGACAAACCTGATCTCCTTCTATGACAAGGTGACACGCTTAGTGGATGAGGGAAAGGCTGTGGATGTGGTCTACCTTGACTTCAGTAAGGCTTCTGACACCGTTCCCCACAGCATTCTCCTCAGGAAACTGGCTGCCCATGGCTTGGACTGGCACACGCTTCGTTGGGTTAAGAACTGGCTGGATGGCCAGGCCCAGAGAGTCTTAGTGAATGGAGTCAAATCCAGTTGGAGGCCGGTCACTAGTGGAGTCCCCCAGGGCTTGGTACTGGGACCAGTCCTCTTTAACATCTTCATCGATGATCTGGATGAGGGGATCGAGTGCACCCTCAGTGAGTTTGCAGACAACACCAAGTTAGGTGCGTGTGTTGACCTGCTCGAGGGTAGGAAGGCTCTGCAAGATGATCTGGACAGGCTAGACTGATGGGCCGAGGCCAACGGTATGAAGTTCAACAAGGCCAAGTGCCGGGTTCTGCATCTGGGGCACAACAACCCCAAACAGAGCTACAGGCTGGGAGATGTGTGCATAGAAAGCTGCCTGGCAGACAAGGACCTGGGAGTATTGGTTGACAGTCGGCTGAATATGAGCCAGCAGTGTGCTCAGACAGCCAAGAAGGCCAACAGCATCCTGGCTTGCATAAGAAACAGCGTGGCCAGCAGGTCCAGGGAAGTGATTGTCCCGCTGTACTCGGCTCTGGTGAGGCTGCACCTTGAGTACTCTGTTCAGTTTTGGGCCCCTCACTACAAGAGGGACATGGAGGTGCTTGAGCAAGTCCAGAGAAGGACTATGAAGCTGCTGAAGGGTCTGGAGAACAAGTCTTATGAGGAGTGGCTGAGGGAGCTGGGACTATTTAGCCTGGAGACGAGGAGGCTCAGGGGCGACCTTATCGCACTCTACAGGTACCTGAAAGGAGGCTGTAGCGAGGTGGCGGTTGGTCTGTTCTCCCATGTGCCTGGTGACAGGACGAGGGGGAACGGGCTAAAGCTGCGCCAGGGGAGGTTTAGGTTGGGTATTAGGAAAAACTTCTTTACAGAAAGGGTTGTTAGTCACTGGAATAGGCTGCCCAGGGAAGTGGTTGAGTCACCATCCCTGGAGGTCTCTAAAAGACGTTTAGATGTAGAACTTAGGGATATGGTTTAGTGGAAGATTTGTTAGTGTTAGGTCAGAGGTTGGACTCGGTGATCTTGTAGGTCTCTTCCAACCTAGACATTCTGTGATTCTGTGTAAATAGTCATTGCTGGCCTTCAAGGAACTGGTTAAATTGTCTGATGGGGAAAATACTTGCATTTTTCACCTAATCTGCAGCAACCACTTTTCTTCACCACTGGACTCTGCTGCAGTTAAACTCTTAGGAATATCTATGATATTAGGGCATACGCTAATCTGAGTAAAGACTGGGATAACTTCCTAAAGATAAACTGTCCAAAGACAGAATAGATAAGTAGAAAAAAACAGAAATGTATTGAAGAATTATTAGCAATATTACTTTATGAACTATTTATTTGCAAAAAGCAACTTTGACACTGAAATATGTTAAATACTTCATTTTAAAAGGAATACTTCATTTTAAAAGGGCTTGATCCTTAACAGCTTGAAAAAAATACAAAAACTGGTAGGAGAGTGGGACAAGGGTTAATTCTTCCACATTTAATGAAGAGTTGAATGCAGGCAATTGCTGACTTCACTTATAACAGTATAGTGCTTTGGATACAGTTAAGGGCTATGAACATGCTTCCTTGCTTTTGGAAAGGAAGCTGTATGAGCCAATGAGGTAAATACTGATAATATGGTGTAATGGCCCCCAATTAGCTGGATATGCTGCTTATTACTTATAAAAACCCCAACATACTCAATATGAGAAGAAAATTGGTTCCTTTTCTCCCTTATACATGTGTGTGGTGGATTTTCTCATACAAGGTGAACAGCATATCAAGCTGCGATAGGGATAGTCTCCTTCTGTGTTTTTTTTTTTTTTTTTTTTTTTTTTTAGGATTAAAGCCTTGTACTGAGCCTTCTGCTAAAATATTACTCTCTATTGTGCATTTCTTTGCAGGGCTTTTCAACTGTGCTACTACTACGACAAAAGTAAAGAAAAACATCCACAAGGCACCTCTTACTGCTGCTTAGTAAAAATTGCTTGGCATAACTTTGATCAACATTAATTCTGTGCTTGAATTAATTAAAACATTTCTTAACTACCTATTGCCCTGGCCTTGATTTTAATGGCTAACATCATTAGAATCTATGTATCTCCTTTCAGGAAGGCTTTAAATCAATATATTCAGAGATTTATAAATATACCTAAGTGACTGGAAAATTACAGCAAATGGTTTTCCCTTATGATTTTAGACCATATTTGATGTCACTGGAAAGCCAGAGCAATGGAGCTATAGCAATAGAAATCAAAAGCTGAAATCAGAATCTCAGGTTCTGAGCATCAAGTGCAGTCTCTTTACTAATAACCTTTGGACAAGAATCTAGTTCTTTAAATATTTTATGAAAACATTGCTTTTCTTGTTTTTAAAGGGTGTATCTAAACAAAGCAGAATAGGTGACATTTGGAGAACTATTAGATGTGCAGTAGACCTACTTTTTAATTGGAT
Organism: Nettapus auritus; assembly: GCA_011076525.1. Classification (NCBI taxonomy): domain Eukaryota; kingdom Metazoa; phylum Chordata; class Aves; order Anseriformes; family Anatidae; genus Nettapus; species Nettapus auritus. The sequence continues at coordinate 17,666,152 of CM021767.1, forward strand.
TTTTTTTAAAGAGGGAGGTGTCTTGGAACAGGTAGGGCTGATGACATTGTCTAACTGTAGGCCTCTAACACAGTAACCATATGGCATCCCTAATCAGCATCCCTTTAAAGGCAGTTCAGAACACTGAACTGAAGAGCTTATGTTGGATATTAGGAGAAGATTATTTACACAAAGGGTTGTGCAGCATTGGAATAGGCTGCCCAGGAAAGTGGTTGAGTCACCCTCCCTGGAGGTCTTCAAGAAACGTGTAGATACAGAATTTAGTAGCATGGTTTAGTTGTGGACTTTAGTACTTGGTTAAGGGTTGGACTAAAAGATCTTAGAGGTCTTTTCCAACTGGAATGATTGTATGATTATATTCTCCCTTCTGACAATGTAAGCAAGGACTATGGGCTTCATTAACATGTCACATGCTTGTAAGTGGTCAAACATGATCAGCTGTTGGTGAGCATTATTCACAGTTGAGTTATGTAGGTCCACAGCACTGCCCTGAGATGCACAGTGTCATTTCAAGCGCCATTAACAGCAGCAAATAAGTTGTCAGCAGGTCTCATGCCTTGACCAGACTGGGGAGGGATGTTTAATTGAACTAACATTGCTAGCTAACACCAGGGCCTGGTGTGGTGGTAGACCATGCACACGTTTAATCAATGCTTTAGTATCTCAAAAACCTGTATGTCAGAAAGCTGTGTTAAATCCAAAGCAAGCTACCCAAGCAAATGGCAATTTAGTACAGGGCACAGGCAGAGAATAATGTGGTTTGTCAGACAAACCACAGAACTTTCATTGCTCCTATTTTCTCCACAGCAACTCCTTCACCGGTGCCTTTTTAGCACTACTTTGAAACACATCAAACTAAAGCTCACCTAGCACACATGCCACCTCCCAAACTGGCTTTGAGCAGTGTTAAATTAACTGTCCAGCTGCCTCACTCATAATGACATAATGTGAGGATTTGTCCACCTGCCAAGCCTTCAATAGTGGTGTCATAATACTGTCTTTGTCTAGAGAAGCAAAGCATTGCTTCAAAACATTTAAAGACAAATCCCATTGCCTGTTCATAGAAAGAAAGCCACATTACCAACAGTCAGACATTAATAGACAAAAAATCCAGTGTCCATTTTAAGAACCCATATGCTAGAAGGTGTAGCAATGACTTGGTCTTGTCAGGTAACAGTTCGGTAATGAAGCACAAAGTCACATCATATTCCAAGCCTGGCACCAGCACCCAGGTGACCATCCTGCCGTACATCAGGCTGTTCAGAATGTGCCTGACTGGGGGCAACTTTCTACAGGTGGATTTAATTTAGGTAAGTGATGGGCACATGGCAACTGTGTTCCTAGTGATCTGTCCTGATGGCCACTGGGCAAGTAGTGCTCGCGGTTAAACAAGCAAAACTGGACTGCTCTGAGCTGTAATCACTAGTCAGCAGAGGCTCAATCCAGAAAGTGGGCTATAAGTGATTTTTTTCCAAGAGTTAACAGCGTAATTGTACAACTCCAACCTGAATGCAGATTTCTCCTTTACACAATAACACCTTGTCATGTTTCTGGACTCACAAAAAAACATTAAATCTTACCTAATTGCTGTACTCTAGAGAGGAAAAGTCCCTCAGATTACAGCTCTGGGGGGGGGCGATGTGATGACTGGAGTTGGTACTTGGTTTCTCCAGAGCTTCTTTCTTTCTACACCTATTCCTGCAGAAGAGTGCAGAAAAATGCATGTGAATTGTCTTGTTAGAATAGTTATTATTTATTAACAGGGTAATTGGTGGAATTTCCACCTAGTCCTGCATATCATTACACTTAGACACCAAAAACTTGAAATTATTACTACTTTTTGGTTATTAAAAAAAAAAAAAAAAGATTTATTTTTTAAAGGTTAGTGTTTAATTTGTTGTTGATTTAATGACTTAATAATGTAGGTCCTAATGTATTAACAAAACAGATCCTAACATACTTTTATGTAAAGAACACTTAAAATGTTTTCTGTTTTTGCCTGGGCCTCCACCTCTTTTTGAATTTTGTTACACTAGGTAAGAACTCATGATGGGGCGGGGGGAAGCTTAAATCTTATGATCTCACTATGATTTTATGTAAACATATATATACAAAAACACCTCAGAAACAGGATTCTCTCAGAGTGGTTGGGTCCTGCTGTATGAGACAATGCATTACTGATTTTTACATTGAAAATCCATTGCATTTAAGACCTTGTTTTCATCCACAGCCTTCAATTACCCTGATGAAGTAGCTATTACTGTTACTCCCCTCACCATACGAAAATGGTAAAATAATATCAAAAGTTGAAAGTGACATCAAAATCTTACAGCTGAAACAGTGATAACTCAAATCTCTTGTCTTTGCTTTGTACTTTTCCAAATATTCTTCCACTTCCAAGTTCAAGGAATGGTGTGGAAGAATGGCTGAGGCAGTGAAAAACAAACAAAAAACCTTAAACCTAAACCTTGAAACTGAATTATGAACTTCATCATTAAGCAAGATGGTGCCATAAAAACAGCATTAAAATGTGAGTAACAGAGAAGAAAGTGCCTGAAAAGACCCTGCTTTTGATACTAGACAGCAACCAGAAGATTTTGCCACTAGAGGACAGTATAATGTAAGCAACTGCGACAGCTGCATTTGGCAGAGAAGACTCCTTGCTTCAACGTTGTTGATAAATCCAACAACCTGAAGACGGAGTACTGCGTGGCAAAGTGAGAACTAGGAGTAGCACAGTGTTTTCCTCTGATGTGGATAGGAGCACTAACACACAGGCACAGCTCTGCCAGTGCAGGGGGTGAGCCATTTGGTTGATCATTGCTTTTCCACTCAGACAAAAGGGCATCAGCTTTGACACAAAACTTGTCCAGCTGAGAACTGAGTTAAAACTAGAGAAAGACTTAAAGCAAGGGGCCTGTTAACAGACCATGCACAGAACTGAGGGGATGTGGTGGTTTTACCCTGCTACACAGCTGAACTCCACCACAACTGCTCACTATTTACCCCTCCTCAAAACAAAGAGGGAAGAAAATACAATGGAAAGGGCTCAAGGGTTGAGATAAGGACAGGCCTGTTCCTGAGATGGCAGCCTCCTCTAGGCCACATCCACTGGGGGCTCCTCCATGGGCTGCAGCGTGGAGATCTGCTCCTGCATGAGGGGCCTCTCCACAGGCCGCAGGGGAACTGCTGCTATGTGCCTGGAGCACTTCCTGCCCTCCTGCTGCACTCACCTGGGGGGGGCTTCAGGGTTGCTTCTCACTCCTCTCTTCCAGCTGCTGTCGTGCAGCAGGTTTTTCCAGT
>CM021767.1:17669554-17729554 GCA_011076525.1 Nettapus auritus
GCACCTCCTGCCCTGCTGCTGCACTCACCTGGGGGGCTGCAGGGCTGGTGCTCTCCTATTTTCTCATTCCTCTCTCCCAGCTGCTGTGGTGCAGCAGTTTTTGTTTATTTGTTTTTAATCTTTTCCCCTCTCTTCAATCTGCTCTCCCAGAGGCCCAACCAGCATTGCTCCCTGGCTCAGCTCTGGCAAGCAGCTGGTCCCTTTTGGAGCAGCTGGAGCTGGCTCTGATCTGACATGGGGCAGCTGCTGGGCTCTGCTCACAGAGGCCACCCCTGCAGCTCCCCTGCTACCAAAACCTTGCCACATAAACCCAAGACAAAGGCCTAAAGAGTTTTTATAATAAAATGATAATAAAATTAATAAAGAAAACATTAGGGATTGACTACTGTTGTTTATACCTTAATATCATTACCTTCTAATTTCCAGAGACCTAGAACACCATCTGACCTCACTTAGGTTTCTGAGTCAAGTCATTGACTTAAACGTAGAGGTTTCTCCCACTTTCTGATGCTGAGATGAGCCTCCTTCCTCAGGGCCCATGTAAGGTGAGTTTCGAAGTTTAAAGGGGTTTAGCAGGCATCTATCTACATTGTATCAGGACAGCCTTGTAGGAATTTGAAAAGAACAGCACAGGATGAACTTAGGACTGGAACAGGAGGTGTGATACAGGTGAGCTTTGCCTCAGATGTGGAATGAGAGAGGCAAGTAGACATACAGCAGAATTTGGTCCTTTATTTAAGGAGCAAATTAGCCCAAATTAATTAAAAATATGCACTAAAGAAATATAACACACAAAAATAAGAAAATTATGTTGATACAAGGAATGGTACCTTGCTAAGACGTAGATGACAGGCAGTGGCCTGAAGCAAGGAGAGCTATTTAACTATTCCAGACTGATGGAGACCAATCTACTCGGTCATCTATGTCTATTTTTCCTATGTAAAAAATGAGAAAGTGCTTACCAAGCTGTAAGAACTGTAAGTAGAAAGCACTAGAAAAAGAGCAAAATCTTACTGTTAGCCCTGGAAAAAGGAAGGCAAGGAAACTATTTACCTGAGGGAACTACAACTCTGCGAAATTTGTGAGATACACAGGAAAGGAGTGAATGGGCTGTCTTTCAGCCAAAGTCCTCAAGTGCTATGATCTACGGCACAAGAAATGGCAGATCTGATGTGAAACCTGGAAGGGATATATATCTATGCAGCAGTAAACACCATTTACATCTCCTGTTGCAGCAGTGCCCAGGTCACAATGGAGAAAAGGACAATGAGATGACTGCACTGAAGAGCAACAGTACTATACAGAATATTTCAGTGTTTTTTTCTTTCCTTTTTTTTTTTTTTTTTTTTTTTTCCTCTTCTTCTTCTCCTATCAGTGAATTAATTTACCTCCATTCTAGTCTAGCACAGAGCACTCCTCTAGAGTTTGGAGGCAATTAAATTTCTGTTGAACCCACCACAGAAAAAAAGGGATCCAAATGAAGGTCCACAGGCACTCAGATCTGGGCCTCTGCTCTGAGCAAAAGCGACCCTATGTAACCACATTGCCAGCAATGCCTGGCAAAGTCAGTTACACCCTTTTTCCTGCTCCTCTGCACCAAAACAAGGTGTGTTTTTACAAACATCTCTTTCAGCAACAGTATTGGCTTTAACACTTTGTTCGCTCCAGCTTATACCCACCTCACCCCACAGCCTTATTTATGCCAGGAAAACTGCTGGTATGGGCACAGGCTGCAATGTATTGAGGAAAATACCCCCACCCCCCAAAAAAAAGGAGAAAGAGAGGAATTGGATTAGTTCCCCAATCTAATTCACTGCACAGCCATACAAACTGTTTACTGAGACAAATAAATATGCAGGTAAAGGTGAGAAGCAAGCAAGGGGGAACAGCTTGGGGATGACACTAGTATGAGAAGGAAGTATGCGTGAATCCACAGCCCCAGAGGAAGCTGAACCTGATCTTTAATCACTGTTGAAGCACATTTAACTTTGGCACTATCCGGCTCTTAACCCTGAGCACCTAGACAAAACTCAGCGTTGTGGAGGTCTTTCCAGTTAGAAGACACTGGCACAGATTTTTTATTCTAACAAAATAACCAGTTCAATTACCACCAATTTCACAAATAATAATTAGCTTTAACTACTGGATTCAGTAAGTACTGTTAATTTATAATTTTAAGACATTTCCCCACCCTCCCATCCCACATCCATCCTGCTCACCAGCACACAGCAGGGGCACAGGGAGGAGCAGCGGGGCAGGGAGCAGGAGCCTTCTCCAGCAGCGCTGCTGCTGAGAGCTCCGAAGCTTTCTTCATCAGCACCAGATCAGTTTTAGGAGACTTCTGACTGCTTCCAGGCTGTGCTCCTCACCACAGGTTTGGCCTCTCAGCGGTGCCAAACAGAGGCACTCAGCCTGTTTGAGTACTCACAGTCTAGCTGAAGGGCTAGAAGCCTCTACAGAGAGAAGGCAGAAACCAGAACTGACAATTTATTTATCAGCTATACTTCCCAGAAAAAACTAACAACTCCTTTTACAGTCTGGTACGTTCCAGCTGTGCAAGAATCAAACAAATGAGACAGCTAAAAAGTGCCCCCAGCTGGTAAAGGGAGATGGTGCCCCAAGAGATCTTAGCTTTTCCCCTCACTTACCCAAGATACACTTGCCACTCACGCTATGGTTCTTGCTTCAGTTCCCAAACTCAGCTGTTTTCCCTCTGCATATGTGCTTCCTCTTTCTCTGGACTGCTTAGTATTGTCCATTAGTCCAAATATTTGAGAAACCTATGTGTCTTTTTTGTTTGTTTCTCCCAGAATTGGTGGCATGCATGCTTATCTCTCCAAGTACAATTTTCATAACATGAGTTAGAGTAAAATGAACTCCTGATTTCAGGAAGCCTTACCTTGACAGTTATTAATGAAGCTTCAAACACACATACATTTATCCACCTGAATCTTTTCCTTGGATACAATTGCTTATGAAACATGCATATAGTCATAGGGAAAGAGAATTTATGCAAATAACTATATAAAAAAAGGGGGGGGTGGGGGGGAGGGGGTCAATAATCCTAATTTTTCCCTTGAATATTGTAAGTATTGATCTCAAGAAGAGATAAGCTCTGTGCCTACGAGGAGGGGAAAAATGATTTTTAAGAACCTGAGTTGCATGATGTGTACATATTCATCGGCAAGTAACTACAGACATTTTACAGAGCCATTCACTTTCTCCACTTCTGTCAGTTCATATTCCAGATTAAGTTTTAAAACATTATTTTAGCTGCAGAAAACACAGGGTCTGCTGGAAACAGTACTCTGAGTCTAAAGTCTAGTCTGCTGAGGCAATACTCCACAGATGTGTTGTGGGGTAATTCCGAAGACATACACTTCAAAACACATGAAACCCATTCAGCTCCATATACATTAATCTTACATCGCCTGAAGAGGAAAGGCTAAAAATTAGTTAGATTTATTTCATCTTAAAAACATAAAAATAAAAATCTTATCATGCCATCCTGAAGATTTTTTTTTTTTTTTTTTTTTTATGATGCCAAAATTATACTGAGCCCTTGCGTCCAACAGTGCTTCCATTTGTTCTGCTCAGTGTTTATTTTCATTACTGAGCACATCAGACTGGCATTCCACTTGTAGGTGTAGTAAGAGAAAACCAAACTCGAACTCCCTTAGTACAATGTACAACTTTCAAGCCTGGATGCCTGCATTAAGCCAACTAAAGGTCAGAGGAACTGCAATTATACTCGTCGTTAGGAGAAACCAGAGGCCTCGGTCCGGAAATGTATCAATGGAGTTGCTTATCTTTCAGCTGTTAAGTACAACGCAGTTTTGTGGTGCTTTCCTAGACAGGATCCTAAACATGGATTTGGTTTCCAAATACTTTAAAGCAGATTTACAGGTGTTGCTAAGATGACTGTCTCTCGCCCCTTCACTCCAAATAGCAGTACCCAGGCATGCGATGGTTTATCCTGCCTGTGCAGCCCCTTTCCTACACCACAGCTGCATGTGGAGCTGTATTTCCAGTTTTAAAGGTTTGGACTGTGTGATTTATGAGAAGAATACTGGTCATCTCAAGTACCAGGTAGTACCTCTAGCAGATCAGGGCTCACGTTGGCATCAGTACTGATATCTTGGTATATCTCTGTCTGACATTACAGGGAATTCTCTGGCTTTAATGTTTGTTAGTCCTATCCAGAAGGTGTACTAACAACGGGCAAGTGCCTTAGCTGGCCTGAACTGCTTTTTCAGCCCTAAAAGTTGTGTTTCCAAGTGAGAACTGAGATGCTGACATGCTAGCGTGATGACAGCCTGCAGTGTAACAGTACGTGTCGCATCTCTTCTGCGGATAAAGAGAAAGCGTCACTTCCCAGAAACGCCAGCGTGATACCCTTCCACAAGCATGAAATCATCTGTTTTGGAGGTGGGGAGAAGAAAGAAAAGACTTCCTAATTACCATTTTGTGTTCCTCATACTGTCAAGTGACCTATCACACTGTGGTAAAGCATGTGAGGTTGGTTAAATCCCTCTGTATTATATAAGCTGGTGGTCACAGAGAACAAGGCACATTAGATACATGACTAAGCACGCTGCAACATGCAGAAATATGTCAGCTTTGCCCTGGGCAACTTAAATGAAAAACAAAACAAAACAAAAACAACCAGACTCTTTCACCATCCTGATTACAATTTTTGGTGGCTATTTTACATCAGATTTTCCCTTCCTGCCCTCCCCGAACTCCAGCTGTGGCACTTTCCCCATACCAAGTGCCAAGGGCAGGAAAGTGTGACAGAGACTGCTGCCCTGGCTCTTTTCAGCTGTCGCAGAGGCCCTGTCCCCAACCCCAACTTCATTTTATGCATGTTAACACAAATCTGGGGAGGTAAAACATCCTAAGGCTACAACACTTGCATACAGTCACAGAAAACTGGAAGGGAGCACATTCTCCATCTCATGACCAGACAGCAACACACACACTCCCTACATCTCACTTTTGTCATGCAAATCTCTCTTCATCTCAATTCCAACTCAGAGATTCTGGGGACATGGCCTAAATTAGCACTGAATGATGGCTTATCTGTGGAATTTAAATGAACCATATAATTTTCCATTCAAGTCTACATTGAAACACCATATCAGCTACATTGAAACACCATATCTACTCAACTGATGTGCAACCCAATTAATCTCTTAAGTCAGGTTCTGCAGTATAGTGGCTAACAAACCAATAAAGGTAGGCACAGTCCAAATACACCGAACACACTCTGCTTGTGTATGGTGATTCAGTACATGATTCACTTTCATGAATCCTTTCTGACCTTTTACCTGATTGCTTCCTCAAACACAGCACAGACAAATAATAGCTGCCTTTTTTTTTTTTTTTTTCTGTTGTGCTAATTTTTACTACATGCTCTATCAAATATTTGAGTAATGAATTTGACTAACCTTTGACTAATTAATCAGATTGACCAAGGCATTAGTTGTTCTTCATTACGAAATGAGTGACAGCAGAGAAAACTTAGATTTTTGAAGTATCGTACCCTTAAAGGCCTCATAAAGGGATCATTATTTTAAATATAAAAAGTAAAAGTGTTATATGAATATGGAATATAGCAATCTATAAATAGTCTAGTTGTTTTTTTTTTTTTTTTTTTTTTTTTTTTTTTTTAATTGCATTTGTTTGTACAACTAACTTTCTGCCACTTAGAATGTAAAACTGATCAGAAGTAACCCTGAGTAAAACCATTAAATTTTGTCAACAAATAAAATTTACCTTTACAATTAGGGAAGATAAGGCCAACATGCTACAGCATGTCACCACAGACGTTTGCACCGTAACGTGTGACAAATTGCAGGCATAAAAATAAACGCTAGGCCCAAACCGTCTCAAGCAATATCTTTCCCATTTCACCCTTTGAAACAATTGCTAGACGTCAGCCCTATTTGGTCTCAGAAAATGTAAGGTAGCACACCTCAGGAGGAAAGCATGCTTTAAATGTTTTGCAAGGCTTTGGCAGGATGATTGAAGCAGCACCATTATAATCCAGCCCATGATCAGCTGAGTTGAGATGAAAGAGAAAGACCAGATCTGTTACAGATTCTACCAGGACATCATGCATTTAAATAAACATATAATAAATCTGAGAAGCAAAGGCTAAATGTATTATCAAGGGACACCATCTTGCATATACTTTACAGTGAAAAATCATGCATTTTTCCCCCCCTTATAAGATAGAAGACTTTGTAAAATGGTGCTTCAATGCATTTTTCCCCCTAAATAAGACTTAAATCAGATATTAGGAAAAACGTGTTTACCGTGAGATGTATTTACCATACAATACAAATACCATGAATTTACCATGCGATGGTTTCTTGCAACGTCAGAGAGCCGACTGGTCACTGCCAGGCTGTGCTATGAGTGCGTAACTGGGAGAGATGGTGAAGCTTACAGGGCGCTAGAAAACCTCCAGGGAGTGGCAGAGTTGTGAAAAAGTCTGAGTGCTAAAAGGTGAGGTTATCACGGTGATGTTTTAAAATTTTCGGTGATCCTCACCTTCAGCCACACAGCAGTAGCCTGCTTTACAGCCCTGCTAGGGGTCACTGCTCAGCCACGGAGCAGCATCTATCTCCCTTTTCCCATGTGGACGTGGGACACTTTGCCTGATGCTTTGACACAGGAGACAATGCAGCAGGTCAGAATGAGTCACCCAATGAACCGTTAGCCAAAATCACAAATCTGTGTTACAGAAGATCCTACAAACCCCACAGGGAATCAAGTCCTGTTACCCTTGGCACCGTACCAATGAGTAACAAAGAGCTCCTATCCCATGCAACTCACCATCTCGATTGCTGACAAGATGCCACAGGGGGAGAAAACACAGGAACAAGATGCGGATGGATAAGCATAAAAATAGCTTGAAGAAAAGCAGAAATCCCAGCTTCTCCTTTTCCTAACCATTTATTTATGCCCTTTGGCAGCATGGCACCAATGCAGAAGACTTAAAGATACCATAGTCACCCTTGAAGAGAAACATTCTTCCTCCCTGCAATTGGGACTCTATTTCCTCATTGCTTTATCAGCAAAAGATTAGCACAGTTCAAGGAGCTCAGGCATTCAGCTGCTGATGCAAACTCTGAAACACATTTGGCAGCGCCTTGAATGCTGCAACAGGCAGACACCCACAGGTACAGATGCAGCCTGGTGAAATCCTCAGGTCTGCCGTAAAGCTTAATCACACTATCAAACACAGCTGTACCAGTCACATGTTGGGGATTTCTCAGCTGCGGAGTCTATCTCCCCGAGCACACGTAGTTAGAAACAATTCACTCACTATGTAATCAGCAACCATGTGACAATTTGATTTTCTCTTTCAAAACATCCAAACAAGTCTGGATTCAGAAAAACTGTGGCTCCATCACTGGGACTCTTTCTTAGTACTCTTCTGCACTGGTCATGTCAAGTAAAATACTGCTGCTACAGTAGGACTGTACTTGTTTTTACACAAAGTCCTTCTGTGATCTTTATTCTGGAAGGAACTAGATGTTCTTCTGCATTCATGAGATCTAAAGATTTCTTTAGCAACATGATCTTGACCAAATCATTCTGACCACAGGTTAAATGTGTGACACTCAGTCATCACTGGGTTTTGAGTCCCTGGAAAATAATAGGTGAAATCTATGTAGTAAGATGTCCATTTTAAACAGAGCACAAAATAACTAGGGGGAAAAAAAAAAAGCCTCTATTTAAAGTTATTTGTACATTCTAGTTTCTTTTGGTTGCTGTTCTTCTCCTTCCTCAGTTACAAGGAATCTGATCATCTATCTGTATTTCAGTTCTCTACATAATAAAACTTACAGAAAGAAAGAATTCTTCTGGTTCCTTCTTTATCCTTTGGCAGGTCTAAGTGGGAATATCACTAAAATAAAAATTAATAATAATAATAAAGTTTTTATTGCAACATACATGTATTAAGGAAACACTGGTTTTGCTGGTCATATCTGCTGCAGGTAGGAGAGCCTTCAGCAGCAATAATTTTATTTCAGGAATGCAAGAGGAAGTCAGAGGAGAAAATTTCACTGAGGGCCCTGCCCTTGGAAGGCATCTGATTTAAAATAAGGAAGCAAGGACATATGCTGTAGCCACAATTTTTGTTTATCACCTCCAGCTGGCTACTGCTTCTGAATGCTGAACAAATTTGAGTGCTCAATGCAAAACATGCAGTGTGCTCTACTCCTGGAGAGTAATCTTCAGTAACACCAACTTCTATAGCTAGATGCTATAGTTCCCTCAGCACTCGTATCATCCAATTTTTTTACCATGCCCTATTCTAAAACAAGAAATAAAAATATCCAACATTTTCAAATAAAAATATTCCTGCATCTTCCAAATATGCAGAAGTCTCAGTCGCAGAGGCAAAATGCATAAAATTAAGAAAGAGGAGGACCTGCAAAAAAAAAAAAAAAAAAAAAAAAATCAGAAAACTGAGATTTAGTTTTGGTTTCTGCTGGTATACCAGCATGGAAGGCATGCTGGTGAAAATTTTGCATAGAGAACTCAATGTTGTGATACCTGATCCCTCCTTTTTTGCAGCACCACTTCTGGAACACATGGCATTATGCTCTGAGCAAGCATGGTCAGGTGGATAGCAGACATAAGCGCATGACTTGGGGAGACTTCACCAACAGGGCTTTTTATGAAAATTCACTCCCCACGGTAATATGACCTCTGAGAAAAACTCAAAAGGAGGATGGTGCAAGTGCTACCTCTGTCTCCACTCCTCTGACATACTACATTGCTTGCAGAGAAATGGAAAACACAGGCAGCAAACTGGTGAAGTGTTATCGTGGTATGGCACTGATGGGTTGGTGGTCAGCACCCTGTAATGCACCGGAGGATGGGAGCACACTGACAGACAGACAGCATCTGAGAGGTATGGACATCCAGTCTGAGCTGGAGACAAGCTGGAGCAGGCAGGAGAATGTTAAAGTAGTGACTCCTGAGGAAGCTGGTAAGAAGGCAAACACTGTGTGTGCTCCAACAGTCCTTGAAGACATTGAATGACTGTGGTAAGGAGTATTAAAAGACGACATTTACATTTTGAGAGTGGAAGTGGTAATAAGCCAGAGAACATGGAATTGTCACCAGTGGAAAAGAATGATGCCATTTTAATTACTCATTAACATTGTGCAATGATTCACCTGATTTAAATGCTAAAAAAAACCTACAACAACAGAAAAAATACTGAATGGGCAGAATGAGTGGGAGAGGTGAGGAACACACTTCAGCATAAAGCCATGAGTGTGGTATATGTGTTACACTTGTCAGTAACTTATAACTGTAGTATCCTCACAGAGTAATTAAAAGGATGATTGAAACTGAGGGGAGAAAGTCAAGTGAGAAGTCTTTTTTTTTTTTTTTTAGGAACAATTCTTAGGATGTGCAAAAAGTTGTAATGCCACAGTCAAGGACAGGATAATTTTGGCTACAAATGGTGTCTTGTTTCACTAGTCAAGTGTGATCAGTAGTTAGTAAATGAAGAAAAGAGAAACAGTGATAATCTATATGAACTAGGAGTCATGAAGGGCAGAAATCAACAAGGCAGGCTAGACTCATGAGCAGAAAGACCAGAGCTGACAGGACCAATACAGCACAAAGTATTTAGAAAATGTTATCAATACTATAATATTTGTAGCAGTAATGTAAACCTTTTGCCAGATAGAAGTGATAACATCTTCTCATGGTGATGCAGAAGAGGCAAAAATTTTTAGAAATATTTCTATTCTATATTTGGAAAGATGTTCTTTCATCACATGATGATGACCAAGTATTTTCCAATTGCTTAGTAACCAAGCAGGATGTTATACAACATGTACTAGAAATAAACACTTTAAAATCAGCCAATTCATCTACCTTACACCTGAGAACTAATACTAAGAAGGCCTAAGAACTAATCATGTTTATTTTAATAAAATAAGGCAGTCTAGGGAAATTCCATTTCACTGGAAAAGCGATAATGTTGTGCCAACAGAAACAAAAACCAGCAGGATGACTCAGAGAGCTAATGGGTAGTTAGGCTGAGGTTACTTCCAGGTAATAAAATAGTAAAGCTGTTATAAAATTATATTAATAAAAACTAATGTACAGGAATATAATTAAAATCAGTTAACATTTTTGTGGCAAATCGATCTTGTAAAATAAAATTATTACATTGCTTGAAGAGACAGAAGTTTAGCTGATGAAAGTAATTATATAAATGTAATATATTTTGGAGAGTATTTGACTTCAGAGTGTATGATGTTCCAATTATTAACATTAGCACAACAAAATATCAATAAAATATGTTAAATGGACTAAAACCAGAAAAACATAACAAAGTAATAACGAACGGAGACTTGTAACTTAAACATGCTTTAGGGTTTATAATTTTCATCAGTGATTTGGAAATAGATATCAATACCCATAATAATAAGATTTGAGAGATTAGTAAAAAAAAAAAAAAGTGAGGATGAAAATTGTACAACAGTTTGGACCGGTTAAATAAACCAATCCTATTCAAGCTTAGCATGAGTTAATACAGCTAAATGCAAAGGGATTAGACCTAAAAGCTTTATAAAACTATATGCAACGCTGGTGAAACCTATGGTGAAACACCACACCAATTTTCACATTTTAAAACGTTTTCAAAGGAGAATACAAAAAGCATACAAAATGAAGAGAAAATGTTTTACCGTGAGATGCTCAAAGAAAAGACTTAAGGTTCATTTATTAACATTATTAACTAGCTTGACTTAATGTTTCACAGAAAATACTGGCTCTGCAGGATTCCTCAGTGTAAACACAAAGTTCAGGTAGGCATTTTAAATATTCAGGTAGGCACATTAAATAACAAGTTATTTATAACTTAAATTAGCATGGAAATTCTCAACGGCATCTTTAGTTCTTGAGGTCTTCAAATCAAGATGCCATTCGTAGTGTTGCAGCTGAGCACATATTTAGATGCTTAATACTGCAATTGGACACCAAATATTCTGTACATGGGTAACTGGGTAATAATGACCTATGATACAGAGAGCAAATTAACTGACTTAGTAGCCCCTTCTGGAATTATTTATTCCTGTAGATACTGTAATATGTTTTACTCTTTCTTCTGAAGAAGTCAACTGACATCACTCACTTTGGAGTATTTTCTGTTGAGATCTGCCAGAAATCACTAAAGATTGTCATATCCTCAGGCTTATGATCAGAATAAGTATTATCTGGAAAGGAAATTAAATGGTTTTTGTTTTTTAAAAAAAGGAATGAGGTGGTATGGGGTGGGGAAGGAAGCAAAAATCAGTTGATCACACTGAGATTAGTATGTGATTTACCACTGATTTTCATGGAGGCAAAACCTGAAGCAAAGAGTTCATAAGACTACAAAAATAGTTCTACATTTTTATTGAGTCTAAATATCTAAACCTTATCTAAATTGAATGGAATTTAATAATTCTTAAATTCCACTCAATTTCTTCAGTAGCAACTTCTTGGCTTTGTGCATGGTGCAACAATAACAGTCAGGCCTTACGCCTTTCCAGAAATAACCATGTCATAAGGTCCTGCTTCCTTGTTTATGTAAGTATAGACATCAACAAGACCATATAAAGCCTTTCCATAATTTGTTCACATACAGTTGTTTCCTTTTGATATATTTTTAGATCAATTGCACTTAAACAATACTTCCTCAACCTACTGAACTTTGCTCTGGGACAGATGATCAAGAGACATGCAAATATTATACTGTTTAAAGGATGATGGCCAACACTTTCCACAATGCTTGTTGAAAGGGCATGGTATTATTCTCCTCACCATGGAGTTTAGTGTGACTCTGAAGTGGTGCAATGCTCATGTTCACAAACTCTGCATCTGTCCTTTGAATTGACTCTGAAGAGAGATAGGAATAAATATATCAACGTGTAAGAAGCAGAAGCTAACACATGATCTTTCAGATTTCTAATAAACTGTGTCACTTTGAAGAAAAGAGTTTTAAGTCCCTTTCCAAATAATTTTTATCAAAAGCAGAATTGTGAGGAAGAAGATGACTCATGAAGGAAAAGCTGTGTCTGTATGCTCCTTTCCTTCTTTGGTATGGGGTACAAAAAATCTGTAAACATTTGAAAGTGTATTTTCCTAAGGCTAGGTTGCTGCATGCCTTCAAGCATATTACCTTAGAATATCAGGAAATGTCAAGCCTACCCTTTTCTGAATTTTCCACTGCAGAAGATAAAAACAGGCACAACTTTTGATTAATGGCTCTGGTACAGGAAACCTTTCTCTCCATTCTGCCATTCCCAACCTAGAAAGAGATGTGGCAAAGCACAGCTGTACCTTCAAGATTTTTAATGGTTGAAAAAACTTGACTGCTAAAGCAGCAGAATGGACAAATGTCACAAGAGACTATGTTTTTTTTTTTTATTATTATTTTTTTATTTTTATTTTTATTTACATGGTTAAAGTACAAGCTAAATCAGACCTAATTCCAGTACTGGGCATTGTTGCATGAATATATTTCCCCTCTCACTGTGTAAAGTACACTGAAAAAAACCCCTCACAGACGTTTTCATAAAGCAATTTCCAGCTACTTTGTATGCTATGAAAACTTTCCTTTTTTGATTCTATTTTGATCACATGCAGCTAATCACGTGTATTTACTGGGCAGAGCACTTGTGTAGAGAGAGAACTTGGTAGCAAGTCCCCAAAGGATGAATAAACTCTTTACATGCAAATTCTGCCTTTAAGTGCTGATTAGCCACATAATTAACAATTGGAATAGTGAGGAGAAAAGCACTTGTAACATCTGCAGTTTGCGATGCTTGTAATACCTGAGCCGAGAATCCACTGCATATTAGAATATATGCACACACATATTAGTACATCTTGATGAGGAAAAATGGCAGCAATTTCATCATATGCCAGATGACATCCCAGCATGTAAATAAAAACCTTGAAATGATGGAAAAAAACCACAATGTTCATTTTTGTGCTAACTGGAAATTGTTGAGATATTGTATTTAACAACTATTTAATTTGTGTTTCAACATAGTCTTAAATTACTAAACCATCCTGAGTGGTGATTTTTAAAAGATGTTCACAAACTAAACGGTTATACAAGGACACCCCCTGGATAGGAAATCCTGAAAGACCTTCTAAGACAGTAATCCAAATTGTAGTAGTGGTTCAAGCACATCTCTCTTCCCTATGACTCAGAATGGGGCTAAATCCCCCATGCTTTGAGAAACACCTCACCATGTAGGAGATCACAGTTCTGCTAACATTTTCAAGAGGAAAAATAGTGATAGAAGCCAGGTTGAATATCACTATGGGTGACTATCCTATTGATTTTCATTTCCCTCTGAAGATCGACCTAAACAGGCTGTTTTTCACTTGCTGATACACTGTGTTTTTAAACGCTGGTCACAGGTAGGCATCTCATTGCAGCTGAACACCATCCCCTCTCTGTAACTACTTGGGCAGATTGTTGACCACACTGGCATTCTGAAGGAAAGCTGAAGTGTATACATCAGTGCAAAGCAGCATAAACTTACTTCTGCTTTGTAGGAACAAGATATAATTGTAGTACTGATTCTATTGCAACTCCTGTTCTACTGGCAGAACTAGGGATATGTGGTGGTGGTGGTGGCGTATTCTGCAACTGGTAATCCAAAGGAGACATCTGAAAAAGAATCAGGCACTACAGAGTAACACTGAGAATGAAGACAAAATAACATTGAGAACAAAGATGGAAATACATGGACTTTGAGATCGAGAGAAGTACACGACATTAAATGAAGAAATGGAAAAGGACTGACACAGGGACAGACAGGACAGGTACATAAATGGAATGAGAGAAGACAGGGGAGCCTGGAAGGGTGGCAGCAGGTGGCTGTAACATATACCATGGAGTCAGGGAGAGCTGGATTGGGACTCAAACTGGCAAAAGTGCAGGATATACGTAAAAGTAAAAGAATGGTGATGAATAGTGTGTGTGTGTGTGTGTTGGTGATAATTTGGCAGGAATATGAAGCTAAGTGGTTGAGTCTTATAATCTGAATTTGATGGAAGATTAAAAGTTGGTACAGGCAACATTTTCTCTGCTGTTGAACTTGTATGAGGTGAAATTCACTCCGTCATAACTGAAATGCATGCCTATTGTGAATGCCCCATCCCACCACAAATTCTCTTTCAGAGTCCTGCAGAGCGCTGTTGTTTATATGGCCTGCATCTTCAAAGAAATGATTGTAAGAGCGTCTTGCCCTGTATAACGCCGTCAATTACCTCAGGAAGAAATGTCCTGAAGTTTCAGGAGAACAGCTGTCCTTTCCCCAGTTGTCATCTCTCCTGCCTGCCCCTGAGGGCCCTTTGCAGTGAGTGGCCTGGTTCTGCTGTGCCTACAGACCAGGAGCAGCTCCTGACACTCCACAGCCCCCAGGAACCTGGCCTGCATGAATTAGTATTAGAGTCAAGCCTACGGAGACAAACAGATGAACTGTTCCTCCCCAGTAACCTAAAATTATTTGCTGGCCTCCAGGCTCCATTTTCATGTTCTCTCCTGACTCATGCTAGCCTTCAGTCCTGGATCCTAATGAATCGGACTTAATCCGGCCTTCTGTGCTGCTGATCACTGCTAAGTGTTCCCTGTCGCCGTTGTACCAGCGCTGTGCTTTGAGACAAATGAACAACACGGCTGTTGTGACAGCACTGGGTGAACAGCACTTCTAAGGAGAATGTCCCAAATCTCATTAAAAAGAGATAAAGACATCTGGATCCTAAGACAGTTGGTTAAAAACAACAAACAAACAAACAAACAAACAAACAAACCAAAACAAAACAACAACAACAAAAAAGTTCCCACTGTTCTGAAACCAATTTACTACGAAAAACAGAAAGAAAAACAAGTTTGCTGCCAACAAACTTTGTAACGCTTGTCATCTATTACCACATGAACGAAGCACTCAGTGACTGGCTCCAATACCACTGCCAATTATTATGACAACATACAGTATAATCGTATTATGTTTACAATATAATACATGTGAGTATTCGATAGAGCCTGGCAGGACTTCAGTCACTGCCTCTTTTATGCTTTAAAAATCAATTTTTCAGAGTGCGTTTGCTGTATAACATGTTCCCTAATTACATACTTTACTGTATAGAGAACAAGAAATAATATTGGAAGTGATTTCAGGCAAGCCACTTAACATTTAGTGAAATAAACCAGTTTTATTCACACACCATTGTACCATTACCAGTCTACGTAATGTCTATATTCTATAGACAAACCCCACCTCGTTCCTATTGACATTAGTGGCAAGCTTTTCAGAAGTTTCTGCTAAAGCAAAATCAAGACCAAAATGTTCAGGGCCTAGTTTTAAAGGGATTCCTGCCTCACTGTTGCAAATAACTATAAAGGTAAACAGGGCCATTTAAAAATCTGCTTGCTTTGCAAATGACATCAGATAGCAAACTTACCAAATGACTCCATTTATATTTGCCGAATCACTTGCAAAATTCAAATCAGAGGTTGCCTTGGAAAATATGAACTAAAAAGACACCTGTTCTGACTCAGCCACCTAATTACTAAGAGACTCCATTGTCAGCACATAGACAGTAACTCAGTCAAATTTCTGTGTGGGCTACCTACTCTGCAGATAAATCAGGACACGGGTGCAGAGATACTTAATAGTAATGTGCATGCTAGCTGAAGTCCACCACACCTAAGTGACAGCACAGAAACATGACCACTTGATTCTCAGGCAAGCCTGAGCTCAGAAGGAACGTGGTTCACACAGCTCTTCGCCTGAGCTAATGAAGCTCACTAGATTGAAGATATCATTATAAAGCACCAACTTGGGTGTGTCTACACAGAGTTCCACTGAGCATCCAGTTTCAGAGATGTCTCATCTCAGGATCGGCTAAGAATAAATGAAATCAATCCAGGTTTAAAAGTTTAGATTTAAAAGCTGTAGTATTACCCATAACTTCCTTTTCTCCAGACTATCAGGGTCCTTCACTGTCATGGCTTAAATGCATTCCTTCAATAAAATGTAATTACTGTATTAACTGGAAAAAAAAAAAAAAAAAAAAAAAAAAAAAAAAAAAAAAAAAAAAAAAAGTTATATTGATGAATTGATGTAATGGGTAAAAATCTGGTTGGATGGTTGGTTTCAGAAAGTAGTGGCTAATGGGTTGTCCTCAGCCTAGAGTCTTGTAGCAAGTAGAGTATGGCACAGGTCCACATCAGGAGATCTGTTCTGTTTTACATCTATCGATGACCTGGAGGAGGCAGGGCCACCAATCAAAGGGACCTAAACTGGCTAGAGGGTTGGGCAGACAGGAATGCTATGAAGTTCAGCAAGAACAAATAAAAGTCTTTCACTTGGGAAGGAAAAATCCCATGCAGCAGTACAGGCTGGAGACCAACTGGCTGGGCAGCTGGGGGATGTTGGCAGCAGACTGAACACGAGCCAGTACTATGCCCTGGCAGCAAACAATGACAACAGCATCCTGGGCTTTATCACCAGGCATGTAGCCAGGGGATCAAGAGAAGTGATTATCTCCCTTAATTCAGCACACTTTAAATAACACTAAGAATACTTCAATTTTGGGGCCTCCCAGTACACGAACGATGTTGATAAACTGCAGCGAGTTCACTGAAGGGCCACCAAGATGGCCAGGGGGCTGGAGCACAAGCCCTGTGAGCATCTTTGTGGCCTCCTCTGGATTCTCTCTAGCAGGTCCACATCTTTCTTGTGCATGGCGAAAGGATAAGAGGAAAAGTACATAAACTGAAATAATAGAGGTTCCAACTTGATATAAGGAAAAACTTTTTCACCAGCCAAGCACTGGCAGAGATTGTCCAAAGAGGCTATATTGTCTCCACCCTTAGTAGCTCAAGACTCATTTATAAAGTTAACAGGAAAATTTGGAATATGTGTCTCTGCATGTACGTAGCACTGGCTAAAGAGGAAAACAACAGAAGTATAAGGCTGGAGAGAAACTGCTAGCTTAATTTCTCAAGCATCTGTCTTGGGATATGCTTAATATTTTCCCTTGTGACCTTGGCACAGAAGTTAGGTCTATGGTAAGCTATTAATACATAGGAAGATTGTATTCCACACCAAAAGAGAATGGGTAACTGCAATTAACAGAATCAGAATGAACTTAGATAAAGTACATAGTCATACACACAGGGGTATGAATTCCTGTGACAAGTTGGAAATAACAAATGAGGAGAAAGAATAGGGTGTATTAGTCCATCAGGGGATGACTATGAGACATCACTGTGATGTGGCACAGAAGACACTAACATATTCTGTCAGGATGCAAAGTGCTAATCAGAATGAAATTTATTACATATAAGGTATTGTCACTCTTGTTCAAATAAAATTAAATCAAAATAGAGCAATTACAGAAAACTCTAATTTGAGCACCCAGGTGACACTAGTTAGAATTAAAAAAAAATGCTAAAGATGTAGGTTAAATGTCTGTTAAGAAAGAGAAATGTCTGATCAAACTATTATCAAGCTGACAAAATTCACTACTTTGAATATCTATTTAAGGAGTACATAATTTCAATTTAACATGACCACCGTTATGTTCTACTTTTTATTTCTCTAGACATCAGTTTTAGCATATTTGTCTTCTGAATGCCTCCTTTTTCCATCTTTGGTTCCAAGACTATGGATAGCAACAACCCTGAAATTTATTTCAAAATGGTTACACACAACTATAGATAATCATCTGTTCTTCTGTAAGCATTACAGGAAACTTAAGTAAAATTATCAGCTACTGGAGAGAGGCCGCAATGACAGAGTTTCATTGCATCATGAAAATAAAGTCTGTGCAATTACAAAGTCATGTTACTGGCATTAGGAACCTCACTGTCATTCTTCAAGCAGGATCACCAAAAAAGCACAGTTTTTCCTCCTAACATCATAGACTGAAATCTGAGGCTGACAGTGAAGGTACAATAATATTCAAGTCAGATAGTATTAAGCATTACATGGCACTTTGCTTGTTTAATTAATCCTGTCAGGTCTCCTGATAGGTAGGTTAGAGATCAGCCCAAGGCCACCGAAGTAAATCAGCTAGGATAAGAACACAGCAGCATCCATCTGCTGTATGTGTGTTGACCATTAGATCATGCTCCTCTTCTAGGAAAGGATCCTGGCAAATCCCAAGCTTTATAGGAAGCAGCTTCTGTTTAAACATTTAAAACTTTAGAGCACTTACTGGAATAGGAAAAAGGAAATGGAAATAGAAAACTTGAGAAATCCAAGTTAATCCAAGAAACACTATAGCAATTGATCACAGTGCAGTCTGGAAGCAAAATGCAATCAATATATAGAAAACAAATAAAAAGGGCATTGCTTCAGTGACTGAAACAAAGATATAGCTGTAACCTCAAACTGCAGCCAGAGGTGATTCATTCATTCTCACCCCTACTATACGATAAAAACTAGAAAGCTAAACATCAAGAAATGTCATCTAATGGCAATATACAGCCTTCTTACTACAGTGTAAAAGTGGACTAGGACTGCTATTAGAATTGCTATTCGGTGCTTTAAAAGCGGCTTACTCATTGGATAGACTGCTTACTCACTGCCAGGGAGTGTTTTGGTGCACTCGTGCTCCTGGAAAATGATGTTAGCATGAACATTATCCTGGCTTTTAATGACTTTTCTAGATCTGATATTGATATTTTAAAACTTTATATTTTCATGACAAATTGATATTTTTGGTGACAAATTTCAAGTTGTTCCAGGTATTAGGAGTATAACATTGTTAATTAAAATGATGCTAATATTTATAAAGTTTATGGTGCTACTTACCTAGACAGAAAGAAATTATCACAAGGGCCAAATATCCTAATCTTAAGCAAATAGTAATTTAATTCAGGAAATAAATTGTAATGATTTTTTGAATCATTAAAATATTATTTTATACCTAAGGAGTAATTGGAGACAGATCGGTATAGTCCCATATATACATAGAGGACAGAGATACTATTTTGCTGTGAAAATCAGAATCTTTCATTATACAATTTGGACATATTTTAAATAGAGAAGTAAGCAGTTCCCAGTATGCAGTTTGGAGGTCTAACACTCAAGAGCTCAAAAATTAAGCTCCATTATTCATATTTGACAGTATTCTATTCCATGTGCAGCTACAGTAACTCACTTTATGTCTTCACATTTTGCTCTCCAATTCTCAGATTGTCCAGTGTCTCGTAGGATCATCTCTGAGGGCAATATATGAACACATGCCCACCTCTGTGTCCTATACTTGCTTTCTGGAATTAATATAACTAGTATATTGTAAAACAAAATAAAAAAATGGAGACTTAGATTCTAAGTTACATCAGAAAATTATCTAGCCCTCTGTGAGTGCAAGAATGTGAGAAGAGTGATGGTCCAGTTTCTTTCCCCTTCTCCCCAGACGGGTCAACATGCCATAGTGGAGGATCAGACCCGCTGTCTTCCATAGTGATGCTCATGAGTTACTGCTAGGATTAAGGATACAGACATTCATGTACAACTGATCCCTTATCGTGGGTTTATATAGAAAGGTTTTGGTAGCAGGGGGGCTGCAAGGATGGCCTCTGTGAGCAGAGCCCAGCAGCTGCCCCATGTCAGATCAGAGCCAGCTCCAGCTGCTCCAAAAGGGACTAGCTGCTGGCCAGAGCAGAGCCAGGGAGTGATAATGTTGGTTGGGCTTCTGGGAGAGCAAATTGAAGAAGTGGGGGGGAAAAAAGGAAAAAAAAAAAAAAATGCTGCACAACAACAGCTGGGAGAGAAGAGTGAGAACCAGCCCTGCAGCCCCCAAGTTCAGTGCAGCAGGAGGGCAGGAGTTGCTCCAGGAACACTGCAGGGGAACTGGTGGAGCAGGCTGTCCCCCTGCAGCCCATGGGTCCCACATGGAGCAGATCTCCACACTGCAGCTCCCACAGGAGCCCCCGCAGGAGCAGGCCCTGGGCCGGAGCTGCAGCCCATGGAGAGGAGCCCACGCAGGAGCAGGGGGCCTGTGGGGAGCTGCCGCCTGTGGGGGACCCATGCTGGAGCAGTTTGCTCCTGGGGGATGGACCCCGTGGTACAGAGCTGTGTGGGAGCAGTTCTTGAAGCCTGTGGGTAGCCCATGCAGGCACAGTTTGGGAAGGACGGCATCTCACATTTGCCCAGCAGTGTAAAACCACCACATCCTTGAACCCTGAGGTCAAAATCAAACACCCGTTTCTATTTCAGATACTATTAACTCTGATAATGTAAGACTTTTTTCTTTTTCCCTTATATTCCGGAGATTTAAAATTATTATTAATTTTAATTTCAGGATTCCCTAAGTTCAGTTTTCCTGTGTTTAAATCTTTAAAAACAAAGTTTTCTTAATATTTTTCCCTGGATTTCTTTCTGAGGTTTAGGTGACATAACAAAACGAATGCTGTTTCTTTAAGGCTGACAGAAGAGCTTGCAGGCTGTCTTAGATTGCAGGCCATTTCATTTCTCATAAGCAGGCTATCATTAGCTACCTTTAGGAGAATGAATTTATTGATTGGTTCAAATCAAACTTGTGACCTGGTGGCAGTATTAAATGTTTGTTACAAAGCGTCATCCCCTTATTAATCTTTCATTAGACAGCGTGATCTGAGAAGCCAGCAGCAGTCACACCATGCTTACTCTCTTGAGTGATGCCACCACAGAGGGCTCCCTTATTGGATCACAGCAATTACTAGCCTTACAGTGCAGATTCTGAAAGCCTTATCAAATTTCGTCCTAGGTATGGCAAGCTTACAAATAATCATGTGCTGTATTTTTGGTGAGGACATCACAGAATTACACCAAAATGCAGTAAGCTCAAATCATTTGCAATTAAACATGTGACTCGATTCTGAGATGATGCATCTTCTTTTACAGCATATGAAGTGTTTTACAGAAAGGCTAAATACATAAAATGATGTCCTAAAAAGTTCCAGTCAAATAAAACTGCCAAATTAAATCTCTTTATGGCAATGAAGCAGTATCTCTGGTAGCTGGATTGCTGCATCGTAGTGCTGTGATTTAAATGAACTGAGTAACAACTTCAGGTAAATAGCAGACAGTATGAGAAAGAGGCCTCCATTCCTGCATACCCAAGCACTGCTAGAACACAGCCCCAGAGGGGGACACAGGTTCTTATTTTCAACTCAGTAACATATCATAATAAAAAACTGGAGGAAAGTTGGGAATCGTGCAACTCTGACAATGCAGAGCACCAATGATTACTTGCATGCAAACAAACAAAGGTTAAAATTTTAGTGCCTCTGAGTGAAGAAATGTCCTAATATATTGAAGTTGGAGCCTATACTTTCAGGAAGGCTTAGACTTACAAACATAAGGGTTGTATCACTACACATTTTTCTTCAGTCATATAGAGCTAATGTTAAAATCTCAATACAAGACATCCCAATAACCTCTTTAACCATTAAAATAAAAGGCCTAGCAAAGAATAAAACAACTCTCCATTAATAGAAGATTTAAAAATGCACACTGCAGGAACATTCTTACTCATGCAGCTTGAAAATAATTCTGGCTAAAGTACCTTGTCTTGAGCAGGGATATAGAAATGTGGCATGAACAGCATGAATCCAGTTGCCCTACTACAAGGGCAAGGTGGTGGATGCTTCCATTCCCATAGCTGTTACACCTTACCGAAATGCAATGCATGGACACATCCATGGCAAACCCAACATGACTGTGACAGGACAGACAGCCTACATAGAGTATCAAAATTAAAACTGACTTCCTTTCACACATAAAATAAATCCACAAAAAGACAAGTCCAGGACAGGTAGATTTAGCTAATGCTATAAACTGTAGGTTCATCTCATTATGGGCAGTACGAGTATGAAATGCCAATGTAACATTTACAACAGACATTCCAGTGGTTCACAGTTTAGAATTTACTCTCAAAATAACAATTTGTGCTTTAGGAAACTGAACTGCCTCCTTTATTTTTTATTTTTTTATTTTATTTTTTTTCCTTTCTCCCCACTATTGGCTTGGGCACTTAATTAAATACTTATCTCCTCTCATGTTTAACAGAAAACTTTGTTCTCTCAAGCCTCTCCATCAATGCACACATATTTAGAGAAACAAAATGATACTACCCTAACATCATTTAGATGATCCTTAAGAAGCAGTGTATGTGTAAAAGACAAATTGTTTATTTAGAAGGACCATGAAAGGTGTAACTACATTTTGCAACTTACTAAGCCTCAGAATTCCTTGCTTTAATTGCTGGAGATTAATAATAAACTGTAGGTGTCAGCATGATTATGGGCACATGAGCCTACTATAATAAAGCCAGAGGCAATTCACATTTTTCAACGACGTTTGTTTCACCCAAAAAGTCAGAAGTGGATCATTTCCAATAGTAAACAATAATATGACATATGAAACATGGCTGTAGTAACTGACTCTTCTATAAATCATTCCACATAATGCCATTTGTATTAGGAGAAAAAAAAAGACTGGAATAGCAGAATGCTGATTCACGAGTTATACAATACTTGAACAAAACTGTTAGCAGCTATATGTATTTCTCCCCATCCAAACAATGCTTTTGTAATGGCAGTAGCTTGTCCCACAGTTCAGTGGCCAAATTAAGCCCTGTATATGGAGCAATATGTAAATTGGTAAATTCCAAGTGTCTTAGTACAAGATGTTACAAGACTTTATGAGTGGAATATTTTTATCAGTTTGAGACACATGAAACAGTGAATGTTGATCTTCAGATCTGGAAACTCCCTGCACAAGGCAGCCTTGAAAATAAAGAATTACTAACTGTATTTTAGAAAATGACATAACGGTCTATCTCCCTGCTTCCCTCAGGCTCTTGCTTGCTTGGCTGTAAAACAGAGACAAAATGGAACAGCTCATATGCCTCTCAATGATACAACAAAAATTCTGTTCATTCCAAGAAAACATTTTGTATCTGAAAAATACAAAAATATGAAAAAAAAAAATCTAACAACAAAAAAATCCTGCCAGAGTCACCAATTCACCAATCCTAATTCCATCCATTTCATCAATTATAACTTCCATCACTTTTCATTCTTCCATCCCTACAACCCCCTATTCTTCTGTTCTAAGTGTGGAATCCTGACTTTCTTTGCTTGACCACTTAGAAATGCTCCAGAGGGCTATGATTGGAAAACTCAAAACAATATCAAGGTCATTCCTTGAAATTTTGGAATAAACAGTATGGCTTAATTAATAATTAAGGCACTGTAGTCAGAAATGTTAATGTCTTGAGTGTTAGACTTTACTTTGCTCAGTCAATATCACTAATATCATTCTGTTGAGTTAATAAATATGGCTGAAGATGTTTCCTTGATTTTGTTGGAGGCAACAAGATCATTGCCACATGGAAATCTTTTGGAAAGACCATGTAATAGTAAGTTTTTCAATATATACTCAAGGCAGAATGCAGGGTAAACAAAAAGTGTGATAAAAAATGCTGGATATGGACTTACAGAAAGACCTGAATCTATGCTTATATGAGGATGATAGATCCTTGCATGAAGGACACTGTAATTTGTTTCTTATCTGAGAGACTGAATGTAATCTCACAGCTGTAATACAAAATTGTAATAAATATTATAATAAGATTATTGTATTTGATTCTGTGCAGAACTCTTATTTAGACATTGACCCTGCCATCTTTATGTACTTCAGAGAATAATTCTAGTTTTCAGCTCTTTTCCTAAAAATCCAAACTCTCAAAGGCTCAAAGAATGGAGCAAAATGAACTTGTCTGAGAGGACTACCATTAACTCACAGTTCTCACCAGGTTAACACAGAATTTGAGTCCCCAGCATTAGCCAGCCTGTTGTTGTTGTTGTTGTTTTTTAATCTTACATATGTGATGCAATACCTAAGTGTTGTAAAGGATTAAATCATTAAACCGATATAGGTCTAGTTTCAAATAATTCCCACATCACTTGATGAAGTACTTGGTGAAGTACTGTGCTGAGGCTGGCATTACTGAGGATAATGGGACTTGATTATTTCATAGCTGGATAATTTTTCCATACAAAACATAGGGTCGAACAGAGGAAATAACTCACCAGAAGTAAAGGATGGTAAAACAGATGTTTGTACTGTGGACATCAACATCCATCTGCAATATGGATTGTTTAGTTTGGAACACATAGCGTAAGAATGATTGGTAGTAAGAGTAAATATTCTGAAAAAGTTTACAAAATCTAATATGTATCTCATTCCAAAACCAGATTTTCTGCTTCACAGAACAAATAAAATTAAATTCACCAAGTTTTATGCCAAAAAGCAACTAAAGCCATTCAAAATTCTGACTCTGAATAATCCCATTTCTCCTCGTCTTGCTGCGAAATTATGCCATGTCACTAATTCTGCATTATTTCAACACTGACAATATCTTCGCTGCATGTTTGTACAGTATTTAGCACAAGTTTTCTGACTATCTATACTAGTAATAACAGTCACATCTTTTTGGAAGATTTGCAAGCATGGATGATATACACACAGAGTACATAACAAAACCTGAAACTAGATTTATTTTGAGTGGGTTTTGGATTTTACCAAGTGCTTCTGGCACAGCGTAACTCCCTCCTGTGCTGTCATTCCAGATCACAGATTTGAGAAAAAACAAAACATTCTCATTTACTTTTAAGTCTGTGGTATATTGTATCTAGTATGTAATTTCTCTGTAAGCTAAACTTATGTAAAACGTTATTTAGTAATCAAGTGTTTGGTAATAAATTAAGCAACTCAAATACCTCCCATACAATCAACAATATACTTTCCAAGGACCGTAGAATGTATATTCAGAGATTAAAAACTACCTACCACAGTGAGTCACACAAAATCCCAGTACTTGGTTTCTTTCCAAAGAGTGCTACTGGAACACAAGATTGAAAACTAAAGATTTATTGTAAATGACTGTTTTTTTTTTTTTTTTTTTTTTTTGTTTTGTTTTGTTTTGTTTTGTTTTGTTTTGTTTTGTTTTTTAATACGCTCTGCAATTCTAACAATCCATTGTAAAAATAATCAGTTGCAAAAAACCTTCATTTGCATGTGACAATATGGGACAACATCCACTGCAAGAATATCCAAAGGGATTATCTGTGCCAGATAGGTTTTGGTATCTTTCCTTGTTTCCTTTTCCTGCGTGAAATAATTCTTGATTAGAAAGAAATATTAAATAGAAATATTAAACAAAATATTAAAGTTGAGAAATTAGTCTGATTTACAACCAATTAAAAATGTAAACAAATACCCACTGGAATAGCAGTAAGTTATAAATGGATATAAATGGTAATTTTTTAAAAATATTATTATTATTATTTTTAATTGAAACATAAGAATAAAATAATTTGCCTGTTACCAAACTGTAGGATTGGTACTCATCTAGAATACCAGTTCAGTAAAGACAATATATGAATGAATACGGTGATTTGTATACCAAGGTAAACTAATACACATGCATATTGAAACAGAGAGATTAGAATCTGGAATTGTACCCAACCTATCTTAAATACAGGTGCTGAATCTGTGGTACACAACAGAGAGTCTGAACCTATTCTAACAACAGCACTCCCACTGATATCCACGTATCATGTGGAGAGTCATATGCATATATACATTAAAGCACTGCTAGCCATATTTTGCGTAACCATATACCAAATATCTTCTTATGCAAAATATGTTGAGTTTGATATTACTTTGTGAAAGACTCAGCAGAAGAGATAAGATTACAGGTTAGTATACACATACAGGATGTGTTCCTGGATAGTCATCCTCAGTAGTTCTGTATGTACTTTGAAATGTACTTGACTAATTAAGTATATTTTACAATTGGGAATAACATATACAAAATTGCATTAAAAAGGGATTAAAATTCTAAACTGATGATGTCCTATGGAAAAGAATTGTCTGACTTCATGTGAAAAACTCCTGTTCTCAGGTAAAAGACGGCCATTTCAACAGTAACTGTACTGTTGTACAGGAAATGCCCGTACCAAGCCCTTCCACGAACAGTCCTGCTGACCTCAGAGGAAGAGCTGTCTGTGCAGGATTAACATTTGAGCGTAACTGCTCAGAATTCAGAGCAGTGAAAGAACGGGCACTGCACATTCAGTACAGGGAAAAAAGAACACAGAAATTAATTTTTCCAGTGCATATTTCATTTATGCCAGTGAGACCTCCCATTGCATGCTTTCAGAAGGTAAAATAAGAGTCATGTAGAAAGTAGTGGACATATACGTTCAGCTATGAAAGGATGAGAAAGCTTACTTTCACGTGGGAAACTAATGAAAATTCAGCATACCATTAGCTCCCAGAAGGCCATTCTTAAAAAGCAGAACTGCTGTCCTCATTCAACAGTTGTTTTGGTGGTCATTTATATTGATCTTAAATTGGCTTTTCACTAAACTTACTGTATGTCAGTCAAGTGATTTTTGAGTGTGTAGTTTTATTTAACATAAAACTTGTTTGAGTCACTGATAAGTATGTTTAGATTGAATTATATTCAGAGACTAGAAATTTTAGATCATGTAGTATTCTAGCAATTTTTTTTTTTCTACTAACTCTTACCTGTTTAGAATGAGTGAATCTAAGGAGTTAACTAAGTCTCTTATGAATTTAAGTCAAACACTGAAGTTTAACCCAATATGGACCATTCCATTTTTATATGCTATACTGCTTGCTGTATCATTTTACCACAAAACATCTGCATAGTTATCTATAGTTCATCTCAACATGACTAAATAGCTCATCTAAACATGACTGGAACTACATATGGATAAAATAATTCTACAACATAATATTTGCATTTAGAAAGTCAAGGATTACTCAAGATGAATGCATCATAATGTCCTATTTAAAGTTACTTTAAAACCTTTTAAGTAACTCATTTCCATTTGAGTACATCATTTTAAAGTGTGAAGTGCAACTGATAATATATTTTTTTTTAATTTAAGATGTGTTCACACTGGTACATATTACCTTTTCATGAAGAAGAAGCTCTATACTCTTTTAGTTTGAATGGCTTTTATCTTCGACCAACAGAAACAATATAATCAAAGAAAGAGTAGTGTCTCCAGGTGTTGTCCTCATAAAGGAAAAAATTATGTTAACTCACAGTAATTAAAAATGCAGTCATAACAGTGGCTGCAGTATCATCTAGACATGTCTGTTCTAGCTTTAGAATAATTGCTGGGATACTTGTAGCAATCTAGGTGGGGCAGCACAGAGCTCAGCAGTGGCTAGCAATATGGTCTGCTTTGAGCAGTCAGAAGCTCAATGGAATTGAAAACTTTATAATAGAAATACAGTTTGCAACTTGTACACAACGTTAATGAATCAAATTTGTAACAGGCTCCCTTGTAGTCTTTAATTCAATCTACATGCTTGATTGAAAAGTGCCCTCACTTCCCTGGGTTTTGCCTTTGTGTTTATAGGAATTAAGAATATTTTCATTCTTCAAAAGGCCCATACCTGAGACTGGCAAGTCAGATCAGTTATTACTGTTAGATCCAAGAGGCACTCCTGCAGGCTTCTTTGAAATTTGACACTAGATTTGGTTTTGCTGTAATCTTAGCGCAAGCTGTAAGTTAAATATTGACATTAATTTAAGGCCTATCCAACATAAAAGACGTAGCTTGATATGGCACTGGCAAATTAAAGGACAGGTAAAGGACAATTTACACAATTCAGCAGTTGCTCACACCATCACTTCATAGTGTAGATACTAGTTTACAACGCTCATGTGCTATTAGAGCTTCACAGATTGTCTCGGTCACATCCATGTCTCCAGAACAAACGATCCACTAGTAATAAAGAGAGTAGCAAGTCCACTCTAACAAAAAAAATCTAGGAAAGCTGGGCTGCTATGGTCCTCACTAGGCAGCGAGCTTGCGCCAGAAAGTCTGTAGGCACCCAGACAGACTGCCCGCTCCAAAATGCGGCAGGTCAGGTCCCTGGGTGCAGGGAGTGCCAGAGCCTGCTGCTGCCGCCGTCCGAAGGAGGCAGAGACACCGTGTGCGTGAGGTGCGAGCAGGTGGATGACCTGGTCCGCCTGGTGGCAGAGCTCAAGGAGGAGGTGGAGAGGTTGAGGGCCATCAGGGAGTGCGAGCGCAGCGGGAGATAGACTGGTGGAGCAACTCCCTGCAAGGCCCGAAGGAGAGGCACCGGGGTGAGACTCCCCACATGGGGGTGGGCCCCCTGCCCTGTCGCTGTCGGGCAGAGGGAGGGGACCTAGGAGTTGAGGAGGAATGGAGACAGGTCCCTGCTCGACAATGTAGGAAACGCCCCCCCCCACCTGCCCCTCCTTCCCAGGTGCCCTTACGCAACAGGTTTGAGGCCCTGGAGCTTGGGGGAGTGGTGGATGAGGACGTGGAAGGAAGTTTAACCAGGAAGCCTAGGGCGAGGAAGTCTGCTCCACGCCTCAAGACTGCTTCCACCAAGAAGGAAAGAAGGGTGATCGTTGTGGGCGACTCCCTTCTCAGGGGAACAGAGGGCCCTATCTGTCGGCCTGACCCTACCCATAGGGAGGTTTGCTGCCTCCCTGGGGCTGGGGTCAGGGATATTGCCAGAAAGCTTCCCAGCCTGGTTCGCCCCTCCGATTACTATCCACTACTGATAGTCCAGGCTGGCAGTGACAACATTGACAAGAGAAGCCTGAAGGCTATCAAACGGGACTTCAGGGGGCCGGGACGGTTAGTGGATGGAGCGGGAGTACAGGTGGTGTTTTCATCCATTCCTACAGTGGCAGGCAGGGGTTCAGAGAGGACACGCACAGCCCACATGATAAACACATGGCTTAGAGGCTGGTGCCAACACAGAGGTTTTGGGTTCTTTGACCACGGGGCGCTTTACTCAGCACCCGGCCTGATGGACGCAGACGGGTCCCAGCTGTCCCCAAGGGGAAAATGGATCCTGGCCCAGGAGCTGGCAGGGCTCATTGAGAGGGCTTTAAACTAGGTAAGAAGGGGGATGGGGAAGAAACAAAGCCTGTTGGAGGTGTGCCAGGGGGAACAGTGGCTAGGCTGGGGGAGAAGGCAAAGGCTCAGCTGAAGTGCATCTCCACTAATGCACACAGCATGGGCAACAAGCAGGAGGAGCTGGAAGCCATTGTGCAGCACATGGGCTATGACCTGGTTGCCATCACAGAAACGTGGTGGGACCACTCTCATGACTGGAGCGCTGCCATGTCTGGCTATAGGCTCTTCAGAAGGGACAGGCAGCACGGAAGGGGTGGTGGAGCGGCTCTCTATAATAGAGAGTGTTTTGATGTTGTCGAACTTGAGGCTGGCAATGACAAGGTGGAGTCGCTATGGGTTAGGATCAGCGGAGAGGCCAACAAGGCAAGCATCCTGATGGGGGTCTGTTATAGACAGCCGAACCAGGATGAGGGGGTGGACGAGGAGTTCTACAGACAGCTGACAGAGGTTGCGAAATCGTCAGCGCTTGTTCTTATGGGGGACACTAACTTCCCAGACATATCCTGGGAGCACAACACAGCCCAGAGAAAGCAGTCCAGGAGGTTTCTGGAGAGCGTGGAAGATAACTTCCTGACGCAGCTGGTTGGAGAGCCTACCAGGGGAGGTGCCCCACTAGACCTTCTGTTCACTAACAGAGAAGGACTGGTGGGAGATGTGGTGGTTGGGGGCTGTCTTGGGCAGAGCGACCACAAAATGGTAGAGTTCTCGATACTTGGCAAAGTCAGGAAGGGGACCAGTAAAACCTCTGTCTTGGACTTCCGGAGGGCTCACTTTGAGCTGTTTAGGACGCTGGTTGGCAGAGTCCCTTGGGAGGTGGTTCTGAAGGACAGAGGAGCCCAGGAAGGCTGGGCGCTCTTCAAGAAAGAATTCCTAATGGCTCAGGAGCGGTCTGTCCCCACATGCCCAAGGACGAGCCAGCGTGGAAGAAGACCAGCCTGGCTGAACAGAGAGTTGTGGCTCGAGCTTAGGAGAAAAAAGAGGGTTTATAATCTTTGGAAAAGAGGGCGGGCCAGTCAAGGGGACTACAAGGATGTTGCGAGGCGGTGCAGGGACAAAATTAGAAAGGCCAAAGCTCATCTGGAGCTCAATCTGGCTACTGCTGTTAAAGACAACAAAAAAAAGTTTTTATAAATACATCAATACAAAAAGGAGGACTAAGGAGAATCTCCACCCTTTACTGGATGCGGGGGGAAACTTAGTTACCAGAGATGAGGAAAAAGCCGGGGTGCTTAACGCCTTTTTTGCCTCAGTCTTTAGCAGCAAAACCAGTTGCTCTCTGGACGCCCAGTACCCTGAGCTGGTGGAAGGGGATGGGGAGCAGAATGTGGCCCCCACAATCCATGAGGAGATGGTTGGCGACCTGCTACAGCACTTGGATGTACGCAAGTCGATGGGGCCGGATGGGATCCACCTGAGCGTACTGCGAGAACTGGCGGAAGAGCTGGCCAAGCCGCTTTCCATCATTTATTGGCACTCCTGGCTATCGGGGGAAGTCCCACTTGACTGGCGGATTGCAAACGGGACGCCCATCTACAAGAAGGGCCGGAGCGTAGACCCGGGGAACTACAGGCCTGTTAGTTTAACATCAGTGCCAGGGAAGATCATGGAGCAGATTATCTTGGGCGTCATCATGCGGCAGTTACAGGGCAAGCAGGCGATCAGGCCTAGTCAGCATGGGTTTATGAAGGGCAGGTCCTGCTTGACAAACCTGATCTCCTTCTATGACAAGGTGACACGCTTAGTGGATGAGGGAAAGGCTGTGGATGTGGTCTACCTTGACTTCAGTAAGGCTTCTGACACCGTTCCCCACAGCATTCTCCTCAGGAAACTGGCTGCCCATGGCTTGGACTGGCACACGCTTCGTTGGGTTAAGAACTGGCTGGATGGCCAGGCCCAGAGAGTCTTAGTGAATGGAGTCAAATCCAGTTGGAGGCCGGTCACTAGTGGAGTCCCCCAGGGCTTGGTACTGGGACCAGTCCTCTTTAACATCTTCATCGATGATCTGGATGAGGGGATCGAGTGCACCCTCAGTGAGTTTGCAGACGACACCAAGTTAGGTGCGTGTGTTGACCTGCTCGAGGGTAGGAAGGCTCTGCAAGATGATCTGGACAGGCTGGACCAATGGGCCGAGGCCAACGGTATGAAGTTCAACAAGGCCAAGTGCCGGGTTCTGCACCTGGGGCACAACAACCCCAAACAGATCTACAGGCTGGGAGATGTGTGCATAGAAAGCTGCCTGGCAGACAAGGACCTGGGAGTATTGGTTGACAGTCGGCTGAATATGAGCCAGCAGTGTGCTCAGACAGCCAAGAAGGCCAACAGCATCCTGGCTTGCATAAGAAACAGCGTGGCCAGCAGGTCCAGGGATGTGATTGTCCCCCTGTACTCGGCTCTGGTGACTGTGGTCCCTCTGTGACTGTCTAGTCCAACCCTTAACCTAGTACTGACAAGTACCACTAAACCATGCTACTAAGTTCTACATCTATATATGCACCTGAATTCATGGTAGCACACAAAAATGAGTGGATTTCATGTATGGACACATTATCTCACATATCATTTTGCATTGTGCTCCTTGTGTAACCCGACTTGAGGACATGAGCTACATCTGAGCAGGAAAAAAAAAGAAAAAAGAAAAAAGAAAAAAGCCCATTGTCATTGTCTGGAAACAGCAAATTTCACAATGGCTGTCCCTACTGCATGGTTGCTCACAATACCCATGGATTGTTCACACCAGCTCAGATTCATCCATGTTCTTATGCCAGCACTGGTACAAGGATGTAAGAGAGGTTGTTTGCACCTTCTGCTAAGTGGAACAGTGTAGGTCATGTACAACCTGCAGTGCAGTTTAGGACAGTTCTTCAGATTCACCAGTTTGTGCTCATGATGCAGTTCTCATAAATTATGACAAGGGAGCTGGATTTCTGTACACAAAGGCATTCTGAATGCTCCCTTCCTTCAGATGACTGCTGTGCTCAGACTGTGTCCAGGGGCCAGGAATGCGGAGGCAGGACGGTACACTGGCTATGAGAAGAGACAGTGAACACAGGAAGGAAGATAAGACCTTTTTTCTGTCTTGTCTCCTGATATCTGCACGTAGGGGTATGGCAGACAAAAAAAAAAAAAAAAAAAAGTCTCCTAAATGTAGGATAAGTACACGATCAGGTTAACATGTTAGTAAATACAGCTTTTTCCTCTTTTACAGTTATTACCAATTTGTTTTTTTCCCAAGTAGGAAATGACAGTGACTTTAATCAAGAAAAACACTATGACCTAAGAAGATTAAAGAAGTTCGATTAGGAAATTTTCCTTCTAAAAGCTTAATCAGTGAGGAGAGATGTCACTACAATATTCCAGGACAGACTTTGTTCTCTAATTGCCTCTTACAAAGAAATAAAACATTACTGCACAGAACAAAAATGTGCTCTACAGTCTACTTCAAGACATTTCTTTTCCTAGGCTTGAAGACAACAACAAAATTAATCAGAGATGGTAAGTATTGCTGCTACTGAAAAAGTATCCCATATCCTCAAATACATGTACAGTTATACTAAAAAAAACAAAAACAAAAAAGCAACAACTGAAAACTAAACAAAATAAAAAACAACAGCAACAAAAGAAACAAACAAACAACAAAAAACACCTACCTAAAGTTTCCCTATACTGACTTTTATTCCCAAAGAGAGCAATAGAAATTTCCACTGGAGGAACATTATATGGCAAAGGATATGTGCTATGTAGAAGAGAAAAACTGTTATTAACCTTTTCATATCTCGTTTGTGAAGTAGATACAGCTCCAGCTCTATCTAACCACTCCTGGCTGATGCATCTCCTGGGCAGTGGACCTAGAGTTCTCTTGGCACTGAGTGGGATGAACAGTCTTTTTTTGTGTTTTTGACCAGAGTGCTCAGAGCAGATACCAGTCTGATTTGTTTTGCATTCTGTCATGTGAGATTACATTATGGATAAACAAGGTGAGATGGAAGAAGAGGCAGATCACACCTATTAGAGCAGGCCATTTAAAAAACAAACAAACAAACAAGAACAAACAAAAAGCACAAACAAACAGGGAAAACTGCTACTTTTCTTATGTTTATGATTCTTAATACAACTTTCTGCATCAGCCTTCAAAGTGACAAAGTGCTTCATAATGATGCAAATGGATGACCACATAATTCATTTGCACAATTACAAAGAAGGGTGACTTCCTACTGTATAGCACATGCTACTTAGTAATAGTGATGTAATCAAGGTAATGTAATAGTAAGGTAATCTGAGAACTTACAACAAGCTGGCACTCTAGCTTCTCAAAAGGAGAATACTGTCCAGCTTTTTCCATTAGAAAGCATTACTTGAGAGGCAGGTAGCCATTTCATTCTTTTTTACGCAGGAAATAAACAGAATAATGCCAATACTTCAGTTTAGAGTAGCACAGAAGGTTAGGCAAGCAGTTGATGACACAAACCTTTCCTCTCCCCAGTGCCCATGAAGCTCAGGAATGAGCATGAAAGATAAACAGAATCAACTAAATGGAAATCAAGACTTTTTTTTTTTTTTTTTTTTTTTTTAATATATGGGTAAAACCTCAAAGGTCTTTGCCCTGGTAGAAATGGACAGGGAGAGGCACTGGTACTAGTAGTAAGCACATCTGTTTGTTCATATTAAGAGTTACAGAGGTTTTCCATAGTTAATCAGACCACTGCCAAATAGATTTGCCTTTACCTATCACTAGGAATTGAAGACTAACTATCTTGAGGCATTGAACATCCCTTCAATTATTTTATCCTGCACCCCTTTAGCAACTATCAATGTCACCTGATGTAGGAAAAAACTATTTCAAGATTTGGGCTTCATCCTGTGATGATGAGAAAATACTCTGAGCAAATTACACGATGGTAAATTTTCTAAACTCTACTTTGTAAGACACCTGCTCACATATGGAAAGCAATCTTGTACAAATTAGAGGAAGAACTGATTATAGACTGTATAGAAAGGAATAGGTAAAAGCCAGACCATGCCATGACAGGGAAGACTACTGGTACAATTTTCAGGGACCTGCCTCTGGGACCTGCTCTATAGCCTATTTGTTCTCTGCCATGAGGAGAAAAAACAAACAAACAAACAAACAAACAAAAACTTGGACATATTCTTGACCAGCTGTTCATATCAGCAGTTCACAAAATGGGGAAAAAGGAAATAAAGGGGTGGCAAGCACCAGTCTCCAACATAAGCTTCTCAAAGCAGCAGCTCTCCTGCTTTTTAAGGTGGTTTGGGCTCAGCTCAGCAAATTGACTGCAGCACTGAGCTCCTGTGAAGCAGTTATAGGTACCGGGGAGGGCTGCTGAAAGCAAGTGTTGGTGAGGTGAGGAGAAGAGCATGAGAAGCTTCCCCGTGAAGCAGCAGTGAAGGATGGGATCTTTCTCGTTGACACAGAGCAAGGAGTGGTGCCCAAAGGCACCAGTTTGACATTGGCCTTTCCCTGGAAATAGGGTCTGAATACAGAGTGCATTGTGGGGCCGGAGAGGCAAGACTGCAGCCCCTGGCAGCCACCCTTGTCCTGCAGCAGGGTGAGGCACCCATATAGGCAGTTTCTCCAGAGGGCACTCAAGAGACATCACCAACCTGTTACCTGATCAGTTCTCTTCTCCCTCCCTCAATAAAACATTTATCCAGCCGAAAAGAAGGGGAGGGTATGGCAGAGAAAACATGTGAGAACTGCTCCTGGATCTGCCTCATGCAGTGTTTCTACCAGATCTGGAATTTCGCTGTGGGCATAAGCAGTTTACTGGCACAGGTGAGGTCCAATCAAGAGGAGTAAGAATAGGATGGTGTTGCCAGTCTGCCATTGCTTCCAACATCAGTAGAGATTGCAATGCCAGTGCAGGCACCTGCCTCAAAGAAAAATGACACTGGAGGTTTCTAGTCTATGCTTCAGTCTGTAGTGGTGCTGGAATCAAAGGAGGGAAAGGAACACCCAGGTAAAAACTACTAATCATGCTAAAGCTCTCAGTACTGGGAAGAATATTTTGATA
Source organism: Nettapus auritus (assembly GCA_011076525.1). Lineage (NCBI taxonomy): Eukaryota > Metazoa > Chordata > Aves > Anseriformes > Anatidae > Nettapus > Nettapus auritus. The sequence goes on from CM021767.1 coordinate 17,704,643, forward strand.
CTTAATACAGGAGACAACAAAAAGGAGATATTTTTTTCCTCCACAGAACAAATGCTGCCACATAACTCTCTAGCAGGAGCGGTACCAAGAAGGTCCTAGAGATTAACAGAAGGGGAGGTGGATGATTGCATCTTCAGAGTTTGAAGCAATTTTGTTATGTTGCTGCATGTGGCTGTAATGGTAGACAACAGGACTGGAACTGTTTCTGGACAGACAACAATGGAAAGCATCCAGCCTTGGCTGTCTTTCTTATTCCATATTGTAAAGGTCAGACACTTTAATGTGAGATATACTAATATATTCTTCTGTTTTGAGGCTTTTTCCTGATCCCTCAGCTACTGTTCTGGAAGTCTTACAAAAAGGCCTTGAAGATGGATCACCCTTCTCTTCCCCAAAGAAAACACATACCTTCAGTCTTACATGGGAAAGTTAAACAGCACTAAAGCAGCCCTCAGAATAACAGGCATGCATGGTTTTAAGAAGAAACAATTATAGGGAGTCCCATTGCTGTCTTCCATGACCTAATGGAAGGATACAGAGAAGAAAATCAAACTCTCCTCAGAAATGTGCAGTGACAGGACTGCATTAGATGAGGACATTAGTTGCAAGAAGGGAAATTTTAATCAAAAAGTTATTCACTGTAACAGTAGTTGGACCTTGCAGCAAGTTACTGACAGAAACTGCAGTCCTTGGAATGCTCAAAACTTGATGGACAACATCTTGAGCAACCTGATCTAAGCAGGCTGTGCTTTCAGTGCCAGTTTGAATAAGATAATCTCCAGAGGTCCCTTCCAACTTATATAACTCCGTGATTCTGGAATTCTACTTGCCAAGAACAAGAGAGGGTACCAAGATTCTTCAAGAAAATAATCCTGTTAGTGTATCTGTGGCAACTTCTGAAACATTTTCTTAAACAAGCATGTGCTGTGTTTACTACATCGTCCTGTGCCAAGCCAGGGGTACAGGTGTAGGGGTAGCTGGAAGCTTTGGAATTTATGTGGTATGACAGGCAGAGTAGGAACTGTGGTCCACAATAACAAACTGAAGACAAACAATCAAAAAGAACACTCCTACAAACTTGCCTGTTTAGCACTACGCTATTTACATTACAAAGCTGTTCGTGGAACGTTAAGAGCACCAGTTCTCATCCGCATCAAAGAAAGGTCAGAAAGCTCTGCACAAGGAGTGCCCATTCTGTCCTGACACCACTAATTTTCCAACTCTGGTGTCCAAGATGACACATACCACGTATGAAAAACATGTGCCATCACTGAACAAACTTCTCTTAGGTCTTCCTGAAACACTCGTGCAGGTATCATGGCCCAATATCTTTATAGCAAAGCTGAATTATATTACAAGACATCTTAAATGGAAAGTCTTCACCTCTGCCCAATGTTCATGTGTACAAGAAGTGAGACACTTTGCTCCTAAAATGAGAACTAGCACTGTACCATGAGTACTTCCTAGAAATTTCACAGCTGAGGAAGCAACACTGCTAGTCGCTGCTTTGCTTTACTACAGTTCACTATTCTTAGTCAGTTTTGAAAGTATTATTCAATTGGGCAGAATGTTCCTTTATTCCAGTGCTGTAGGACATTTCTTGATAACCAGGAGGAAGTAAGAGAAATGAACTGAGTGTTACTTTCAGGCAAAAGCTGAGTCACAATTCCACTTCACTACGCAACACAGTGCCCTTTGTGCCCTTCCGCCTACAGGCTGTGGCAACTTTCAGCTGTCTACAGGCTGAAAGTCATGCTCAAAAAACAAACAATGATATCAGCAACTTTTGTAATGTGTCACATGGATCTGTGAGCATGATCTTGGGAAAGTTCCAAGTTTAGAAAATGTTGCTCCTACTACTCCAGTTATGTGGCAAGAACTTTTTATTTACATGGCTTATTTGTAACACTGTGTAGGACAGAGGGTTTCATCCTGAAAATCAGAAATGAGATATTACTGGAAACTGAGTAACAGTGACAAAAGCCACTTATGGTGCTCCATTATGTGTGGGTGCATATTAGGAACTGCAGAGAATTAATCAGCACATGCTTATTACAGTGTCATGAGGTGATCAACTAATCAAAATCAATAGAGAGACTTGCACCGCTTTCAGCAGTATTTTGATCAAACAAACCACGATGGAAAACAAAAAAGACCATTACCACCACCACAAAAATAAATAAATAAATAAAATAAAATAAATCAGAACAGCTGATATTGAACCCCTGTATGCATGCTAAGTAAGGATGACTGAGTTGGGTTCCCAATCTGATTAATTGTCTGAATAATGAGATTCCAAGACTTCTAAACACATAGAAAGTTTCAGCTTCATGTCAGTTAGAATTCATATAACCAGCCTTCACCATGCTAAAACCCCTTGTCATTGCTGGAGACCAGTATGTGATAGTGCATCTACTGATACTTAGGGTATTCACCCAAAAAAGTGATGTTATTTAAGCTGCCTCTTGCTCTTCTGCAAGTGGTTGACATCGCCAGCAGTTGAGTAAAGAAAGTATAAGTAATCTTAAAGAAAAAGCAGCCTCAACCATTTGCTAAATTAACATATCCTTTGTGCAGCTGACCTACAGACACAACTATACAAGCACATAAGTGCATTTTTATACTACATTTTACATATGTATGGCTCAGTGTACAGGGTCAGGTTATTATACATTTATGGCCAGCTTATGTTCATATCAAATTCATTTTAATGGAACAGTGCAAGCATGTTGTATGAAGTGTTGACTCTGTTCTCCTCTAAACCAGAGCTCTGCCATTTCAGAAATGTTTTAATATGCAAAATGAGCTTGTAGATATCTCAGTGTAGTTCTAAAACAATCTCAGCTAACGACAACAGCACTGCACCACGTCAAAGGCCCAGGCTCGACACTATTCTGTGACACGTGGATACCATGAGGTTGCTCCGAGCTAACTGTGCACTATTAGATGGTACAGACATGCACAGTGTATTTCAAAAAAGGCTGAATGTCCTCTGTAAAGCTGGTTCCAATCTGTATCCATCTGCACACAGTGAAACGCTATGCACAGTTGATGTCCTGTATTATCAGCATGCCAATCATGAGAAAGTGAGCTACTCCAACATCCTAAAACAGAAGTCTTCAGAAAGCAGATGCAAGCAGGAAGGACATATTGTCTCATTGAAATGTTATGCAATACTTTAACACACAGTTGTCAATGTAACTTGCAAAACCTCAAGGTCATCCTCAGTGCCAGATATTATAAGACTTCCTCAGAAATCATCAAGCTTTGGAGAAAAGGCATCTGAAGATACCCAAAAAAAGGATATATGGCTTTCAGCATAGTCTGTACAGATTATTTCATGTAATACAACCAAAAAGAGGGCATGCAGAAAGGCTGGAAATTATTTCTTCCTCTGTGTGTGACTGCTGCCTTTTAATTGATGGCATTGTTATACATTTATAATCCAATTGTGTGAGAAATAACTGGTCCTTTATGGATCTAAGAGCCAACCAAAGACTAGGAGAAAGCCATCTTCCCAGACATGTTAACAGCAAAGCTCCTGTGAATGAATGACTCAAGAGCTACTATTACCACATATTAGAGGGGAAGTTTATAGTATTAATTGTACAAATTTTAAGGCTTTTTATTTTTAAAAAGGGTATTATTGGTATGTCATAAATGCTAAAACATTTTAATAAAACAAATGTCAAGCACAACACTGAGAAATATTAAGTAGGATTAAAAAAAAAAAAAAAAAAAAAAAAAAAAAAAAGGTTAAAACATTGCTTAACTTCCCTTATTCCTTTTACTAGAAATAAGGTATGTCAACACCTATGGCACTAATGCATTCCAATAGAAATGAAGATGATGATCTATCTCACAGAGCTGCATCTCTAAAACCACCTGGGTGCTGTTATCTCACTCTTGGGTGGAAGGGATTAGCATTGGAACAGCACTGCCCCACCTCTTCCTTCACCTCCTGAAGCACCTTTGTGAGGGGAGAAGTGACTGGAAGATTAGGGGACATACATTTTCTCCACTTTCAGTCTTGTATGGTTCATTCTCTCTCTGCAAACCCTCCAGGGGAAATTTTGAAAAGATGAGGTCCCCCTGAATCAATGCAACTATGTATGACAAATGCAGCTGAACAATAGTGACATGTTCTTTGCTAGCAGACTCTTCATTAGACATCCTCAACTGCTTGATGCTAGCCTCTTGTGCTCCACGGGTGGATATGGGAACTAAGATTTAACCTACTCTTTAAAGTTTTCTGAAAATTATCTTGAAATAATACTGTGTGTTTTAAGTCAACATTCTTTTATACAATGATAATTCTATTTTGTAACTAGAATTTTATTGCAGCATTTAATAGTGTACAGGAATGCTACATTTTGCAACTGAACAAGATTCTGCAAAATAACATTGAGTACTGTATCTACGCATTTCCTCGATGCAGAAATCAGAAATGCTGATTAAAAAAAGTGTGTCACCTTGTTTTATGGTTCAAATGTATTATAAAAAAAGTTCCAATGAAACATCTGTTCAGTATTCACACCAGTTTGGCTTAAATACACATCTCAACAGATAATCCTCAAATGGCAAGTCTGAGTGAAAACAGAACTTTTTGGCAAATTCAGTTTCTCCCTAATTCCTTCTGAAATAAGTGGCAAATTCTACTTTATTGGGTGCAGAATATTATCCACTAATGCTAAAACACTCTCAATGAACTTAAAAATCTTGCCTTTAATCATCAATTTTTACCCCATTGCATTATGACTGATCTCAGGGACACAGGAACATATTCTAATAGTTCATTAAATAAACAAGTATATGTCTTTTGAGATTTGAAATGATATTTTTTGAAAGAACTGACAAAAAGCATAAAAGTGAATCATAATAGCATTTATTATAGATTCATTCTTATTTGCAACCACTGAAGACTGTTTCTTTTCAGTGCTAAATAACTTGGCATTTAAATAGAACTGCAGTCATGAAACAACAGAACTTTACAGCAATTATGAAATAGCAAAAGAATAAAATCTGGATTTCTTTATCTGAATTTTCAAGCCCTTACAAAGACTGCAAAACTGCCTAGAAGGCAGGCAAGATAGTACACTGTAATCACAGTTATTAAAACCAATCTGAATTACAGAAGTTAAAGCAAGACCTATTTTTAAGTACTGTGGTTAACGTAGCATAATGATTAAAAATTATTGTTTTATCTGAATTTCAAAGCATGTATGCTACCATGCAGAATTACTACAATTCAATTTTCTAAAATACAAATAAAAACAATGGTAGATTAAATAACAATGGAATAAAAACAGTTGGTAATAGAACTCTGAAAACATTCAGGCAGTATATATGAAATAAATCAAATTAAAAAGCTAAAAAACCTTGTAATTTGACGTGTATCATTGAAATGTGTTTTCAAAAGCAAATTAGTGATTTTAATGGGAGAAGAAAGGAAACAAGCTTTTGTGGAAAATCTCTCAGTCCCAGAAAGCATGTAAAATTAGACAAAGGTAGTCAGAAATCCCTAAAAGACCATGCTTACAATGACATAGTTGTAAGAAGGCACTCAGGTTCAAATAAATCAATGGCCAGAAATACAATTTGCCTACCTGGTAGTAGAAGAAAAAAACAGTAGACTACAAACAAAATCAGTACATTGAAATTATCTTTAAAATAGTTACTGAAAGGGAATCAAATTTTAAAATAATCTTCACTTTTAAAATTGTGTAAGTTGTATGCTTGAGAAGCCAAACCTGTGGCTTTTGCTCACACATCAATCCATATGAAGAAAGGAAACCAAGAACACTCTCCCAGCACAGAAACCTACACACCTGGTCCAACATCACTCCAGTTAGTGAGAAGCCTGCCACTGAGCCTGTCACCCTCCTCAAGAGGGGCAGGATCATACCCAATGTTTAAAACAACTTTGTATTACTTGCATTGTTTCAACTATAGGGCAGAAGGAAGATACCATCTCAGAATCATTCAATTTAAAAATATTGTTTGAGATATAAACATGCAGTAAAGTCTAAGAAATCAAAGACAAATTTTCCACAGAGCAATAGTTGTCTCCAACAGTGTAAACTGTAGGCTGCATTTCTACTGATAACGTTTAAATATATTGCCTTTATACATCTGTTCTTGCACGGCTTTGCTTCTGTTGTGCATTCAACTGAATGGGTAGTAGAGGAAGGATTTCTTCTAAGCACAATGATCACTGAAGATAAATGTTTCACAGTACACAGTGCCCCATTGATTATGGAAGTTTCAAAATGGTATTCATGATGTATTGAGTCCATTTTCAATTTCTCATATTTAGTAACGCATACCAAAGCAAAAGATTGACACAAGTTCTAAAGAATGTATGAATCTGAAGCTATAAAAGCAAGAGCCCTTGGGGAAAACAAAAGTTTTACTTGTTTTAAACTTCTTTACACAACTGTTCTTACTTTGCAAAATATATTTCCCATTGAGATTTACAGTACACTACATTTGTATCTATGTGAAGGTAATGAAGTTATCCACATTTTTGAGTAACAGTAGAAAACCAGAGTTGCAGAACACTGGCAAGCCTAGATTAAGTTAACTATCATGCCAGAGCAAACAGAAGAAGAACAAGTGGATATGGAAGGCATGACATGGGAAGTTTTGGAAGAAACAGAGAAGTACAAAGTTTTCAGAGACTGAGCTACACCAAGGTTTATGTGAAATATTTTGACTACACTATTGGAAACCTTGACTTGGGAGCGGGGAGGGACGTGAGGGCAGAGGGGGTTTAGAATGGAGAATGCAGCAATAGAGCTTAACCTATTTCTGAACATTTAGAGCCACATTTGATGTAAACTGTCAAGTCATTATATAGTTTTTAACATTAAAATGAGAAGTTATGATAACCTTATGAGTTAAAGTTTATGATTAATTCATAGGTAGCTATGACAACATGTGACAGACCTGAATACTCTGAAACCTTACCAAGATTTGAGGGCAGAAATCAAAAGGGGACTTCTTTTGATTAGTTATTCAAATTTTCAGTAATGCAAAAAATCTTACAAATTTCATAAATATACTCAAGAGACATTATACTATAGCAGATTCTATGAATAGTGGAATTGTTTCAGTTCATACAGATGCTGCAGAATCTGTTGTCGAAAGAAGTAAAAGGTCAAAAGAAACAGATAAGACCTTTTATGTGCAATCGTTATTTATCTTTGGTATTTACATGATAAACATTCTAAATGTTATGCTCACCACATTGCTATGAGATACAAAACATATTATCTCCATTTGTCAGAAGGTATTAAATGACTTACCTAAAACAACCTGTGGTAGACTATTTCCTGGGTCTCTTGCTCACAGCTTAACTACTCTTTCCTACATGTAAAGAAAAATGCTCAGGATCACTTGATAATTCTGCTCACACTTACTTGGAGATAGGAACTTATCACCTAAGGAATGAAATAAATCATTTCTTAATTTCTCAAAAAAAAAAAAAAAAAAAAAAAAAAAGTCTGAAACTCTTGGATTTGGTGCTGCTGGAAAAACAGGAAACTCCCCTGAAGAAGAAAACTACTGACTTAGTGCCTATGCCTGACCAAGGGCTGTTCAACCCTAATAGCAGAACTGTACATACTGAGGGATTTTGTAAACTTTTTTTTTTACATTAATTTTCTCATATACCTCCATCAACCTGACTATATCCACTTCTACAAAAACTTTTATCATGTCCTTTCTTGAATCCCATCTTCCCTCATTAGATTCACAACCACAGTTTAATAAATAGCTTTAAGGGTAACTGCCATCCTCCACCTTGCATAACCTAACGATCTAATGAGAAAATGGTATTTCAAATACATTTCAAATGTATCATGTTTTCTCTAGAATGAAAAAGCCAAACTGCAAGAACCAACTTGACATTCAACTCCGGTTCACACAAAAAGGAAATCCTTATGATTTTGAAGGAGAGAAAGGCACAGAAGAACATTTAAGTCATGGATACAACTCTCATTTGCCTTCTGGAGAGCTCCCACAGAAGAGGGAAGACAACCTCAAATCAGAAATGTAACCCAGCCAAATCCTTATAGCCACAGGAAAGTTGCAATTATAATGTAGCAACAAAACAGCAACTCCTCCAGGCAGAACTAAATCACAAACATCAAACTGGGAAACAAAAATCACCCCTCCTTTCCTTCTACCCTCAGGCTTATAATTAACGGAAACTCAGAAGAGATCCTCTTTATTTCTATTGCTTGAAAACAAAGAGTCCTGTTGAGTCAGGGAATACATATCTCTTAATTTCCCCCAGAAAATCCTTCTAGTCTCTCCTGAAAATGGATTCCTGACATGGAAGGCAAGGAAACATAGAAGGCAAGGACAGAGAATGCAATTGAAGATGTTTATTTTTAAGCAGATCAAGAGAACAAAGTTGTTATAAGTAGGTGAACCCTCATGATTCTCTTAAGAATTAAAATACTCCAATTATGTTAAAAAAAAAAAAAAAAAAAAAAAAAAAAAAGTATTTTTAGAGAGAAGAGTAATTAGCAACGAAAAGTAAGGAGGAGCCTTAATCATCATGGAACTTCAAAAGAGCTGTTATTTATTGCCTGCAGGAAAGCAAAATGTTAACAGGAAGAATAATAACAAAAATAAGTACCAAATTTATGTTTCTGTTGAATCCACACTTACTGGTGTCCAGAGTTAAAAATTAAGCTCATAGCTTTTTGGAGGCACTCAGTTAGTCTACTTGGATGGTTCTGTGAAAGTGTTCTCTAGCTGCTGACTGGCACCTCTGTCCTTTAGCTTGTGGGAGCCAGCCCTAATACCTGGTGGCTGCCTGGGTTCATCCCAGTAACTGCCACAAGACTCAGTGTACTGAGCAAATGTGTCACATTTGGGGATGCGAATGAGTAGGATCCACAGATCGTGGCAGTTCTGCTGTCGAGGACATTTGTTATGCAAGACGTGCACATAGGCTGATTCTGCTCAGTATTCACGGACTTCCAGAAAGGTGGCTTCTGATGGTAAGACTGCAGCAGACTGCCTTAAAGCTGCACAGGGCATATGGAAAAGTCCAGGAAAAATTAATTTCAAAGCACAAGGACTTTTTCTAGGACAAGGTAATTATTTAACTCTTTTCCAGAGAGGTTCTAGAAATAGGATAGCACATCCCTGACTGCAATGCGCTATCAGCATGGATTTACTTTTGGAGTTACAGAAAGCTTTGCAGTGATATTCTGGTAGCTCATTTGAAAGACTATTTCCTTGTTGGCATACAGTATTTGAGACAGAAGCGGGCACAAGCGGCGCCCCACCACAGTGTTTGTGCGGTAGCTGCTGGCGGGCAAGGCTGGGCCGCACTAGGCCCCATGGGCCCAGTTCCGGTTGCTAAGCAACCGCTGGCTGCCATGTAAACACCGCCGCGCACGTGACGTGACGCAGCACGCACGCCGCGGCACCCTCCCCGCCCGCATTATGTCACCCCTCCTACGCCCTGTAGCGCCTATAAATAACCCGCCGGGGCCGCGCATGCGCGAAGCAGCCGGGGGGGGAGGCTGCCGCTCTGGCGAGAGCCCAAACCGTGACGACACGGTCGAGGCCACGCCCCCCCCGGCCTCACCTTCTATTTTTATTCCTTTGTTTCAAGTCCCCTGCCCCGTCCCGCGCGCAGCGGGAGGACGGCATGACGCCATCCGCTTCCCGGAACGGTGACGCGACCGCGCCGGGGGGGCGGTCTTAAAGGGGCAGCGCCCCTGACGGATGGGCGCAGCTGGGGGCCGGGGTCCCAGGGGGCTACCGGAGGGGGTCCCCGGTTCGGGTCCCGGGGCTCTGGTGCTGCTGCGGGCCCTCGGTCACATCTGGGGGGGCGCCCCCAAGGGAGTCCGGCAGTGGTGGTGTCGTCCCCCAGAGTAACGCAGAGGCCCTCTGGAGGAAAAGTATTAACAATAAAAGTAAGAATAATAATAAATGTTAATTATTAATAATTAATAAAGCCTTAATTTGCCTTCACGTGGTGTATCTCGCTCGTTCTCTGCCCCCCTGTGAGTGCTGCCGGGTGGTGGGCGAGCGGCAGGTAGCCCAGGCTGAAGTACCTCAGGTCCGTGCCCCGCCTGCCCCCAGAGCTCTTGTCAGCGGGTGTTGAGCCGCATTCAGTTTAATTGTATTTATTTTTTAAATAAAAGTCTGCCCCCACTCTCCCCTAAGCCGCTGGAGGCCGGGGGAAGAGGTTACAGAGGCGGCCGCTGGTCAGGGAGCTTCCAGTTCCGGGTGGTCCTGTTCAGATGTGGGCTGGGGGCTGCTATGTGCGATCACCCCTTTAGCTGCCCCAGTAACGATGTATAACTAATCAGACTTCAGAGCTGATCAACTCCTGAACGTCATCTAATAAAGATGTCAATTTACATAAAGCTCTCGCCATGGTTGGGACTCGAGAACAAATGTCAAAAGCTGTTTATGTGTGAAATATCGCCGTGAAGTTTTCTCTGGAAAGCAGCCCTTTAAAAAGTCGGTGTTTTTCATCCTTACTCTTATAAATAATCAGTCTGTGCTCTCCCCAATTCTGCGTTTCGGCAGATCCAAATTTGATTGTCACGGAAGCTTCCTCGTGAGTCATGATCACAATTTCACCTCACTTGTTAAATGAAAGTTGTTGTTTTTTTCCCCCAAACCTCCTAGCCTACTTCCCCCATGCCAACAGGAGCATTCATAACTGGCACTAAGGTGCAGCTCTGATGCAGGTTTTCTGTTTCTCCATGACTCATTTGACATTAACATAATTACGTTACAGGAGTCAAAGTGATTTTCAAACTATGAGTAATGCACAATACTAGAGAGAATGTTTACAAGACACCGAGGCATATCAGCTAGCTGAAGTAACCAGCTGCTGATAACAGCTGAAGTAAGTTGGGGGAATTAAAAAGTCTTATAGCACAGTTATCCTCATTCGGAGCTCAGTGTCATGTACCACCAGGAGCTAGGTTGTGTGCTGTGAAGAAGGATCCAGAACTAGCACTGCACTGTAGTGAGGATAAGACTGAGCCCATGGGTAGTTCACGTAAGTCTTCATAATTTTCTTCCCACTTGCATATTTATGGAAAAGTCATGCTCAAATGAGAGCAGTGGTCTGTTAAAGAAGTGGCTGTATTTACCAGGGTTCATTCAAAATGCAAGTGACACGCATCCTCTTGGCCAGGAAAACAGGATCAAAATGAAACAACAACAAAAATTGTGAGGTCATCTTGCAAATATTTTGAACCTTGTGTCTGTGAAAAACTTTAAAAAAGAAAAACTCTAAGAATAAGGTAAAGTGGAGTGCTGTTACCATGATGAAGTCTTTTTTCTTTCTAATAAAAATGACTGAAGAATAGTGATAAGAGAAAACTACAATGAATATGTTCAATATAAATACCAGAAGAGGTATCTATAAAATGCATAAGCCAGAAGAAAACAATTATAAAAATGAATTAAAATCTTAGTGGTGATTATTTGTTTCAAGTGTTACGTGGAGTCACCATGCCTGGTGGTGTTTAAGGAAAGGTTGGACGTGGTGCTTAGGGAAATGGTTTAGTGGGTGACATTGGTGGTAGGGGGATGGTTGGACTGAATGATCTTGGAGGACTTTCCCAACCTTTATGATTCTATGCAATTTTCAGAATTGACTAAATTCTGAAGTTTTTTTTGTTGTTGTTGTTGTTGTTTTTTTTAATAGCTTGAGAAGTAGGTTACTTTATTTTTTTCTGACTATCTTTTTGAATGAAACCGGGGCATTTGCTATTTAGATGTTTGTCTGCTTTGGCTGGGTGTCCTTCAGGTGAGGCATTATTCAGCAATGTACTGAGTACCCCCAGCTTCACTGTTTTCATAAGGGCTGAGGACACTCAGTTTTTCCAAGGACTGTCCTGGGAAGGTAGAAGTCCAGTTTTGAAAGATCAACATACATTAACTACAAATTCTTAGAGTACTAGAAGTGAAAAAAATCAGTCAATAAGTTTCCTGTAAAATACCACAGTGGGAAAGAGAGTGAAATACAAACAATATGTGTTGGTAGCAGAACTGTTGATAGAAAGTATGTTCTCCAAGAAGCATATTCCAGGGATTCAGAAAAAAACTCTAATTACACCCTCTATTTTAATTCACTTGAAAAATTGCTGAGACCAGACACTTGCTATGCTTGAATTACCATCAGTGACTCTTCAAGCTGGACGAGTACCAGAGCTGGTTAAAAGAAAACAGTTGTACCTGGCTGGGGAAGGCTGGAGGAGAGGAAAGGTTTGTCACAGTAACTTGCATTGACAGTGCTACCTTGCTGTTTGCCAGGAGAGTAAGACTTGGAGACATCATTAATGTATATAGATACCTGAGGGGAGAGTGTCAAGAGGATGAAACTGTTCTCTTTTCAGTTGTGCCCAGTGAGAGGACAAGGCAAGGGGTACAAACTGAAGCACAGGAGGTCCTGGCTCAATATGAGAAGGCACTTCTTTACTGGGAGGGTGACAGAGCACTGGGACAGGCTGCCCAGAGAGGTTGTGGAATTTCCTTTTCTGGAAATACCCTAAACCCACCTGGATGCCATCCTGCACAGTGTTCTCTAGGTGATCCTGCTTGGCAGGGGGGCTGGACTGGGTGATCTTCAGAGGTCTCTGCCAATTCTCTGATTTCAGTTTTCTCTACAATGGTTTTCATACAGCATGACAATGGATAGACCCTAGTTCTGTTCCTCCAGCTTCCCTGCTTCTGACTTGCTAGGAGATCTATGGTATGCTCTGCTTAGGTGACCATGAATGGTAACTGCTGCTACAGTGAGCAGCGTGAATGGGTTTAACATGTTGGTAAAATTACCAAGCAAAAACCAAAGCAAACACACGCACAGAATGATCCAAGTGCCATAAAAAGAAATAATTTCCTGTAGCACAACTTTGTAGTCATAAAATTACTCTTACTTGCTCTAAGCTCATCCAAGCTTGTAGTTTTATAACTACAGATACCAACCACTACAGCTTGATATGATGCTGTGTGGATCTGTCAGCTGGGTTCACATTTTTTTCCACAGTTTTTAATTACCAGTATTCCTAACTACCAAAACTCACCTTGCAGCTCAGATTGTGAAAACATACTCTGCTATTCTAAGAGCAGGTTCACATATTATAGGTTTGTGTTGTGTTTTTCCTAGGATGTATTTGCAGAACAGTTGTGCCCAGCTCAGTACCTACCTGGAGTCCCCTAATCCTGCATTCTTGAAAGCAGTACCTCTGCAATGCTCTGCGCTTCCAGCTCCTGCTTTGCTACCTGGCTCTCAAGGAGTTTTATTCTTACCCTGATATTTAGGGCAGCTTCGCGCCATGCCCCCCACCACTGCCTGCCTTTTTCCTTCATGGAGAAACTAGCATTTATTTGTAACATTTATTTAACATTCTGCAGCAGCATACAGCCTGTACAAATTCTAAGTTTTTAACCTTTGTTCCATATCGAAGCTTTGCAAATTAACTTAAAATAGCAGAGTGAAATGGGCAATGAGGGGCGTTTGCTGGAAGTAACTGATAAAATCTTGTGAGCACAGCTTGCCCTTACTGGTTGGTTGGGTTTTGTTGTTGTGAGGTTGTTTTTAAAGCCATGCTCACAAACAAGATATTCAGACAGTAGTTCAGTATAGAAAATCATTATCATTTTAGAAAGCAAATAGAAGTAAACAGATCTGTTGAGATTAGGCTTATTTTCTGAATGAGAGAAAAATTAACTCAAGTGAATTTTTGGCATTTACAGAGCACAGAGGTCTTGCAAGAAGGCCCAATGCTTTCTAAACTTGAAATAGCTGTCTATTTTATGCCTAATTAACAGCAGAGGATGAATTAGGACTGCATATCCATGACATCAGCAGTAAAAAGAAAATATCCCATTCCTTGACCTCAGCTGGGAGGGAGGCTGGGCAGGGTGCTGCTGTGTCCCACCATGGCGTGGCCAGGTGACCTCCAAAGGATGCGGGAGCATGGCTGCTAGCACTGGAGTAACACCATGGCAAGCAAAAACAGCCGAGCTGGGAGCGTGAGCCCTGTTAGGAAATACTGGGGAAATCCTCGGATGAACTGCAAATATTTTGGTTTGCAGTGGCGATCGCTCCCCAGTGCATGTGTATGGGTTGGCAGGTGCTAGGTTAGCAAGGACGATGGGCAGCCATTTCAGCATGGAGCCACCCGGCCTTTTGGGGCCTGCGGGCTGGAAAGATGAGAGCTGGTTGGGGAGGGCTCCAGGCCTTCGGTGTGGGGCAGGGCAGAGGGGTGAAGTGCTTCTGTGGAGAGATCGAGGCTGCAGGAAACTCCCTGAAGTCAATAAATATTGAAACTGTTCTGCTAAGGGACAGGAAACCCCTGCACTGGGGGAAATGCCACCGTAGAACAGAGTTTTCACATTTATTTATTTATTTATTTTTCCTTTAGCCCTCCCTCTAAGGGTTTCTTCCACTGGGTTGGGTGTCAGGTCCCCCATAGGAGTCTTAGTACTTATACTCCAGAAAGACTTCAGGGAGCTTTACTATTACCATGCTATAACCTCTTATGTTGGAAAGGCATTGGAGTGTGAATGGTCTCCTTAGGAAGTAGAGGTACAGTGCATAGGCTCAACAACAGAAAATAGATGTGAATTTTGCAAAGAGATCCTTGATTTCCTTCTTCCTGCATGGTTTCTGGGAAAGCCGAGCTTCCAACAGGATGTTTGGAATTACAATTACAAAAATGTTTGTAATATATATAAATATAACAGTTAAAATATTTGCTAGACATGGATTCATTTTTATAATCTATTTCATCTAATGACTTCTCTTAGAAAACTCATATCAGTCTTAATGCTGAAAAACTAGGCATTGAATTTTCTTCTGTGTTAAAGCCCTGACCTGTTAACACCTATGCCTGTGCTTAAATTTAAACATATGAGTAGTACTGGACCCACTGGGATTACTTGCACGATTAAAACTAAGCATGCGTGAAAGCGTTTCAAGGTCAGGATTTTCAAATTCTTTCACTCATTTAGGGTTTTAAAAAACAAAACCAGTAAGCACTCATTCGTGTAATAAAATTGCAGTGGTGTTTATTTTAAGGGACTCGATTGTAGTTTATAGGCAAAGTATCTTACAGGACAACTGAGTATTAGGCTAAACAAAATGAAACACTCAGCCACTACGATCACCTGCCTGAGTGGCTGTGTTTTCTGGTAGGAAGGAGAAATCCTTACTTTAGCGTCTTGAGCTGGGATGAATATTATACCAAGACGATCCTGTTCTTATTTTAGAGTAAGGTGGCATGTTTCAGAAAAGATAGGACTTTTTTAATATGTTCATTTCATTTTTATATAAACATGACTTTGCTTCCAGAAAAAAAATCAAAACTAAGAAGTATTTTACTTTGGGATGGAAATATGCTTTGTTTATACAAGATGTACTAAACCTTGCTAAATCACTGATTAAAAAATGTTCACAAGATGGTCCTGTCAAATTAAAAGTCCAAATTAGATGGTTACGGGGGTGTTGAGACTTTCTCCTGTCTAAACATTTTCCCACTGCTTTCTAAAAGAGACTTGTCCCTGGTGGTGGTGCACTTGTATCATGACAGGATAAAACAAAATGGTTTTTCATGCCTTGTTAATAATTGCTGCCCTTACTGTAAATGTGAGCGTATTGAAGAGCTTCAGGAGCCAACTGAGTTTCTGTAAAAACCAAAGCCACTCAAAATTTAGTCACAGCAATTAGCTAACTTCTAGGTCCTGTTTTATGCACAGATATAAAGGGAGCTTTACCCTTGTCTGAAAGACTTCAGACCCTCAAAGTTTCAGTCATATTTCTTTTGATCTAAGAGACTGCCAAACCTAGCAGGCTGGAGATAGGGAGAAGAGCAATGTGCATGCTCTCTGCTCCCTGTGCAGTCATTCCCTCCCATGCATAGGATAAGCGTGACCTGGAAGCGCACATCCTGAAGGATTGAGGGGAGCATTTTGTCTCAGGAACCCATGGCACACAGTTCTGAGGAAGGCCTCCAGCTGGGCATCAGGGGTATTCGAGCATCTGTGCAGAAATGAAATGTCGAGGAGCATTGAAATGTGAAGGCTGCTGACTGCAGCACATGTGGTATCCGAAGTTTGCAGTTTGTTGTCTAGGTCACTACAGCTTGTCCACTTTAAAGTTGCCATCACAGAAGGGAGAGGATCCTGATATTCTCTAGGGGCTCATTTGTCCCAAAAGCCCCTCAGGAGAAACCCACAGAAAGGTTATTTCCAATTGTTTGGTTTAACCAAACAAACTATAAATGTTCTAGTAAAAGGAAAGGTTGTGTACAGGGTGAACTTTGAGGTGTGCTCCAAAAATATGTTGCTGATCACTCACTTGACACAATCTGTTTCCCTACTAGACTGTAATATAATTAGTGCCTGCTCTAACCCTGCTGCCAGTTTAATGCTTACATCAATGGAAATGTAGCCACGCAGACTGCAGTTAGAAAAAAGATATACATGCAATGTCCTAAAATAATTAATGTTGTAGTAGACAGAGGGATAGCCCAGAGAGAATACTTAGGATTCTCATACTCTGCAAGATATCTAGTTGTCTTATTATATAGATGTAAATGGCTCTTAGGATGTTAGGTCTTTTGAGAAGTTGGCCTCAAGGCTCAGTTCTCTTCTCCTTGGCACAGACAAAGTGCAGCCAAAATGAAGTCAGTGAAGTTAGGCTAGGCAGTGAAAGGAGACTTAGGACCGAAATGAACTGAGAAAAATTGCTGAGCATAAAGACTCTTGAACCAAGCAAAGGGGGAAATAGGTGGTGACTGCGCTGGTAAGTGATCACAGTGCTAACAGTCACCACGATGGTTAATAGCTGATGACCATTAGTTCACTTGATCAGATCTCATGTGTGTTGCAGGCCACTAAATTTCACCCAACAGCCTTTCTGTTGAGCTCTGGGAGACATATAACAGGAACTGTGAGAGACACAGACAGGTCTTGGACAAGGGTGATAGAAAATGGGTGTTTATAGCATCCTCCCCCCACCCCTGGTTTGGTAAGCAGTCCATTTGGGACAGGCACATCCAAAAATAAGTACGATTTAAGGAATGGATTATGTAGGGGAGTCAAAGGATATTAAAGTTCTCCTGATACACAGTTCATGAGAATGGGCTTTGAGAGCAGGGCCACGGCTCTGTCCTGCTGATACCTGTGGTAGGAACATGATGGGGAAGAAACTGTGGGAGTGTGCAGCCTTTTCACTCCCTTTGTGGCTGTGTCTAAAGCATGGGTGCAACCAATGTAATATAAACCTAGGAAGTAAAGGAAGAATCCTAAAATGGTCCTGGATAAAATACTACCTTCAAGGGCACAGTCTTTCAACAGAAAATGAATAAACCAGGACTGTACTGAAAAATACTGAAGCAGCCCACTCTTTCCACTTGCCTGTCACCTCCCTAGGAGCCAGGCTGCAGCCAGGAATGCTGCTTTTACAACATGGACAATGGGCATTTTTGAAAGGAAAAAGGGCAATGTGTAAAAATATATTCTAGTTGGTGATTAAACCTACAAATGCTCAGATGTCTGCATGGATATTTTAAAGATACATGGCATCCATGGAAAAAAAATACATATTATTGTGTCCTGTAATAATTGTAAGCCAAAAACCAAGTTTGAGTACATTTAACACCCCCATGCACCCTGCAAAGAAAACAGTGTGCATATCACACTTGCTTTGAAAGCCTTTTTTCATTTCCAGCACTCTCAGCCTAAGATGTGACTGATTTACAGCCTGAGTTCAAGAGATTGCACAGGCTCGTAAGGAGTTTTTTTGAGAAAACTTCAAAGCCCAAACACCCACTTCTGCACAAATTGCAAATCAACTGTAAAAACAAACAAAAAAACTGACAGATTAAAATTTTACCTGCTGGTTTGGATACTCTTTACTTCATGCATATAGTTTAAAAACAAAATAATATATCAAAAAAATGAAACTAAACCATCCCAAGCCTTGGGTGATGAAATGAGAGCAGCTATGCCAGTTTCTGTCTGGGGGTAGTTCATGGCTTTTTGGTAATCTCATACCTCTAGTTTCTGCTGCAGCCAAGAAGTTGATGATTTATCTAACTGGTTAAAGTGAAGTATTGTATAAATGGCAGTAAAAGATGCAGCCTTGCCAAAGCCAGGAAGTGTTTGAGCCTAATTTATGATTTCCAAACAAGTCATAGGACTGATCCTGCAATCTCAACTTGAGCAAAACTGAAGCAAAGCTATAAATCCAGGCTGGAAGGCCAGGCTGAGCCGTGGGTTGCCTGATATCTGCCTATGCCACAACACGGCTGTTGTTTGGAAGTGTGCTAATGAAACATTTCACAACATTTCTGATACAGGGGAACACCTTGTGTTGTGCAAGGGCAAGAAATAACTCTGCAATGGTAAGGAAACTGCTTTCCTCTCCTGAACATGACAGACATCTGCATTGTTAAAATGGGATGGTAAACCACATTTTACTTTGATTAGCTTTCACTTATGGGAAAAATTGATAAATATAAATATACTAGAACTACACTTTCCCCTTGTGGGAAATTGAGCCCTTAAAAATGGTAGATCCTTCCCTTAATGTGGAGCAATTGAGTACTGAATTCCTGTATAGAACACAGGGAAAGTCACAGTGAAATCTGCTGAATACTCCTAACAGCTCTTTCCGTGAGTATTTTGTTTTTTTATCTTTACTCTCTCTCTCACAGTGATTGATGGCTGATTGCATATCACAGTCTATTTTCTACATAGAAGGGAAGCATAATGGTTTTGGTTAACTGGGTCCTTACAGTTTTAAACTATTATGTATGCTCATTTGTAAAGAATCAATAAAAATCCTTCAATAGTTATCTGCAAAAGCAGGCAGACTCCTGACCTGATAATCAGCAATTCTGGAGAAGCAGCCTTCTCCCAGTGCAGTTCTAGTCTTGCAAAATTAATTGGGGCTGACCTTGCACTGAACTTCACGGGAGTTGTATCAGAGAAAAAACTCCTACACAGGTTCTTAAAGGTTGTGATAAGTCCTAGAATAAAAATAAATAAAATAAAATGACTATTCTAACTATCTACATGTGTACCTGTTAGAGATTACTTTCACGGGACAGCTTTATTTCTCCAGAAAACACAAACAAAATGCTCTTGCATGCACTAATCAATATTCAGCTTAAGCTCTGTTAGGCAGGATTTTCTTTGATTTTCCTGGTCCTTGAAACTACAGCATAAGCTAGGTCTTTTTACATATGCTTGTATGAATTATGATTTGAATAGTCCCATGAAGTGCTGACATACAAAAAATACAGTAAAGTTATGAGGCACAGACTATCGAGTTTAGAAACTTAGAAAATCAGCCACTTAATCTCATTCCTTTTAAAATAGTTTAATATCTCCATCAGATTTCTAAGTCTACCTCATTCTTACATTTGCTCATAAGCTGTAGAAAGCCTGAGATGGTTCTACAGTAGACTGTGGAACAAAATAACACATTAACGATAAATAGTAACTCATACAGTGCTGATCAGAACCAACCAAGGAAAAAAATATTTTTGTCCTGCCATTGTCCTGATGAAGTTTTTTGTTTTTCTCCTCTTTTCCTTTAGTTTGAAAAACTTGTTTATATGCAACAGCTCTCTGACCTCCCAGTTCTGGCCTCTGTAGTTCCACTACCAGTGTCTGGGCTCCAGTCCTATTTCTAGTTTTACTGCTCTTTCTTATTTTCTGCAGTGGGAGTTTAATTTGTACAAATACAGCAGAGACGATCCTTTTATTTTCCTTCTTTATATTTTATTTATATTTTTATATTTTACATTTTCACAACATGTAGCAGTAAAAATGCCTGATGGGAAAGGCATTTCCTGTCAGTAAATGACAAGCTGAGCACAGATACGGGGATGAAAACTCTTCCAAGTCATCATTAAAGTACCAGAAAAAGCTTTTCTTACCACTCATCATTGCTTACATGTGACACACATTAGCTATTCCTGCTACTGCAGTAAGACACACTTCAGGGTGGAAAGCTTCCAAGAAGGCTTCAGTCAGCAAACCGTGGCTTCAGATGCACAGGAGTTTATCTGAGCATGTGGGACTGTGCATGCAAATGAATGGATACTGATCCTCTGCTTTCATATTTAAGTGCAGGAAGTGTTTAATTCTAAATAACTTTCTGAAAAAGTAATTTTAAATGATTTGCTACATCCCAGATGTATTAGAGTGAAAATGAATAATGAAAAGAAAATTTACCTTAGAGATGGTTATACAGTATAGCACAACTTATTTATGGGTAACAAGGCACTCCTCTAACATCCACTAGTCATCCAGAGTGTAGTGTTAACAGGTGGACAAAACGTTCTGCTTTTGTCCTCTATGGCTTTTTAGAGTTATTGGGTTTCTGTTTATTTTAATAGTTAACTTCTATTATAACTTCTAAATAAATTATAACTTCTAAATAACTTCTTGGTTTTAGAAGAGTAATAGAAATTACTTATACATTATACTTATGTATAAGTATACATAAATTAATTATACTTATACAAAGACCTGTAAATGAATTGATCTGCCGATACATATAAGAAAATGACCAAAATAATGACCTTGATAAAAGACCTTGATAAAAGATTATACCTTGCCAGATATTGTCATCCCACATGTGTTGGAAAAAATGTGTGACTGTAGGAATAAGTCATATTACTTATAAAAGGCTATTTTAGGTCTTCACTAAACAGCAACTCCTAGGCTAAGCAGAGCTTTTGGACAGGGCCTGTTCAGCCATGTATTTAATTACTGTGCTGGATCTGGGATTCAATTTGATGGTTGAAAGATTGTGATTCTTTTTAGAGCTCTATATAAAACTCTCGCTTGTGACAAAAACACACCCAGATTCTTTATTGCTGCTAAATGCTGCTGCTACTCAACTACTCACAGTAAGAATAGATAATAATGCCTCTAGAGAATGTCCAGCAACAACAGACCAAGGTCTGATGGCATACTGAAGTGCTAATTAAAATTAGACATAAAAATAAAGTACATCAGCCTCATCTATGATGTCCATTCGTGACTTTCAGCTACTTCACCCTAGAATGTAAATGCCATTATCCATTTCAGCAGTCTGGGAAGCGGAACCAAAGGAAGGCAAGGACAGTGAATAGGAAGGCCCCCCTCACTTCCTGATGCCCAGGTCTGTGAGCAGCACTGTCCTAATCTGCCCTGTTAATAATTACTTCAGATGTAGAAGGGCGAAAGACAGGTGCCACAGAAGGAAGCTGGGCATGATGAAAATGAATGTCACCATGGTTGGCTGGAAGAGATGGGGCAGGAAACCCCCATCTGTGTGCTTGAGTTCCCTGCGCAGTAAATGTGAGTACGGTCCTACAGCCTGGGGCTCAGGGCCACCAGTGCCCCTGTGAGCCGACCAGAAATACCTCAGCCCGACGTTGTCTGAAATCCCAGCTCTCTCACATACTGCCTAGCTCACAGCTTGAAGTTAAGCATCGCTGCGATCGGGGTGCTCATGGCTCCAGATTCCCCTCTTGAGCTCTGACTGATTAGACACCAAACCAGGTGGTGCCTGACTTTACAGCTCCAGGGTGAGGACATGCCCCAGGACAAAGGGCATCCTCAGAGTCTGCGCTTCCCTCTGTGTAATGATTTTGCTTCAGAGAGCCATTGGACAAAATCCGGGCCCTACCCATCAGCGGGCGGCATCCCCCAATGGACTGGTGGCCGTGTGGGTATCCCAGCTGGGTGCCGTGATGGGCTGCAGAGGTGGCCTCACACACAGCCTCCCGTGCACACAGAGCAGAGCCGGGGTTTGGGCTAGGTGCAAGCTCTAGCATTTGCAATAAAGGCAGCCTCATTTTAAAATTGCAGGCTACTCTTGGTTTCATTTTACTTACACTTTGTTCTCCTTATCTGGGCAAGTTACTGTGCGGCCGATGCCAAAAAATGAAACAGCAAAGATAAGAAGTTGAAAGTTAAGATCATTCATGTGTTCTTCTCATGGCAAGTCACGTGTAAATTAGGTGAGAGGACAAAAGATAAGCAGAGGGAGAGCTGCAATGGCAGCCTTGATTTTTGAATGCACTGAAGATTGCGAATCTGTCATATATTGTTCTTGTTAGAAATGTAAATATGTTAATTAAAATAATGAAATGTTTAATAATTATAAATGTGTATTTGTCATTATTACAGTCAGTTGCAAATTACATAGTTACCAGGCAAATGAGAAGTGCCATTATAAGTATCATTAATGACATTGAGTCCCAAAATATTCTTTATACATGTACAGTTCTGAGTGCAATCCATGCAAACAGGTAATTTTTATAGTGTGTCTATTTGTGTGAAGCAGCATGATGATTCTGTAACTTATCCAAAACATTTGTAAGTCATCACAGTAAAAATACAGATATTCTTATGCTCTCTTTCTTTCACCCTCTGCGTATACCTGCTGTACTGTGAGAACACCAACCATAGTTGCATTAGTCCACTAAAGTGACATACACGTCTTCAGCAAATAGTTTCTGAGCATTACTTTTAAGCATTTCAACAGCAGAGCTTAGTACGCTAAGATCCAGTGTGACTAAGTGCTGATTTTTCTTAGTCACTTGGAGCTAAATTTATCTCTCACTGAAGTCAATGGGAATCTTTCCATTGACTTCAGTAACAGTTAGATCAGGTCTTTAGTACTTTAATTGGTTAACATTTTTTTACACATACAGCTGCCAATGAAGTTCAGTATGAATCTCTAACTGGTCTCTCAAACAAAAACCTGGTGTGTGTTTACAAGATGGAAGGGATGGGGAGGGGAAGGTGAAGGGGAGGATCCAAGGAGACAGAACTTTTATTGATGTAAACTGGGTGGGACAGAAAGGGCACAATAAAGATGTGATTTACACTTACCTGGAGAGCAATCAGTATATCTCACCTGATATTTTGCTTGATCAGTAGAGCTAGTGACTCTGTTTTATTCAGTGTATTTAAAGATATGATTCTTTCATATGTGGGATCTCAAATGTGGGATGTCTTTTCTTTCTTGGTTGCTACCTGGATGTATCTAAATAGATTAAAGAATGTAATTGCAGGCAATTGTGCTGAGCCAGCTCCTGTACAAAGTCCACCTGATAAAGACACCTTGAAAGTCTTCAGCAAAAGGGAACTATGGATATACTTGTCTGAGCTAGAGCCAGTGCTCTGTCTCAGCTGGAGAGAAGGGATATCTGCAAAACTTGCCCCCAGACACTCCCGGAGCACAGCATTTGGTAATGACCAACACCATTCTGGAGAACCTGTTTTACTAAAGTTCCGTGAAAGTTCATGGTAATTTGGGGCATTAAAGTTCATGGCAATTGTTGAACCCTCTGGTAATTTAATTATCACTGGCTCCGTCTTATCTGTGAAGAAACAAAAAACCAAAATGACAGAAAGTGAAAGAGAAAATCAAAATGACTCATTTCAGTTTAGGAAGCTGCCAAGGCAAAAGCAGAAGGACCAACAGGAGAAAATCTCTGGAAAAGGGGAAGGGAAAGGGAGATGATAGAATCCAGGGATACAGGGAAGGAAAAGAGAGAAGTGAGAGGAAGAGAAGCAGGGAAGTGGTAAAAGGGAAGGAGAAGCTGCTGGTTTAAGGAAACGGGAGAGGGGGCTGCTGCTGAAACAAAGCAGAAGAGTGTAGGGAACAGGAGTGTCCAAAAAGGAGACCCCCCCCCCAAAAAAAGAAGAATATATTTAGAGGGAATATCAGGTGGTGATGGAAACAGCAAGAAAACAAAAGAAATGTAAGCTGAGGAGAGAAAAGCAAGGAGCAAATTAATTTTGTCTTAATTGTTAAAGAATACAAGAAGTAAAAACTGTGCAATTATTAGCAGCTAATAACTACAAGACAAACACCCATCCACCTGAGTGGTGTTAAATATAAGATGGTAACATCATTTGCCATGCAACATATTGGAGAATCTGTCCTCTACCTCCGTGGTTTTTAACTCATTTCAGTTTTTGGACCTCTTACCCTGGTAGAAATCCAAACCTTCTGTAGTGATTTTTATCCTTGCTGTTTTGGGCTTTTTTTAATTATCTTTATTTATTTATTTATTTAGTCACTTGTTGAGGAACTCCTGGATGTAGCCCACAGATCCCCAAGCGGTCCCAGACTGCAGCTGAAAATCCCTGGACTGGCGGGGAATGACTGATGCTACCTCTGCTGCAGTTTGGTCCCTTAGTCCAAGCAGTAGCAATATAAACCTTGTGGAAAAAACAAAAAACAACAACAAAAAAAAACTGTCTCAAAAAAAAAAAAAAAAAAAAAATACTTTTTGTGGGCAGTCAAAAAGTTCAGGAAAGCTCTTTCTCAGATATGTGCCATGAAGGGAGAAATCGGACCCATCAGGTTTAGACTAATTTCAAGACTTCATATGATTAAAACCACAAAGCACACAAAGAGATGGGTTTCACTTAAGATATCACTGCACATTTTATTTGTTTGCATCTCATATTTTAACCAGACCAAGTAGAGTTTAATGGTACTGCATGATTGTAAAACACCATAAGATCTGGACGGGACACATGGATTTAATTGTTTTATTCTGACTGACGTCCTCCAGTTCTATAAATTTTAAGACAAGAGGCAGCAGAAGGCTTTTGCTGTAAGGATGTAAGACTTTTGCTCTGTATGGCAACAACTCGAGCTCTGCTTAGCAAGGAGACAGCCATATTTTAGATTTATTCAAATACCCACATCATATGATGCAGTGTGAAGGGATGTGGAGGCGGGATTTGGTTGGGAAAAGGTAAAGGAAATAATTCTTTCCTCTACACTGGAGATTTCGTGAGGGCTGCAAGGACAGCACCACAGGCATTACTCAGTCTGATGTCTCTCCAGAGGGAGAAAGACCCAGTAAACCTCAGTGTGTGATGGCA
>CM021767.1:17731238-17748666 GCA_011076525.1 Nettapus auritus
TCTCTCTCTCTCTCTCTCTCTCTCTCTTTCTTTCTTTCAAGCAAACAATTAAATGTAAAGTAGGAGCCCTATGTTTGCAAAGTTCAGCATGCTACCACCACGACATTTAAAAAGCTGAGATTACAGTTCCTGTTAGTGTGGCTGATGTGCACATTTCTACATATATATATAAATAAATATATACATACATATGCACACACCCATGCGGGCACAAGCACACAGAGGTGAGATGCAGCCAGTCTGACTTTCAAACCAGTACAAGAAATCAACATCCTTGATGAAATGCTCCAAGCAATTAATTCATCCCAGAAAACACCACTTGAGACACAGCCCCAGTTATCACAATAGAGCCACGTGAACACGATGAAATTAACTAACTGGTTGGGGCACTCGATCGGGGTATGCCTATAGGACGTGAATGGGTTTATTGGTGGTGTCGGGACGTCCCCAGGCTCTTGATGAGCTGAGCGGGGAGACCCGAAGGCTGTCGTAAGGATGGGTTTGTATGTGTTGGGCGTGGGGTGGCAGTGTGTTGGGTAACACTGTGCAAAGCTCTCCATGAGCTCCTCCAGCTTTGGGTAAGTGCTTTTTTGACACATTTATTTTCTAGCACTTTGGGAGCCGTTAGGAAGCGAGTCCTGTTATTGCACAAGCCAGGAAGCGATGGAAACAAAAAAGAACAAACCAAAACCCCCTTCACCACAGCCACCACCATATGTCCCTGTCTCCTATGGGGACTCTGGTTTTCCCTGGAATCACATTGTGTGCTGTTGTCTTTTAAGAGAAGTTTTTTATTATTATTATTTTTATTTTTATTTTTTTAAGCTTTCTGTAATTTAATTAACCGGGTCCTTCCTGTTTCCTTCAGGGTAAAACCCAAAGTCTTCCTCTTCAGGGTGTAGAGCCACCTTGTAGCTGTCATCTCAAGCAGTACGGTGGGAGCGCGTATGCTGGGGGGGGTGGCGGGGGGGTGATGTTAAACAACTTTTTATGTAAGGAAGAACCACGTTTTCCAGTCCTGTCAGAAACCACACGGTGTTCACTTAGGTTTACCTTTTCCGAGATATGGAAAGGACTTTGATACATATATATATATATATATCACAGAATCACAGAAAGTCTAGGTTGGAAGAGACCTACAAGATCACTGAGTCCAACCTCTGACCTAACACTAACAAATCATCCCCTAAACCATATCCCTAAGCTCTACATCTAAACGTCTTTTAAAGACCTCCTATATATATATATATATATATATATATATAATTTTATTCTCCAAGTCCCGAATCCTCGGTTTCATTTTATTTTTTTATTTTTTTTTCCCCAAAGTCCGGGCTAAGATGAAAAAAGGAGGGAGGAAGGGAGCGCAGAGGGGGTCGGGGACGGCGGCTGCTCCCCCCGTGCCCGTCTGGGGTCTCGCCGGTGTCTCTCCACGGTCCTTTGGGGGTCCTTCGGGGCTCCTTCGGGTGTCATTCTGGGGTCCCTCGGTGGTCCCCGCGGGGTCCCTGCGTGTTCCCCCCTGCTGTGCGGCTGCCGGGGGTCCCGTCCCGGCCGTCGTGGGCGCGCCCCCCGCGGATCGTGGTGCCGGGGAAGCCTTGCATCACCGTCGCGGGCGCCGCTGCCCCCCCGGCGGCCGCCCATCTCTCTCGGGGAGGCTATTAATAGCATGACATCAGCCCGGGACTCGCCGCCAGAGTAAATACCAGCGCTGCCCGCTCGGCTATATAAGGGGGGTGATGCAACCGCGGCCACAGGCAGAGGCGCGGGGAGCGCGCAGCGGGTGCTGCTCTCCCGACGGCCGAGCGGCACCGGCACCACC
The DNA here is from genome assembly GCA_011076525.1 of Nettapus auritus. Lineage (NCBI taxonomy): Eukaryota > Metazoa > Chordata > Aves > Anseriformes > Anatidae > Nettapus > Nettapus auritus. The sequence continues at coordinate 17,733,058 of CM021767.1, forward strand.
GGCACCGGGGAAGCAGCCCGAGGAAGGTAGGGCAGCGGCGGGGGGACCGGGAACCGCCGTGTTGTGGGGGGGGAAGGCTTTCAGCCGGCTCCGCGCCCGGCGCTGCCCGGAGCCCCCGGGGATCCCCCCGTCCCGGCTGAGCCCCCATCGTGGGGACCCTTCCCCGGGTGAGCCCCGAGTGTGGGGGACCCCTCCCGGGTGAGACCCGAGTATGGGGAACGCCCCCGGGCTGGGCAGTACCGGGGGGCGGCGGGAGGATGCCGACTGGCCGGGCACCGAGACTCCCCGACGGGCGGCGGAGGCAGCCCGGGGGGACCCCCGAAGGACGGGTGGGAGCCGGGGAACGGACGGACGGACAGACGGACAGGACAGACGGATAGGGGCTCGCTTTCCGCCGCGTCCCGCCGCCCCGACGTGCAGGAGCTCGGCTGGGGAGCTGTTGGCCATGCCGGCCGGGCACGGCACAACGGCGAAGGGGGCAGAGAGGAGTTTTCCTGTCGGAAATGGGTTTTCCTCTCGCTTTCCAGCGCTCGGGCTGCCGGAAGGCGGCCGAAAACGAGCCGGGAGTGACGGGGGATGTCAGGGAGCTTAAGGTCAAGCGGCGTGCACGGAGGTTGTGAACTGTAATTGCTCTTAATGCTGTTTAAGATTAACCTCAATGGTTAGCAGGGTTTGTTGCATCAGCACCAGAGGAAAAGGAATTCATGCAAAGAAACAGAATGGAGAGGCGCAGCCAACCAGCTGCAGCTGAGCAGGAAAGGAAAGACTCGAAGCAGTCGGTTTTAGTATTGGGGTTAAGCAAGATTTCGCTTAACTGGTGGAAGTGCACAGCTGTGAGCCGGGTCCCGAAATGAAAGTGCCGGTAGGCGAGATGTAAAAGTTTGATGTGGGTGGGAAGAGTCACCCACAAAAGAACAAGCGAAAATCAGGGTGGAACACAGTGTTTTGAGCCCACCTGAGTTTGGAGGGCACCGGTAACAGAGAAGCTGTTCTGTACTGGAGAGCTCTGAAAGTGAGGAGAAAGCAATGAAGTGTTAATTCATACCGGGAACAAGCTGTGCCTTTATGGGTCAGGTCCGTGAAATGTTCGGCACCTTCAATTTCAGTAACTTCAGAAGTACTCAAAATAGCCTGGAGCTGCTGTCCATGTGCATGGGCTAACGAAGTAAACAGATAGTATCAGAAAGCCCAGATGTAATAGCAGTTTAGGGCTAGATACTCTTACTGTTTTACAAACCCAGAAAAAAATGGCATGCTGCTCTCAAGAGCCGATAGAGGTAGGACTGGGGCAAAAAATGGGGGAAAAGGAAGGGCAAGCTGTTGCCTTTTCTAAGAGCAAACTCTAATTTTTGTTTTTGTAAATATTTTGAAAAGGAGACGTGTTCCTCCAAAACTGGACAACATCTGCCTTGTCATTATGTGGTGAGTTAGGCAGGTTCCCTTTTCATAGCTTTGACATGAGGCTGCATATTTTTGATATCTGTACCGTGGTGGCTCCTGACGATCTCAGGTTCCATTGCCTGGGACCTTACAGTACTGGAGCCCTTCCCCAAAGAGCCCCAGGGCACAAACTCACTGCCACAGCTCTGCCAAACCTGGCTCATGGCTGAAACCCTCAGGCCAGCCTCAGCCCCCTTGTAGGCCCTCCCTTCCCTAAAGTCCGAGTATGTGGAGATGCCTTTCAGGATGTCTGGAAGGTCAGTGAGCTGGTTAGGCAGGACAGCAGAAAGTTTCTATAGTCAAGGATACTTCCCTCCGTGGGCTTTCCCTGCCGGTGGCCACCATCCCCTTCCCTTTTTCTAAACTAGTGACAGACCAAGCAGTGTACCTGAATACACTGTAGCAGGGTCTTGCTGGTGATTGTGGGACACTCAGCACTAACAGAAATACAGGGTTAACACATCTGCTCAGAGATGTAACTAAAGCATGGACATTCTTGGGTTCCTCTGGTGCTACCACTGACTTTAATTAAAAGTTGACCTAAGCCAAAAAGTAAATGAACAAACCACCAGCGCTGGGAAATGCTTAGCCCAATTAATTATTTTGTACGCTGGAGAAATGGGTTCATTGCTAATTTAAGACTCCTGGTTTGATTGAATTGCACAAAATTAACTTTGTCGAATGAAGCCATCAGCAGGAGCCAAGGAGATTGGCGGTCCATGAGCAGGGCTGAAGCTCATACTAGTGATGAGGCGTTTGGTGTCACCCAGAATCAGCCTGTTTAAATGATTCAAATGGATGAATGCTGATAAATGGTAATTAATGCTGGGAGGAGTTTAGTTGGAAACTATTGGGCTGTTTCTGACTTGGGAAAGAGTAACTGCTATCTTTCTGAGATTATAGGATTAAACTGTATCAGTACTTCAAACATGACTCATGAGCAGGGGCTTTCTGAAGAGAATTACATAAATTTCCAAGGTCTTTCTGAATAACAAATTGTTCCAAATAATTTCCTCATCTTCAATAGCTATGGGTAAAATCCTGACCCCACTGAGGTCAAAAAAGAAAAACTCCTCTGGATTTCAGTGGGGTCAGGATTTCACCCCCTGCACCTCTGCAGCTGGACACGTAGTTTTCTGCAAACTGGCAGTTCTCTCTGCCGTCAGATTTTTATGTTTACCTCATTTAGTGATGAGGCAGATTCTACTCTAATTTGTACCAGGGTGGATTTACAGTGTATTTTTAATATATCTGAGCGAAATCTATCTTCTTGTCAAGGCATGTGACCCTGAATGTTTCTTGCTGGGTCACAGAGGTAGCTTACGGGGAACTGTACAAGTTTGGGTTGCCCACATGGAAATTTAACTTACCCACATTGCCCTACCCCGAGGCTGTGTGCACCTGCTAGCTAGGTTGCCTGTGGTGTTTGGATGGCTGACTGCTGAGTTTTGCCTATTTCTCCCTCAGTGGGGTCACCAATTTTCACAAAGCATATAGGGGGCATCTCTCCCACTTCCAAAATTGGCTAAAAATTAATGAGAATGACTAAAAAGGGGAAAGTAGAGATCACTGTCAAATACATTCATTTCCTTGGGAAAAGTACAAGAAATGAAGTTCCTCCATGGGTGTCCATTAGTGTAATTCCACTGAAGTCTCTGCAGTTACACTCTTTTGTAACAGCAGGAGGTCTCTCCATAAATATTGGAGAATTTAAAACCTCTTGTTGAGGGCAGATGAGGACAGTTTCAGATTTTACAAGGGTGAAGGAATGAAAAAAATGGCATCACATTTTTTGTGACTCTTTCCCTTCAATTCAGTTTGTGCTTGGAAGCACCAGAGCTTGTATAGATTTCCACCTTTCTGCCAGCTCTTATTGTGAACTGTTCTTCAGGAGTTTATAACCAGGTATTAATATATTTGTCTAAAACCAAGCATGATGAGCATTTTGTGCTCATTCTCTCTTGGTTAACAAACTTCAGCTTCTGGTAGAACTGTAAGCTTTACCTAAATGTAGCTGAGAGAAGCATATGCTCTGCCCATTTCAAGCTGCAATTTTGCAGTGGTATAGCTTTGAGGATGGAAATACTCATTCTGTGCTTTAAAAAGTAATAATATTTGCTTTCTGATTTTTGTTCCTTATTCTCTTTCTGTTCCTGTTCACTCTATTCTCATTTGCCACACACTCCCGGTTTAGAACTTGACATTATATATACATGTACACATTTTTTCTCCGCATTAATTTTCAGAAAGATCTAGAAAATTTGTGATGTGTTAATATTATTACTATAATTATTATTTTAAAATACCTCTTGAAGTTACACTCAGGCAGAAGGTTGTACTAATGACCAAATTCCTAACTGCTTGACTCTTGTGAGTGACTGGGGTTCATATGGAATGTGGGCTGAAGAAATGCAAGAAATACAGTACTATTTCCCAATATGAAATGTATCTCTAGGAGATATTGTTTGCCTGTCTAAAGTTGTTGAAAGACTGTTCTTATCTCTTTTTACCTTTCAGCAAAATGATGGTCCAACACTCAGGCCAGGTATCTGCATTAGAAGTCAGCGCCTCCGCAATTGTTCCCACTTTGTCCCCTGCAGGGTCACTGGGGTTTGATGATTTCACAAATTTAACCCCACTGGTGAAAGAGGAACTGAGATTCGCCATCCAAAATAAACGTCAGTCCCACAGAATGTCTTCCACATTGGATACGGTGACTGTTTCTGAAAGGCCAATTGAAACATCGGTCATGAAAACAGAGGTACATCTCTTTATACAGCATTTCAGTGTGAATTGTTAGGTCTCTAAGCAAATTTCACCAGAAGAGCAGTAATTATGTGAAAAACAAACAACCCTCTCCACCAACTAAACATGTTAGTTTATTTGATCCTTTTAAGCCTCTTGCTTGGTTTTCTGTTTCGTGCTTTTGGGAAATTCCTATGGTATTTCTCGTTTCTGTCGAAGCCTATAGCTTAATATTTTATTTTTAATTATGAGCTAAGGACAATGTTACAGATTAGCAAGCGCTAAATCTGGTTTCCCTGCCTGTGTGTGACTGCACTTGGAGTAAGGCAATGCGGTTCCCTTTCAGTGAGGACAGTCGGGTGGGCCCTGTGTAGGCTACACTGAGGGGGACACAGCTGTGCCGTGTCCTAGCCACCAGATTTTTAATATGACAACATTTTCAAAGAAAAACATTCCTATTGCAAATTGAAGAAACAGATGAAGTTAGGGAAATAGCTATACCTTGGTCTGAGCCTCCTGAGGCTCATGCTTTGAATGTATCTTTCTTTATGGGATAGTTTTCTCCTGAAGAGGATGAAAGGAAAAAGCGAAGAAGGGAAAGGAACAAAATTGCTGCTGCAAAGTGCCGAAACAAAAAGAAAGAAAAAACAGAATGTTTGCAGAAAGTAAGTGCCTGCCTTTATTTTATTTTTATAATCTGTCATCATGCCAATAACAGGATGATTTTTTTTAAATCTGTCATCCTGAATAGAAACATATTACAGGAGTACTCTCCTAGTAGGAAATACAGAAAGATGTCACCAAAAACTCTGTAAAACCTTCAAAGTATTAGTTATAAAAAATGAATATACCATATATCGAAATCAAACTTAGTTAAAACTGGGACAAAGTGAAAGCATGGTAAAAGTGAAAAGAGATTACTGTTTCAGGGACCATTTTCTTGTGTATGGGGAAAATAATAATTTGAACATACAAACTGAACACCAAAGGAATTTAAACCTCATTTCCTGTAATACCTGTTGTGGATAACCAACAGCCTAGAAACACCCCAAGTAATGTCTGACTTCCTTGGGAAAAGAGTGACACAGTAGCTTAGCCCTGAGTTCTCTACCCCAGGACCCTAGTAGTGCCTTCACCTGATTTGCCATGATATAAAACTATATTACAGCGTCATTGGGCCTGTCTTCTCTTCTGTATCCAGGGGTTTTGAAAAAAAAAAAAATCTATGTTCTTACTTTGCTAGCTTAACATAGGTTTACAGCTATGTGACGTGATGTACCAGGGAGTTAGTAAGTGGCATTGATAATTTGAGGTCAATTGTCGACCCCAAAAGTTCAGAATAATTTTACAGAAGATAGAAACATTACTTTGGATGCCTGCCATAGTAAGTGAATGTAAAACTGAATTTGGCTTTACAATGTTCATTACACTTCTCTAAAGACCACCGAAGGCAACTGACAATCTGTTTTTTTTAAACTATTATCAACTAGAGGACATATAGTTTCACCACTACAGGACACTAAGAACATGTAATTTCTTTCTCACCTAGACATATGCTTTCCCGGCAATAAAAAACCTGCAACTATTAGATAATCAACTATCTGAAATGCTCAGTCTAATAGTTGTGTCTGTACTTTGTGACTAGGAATCAGAAAAACTGGAAACTATCAATGCGGAATTAAAAGCCCAGATTGAAGAGCTAAAGAATGAGAAGCAGCATTTGATATACATGCTAAATCTTCACAGACCTACTTGTATAGTTCGGGCGCAAAATGGAAGGACACCTGAAGATGAAAGGAATCTTTTTATTCAACAGATCAAAGAAGGAACATTACAAGGTTAAGTGATATGGCAAAGATGGAAATATGTAGTATGTTTTTAACAGCTACCAGAATCCATGGAGGATCTGACTTAATGTGTAGGATTCTATTAGTCAAGAGTCTTTAGGAAGGGCAGATTGCTTTCTGGAGTGGAAAGAATCATTTTGGCTTGACAGTGGTTCTTCCCCTTGGAAGATATGGTCTCAGTCAAATTGAAGAGCCTTCTGCCTCAAATATAGGTTTTGCACCTGTCATACTTGCTGTTCCTAGGAGCTACAGACAACAGCTTCAGAAGATTTAGCTCTCTGCTAGTATACAGTATCTACACTCATGACGTTTGTGCTAGGACACTATGACTGCTGATGATGCACATGGTACAGACAGCTGTGCTGGATGGACACTACTTTCCTTGTGGGTGGTAGGGAAAGCAGACCGAGAGTATTTTTAAAGTTTTGCAGTTTCCAGGAGGATGGTTTCTGGCAGAGTGCACTGATATATAATATTGCATTCTAACCTAAGACACACACACACAAACACACAAAAAGCCTTTAGTTCCAATTAAGCTTTGTAATTTTTTTTTTCACAACATTTGTGTGGTTTCTTTCTATGACTCATCTCAGAGACTGAATTTGACAAGTCTAGTAGGTGTGACAAAGAAATGTTTCTTGCAAAATTCCATGTGGCTAAGTTCATATTTTATGAGTTGGAACCCCACCTACCATCCTTTGGGGACTGTAATTTTTCCTTGCATTTCAGGAGAGTATTTTTTGACTGGGTGAATTAGACCCACTGGAAAGAGGAACCTAATTATGAAGGGATTTTGATATGGGTTTTGCTCAAGCAAAGAACTGCAGGACTGAATCACAGGCTCATGAATCATGAAAAGTTTATATATATATACATTTGTCTAAGATCTAATCCTACAAGCCTTACCCCTCACTCACAGAAGAGGTTCCATGGCTTTTAGCAGGTCTGGTTATACAGATAGTTCTTACAGGCTTAAGGCCTTGACAAAGCTTTTTGCATCCTTGTCAGGATTACTTCCTTTTGCCAGATGACTCAGAGGGAAAAATTATGATTGCAGCTACTTTTATTTTACGTTTGGGTGGCAACTACACTCAATCAAAAGTATTACTTAGAATCTAAAGCAGACAAGAGTTTTGATGTAGTGAATAACTGTTCTTATTTTTTATTAATACTAACCTTAGATGTTTTTGAACTGGTAGAAGAGCTGCTGGACAAAACAGTTGGAGCTACGTGTGTTTAAAGTCTCATGTTTCTGTGAAATTATCAGATTGTTTAATCCTATGAAATATATCTTTTTTTTTTTTTTTGTAAAAGAAATATTATCCTTATTTATCACTAATATCATAATGAGTAAAGTAAATAAATACTGCAAGCAAGATAAAACTGAAAACACAAGTGTTGTGCTGTCTTTTTACTTTTATCTCTTGGTGTTTAATATTATATATTCCTAAACTTCACTAGTTGTATTTGAGACACGACTACTTAAAACACTTATTCTTCATCTCCAGAGATGAGGTTCTGAGTATCTTGAATGACTGGGTACAGAGAGTATACCTCCCAAAATTCTGTATCTTGTTCAGTGGTGTCTAGCTGCTCAATGTCACAATTTAAATGAAGCAGACAATAATAATGGAGTTTACAGTACATAATATTTTACACCAGTTATGCAGTGTTGAAATTGTGGTTTTATTCTAAAGGCTAAACTTAAAGATACCTCAGCCACAAGCTTCTTACTCTATAAGTCCAGGCTGAATGTATCAGATATCATAACTGATCCTTATATGATCTTTATATTCTGCAACAGAACTTGTTAGTACATTTTCCTAAGATCTGGATATATTGTAATGTCCTATATCATGTTTAAAAGATATGTACTTCATGTATCTGAAAAGTGAATGTATTAAAAAGACAACACACTAGGTCTGATTCTGTCCTGAGAATCCATTTTCTTTCTGTATGTTGGAAGGAGCTGCCATTGACTTCAATGAGAGTTTTTTTAACGTCTGGTAGGCAGAGTTTGGAGCCTCTGCTGCTATTTCACTGGCTCAGAAGGAAAGTCTCATGGGGAGTTGGGCCAGTTGTTTGTCAGATAACAGATTTACATAAAGTGTGTTAACAGTAAACTCTCCAAAAGATTTTCATTGGTATTTGACTGCTGAGAGTACAAAACTGAGGCATCATTGTGGTATCGTACACCTCAGCTTTGCCTTCAGCGCATCAAATACCAGCAGACAAGAGTTTGCCTCCTGTACTGTTATAAAGTGTTACCACAGAGACTATAATATGATGACAGAATTTGTGTCTCTCCTTTAGGGAATTTGTATGGTTGCTTTTAACTGTATCACTGTTGACGCAGGCGTCATGTTTATGTTGCTTGATGTTATGTACTTAGCATGCCAAACGTTAATATGGTACCCCTACTATTGTCAGAAGATAATCTATTTTTATTTCTTTATATGTGCAGACACAGCTGCTTTCTACTGTGTGTGTGTGTGCATGCATGCTCCTGCACGCTACTGTAGAAATGATGGTATTCAAGGTAATTTGACTATGTCCACGAAAGTGTGTTTAAACAGCTAGACAGGAGCAGTATGTTGCATGAGTTTTCTAAAAGTGTACTTTATTCAGGAGAACCTTTAAAATGCATTAAAAGTGGTTTGTTTTCTATTCTCAAGTTTGTTTTGATACTTTAATAAAAAATAATTAATATATACTTACTTGTGTCATTTAATTCATTCTAAGCTTCCAGGTCCAGGAGCAACTTCATCTGCCTAAAGAAACATTAATATATATATATAAAAGCAGACACATCTTGTAGGTTTTCAACAATAAGCATCTTATCAAATTAAATTGCTACTGTTCACTGATTGTAAAGGTGTAAACAAAGCTTTGTCATTACAAGGTTGATCATGAATTCCAACTTATTTCTTATTTGCTTCCTAGGGCTTAGACTAAAGCACTGGAAATTAGAACTCCTGAATCCTTCTAAACCTTGCAACCCACCAGCTGATAGTTGTTTTGGCTTTCTGATTACCTAAGGGGTTTAATACTTTTGTTTTATTGATTGCTTTATATGGTTATATGGAAAATACTAAAGCAGTACTGCACAGATAGAGCTTTGGCATGTGTGTTTGTGTGTGCATGTGTGTGTGGGGGAAGCACAAGGAAAGATGAACAAAATGTTCTATCCTGCCTTTCCAAAACTAAGTATCTACACCCAGACAGAAGTCCCTGTGTTTTGACAGCCGGTGATGTGGACGAAAACTTTTGGTTTCAATCCTTTGCAAGCAGTCATAACTTGTAATACAGAGGTCAGATAGAAAGCCAGGAGCTCCAGGGACCAGGAAATCCACTGCACTATTGCAAAATCTAGTTAAAAATATCAGCTGGAAGGAAGATCTAGGCTACTATAAACCTGGCAATGTTGAATGCTTATTCTTATTGGTATATCCATTTAGAGATTTGCAGTGCCAGCTTATTTATTCACCCCTTCATGCATTCTCCTATACTTGTTATCAAATTTTAGTTTTAAATTCTTTATTCATTTCCGATTTTGCAAATTTTTAGATCATCTGCCTTTCTTGTTTTAGAAAAATCTTATCAACAAAATTAGGGTAATGAATTCATGAACTGGTATTTTATAATATTTTCCTTAGATGATATCATTTGAAATCATCCAATTACACAAGCAACTGGTCTCTATGACATATTGCTAATAAAATAATCAATATTCCGTGAACTAAATAATACTTTGATCTTCTCCTTATGTCTTGTTTTAGACACTAAATCTGTGTGTACAGGCCCATGCAGACCTTAAAGCATGCTTAGTTTTACTCTATAAACTAATAAGGTACATCTTTTACTTTTTTCTCTCTCTTCTGTTGATGTAAATGAGTGTAACACTGGAGGTAGGCAAAGCCAGGGATCCACTCTAGACATTCATTTAATGAAATGGAATGGTAACAAATTTAAATGTAAAATAACTTTTCTGCCTAGTCCCATCAAGAATCTGAAGTTATTGCTTAAGGGGGTGGCATTAAAGTTACAGTTGTTATTAGTTTTGCCAAAGAAACTGGATGATTTATGGGTAATGAAAATAAAACTGTACAGTCATTAGTTAGAAAAGAGTTTTAAACACCAAATCTATGTTATCTTACATATATATATAAATCCAGACTGGCAGTTGTATCTCAGCCATTTTTTTTCTTCTTCAACTGGTGAGCAGTACACAGGACTAGATACTAGTCTCATTCAGTCTGGCCATTGCCATGTTTCTATGTTTGCCCAGTGCCCCCAGCTGGAGACCCTGAGAATCACACGATGAAAATGTTCAAGAATATTAATTTACATAGAAATACTTAGTTAAATTCTTCACTAGCTAATAAAGGCATCAATATCAGATTTGTCTATGAAATAGACATAATTACTTTTTAAAGTGTAGTTAAGATGAAGAGTGACAATATTTGAAAAAAATCTTATTGCTCAAAGTTCATTTCCCTAGTGGACACTCTGAGTCACAACTGCTGACTTTAGTGATAAAAATAGTTATTTACTAATTTTCACTTCTATCAGATCTTCAGAGTCATCGCAGTTTAAAGAGAATATGCCAGATTCTATTCTTGATACAGCATCAGTTCTGGCTGCATGGCTTACTAGTGCTGACAGTGATGCATGAAGCAAAAAAAAAAAAAGCTAATGATTTTCAGATTCCAAGCTAAAGATACTAGAGCTGACACTCAGAAAAAAATGTTAGACCTGTGAAATGAGTAAATAGGAAATGGAAACAAAGTGAGAGTTGAAGCTGGAATCCTTTTCCCCACTTTTGAGAATTTACCAGCTTCATATTTGCAGACCTCACCAAAATAATTGGTGAACCGCTGTACCCACTTAGATTGTGAGTATGTCCACACAGCAAATAGTGTGGTATAGCAAGGCTTTTATACGAGCTGTCTTTGTACTGGGCACAACCCAGTGATGACAGCAAGAATCTCAGCACAGGCTAATTGATGGCACCAGGAGGATGAGCCCTCCATGCAGCCAGAGGACTGGCTGCTCCTGGCATCTGAGGTAGCTCATTTACACCAGCTCAGGTATCATTCAGCTCCTCAGGTCAGCATACATCCCAGAGCTGCCTGCTGAGTAGCTGCCTGGCTTTTCTACAAGCAGTGCCAGAGGTTCAGCCCAAAGGTCCTTCCTGACCCATTTTATTTCTACAACAGTGACCAAGAACAGGGAAGAACAAGAACAGGGCACGTATACTTCCCCTGGGTGCTTTCCCACAGTCTGTTTTCAGCTTAGCAATCACACCAGCTTGACATGATTCCTTCAGATAGTAACCCTTGTCAGGTCTTTCTCTCAACTGTTTGCCCAGTTTCTCATCTACAACACCAACATCTGCAGTACATTTTGTGGCAATTTCCATAGGGATGTCACCACTGATGAGAAAACTGTTCCTTTTGTTTGTGTTGACCTGATTCCTTGCAGGAATCCTGACAGCTGCTCATCCTTGAACTGGAAGAGTCAATGCTTACCCATGCTCTCTATGTGATTTGTGATCATTTCTCTTTCAGAATGAAGAATTCCAGCCTATTTAGTCACCTTTTCTTTTAGAAGCTATTTCACTCCTTTGGTCATTCCTGTTACCCATTTTTTCTAGGAAAGGCCTTTGTCTTTTCCAAGGATTTAAGATAAGGAGACCATAACTGCACACAGTATTCAAGCTGTAGTCATGTCATGGGTTAATACAGTGGGATCTTGATGTTCACTGTTCCTTTCCTAATAATTCCAGAAATTTGATTTGCTTTTTTGATGTCTGCCAAGCATCAAGGCTTGTGCAGTGGAACGATCTATTGTAACCCACAAAATCTCCCTCCTGAGTAATAAGGATAAACTCAAGCCCAACATTTTATAAACAATGCCAGGATCAATTTTCCCTATAGGTGTTAACTTGTGAATTACCTGGATACCCAAAATACACAATTTTGTTACAGAAGAAGGGATGCTATCCAGAGGGACCTGAACAGGCTTGAGAGATGTGCCCTTGCAAACCTCACGAAGCTCAGCAAGGCCAAGTTCAAGGTCCTGCATCTGGGATGGGGCAATCCCAAGCACAAATACAGGCCGGGCAGAGAATGGATTGAGAGCAGCTCTGAAGAGAAAGACCGGGGGGGAGGTTGTTGATGAGAAGCATGACATGAGCTGGCAATGTGTGCTTGCAGCCCAGAAAGCCAACTGTATTCTGGGCTACATCAAAAGCAATGTGGCCAGCAGGGTGAGGGAGGTGATTCTCCCCCTCTGCTCTGCTCTCATGAGATCTCATCTGAAGCACTGTGTTCAGCTCTGGAGCCCCCAGCACAAGAAAGACACAGAAGTATTAGAATGAGTCCTGAGGAAGACCACAAAGATGATCAGAGGGTTGGAGCTCCTCTCCTATGAAGACAGGCTGAGGAAGCTGGGGTTGTTGGGCCTGGAGAAAAGGCATCTCCAGGAGACCTTACAGCAGCCTTCCAGTACCTGAAGGGGCCAAAAGGAAAGGTGGGGAGGGACTTTTTGTCAGGGAGTGCCGTGATAGGACAAGGGGGAATAGCTTTAAACTAAAAGAGGATAGGTTTAAATTAGATATTAGGAAGAAATTCTTCACTCAGGGTGGTGAGGCACTAGCACAGGCTGCCCAGAGAAGCTGTGGATGCCCCATCCCTAGAGGTGTTAAGGCCAGGCTGGATGGGGCTGTGGGCAGTCTGGTCTGGTGGGAGGTGTCCCTGCCCATGGCAGGGGTTTGGAACTGGATGGTCTTTAAGGTCCCTTCCTACCCAAACCATTCTGTGATTCTGTGACTTTATGACATCCACCCTGGCCAGCTAAGGCAAAGACAACTCAGAAAAGAAGAGCACATGTGCAATTCACTCAGTGATTTTATCCAAGCAGATACTGCAGTCAAAATTCTCAATCCATTGAAAATTGCTTCATAAAGAGTTGAGATCAGAGTAAGAGAAAATAAATGGGGAAAAACTGAGTATACAATAGTTCCCCAGCTGAATGGAGTTGAGCTAACTTTTGTTGGCTGAGATAGGGATCCTTTCTCCCCTGGCTTGGGTAAGCATCACTTTCTGAAGCCGGCATGGTGAGAACCTCTTCACGTGTTTTAACCTACTACAGCAGTCAACACAATCACAAAGGGCTCATAACTCCCACATTTGTAGCAAATTCCTGCGGTTTTTTCATGCATTCTTGAAGCCCCAGATCTGGGAAGCATTTTATTGGATGAGAACCTCATTCCTCTTGACTTTAGGAAAAGCCTTATAAATATTGTTTGTGTATACTAAGTTGTTCAGAAACCAAGAGAAAATAAATTGTATTCAATGCATTACACTGTTAGCTTTTCGTGTCTAGGAACAAATGTTCTGGGAATTTGGGGTTTGTTTGTTTGCTGGCAAAGGGGTACTCTTTTAAACAGGATTTTTGAATGTCTGGATTTGATCATATCACATTCCTTTGCTGACAGCAGAACCATCCATGGACCAAAGATAGGGTGGCTAGAGAAACCAGTTATGAGTGCTAATTCTGAAGGGTTACAAATACTAAGTTCAAAGAAAAGAATCCTTAGAATTAATAGCAAGAGAAAGGAGAGATTAATTTTTAAAATGAGCTGTCTTTCAAATAACAACATATCCCTCTGCATCAAGGTAAAAACAGAAAAAACAGTTTTACATTTATCTCCTGTTACTTTTATATTAATTTCTTTGAAACATTTTAGACTCTCCTGCCCCTCTGTGCACTTACCCTCCCCCTCCCATCTTTCTAGAAGTTGTTACTCAAATGTACAGAATGTTCCAAAGCTGGTTTATAGCAACAACTCAATAGTTTCCTTAAAGAGAAGAGAAACTATTCTGCAGGAAGCTAAAGCAAATATTAAGTTGCACAAACACGTATTCAAAAGCAGGAAATACCATTGTTGAGAGTGCAAGCAGAAGTTCAACTCTGCTATCTTACACATGAATGATGAAATATCTTCTAATTGTGTGACCAAGTATTTCCAAATAAGATAACATATCACATTTTTTCTTCTCCGTGTGTGTGATAGTTTGCACAGTTCTGTATGAAACATGAACTGAAGCTTTCAAGAAAACGTCTACACAAAATGCTCACCAAATAGACGTAAGATTCCATTGCCAGTCACATAGGTTCTCATCGATAATCTCACCCAGGAGCTATTTATAGAAGAAAACTGCAGGTACAAACCCAAATGAACAGGTATTCACAGATTCAGTGTTCCAAAAATTTGCAAAGGACTACATTGAATCTGAAAGTCTGTGCAGCGCAAAGGTATCATGTAATTTATAACTACACTGTAAATAAATGAATAAATTACAAAAAAAAAAAAAAAAAAAAAAAAAAAAAAAAAAAAAAGTGTTATAGATGCATTTAGGAAAGTGAATGCTTTGGTAATGTTTTTAGTCAATGTGAGAGCTGATGTCTTTTTTTGCAAGACATGTTTGAATCTTCTTCACCACAAGGAAAAATTCTGTAAAAACATTTGAAAGGAGACAAAATAAACTTGCTTAGGCCAGAATAAGTCTGTGGCAGAAGCCATGGATGAGAATAAAGCAAAAGGTAATAACAAACTAAACAAAGGACCATATCTTCTTTCTGTTTTTATCTTCTAGGCCATCTTTGAGTAGCATAAGGACCTGTGCAGTGAAAAAAAATCATATGTAAGATTTGCATGATTGTAAAAGAAAAGATAAGGAGCATGGCAGGGGGAGAGATTTGATTCAATCCCTTCCTTGGTTTCTCATCTTTCTCTCCCCTCGAAACAAGAAACTAGAAACTCCAACTGAATGACTATGGCACATATGACACATATTTAAATTTCAGAGTAATGATACTTTCCATGCATGGCAATACATGCACCGGAGAAGGAGGACATGGAACCCATCAGAGGGCCATTTTCTGTCTCTTTCTTTTTCTTTTTTTTTTTTTTTTTTTTTTTTTTTTTGTATTTTCTTTTTCTTTATCCCTAGGTATTTCAAGATGCTTTTAATTGCCTTGTAATCCAAACTGCTTGAACGGTGCCCTATCAGCATTCATGATTATTGGAACAGCTGTTTAGGTATAATTTTCTAAAGTACAGAAAAAACACTGCTAGTTCAGAAACGGTAATGCATGATATACTGGAAATAGGATTCCCTCTAAAAGCTGACTTGTCATAAGCAAAAATAGAAAAAAAAAATAGATTCCTTCATAGCTGACCCTTTTATTCTGCATATTCACAGACACTGAACACACTATGGGACCCTATTCTCCTTGCCAAGCCTCTAGTTCTGCCGTTCACAGACATATCTATAATCAGTGTCCTGGCTGCAGGGAGGATATCCAGTTATGTTTGGCATTTCAGACTGCTCCTTAAGTAAGAAAGCATTAGTATAATACTCCCGTGTGTGTGAATGAAAGATGGATATGAATCCTTAAAAAAAAAAAAAAAAAAAAAAAAAAGAAAGAATGAAAGAAGAAAAGAAAGAAAGAAAGAAAGAAAGAAAGAAAGAAAGAAAGAAAGAAAGAAAGAAAGAAAGAAAGAAAG
>CM021767.1:17748676-17892011 GCA_011076525.1 Nettapus auritus
AAGAAAGAAAGAAAGAAAGAAAGAAAGAAAGAAAGAAAGAAAGAAAGCACTGCTAGCACAGATAAAGAACCCTGTGATTTTAAAGAGAATTCTCAATGTCTTCAGCCCAACCTCTGTCATGTGCAATCTGCATGGTGATCATGGAAGAAACCTTTAAGAGTGAATTCCTTGAGTGATATGCCTAAACACACACACACAGCTCCCAACGAGTGTGCTCTCAGAATGAATGCCACATCAGGTCCTGACAGTCAGGCAGGCTGGCAAAGTCCCTCTCAGAGCATGTTGCTGGAGCTATGCGCAGCCACAGACAATGAATCCTGATTGTGCATGACCAGCTGAACAGAAGTGTAGGGTTAGGCAGAACAGACCTGGAATTATAGTGACTTTAATGCTGCTTAAATCCTTTTGGGGGTCTAATTTCAAGTAACTAAAATACAAGAACTGAAGAGTATTTCTAAATATGGATAAGTATATGCATTAGTAAGGGAACAGAAGGTAATGCTCAGTTTTCTTTAAAATGAATTCAGTGTAAAACACTCTGTTAATGTTTTTAGGTCACCCTAGTAACTCGACCAACATTACCATAGTAGCATCTTATATGGAAAGACAGATCACTCCAACCTCATGAAAAGGTAATTCTACTTCTCTGACTCATGGTAATAAATCCATGCCTTTGGATTGAAATGGACAGTCACCAACCAACTTGAGCTCCCAGTGATGTCAGGTTAGTTGAGTATACAGTATGTGTAAATTTGAAAAAACACAGTAAATGTCATACTTAAGTTTATAATCCCCCAAAGGACAGCATGTTCTGAGCAATTAGCACAAAATTACTGCCAGAGATGTGATATATTAGAATAAATAACACTTTAAAAAGATACAGATGTTAAATGTGTATGTGCCTTTGAGAGTCATGGTAAACATTTAAAAATAACCGCTGTGATTATTGGTATGTTTAGATTTTATAAGACCTAGCTCTGGCAGAGGACTCTGTGGTTCTTGTTCTGTGCCATACCATGCATGTGATCTGGATTAAATTTCAGAAGGAGGTCTCTTTTTGTCCCTTCAGGACTTTTATTTAGTAAGAGAACAGCAAGCTAAATTCAGAAGCAGAGCAGGCATATCCATCTCCAAAAACACTATGGGTCAAATTTAACAGCAACTAAATAGTGGCACAAACTATAATCCTGGTGTCCAAGAGAATCATTGACTTCAGGAGTTATTCTTCAAAATGTGTAGGATGAGAATCAGCTTACAGGTAATATAAACTGTTCACTGATGGGTGCTGGGCAAAGTGACCTGCACAATTTTAATATGTGCTGGCTTGTAAAACTAATATATCGGCCTTATGGCAGAAAGCAACAACACAGAAGGCATTGCCAACATCAGTTACAAGCATTGTGACAGTAGGTTTATAAGTTTTCCCTCCGACCTCTCAATTATATGCATCTATCCACCTCAGCAGGTAAAATACAATTTTAAACTGAAAAAATATGTATTCTCCCATGCCAAGGGTGTCACAGAAACTGTTCTGACAGAAAAAGATGAAGGCCAAGAGAGAAAGAAAGATTTTCCTTTTCATCCTGTCTTTCTGGGTAAACAGAGCTCAGAAGTTTTACAGAAAAGGGTAAGAGAAGTTAGAAAATTACAGTTTCATCTCTCTGACTTTTTTTCAGTTCTAGCCTCATCCCAGCATCCCTCCCATCTACTCTGGGCCCTTCCCCTGCCACGTCCCTGCTCAAAGCAGAAGCTACCAGCACGGATCTCCACAGATTCCCTTTCCTGCAGCTCCCAAGTCTCCCAGCTCAACCCTGCACATCACCGGGTTCTTCAAACTCAGCCAGGCTTGCAGGTGCTGCTGCACTCTGTGTGTGCTCCATGGCTCCTGCAGAGAGGCTGAGTTTCATCATTAATGGCAATCACTCCAACAGTGCCTAATGCCCAGCCTGCAATGACATGAATAACAGGAGGGTTTAAGATTAACAGTTCTCCCTAAATATATGAGTTATCTTCCCACACTTTTTCCTCTTAGGCGTCTCCATTACACTTTTTTTGTATGCTTTCTGAGTACTGAATTAGCTCGAGTTACTGCATTTTATCACATACTCCTCTTTTAGAAGTAATTTACATACAATGAGAAACTTACTCCATGATTTAAATGTGTTAAACTTGTCTCAATATGAATTGTAATAAACAGAGCTTAGAAACTACAAATGAATTTGTGGCTTTCTTGTGCCACCAACCATCATACAAATACAAAATAGTGGACAATTCTCTGAAGTGCTAGAATTTCATATTGAAAAGCCAGGCAGGATGTGAATTACTTCCCAATTTATGACTAGGGACAAGGGAGGTTTTTGTACTGCTTTTTGGGGGTTGATCACATTTTAAATGGATGGGAAATCCAACACATGATGCTTACTGGAAGATCTACAGTATTCCATGAGTTCTCATTATGTGGATCATTTCATCACTAAGAGTGAAAACTCTTTTACTTTTAAATAGAAAACATAAAATCTCTAAATAAAAATAAAAATGCATGAGTCTGCTTTAAACTCTTTGCACTAAAAAAAGTTGCTATTTTTTTACAATTCCACTTTTAATGTTCTGTAAACTGACCATTGAGTAACTAACTGTGCTTCCACTTGTGTTGAGGTTTAGCCCTGGCAAGCAGCACAGCTGCCCCCTCACCCTCCCCAGGTGGGATGGGGAGAGAATTGGAAAGGTAAAAGTGTGAGAACTCATGGGTTAAGACAAAGACAGTTGACTATGTAAAACAAAAGCTGTGTGCAGAAGCAAAGCAGAACAACGAATTAATTCGCTACTTCCCATCAGCAGGCAGATGCTTAGCCACTTCCAGGAAAGCAGGAAATAGCAGCATATGTAACAGTTTATTGGGGAGACAAATGCCATCATGCCGAACTTCCCCCCCTTCTTTCTTCTTCACCCTAGCTGTTATTGCTGACCGTGAAGCCTTGTGGTACAGGACATCCCTTTGGTCACTCTGGGACGGCTGTCCTGGCTGTGTGCCTTTGCAGTTCTGGTGAACCTTCAGAACAGAAAGGCTCTGTGTGAGAACTGCTCTACAACAACTAAAAATATTGGTGTGTTGTCACCACAACTTTAATCAAAATTCCAAAACGCAGCATTGTGTGATCGTCTATGAAGGGAATAACTCTGTCCCAGCCAAAACCATGACAATATCCACACCTTATTCCATACCATTCATGTCATGCTCAGGTCCCTCATTTATCACCACCCTTCAATTAATAGACAGATGTAATTCCCTTAGTCTAAGGACCACCCTTATGAAAAGTCCATAAAATGTTCATAAAACATCCAGTGAGCTCTTTTACTCTGTAACTAAGCTTCTGTCTGTTATGGTGGTCACTCAGGACAGGAGAGGTGGTGTGTTGCATAGAGTTACTGGATGCCAAAGCCATCTCTGGTTGGGTCACTGGTGTACCTGCACTTTGTCTTGCAAGGCTCATCCTCTGTTGGTTTGAGTGATTCCTGCTATAGGACTTCCTGTAACATGTAACTTGGAAGCTGCTTCAAGGTACTCTGGCATGGCCTTATCTATGGACACGGGCAATGCAAGTTGTACCTGCTGCAGCATGGACTTCTCCATGGCCACAGATGCTTTGAGATGTACTTTGCTCCAGAGTGGACTTACCTTTGGCAACACACAGGCAAAAAATTCTCATAATGTAAGGCTTCATGATGAGCAAGCAGCAGTATGAGCTTGAGGTCAGTTTCCTGAGCTTTGGGACAAACAGCACACTTCCTATTAACTCATCTATCATCACTTTGCTAAGAAAAAAAAGCAAGGCAAAATTATGCTATTCAGCCTTTCAGTCAGATTTGGACAAATCCAGACTTTAATCTGGATAGTCAGCATTTTAGTTCATCTCCCACAGGTAAGTGTAATTTTCTTAATAAAATATATCAGAAACTTTCTTCTGCATGCAAGTTTTTAGATGGTTACACAGACATCTAGAAAGCCAAAATTATAGACTGAAAGTAAACAATCGGCTCAGGAAATCTGAATTAATTTTGCATAAAAAGCTCAGAGGTAGACATTCATTCATAAAGAGGTAAGAGAATTCTTCTTGGCTGCACTGCCAGAAGTCTGCATTTATTTAATAGAGAAAAAAAAAATCCCATAGTATAGAATAGTATTTTACTAGAGTAAAAATAAAACAAATGATTACAAACATCCATCACAGGGACATGCCAGCAATATTTATTGGATGGAATGGTACAAGAAACTAGTTTGGCTCTGGGGTTTACATCCTACAGTCCTCAGCTGGTGAAGATGGGAAATTGTGCCAAAAAACCTATATGACTATTTAAGGCAGAAGAAAACTTATTATTCTGCTTTTTAAGTAGGAACAGAGATAAATGGCAACATCTTCTGCAAACAAAATATAATAGAAAAACAGAAAAAAAAAAAAAAAGTGAGAATAATAATTCTGGGGACCCCACAGAAATTAACATTCCCAGCAGATGAATCAGAGAGAGCATTTCCCTGAATTACCCTCACTTCTGATAAGTCAAAGATCAGCATATTCATGCTGTGGTAGAAGACAGTTTCTTGCATCTCTCTTGACTTCTCTGAACAAAATAGTCACCATCCATGTGGATGAAGATAATGAAAGGAAATATTAGGACGTTGGACAATTAGAGGGGAAATACATGATCTGGAATCAGTTCTTTTTATAGGCAACAGGAACAATGATGTTTCCTGCCCCTAATAACAGAGACTTCTGGATGAATGAAACCTAAGGCTGATTCCAGCAGGTACAACGAAAGGCAAAATTTGATTCGTGCAATCTAGTCTTTTACTACTCCTCTAATGAGTGGTTTGGTTCTTGTATGTAATTTGATTGCTCAAAAGTAGAAATGTCCAACTCATACTGAGACCTCATAAGTCACATATGTGCATAGCACTTCCAGTGCTTCAACATCAACTGTGAGCATGCTGTGAGTAGCACAACACTGAATCATGTGAAGTTGTGAGGTATTTCACTTCTTCTAGTACAGATAGTAAGAAATAAGAGCCCAATTGCAGGGTTTCTATTCACCACCTCCTTCAATGAAATGTGGTATTTCCAGTACATGGTTCTCAGTCAAATTATCCCCAGACCAGCTCTTGTGAGCAGCTCAAAGCTGGTAACCAGATATTTGCTGGCTGGGTAGTGGCAATACCAAGCAGAAGTGAAACAAGCTTTCTGATGCACTTTACTCACAGCAGCTTCATTCCTTCTCCCCCACGACTAGCGATAAGACCATGCATTAATACCCAATATCCAGGCACAGCTAGCCTTTCTGTTTCCTCTGCCATCCAACAGCAAGCACAATTCTTTGAAAAGCTGCATATTTTGCTTCTTATGTTAACTCAGTACTGTGTCAACAAATGACAAGTACTGTTATTGGTGCCAAAAAGATGCAATTATTATGCATGTCTTGTGCAAGATCATTACATATTTCTTGCATTAAGCTATGAATGAATTCTTCTTGCTTCATCTTCATGTGATTCTTGCTCTTTAGCTAATTTGAAACAGGACTGCGTGTACGCAAACTGCATGGAGCTTGGCTCTTTAATGATAAGCCAGCATCAAAACAGACACCCAGCCTAGGCACACCAAGGCTGCAGGAATTTTTATCGGAATTAAGATTTTTCTCTTGTAATGGCAGTGGTGGGTTTGGCTGCCTTTCACAGGCGGGACAGCGCTGTCAGGCTCAGATCATTAAAGCTCAGCACGTTCCCAGCACTCATCAACTGAATAAAGTAGACTGGAAAGAGGTTTATGCATTTTCATTCCCAAATAAATAAATAAATAAATAAATAAAATCACTTGCTTTGGCCCAAAGAAACTTGCAGCCCCCCTGCTGAGGCCTCCGGCCAAAGAAAGGCGCCGCTCTCGGCGGCGGCTTCTTCACCCCGGTCCCGAAACTGCCGGCTTTCATTGAAAGCCTTTCACTTTCTGTCGGCCGCCGGGACAGAGCCGGCGGCTGCCCGCCAGGGGATGCTGTGGCTCCGGGCCCCGGGGACGCGACAGGCGACACGGCGACAAACGAACGACAAAGCCACGCGGCCACTGCCGCCGTGACAGCCCACACCGCCACCCCGCGGCGGCGGCTTGAGGGGCCGGGAGGCACTTGGCAGCTGGAAATGGCCGTTGACCATTGAAGTGGCCACTGGAAGTGGCTGTTGGCCGTTGGAAGTGGCCATTGGAAGTGGCCATTGGCCATTGGAAGTGGCCATTGGCCGTTGCCTGTTGGAAGTGGCTGTTGACCACTGGATGTGGCAGTTGGAAGTGGGCATTGACCATTGGAAGTGGCTGTTGACCATTGGAAGTGGCCATTGGAAGTGACTGTTGGCCATTGGAAGTGGCTCTTGGCCATTGAAAGCAGCCATTGCAGCGCCATGCGGCATGTGAGGCTTTCCCTGGGCTTGAGGTGTGTGCCCAGACCCAGGCTGGGCAGAGCTGGTGTGACTTGACCGATTGCAGCGTGGATGCAGAGTGCGTACATGCGAGTCAGCGTGGCTTGCCGTGTAACTTCCAGGCACTCCGGGCTCATGCAGTGTTATGGTACGCGACAGGGACTTCCCCTTATTTCAGCGAGCTGAGATCTTGTAAATGAAAATTCTGAACTGTTGGTTATCTGGATGGAGAGTCCCTCAAGGCAAATTATAGACCATATGTCATGACTAACAAAATACGGTCACTGGGATTTTGAGACAGCTGACAGGTATAGCTCAGCAAACTGCCTGCATGAAAGCAGGATGCACAGATGACAACAGCTATAGGCAGAAAAATAATAATAATAATAAAATCTATGTATGTGCATTGAGGATCTTCTGCTGCACGGTAAGATACCGTGGCTATTTGTGTGATACCAAGCATTTCAAATCATAGCCAGGCATCTGCTGGCATACATGAACACTGACTGAAAGGAATGGGACCAGTGAGCTGCAGACAGCTATCAGAGAACCCTGAGCCAACACCTTTAATTCACGTCCACAGACCCCAGGCAGAAGCACTGACTCAAATGCCCCCCCATGGGATGGCCATTCTAGAAAGCGCCTACTTGTGTGGCACAAGAGGATTGTTGCACAGCAGTCTTGCCTAAGTCATGTAATGGAGTAAATGTTGCACCGTCATGTGGTTTCCCTAACAGCATGGTTCCTGATGGATAGTCCTGGAAAGCAATCAGCTCTGCTTCTCAGAAGGGATAGTTATCCTGTGGCCTGCCAGTTCATCTGCCTTGCTTCCAATACCAAGTGACTGCATTTATTGTGCACTGCGTTGTGCCGCATATATATGCTCTCAGGTTTCTATGTGCACACACACAGCGAACAGTTAACGTAAGTTAAAAAGTAAGCAACCCAGGAGAGAGTATGTCACAGAATCACAGAATCACAATTTCTAGGTTGGAAGAGACCTCAAGATCACCGAGTCCAACCTCTGACCTAACACTAACAGTCCCCACTAAACCATATCCCTAAGGTCTACATCTAAACGTCTTTTAAAGACCTCCAGGGATGGTGACTCCACCACTTCTCTGGGCAGTGCGTTCCAATGTCTAACAACCCTTTCGGTAAAGAAGTTCTTCCTAAGATCCAACCTAAAATTCCCCTGGCGCAACTTTAGCCCATTCCCCCTCGTCCTGTCACCAGGCACGTGGGAGAACAGACCAACCCCCACCTCGCTACAGCCTCCTTTCAGGTACCTGTAGAGAGCGATAAGGTCACCCCTGAGCCTCCTTTTCTCCAGGCTGAACAATCCCAGCTCCCTCAGCCGCTCCTCGTAGGACTTGTTCTCCAGGCCCCTCACCAGCTTCGTCGCTCTTCTCTGGACTCGCTCAAGCACCTCGATGTCCTTCTTGTAGCGAGGGGCCCAAAACTGAACACAGTATTCGAGGTGCGGCCTCACCAGAGCCGAGTACAGGGGGACGATCACCTCCCTAGCCCTGCTGGTCACACTGTTTCTTATACAGGCCAGGATGCTGTTGGCCTTCTTGGCCACCTGAGCACACTGCTGGCTCATATTCAGCCGACTATCAACCATAACAAATCACATAAGCTGTCTACAGCCAGTTCAGCAGAAAGACTGGGAGGCAGCTTAAGGAATAGTTTGATCATTGATCGTAAACAGGAATAATCTGCTCTGCTGATTCTGCTGTAAACTGATAACATCTGGCAAGAAAGTGGTAACAAACACCTCCTAGGCTGCATTGAATGTAATGGCTCCCATGGCTTAAGCCACATCATCTTTGCAATTCTGAGCAAAGGAATGTGTAAAATATTTTAAAAAGCATGGACATAAACTTGTTAACACCATGGGTATGCACTTCTGGAAAAATGTTACCCCAATTCATTCTCTCTCAACTGGAAGCAGAACACGTTTTATATCAAGTGCAATTTCTCTTTTAAACATCTTTCTCTTTTAAACATCTGTTAATATTGTACTTTTTGGGGAGCTGAACCTCACCTGAGAAAATAGTTAATGCTTCTCAGCTCTCAGAGGAGTCCTGTGGAGCGGATTTATGAATGTCACAGACTCATGACTCACCTGTGAGTCCTGCTTCATTGGTTGGGAACAACCGTTCTGCACATCAGGTGCCACGTAAGACATTATTTTTCCACTACTATACATTATTCAACTCCTTCTGTAATTAAAAACAATATGAGGAAGCTACAAGAAGCAGTTGGTTCAAAAGAACTTTATTCCATTTCACTGGTGATGGCAAGCTTTACTTCAGACTGAATTGATGCACAGGTGGACTGCCAATACTGCATGATTCATGGGATTCAAAAACACTGGGCAGTACCATGATCACCCTACTGCAAAAGCTAGTTTAGGGTTTTAAAATGCTAAAAACAGCAATTGCTAAGAGCAATCTCTTACTGGGTATCAACCGACACTGCTTTAGCAAGTATCAAGATAGAGGTGAAAATGATTTATGGTTTACATAATGCCTTCCCTTGAAGGCATGAATTTATTTAAAAAATAGGCAGGTGTGTCACCCAGCAGTTCACAACATCCCTAAGATACTGCCAGAAATAATATTTCCATATACAAAGATCAAAAAGTTATAATTATAATTACAAAGAAACTTCAAAATTAGTCACAAGTTCTTCCAACATTCTCTCTATTTTGTTTATTCCAAAGGAAAATGGAGAAAAGAGAGGAATCTCTTCAGATTATTACTTCTGATTCAACAAAGTTCCAGAGAAATTATGACCATTAATAGCTTAGTTCTGAGTAATTGGCTTGTCTTCTTCATCTTCATGAAAGTGGTCAATTCAGGAAGCAAGGGGTAGCATCGCAACTACCTATTAATGTCCAAGAGTTCGGCTATTACTAAAGCATGTTAACAAGCCAGCTGAGATATGTGGGCAGATATCAAATGACAAGTTATCTGTCCTGTTGATGTATACAAATGTTGGATACCAAATGAGGCTGAAGGGGGTTCACAACACAAATTGTTCAGTGGCAAGCATAATGATTCAATGTTATTCCCCTTCCACCAGCCACTCATTCCTGTCTCTCTGTCATGGCAAACTCCCCCTCTTCAGTCGTGTCCTTCCTGCTGTCCACCAAGACATTCTGTGAGCAGGATCAGTCAACTGGTACTCAAAAAAGTACAAAAGAGATTACTTTTCAACCAGTTTTACTGAACAGGCTTATTATAAGGCCCAGAAACATAGTGCTGTCATGATTTGGAGGACGGCAATGTGAGAGAAGGAGCAGCTGGGAATGGGTAGGTGATGCTTGCTTTGGTTGGTGCTGCCACCAAGAAAACTGTATGTACACCTACTCTCACAAGCACATTTGCTATTAGTGCTTTTACATGTTACATCCACACATCATGAAAATACACAATCCTAACATGGCATGAAATTTCTAGCATAATCTGATTTCAGGGACAACCAAAGCTCATTTTTTCCTCTGGATGTCTGTATTCTCTGCCATTTCTCTTCCCCTTCCCCACACTGAGTAGTAGGAGCTGAACACCTGGGCTGAAATCCTGGCAGAAAGGCAGTCAGTGATGGCAAACCCCACTGACTTAGAGGGAAGGGAGCAGGTTTCACACCAGCATTTCTCCCAAGTTTAAAACCAAAATTTCTTACTCTTTGACTTGATTGGCAATAAAACAAGTAAACATGCAATGTCTTACCTTAAACCATTTCAGAGGAACCAAAGTATTTGCATGAAGATTGAAGTAGGTTAAGCTGGGGTATGTGTCCCCTTCTGTCACTTCTAGTAATCAATGGCAGAGGAGCAGAGTGACATCTGTGCAGTAACATCTTAAACTGTGGCTGATGAATTTATTGCAGCCAATTAATCAATGCTCTTACTCAACTGGAATATACCCACATGAACATCCCCGCTAAAATCAGCTTGTAAATTAGATAAGCATTATCCGTACCTATTTTAAAACCCCTTTGTATTGTCAGGATGGCATAAAGGGGCTTGGTATATGGGGAAGAAAAAAAAAAAAAAAAGGCTTGATATTTTAATGTTTTAGTTGAGTTGTTGGGATTACAGTTTTGAAATCAATAAGGTAGTTTATCCAAGTGCTTGGCAACATATGCAACGGTTTACAATTTCCCATAAGACTTTTAGAAAATCTACTCTATACCATGCAATTTCAGAACCTGAATATGGATCCATGTGCACAAAGCTCTTATGCTCTCACTGGGAGTATCAGCACACAATTAAATGAAAATATTTTAATTTACTAAATACAGTGTTGAGACACTAATGCAAATCTTGGTTTGTAATCTAGGAAGATCCACTTCCATGCCAAATATATATGAATTAAACCCACCTCATACAGTTCCCCAAGAGGACTGAAGATTAAAAAGAAATGTGTTCCATCAAACTCAGGAGAATAACCTAAGAGGCCTAACACTTGGTTGCTAATTGAATGACATCAGAAAGAGGCTATCAACGGTGTTCTGCCAATTTCCTAGACGCTGGAGAGTTTTAGTAAGAGTTGCATTAAATGATCTGTCATCAACCTAATGTTAATATCTCAGTATTTTACTACTCACTCTTAAACAGGGCCTTCTGGAGGGCATGAATTATTGGCAATGGGAGTCAGTAATTACAAAGTGAGGTATGGCAGAGAAAACATGACAAGTGAGATAAAACAGTGTCTGGGGACCATTTAATATTGTGCTGGCAAACATGATGTGCTATAAAAACATTTTAGAGAGAACAGATATCTAGCTGCTCTACAACAAAAATGAACCCTGAAGCAGAAAATTATGTTTTTCATTTCTTACATTAAGGCATAACCTTTCAGGCTACGCTCCTTTAACAGTGCGGTAGATTCTGGTTATAGAGAGCACCATGTGAACATGCCAAGTTTCTTGAATGTGCTGCAGGACTGGACACATTTTTAAAACATGTAGTAATTGCTGTAAGTAAGATGCCATGGACCATGGTCTGCCGTTTGGGTGCCGTGTGGCTGATGACCCTCTTGCTGAACTCAGTGCTGAACAGGCTCCAAGCAAGAGCAGAGCTAAAGTGAGGAAATACAGTGAGTGCATAACACTGACACGATTCTGTTGCAGTTAACAAAATATCAGTAAAGAGAAAAGACAATCACAGCAAATTACTGCAATTCAAATATCCCAAACCTGAGCCAAGCATGAGCAGTTGCTATGTATGGTGAAGAGATGATAAGGAAAACTAAAAGCATTGCGCACAGGATTAGCTGTCAAAGGGTAGGGCATATGGCTGATAAAAAGATAAATAGCTTTGAAAAGCATCACTGATTTACTAGGAAGCCTCAACCCACGAAACACAGAACCAACCATTTCAGGCCACAAGATACAGGCTGATGTTCCCACAGCTGTTATATTGCATGACAAAGCATGAGTAATAGTAGAGAAGTTTTCAAGTGTATCAGTGCATGGAAAGACCAGGAAAGTACTGGAACATTTCCCTGAATTAGCAGCTCATTGCAACAAATGCCTCTGCCCTGGAGGACTTATATTTTTAGTAGATAAAATGGGCAGATGGTGCTGGAAAGAGATATGTTACATGATAATTGAATGACCATCAGCAATGTAGCTCGCAAAGCATAGGAGAGCTGTATGAAGGGCGTTTGTTCATTAAATAGCATTTTTTAAATGTAAAAAGTAATGCAGAAGATGTTATTAATATTATTATTAGGGCAGTTGGAATGCTATTTGGGGTTGGAGTTGGGGTTGTTCAGCCTACAGAAGAGAAGGCTCCAGGAAGACCCTGTAGTAGCTTTTCAGTACCTAAAGGAAAAATGGGGAGGGAATCTTTGTCAGTCATAGGACAAGAGGTAATAGCTTTAAACTACAAGAAGGTAGATTTAGATTAGATATTGGGGAGAAATTATTCACTCAGAGGTTGGTGTGGCACTGGCACAGGTTGCCCAGAGAAGCTGTGGATGCCCCATCCCTGGAGTTGTTAAGGCCAGGCTGTTGGCAGTCTGGTCTGGTGGGAGGTGTCCCTGCCCATGGCAGGGGTTTGGAACTGGATGGTCTTTAAGGTCCCTTCCAACCCAAACCATTCTGTGATTCTGTGATTCTACGGTTCTATGAAGCACAGTAGTAGAGATTCTGCATAATGACTTGGGATAGATTATTGCTTTCTCACTCTTATTTTTAATATGCATTCGGTAGCTGAATACCGTTCTTGAAACTCTACTGTTCAGGTATAGAACAAGTATGCAGATAATGATGTGCAATGGGATTTTTATCAAGAATTCATGCAAGTTTTGAATATTCTTGTGGTATCATTTATAACAATATATTCTTCCAGTTTGTGAGAGCAAGCCAAGAAAATAAGACAGCTAAGTCTCTCCATATGCATCTGGTATCAGATATTATGATAAAAATGAATTGTAAACTCATCATACCTATATTCCTTTGAATGTATATAGCTGATAGTTTAATATTAAAATAATTTCATTTTTCTCAATCATTATAAAAGTTAAAACTTGAAAGAAAAGTAATTATCTACAGCTGTGTATTGTTTCCTGAATTTTAAAGTAGTGACCATCTCTAGTTGGAAATATAAAGAAACTATATGGAAAGAAGTAGTGATGCAAAACCAATTAGTGAAAACTGCAGAAATTGATTTTCATGTGAATTAAGTAGAATATTACAAAATATGAGACTAATATAAGATTTGTTAATCTAATAATTCATGGGGAAGATGTTTTGATCACAGAATTTCTTAGCAGACTGGTAAAAATACAGATGTGTTCATATGTGAGTGTCATATAGAACAGCCAATAAAAAGCCTGAGTTATCATACAACCTCATGTTACAACTCTCAGCCATCCATATCCTTGTTTATACTCTTCTGCTTGAATTGTATCCGCTATTAGATCCTCTTCCCGCTGCAAGCTGCTCTGCGTGGGCTGACCTCACTGACTCTTTGAGACTCCCTGAGTTATCTGAACTCCAGACTGGAGAAGCGTGGAAATACTAGCAGGGGCAATGGCTCATACAGAGGCAAGCGCTCTTGGCATTTTATTGACCTGGAAATCTGGACTTCTGTTCTTATAGAAACAATACTTAAGTAGCTGTTGTTCACCTCACTTGTGTGAACAAAAAGGCTCTTTCAAATTCCATGGCCCTGGGCCATTAGTCAAACCCATAAGCACAGCTGATGGATCACCTCCCCCTAGAAAGGCATGAGCAAGGGTGTGTAACGTCTCACTGCTCTGACAGAATAGGTCCGGAGTCCATACTGGAACTTAGCAAACAAATGGGATGACCAGAATTTACAAGGGAAATTTCTAGCCCTGTGTACTATCGTCATTTACAGTAAAAAAAAAAAAAAAAAAAAAAAAAAAAAAAAAAAAAAAAGAAAGCAAAAATATTCATCTCTAGAGATTATTTACCTCGCAACCCAATAGTGCACTTGGAAATTACTGCACCCTAAAACAGCTCTGATAAGCAAAGATGAAACTCAAAGAGCTAAAAGGGAACTAACAGCTCTATTGCTTAGTATCAAATCCTGTTTTAAAACTTTCTGCTCTTAGACATCCTGTTTATATATTTAATCAATGAACTGGATGTAAGAGAAACAAAAATTGCCTGCATTCCTCCATTCCTCTGTCAAATGCATATTCCCAAACCTGGAATAACTCAACTTTTAAAGTAAAAAACTAAACAGCTTGGGAAATTTCCCAAAATTCCTGTTATATTTTATTTCTGTTTCTCTGTGAATGGCTTTCTCTCTCTCTCTCTCTCAATTTTTTTTTTTTTTTTTTTTTTTTTTTTAATCTGGGAATGTGACATGGTTCAATGGTAGGCATCAAGAAGAAGAAAGAAAATTCCCTCTCTTTTCTGCTTTTTTCCTACTTTATTCAATACTTTAATTTGACAAGAGACACTTGTTTTACAAAATCTTACACATGCATTCGTTCTCCTGTCAAGATGAGCTGCTAGGTAAAGATGTCAGATGCAGAGACCTCAGGGACTATTTTATTTTATTTTATTTTATTTTATTTATTATTTAAGATCCTCTTGCTTTTTAAGAACAGTTGCAGACCTTTTCTAAAGCAGATAAGTACATGGGACAGGAGGAAATATTTCAGATCACCAGTATGCTCAATTGGTCTCACATCAAATAAAAACCCTTCAGCCTAAAAAATAACAGGTCGTCTGTGTACATATCTGTCCACAAAATTACTCATACTCAAAATTACTCACACCATTTCTGTTGGAAGGCTATTCCTGAAACTTTCTTCACATATACAGCTCAAAAATACATACAAATTACTCCTGTTTATTCTTCTACCAACACTCTTTCTTTTCTAAAATACTTTCCCTGCCATGATCCTTACTCCACTGTAATTATGTAGACTGTGATCCTACTGCTTCTCAGACTTTATTTGCCTAATGACATAAAACAAGATAAAAAATAAATAAATAAATCTCATTCCCTTATTCTTCAAAGCAGCACTTCTATGAACATACATTAGCTTTGGTTCACCTTTCTTTATCATGGTTGAGCAGAAATGTATGCAGAATTCCAGATGAGGAATTTTGTTTCATCAGTCTCTTGCATAGTTATATGGATATTTCTCTCTTAAAGAACACAAATATGCACATAAAGAACACAAAAATGCACATAAAGAAATAATCCCATTACTACACATCTAAGTTCCAATTTAACTTCCTTGTTGCCTCAGTGTGTTGGTGCCCGTGTCAGTGACTAATATGCCTTTGCTTTTTCATTGTCATTTTCAATCTATGAGTGTGTGACAAAAGTTCTTGTTCTTGTGACAAAAATTCTTATTATTAGTTCAAGTTTCTGACTGTAAACTTTGCATCATTAATGATCATTGCATTTCTATTCTCATCTCCTTTTGCATGATATTTCCATCTTCCTCTGTATTAATGGTTCCTCCATATCCAAACTCCATACAAAATACTCTAAACACAAGTGGTCTGAGATCCTTAAGAATCTCCCTTTATAACCATTTGTTAGCTTGATAGGTCCCTTTTCAAAAAAAAAAAAAAGGGAAGCCGTTTCAAATCTTCCTTCAGCTCATCCTCTGGTTATTTTTCAGTTCTTGTACTAATTCACATCATCTCCAGCTGGAGCAATTGCACCTTGCATTGCATCAAATGTTTAAGCAGTCTTACTGCTTATTTCTTATTCTCAATTGTTTTACCTATGACAGATAATAAATTAGTTTTCTTACTATTTACAATGGAAGACAAACGTTAATAGTTTTCTTATGCCAAGACAGTTTCCTTACAAGAATCTCAAGAGATTTAACATTTTATTAATTCAGAGTGATGAAAACGTGACAGTATGTTCACAATGAGGCACTAGAAGGAGAAAGTTCTTCCAGAGGAGAAAGAACTGGAGATGTAGCCAGAACTGAGTTTTGGGGGGAACAGTCTGTGACAGACTTCATTGGACGGTGCCTAGATGAGTGCAAAAAGCTATACTGGCAGTGTGTAGAACTTACTAAACATATACCATTAAAAAAATTCTTCTAATGCAGATTTGAAACAAAAACACCTATTAAGGGTATCATTTTCTATATGGCTACATGGAGAAGCTGATTCAGGACAAGAAAAGCTGTGAAACTGAAGCACAGTAGTCATTCTGTACTAACTCCCCAAATGAACGTTTTCATTCTATACCAACAGAGCCCTTTGTGGTTTAGCTTTATCCACTTCTAAAGAGAACTATAATGATTCCTTTAAAGCAGACCAAGCAAATAACTAGTAGAGAACAGAGTATTACAAAAGTTATGCCAGCTATTTCCAGACTAGGCAAGTCTTTTTGATGTCAAGATTTAAAATTCTACAGTGGGTGAAAAAAATCCTAATCAATTCTTATGTTTTTTTTGTTTGTTTGTTTTTTGTTTTTTTTCCATAGGAACTATCTAGGAAAAAAAAAAAAAAAAAAAGCTGAATGAGTACCAGAAAAGCAGCCTGCAGTCTCAGGGATGATTGTTACTATAGTTTCCTTATTAAGAATTACCCACTTCAGGTTAGTCTGTAACTGTTCCAAGTTAAATATTACCCAAGTTAGTAAGCATAGTGCCACATGTCCTCTAAGGCAGCTGTAGGACTGTTCCTGCTTCCAGTGAAATCAGGGTAGAACACGTTTCTGCAAAGAATTAATACAAATTCTTTCACTCCCTTGCAGATAGGTGCCCACACTACATTCTGTGCGTAGGTGTAAAATATTTCTCCAGTGACCATTTGAGAGCAAAACAGGGCTTACAAAAAGAAAACTCCTACCCTCCTGTCAAGAGAAAAACATTAGTCTCTAACAGTAAATAAACCCACCGCTTCTCCTGCTTATCATACATGCTTCCTTCCTGTGACAGGAATTATATCACCACACTGATGGGAAGAAGAGAAAAGGGATTTTTTTTTTAATGGTTTTATCTATCACTTTCACTGAGACATAAATTCAAGACTGATTCACGGACGGAAACCCCAAAAGCCATGCAGCAAAACATTCATCTATGGACAGGAAACAGTATGGGTTTTATAGGCTAGAGTAAAGGTTATGTCACTTTTAAGTACACTTTAAAAGACTGCTCAGCCACTTTAATCGTATATGGGATGTACCAGCAATGTTCAATTTCTATATGCTCCTACAAATTAAACTTGTTCCTATATTACTGATAACATCAAGCAATGTTGTCACCAAGCCACGCAGGAACAGATGGAAAACAAAGGAAGAATGAGAAAAATGTAGCATCTGAAACAAAACAGCAGGAGAATACACGGGAATAGCAACAAGTGCAGGTGAGACCAGTAGTAGTACAGGAGGATCAGCAGATGACAGTAAAAAAGGTATCAGCAAAAGAACAGAAAGACCCGAAGTCTGTAGGTTTTTAATTTTGTATTAATTAATTAATTTATTTATTTTTATGGTGTGCTTTTAGCGGGACTCTGGGTGACTACATGAAGACAGTTGTAAACATTCACAGGCATAAATATGAAACATCACTGGACAGGAGCGGGACTTTCTAATCAACTCTCCTGAGGTATAATAATTGATCCCTGTCATATTCTAACAGTTTGGGAAAGCTTGACTTTGTCTTTCTGTTGATCTTTTATCTTTGGAGGGCAGAATTATCTTTGAAAAATAAGATAAATTTTAATCTGGCCCACCATCAACTCAAAGAAATTAATAGACAACAGCTGAATTGGACCCAGTCTGCTTACCAGAATTAATATTTTTATCTTTGGGCAAATTTGAACTGAGCATTTTAATTTTTCTTTAGACTCAAAGAAAATACAAAAGGGAAATGCACACTAAGCAAATTTAGACTAATTGTAATCTTCATTGTGAATATAAGGGGGAAAATCCAGTTTTCTTGGCAACCCTCATCCACATTACATGACCACAAAGGTTGCAATTCATAGTATTTCTCACATGAAGCAGCACCTGAACATAGAAAAGATCTTCCCTAGGTAGTCGCATCAGAAAATAATGTAAGCGTAATGCAAACCACATTCATAAGGATCAAATCAAACTATCTGGAAGCTTTCTAAGGCTAGAATAAGTCAAGCAGTTTTTTAGCCATATATAGGTACGAAACATTTTTTGTGATGGTGTAATACCCTGCTGCAAAAGGAGAGGTCTGAATCTGAAAAAGAACTTTATGTTGCTTCCTTAACAAACAGGCCTTTTCCTTTCTGTTCTCCTTTCTGCTTCCCTATTCACATTACAATTATCCCAGGCTCCAGAACATACTTTCAGTTTTGAAACTCTCTGTAAATTAATATCCTTATGAAGAGCTCCTGCAAACAATGTAATCAGCCCAAGGACATATTGTTGTATTAGTGATACATAAGCCAGTGCTTTAACAGGTCATTGTGTCATTTGCAACATGATTCAGCTATGACAATAATTCTACAAATGTATCAGTAAGTTGGGTTTATTTTGTTTGGGACACTCATTTTGCTCACTTATTTTGCTTAGGGTTCTCAACTGCCTTTGAACATTTTTCATACAAAACACAGTTTGTATTAGATGCCTTCGTTGAACTATTAAACAGAAGAATGATGCATAAGACCCCTTGGTAACAGTGCAGGGAAAAAAAAAAAAAAAAAAAAAAAAAAAAAAAGTGATGCAATAGACGCAGGAGGAAGAAGCAGTCCCTGCACCGAGGGTTCAAAGCACGCTGTTAGTAAGGAACCCAATGCACAGGCTGGAGCTACACCCTGTGGCTGTGGGAAGGAACTTGTGGTCATGAGGGCCCCTGTGGGGCTCCCAGCTCTTCCAAGGAACAGCAGCACAGCCTTGGACTTAGGCTGCTGTTGCAAGCACACAACATCGCTGTGAGTTCAGCCATTTTCCCCTTTACATTCTGCACAGACATTACGCAGTTAATAAGCCAATAAACTTAAATGCAGAAACAGCAGACTGAAGTTGAGTGCAGAACAAGATCGTTGCTTACTGATGAGGAACATACAAAAGTACTTGGACTACTACATAATAACATGTAGCCAGTTTCTAGGCAGATATTTAGAAGAATACATGTGTAAGGAGGATGATTTCACACAGGTGACTACTCTTTCCATTCTAGAGGGAAGCACCTGTGGGACAAAATCCTTAGGAGGATTCTGCTGGGATGGACTGTCTTGGACAAGGTAGTTGATCTTTCCTCCCATTTTTGAGGGTCTGCAGGGCTTCATAGGAGATACCAAGCTTTTGCATCAGCTCTGACCCCAGCTAGCTCCTTTTTATCCCCAGCCTCAGCTCAGCCACACACACGTCTAAGAGACAGAAGATACCCTCTCGCACTCTGACCATCCTAAGCTATAATAAACTTTCTCGGAGCAAACACTGTTAATTTCCACTATGCTCCACCTTCTCCATTACACCTCTACTCAGCCCAAATTACACTGTGGCATCCAGGGGGGGAGGAATGCAGGTGGGTGTATGAAGATACTCAAGATATCTTCCTTTATTAAGGGTGACACAAAGAATCCTTTCAAGGTCATTACCCAAAAAGCACTACAACATGTCCTGAAGTTTTCATTTTCCCTGGCAGAGATTGCACTTGCTTTTCTTTGTATGATGAATCAATTTCTACAGGACCATAAGAAACTTTGAACATGTATGGGCTGTAGATCGCTTCTTCAAGTGCTGAAAATTCTCTTGGGGACAACCTAATGCAAACTTCTCAAGAAATCAAAGACTCCCTCCTCCTGTTGATCTTGAGTTTCTAGCCTAAGACAACGGTACGAGGGGGCCCTTTAGAAGGCAAATAGAATTAGGAAAACCGTGCATTCAGCTGTCTTCATAATTAAACTGTTATCCATAATTAAACTAGTGAAGCTAAATATATGCCATCTTTTAAACTTTTCAGATCATATCCTGCTAATAAATACATAAATCCAGCTGAGGGGAGAAATTAATTTCATGAGTTGAGCTAAAAAAACAAACAAACAAACAAAAAATCACCAAATGCTGAAGTGGGAGAGCTTGCAAAGGGATAGAGCTTTTTATTGTCCAGAGATGCTCTTTGACTGGTAAACACTGTTAAAAACTCTTTGCTGGATCCCAGGATAGGGCATTCACATTTCTAGAGCTTGACACTACTAAGAAGCTTCAGAGCAGGGGAGAAAAATTTTCTGTTTTTTTCTCACAAACATGGTCATAATTCTTCCTTTTTGTAAGAAGGGGAAAAAAATAGTTAAAGCAGTAATAAGACATACTGCATGCAATTATCCCATGTGGACATGGAATTAAATTAACTCATTTTATCCATGGATATCACTTACCAGAAGCAACATGCGATATGAAGGATAAAGATAATGCACTACCAAAAAAAATACTCCAAACAATTTTCCCAACCCCAAATAATGCCCTAGTTAATTTTCACTGTGCACACTAAAAGGGTAAATTTTAAAATCTGCTCTTTAAAAATAAATGTGTAAAACCAGCAGACTGTTTTGCTTTTCCTCCAAACAGAGGAGGAAATACTATCAGTATTAGAGACTGGCTGAGCTGTATTTTAGGATATAAAACATTATGAGAATTAATGCTGACAGAGGCTGATGACTGGGGATAGTAAAGAAATAAAGACTGCCAAAACTCCTTGGTTTACACACATTTCAAAAGAGGGACTAATGAAGTGGTGATAAGCAAATAACAAAGCAATTGACAGGAAGATTACCATTAGACTTTGGATTTGACCAGCAAACAAAGAGGAGAGAAGTTCTAAGGACACTGGATATCAAAGAAGGTGGAGAAAACCATAAAGATAGGACATTGCTTTTATTAACAAAACCTGTTTAGAGAAAAAAAGAAACAAAACACCAAACCAGCAGCCAGAATCTGATATACAAGGATGACAACTGACAAAGGAAGGGTTGCTAGCAGTGGATGCGTGGGAGAAAGGCATCTCAGCTCAAGGCCGGTACTTTTCCCTGTCTACATTCCATTGCACGATGGTGGGCTGCATCACACTGTGACATTTCTGAATGCAAAACCATGGCTTGGAGATTCTACAAAAATATAAAAAGTCACAGTTTGAATTGTCATTTTTTCCATACTGACGTTTTCCTGAGATTCAGAAAA
The DNA here is from genome assembly GCA_011076525.1 of Nettapus auritus. Taxonomy (NCBI): domain Eukaryota; kingdom Metazoa; phylum Chordata; class Aves; order Anseriformes; family Anatidae; genus Nettapus; species Nettapus auritus. The sequence goes on from CM021767.1 coordinate 17,769,763, forward strand.
CTAAAACACTTCAATGTGGAACTGTGTGGTCAAGTCCAGCCCTCTTCAAGGGAAGGCCTGTGCCCTAAGTATGTAGTTCTTCAAACCTCCCCTCGTACTGGCACTTTCACACATCGCATCTAGAGGTGGTGGAGGCGACATCTCATCTGGGCAGGCAGCTGCTGAGTGCATCGGGCCTTGGTACAGTCACAAAGTTCACGGTGCAGTGCAATAGTGGACAGATCTTCTCGTGATCCTTCAACACTTCACTCAAGTGTTTCATTTCATCTGTTAGCTTTCCTATTTCTCTCTTCAGGGAAGTATTTTCTTGCTCAAGAGACTCATATTCCTGGAAGGAAAAAAAAAAAAAAAGCCTACTCATAGTCAAAACATTATTTTCAGTGCTCCCACCTTGAGTATATTCAAGTAACTGTAGGAAGGAAGTATGGTTTCTTATTATAACATTCAAAATGCTAAGGAGGGACAGGTACAGCCTTGAGCAAACCTTGGTTGCTTAAACAGGGCAGGTATTTCATGACCTGCATCCTGAGCACAATGCAACTCCTTTTGCAGGAGGTGCCCCTGGATGGGGCTCCCCAGCAGCCCAGGGCTACTGAGGCAGGTGGTGGTGCCCCTGTGGTGGCACCTCCCAGCCCGAGGCTGTGCCAAGCAGCTCCGCACCATCAGAGCTATGAAAAAAAAAAAGGCCCAAGCCCCCACTTGGTCACCAGCAATCCTGGCCACTGCCTTACTTGTCCCTGACCAGACTGCCTTTAAGCTAAGGCTCCTCTGGCAATGAATATGCTGCTGTTAACTGCAGGGGAGATTTGAGATGCTCTGTAGCACACACCTGTGACAGATATGAGACTCGTGTGTCAAATTTTTTTTTTTTTTTTTTTTTTTTTTTTTTTGCTAGCTGCAGGTCTCAATTGTCCCTGCTGCCAAGACTTCTCATCCTAAAGAGAAGAGAGCCTGAGGTTCAGTGCCAGCCCACAGAAAGCCTGCAGGTGTCTGCACCTCGCTGCTGGCCTGGGGCTCAGCACTCGCCCACTCAATCTCACCTCCCTGGGAAAGCTTCAGAGCAGGCTTCAAAGCCCACACGTGCACTCAAGGGGCTGTTTACCAGGCAGACGGGGGAGCCCTGCACAGTGCTCCACTGGGCAGACAGAGGCTGCCTCTGCTTCTCTTCTTTGCTGCAGCTTGGACACCCCTGCCCTCTCTGGCATCCTTCCAGCACCAACTCACACGCAGAGTAAAATAGGCATGATCCTCCTGACACATCCCCATAGCAGAGGCCACCATCCCTGGCTCTGCTCTCCTCTTGTGCCCCAAGCCCCATGGAGCAAGCGTTACCCTCCAGTCACTCCATCCCTTTTGTAGGGCAGAGAACACCAAATTGCTTCTGCTGAGGAGGAACGCCTCTTCAGCCAGATCTGCCTGGGAAAACCTGGGAATGAAGATTCCCAGAGTGAGGAAGAGCCCCGAGCCCAGCAGGAACACCAGAGAGGCTGCAGGAAGGCGCAGTTACTCCAGAAAAGCCAGGGCTTGCCCTGTCCAGAAGCACCAAGCACATGGATGTCTCAGGCACTGACTCAGAGGAGATCTGGGAAAAACCGAACCCTGAACTCCCCACCCTATGCCTCCTGGCCTCTGCTGCTTGTAGGCAGCTCCTTCCACTCTGAACGACCGGCACAGCCACCAGCAGCAGGACCAGCACCTACCCCGTGAGCCCCGCTACAATAAAAGCACTGCTGTGTCGGGCAACATCCCGACCTGGAGAGCGGCAATTCCTCTCCTCGAGCATTTGTGCTGAGGACTGGAACCACACGTGTGATATCGAGAAGTGCTGAGTTTCTAGAAGAATGAGCCACTTTCAAGCTTTTTGGAAACACCCACTGCTATTTATCAGAGCACACATGCATAGCAGCTAACTGAACCGAGCTCCCGCGCCAGTTTTGGAGTTCCTAAGAAGCCTTTTCGAGTTGGTATTTCTGCCTCACACCACAGTTTTAAGTTGAGTGAAGCCAGCGCTGCCACCCCGCAGCGCTCCCCTCCTCCACCACCATCCTCCCTGGAGCATCCCGGCTCCATCGCAGCGCTCCTGGAGGGCTTACCTCGGCTCCAGAAGCGAGCAGCTTTGCCGGGGGACACCAGGAGCCCCGGGGAGCAGTTCGCAGCCGGCCAGGGGCCACCAGGTGCGGGCCCGGCCGCGTCCCCCCCGTCCCCCCGCCGGGCAGGGCGCCCCCAGCCCCCGGGCATCCCGAGCCCCCCGGGCACCTCGTGCAGCTTGTCTGCCTTCTGCGTCTGCTTCTTCCGGCTTCTCTGCGCCGCCACCCGGTTCTTTTCTCTCCTCCTCACCTTCCTGTCGTCTTCTTCGTGACTCTGGAATGATACCGAGCCAGCAGCGCCTCGCCGCCTGTCCGGGAACCGGCGGGGGGCTCCCGCGGACGGGCGCCACGAGCTCCGGCAGGCACCCACCGCGTCCTGGCAGGCACCCAGGGGTCCCCGGTAGGCACCCACCGCATCCCCGGCCCCCCTTGCCCCTGCCCCTACCCCTACCTGCTGGCCGCCCCCGGAGCTCCTCGGCAGCCCGCTGCCCGCCGCTGGGACGGCGTCAGACATGCCGCCGGCTGCCGCCCGCCCCGGGGCGCCGCTGGGCAGCCCCGGCCCCGGGGAGGGCTGGAAGGAGGCAGGGAGGGCTGCAGGCACGGCACGGCCCTACCCTACCCGGCCCGCCCCGGCCCGGCACCGGCACCGGCACCTGCGGGCCCCGGGGCGGAGCCGCCGCCCGCATGGAGCACACGTGGAGGGCCCGGGGGCTGCGCCCCGCCGCCGGGGGAACCCCCCCCAGTTCCCGGCCCCACGGCACGGAGCTGCCCGAAATTCCCCCGGAGAACCCCTCCCTCCGAAAAAATCGCTCCCCCCGCAGCCTGGCTGGCACGGCCAGGCGCAAAAGCCCCGCAAAAGCCGCGCAGCCTCACCCCCGCGCACTCCTGCCCACAGCACTTGTGCGCCATCGGCTCCTCCGAGCGCCGTGGGCTTCAGGGAAGGGAGCCCGGCGCAAGGCGAGGCTCATCGGCGTGAGGACGAGGCACCAGGGCTGGAATAAAACGATTTTCGCTTTCACTCCTCGTCCTGTTCCTTTAAATCACAAGGAAATGCCGCGCGCTTCTGGTAAAGGCGAAGCAAGGCAGCGGCTGGGGACAGCGCGGCTCTCCGGGACACGGCTCCGGCTCCCTGCCTTGTGGCGCACCGAGCAGCGCGGTTCCTCACCAAGCCTCCGCTTCTCCCTCTGCTCGGAAGGATTCCTCTTTGCCCTGGCAGATGCTTGCCAATGCCCTCGCCTTGCTGTAGGTGTATGCATTCAGCACCACGTGTGCCAGCGCATGGGGCAAGCACGCGTCCCCACGAGGAAGGGTGCCCCACGGCATCACGCACGAAGCCCCAGGTATCTCAATGAAGGGGGCACTTCCCCATTCTTCTGGTTTCCCCAGAAGTTTGAGTCACACAGCTGAGATGAAGCTGAGGTTGCAGAGGCTGCAAATGGAGTACATAAAGCCCAACGTTTTGGGAAGGTCTGGCTAAGAGTTCATGCTGAAGGTGAGAGAAACGTGCAGCTGGAGGCCAGGAGCTGGCCTGAAGTCAGTGCTGCTGAAAAGCCTGGCCAAGCTCTTCTCCACAGCCCGGCTGCACCACCTCGGAACACTTTCTGTCTCTGCCCTCTATGCCACCTCCACCTGGCACTTTCCCAGAGCTCCCCAGGCCCTGGAGGACCAAGCAGCAGCACCCACAATGTCCCCTGGGACCTGCAGCCCTGACAGACCCCTTCAGCTCCCTTGCCAAAATGCCTCAACCAATGGGCACCCACAGGCTGTGCTGGGTCTGTGAGCATCCTACAGGACGTTCCCGGCCACCTGGTTCCTCCAAAGGCAGCCTGGCTTCTCCCTTCCTCCATCACACCCGCACCCAGCTGCTGGGTAACTCCTGGCAGCTGCAGCGTGAGGAGGTTTCCAGGACCCCACAAGCAGGGGACAGGTCACAGGAAGGTTCCCTTGGGCCTGAGCACAATCTGCTGGTGTTCAAAGTGGCAAAGGAAATGGGAAGTCAAAATTTGCTTGTGGAAACAAGTTTCTGCTTAGTATTAAAGCTCTATCTCTGGTACATCTGCAGAAATGCCTACACAGTAATTCCAGGTAACGCAGAAGCAAAGGCAGAACATTTCTACGCAGGAGAGAAAAGAAGCCCAGAAAGCAGCCCAGGCAGCTGAGTTTACGTTTTACCCTCGCAGCTTATCAGTGACTTCTGTCTGTGCTGAAGCAGCCTACACACACTTGGGCTGGAGCTGTGGTTGAACACAGTGCGGCGCTTCCAAGGCATGGCACAGAGGGCAGCTGGGTGTCAGGGCACCGAGTGCCCCAGCTTTCAGGCACATGTTGGTCTCTGCACCGAGATTTCTGGGAGTTTCTCTGTGTGGTGTTTGCCGTCACCTGTGTTAGACAATGACACGCCGGGTGCAGGGATGCTCCTCCAGCCCCTGAGGTTTCACGGGGTAGGGACAGCTCATCTTCACCAGTGATAAACACACTGCTGGCAGCACATGCCATCAAGCAGTGAGATGGTCCAGCTCACCCAAAAAAGCCACAAAATTCAGCCTGCAAATATTCCCGAGCATCCTTCACTGTTGAGCCGCCTTTCAAGATTCAAGGGCTATATAAAGGAAACCTACCAGACATTTCTTGATGCAATACCAATTCAGCCCAAGTTAAAAATAAGTTTGGATGTTGTGACATTTCACCAAAAACCTGATTAAGCACTTGTCTTGCACAACACTGCTGATTTCTATGAAAAGTTAACTGAAGGACGAAAGGCTACAGGAATGGGAAAAAAAAAAACACATGTATGTATTTCTGCCAGTGGAAAAATAGATCCCAGACACTGATAGTTGCAAACATCCCTTGCTGCAGAAATTTTTAATAATTAGGAAAAGAGCTGAGCACTCAAGTGTCGAGTTTAGCTCATCACTGGACTTTCATTTCAAGAGAGGTCCTCCAGCACCTTCTGCTGCCGCTTGGCCAAAAGCAGCCCCCAGATTTGTAAATTCATGGCTGAGATGCTGCACTAGGAATCTTTACTGATTTTCCTCATACTTCTTTACACCATTTATTTGAGCAGCATTTCCAGATGCTTTTGTTTTCGTTTTCCACACAGCTGTGATTATGATAAGGGCCATGGAACCAAGCCCAATTGCCCTGGCTCAGGGTACCGGGCATCCCTTCCCACTTCGTTCAAACCCCGTGCAGACCAACTGTCCTGCCGTCTCTTAATGCTGCCACGTGCTGTAGGATGACTTGTTTCATTCATTTACTAGGTCTTAGTCCGCGGTGCTGTCCCTCCTCATTTGTAAAGGTATTTATCTTACCTCTGGTCATTTTAGATGGGACGTCTTCAGAGAGGTGCCTAATCTTAGATTTTCTTTTCTAATTGCCTAACATGATTCAGTGAGGGTAGCAGGGAATTTTTCTATTAAAAAACAAACAAACAAACAAAAAACACATTGAAATACTACAATGGGAGACTTGCAAATTCTTGCAGTGCTCAGCTTAGTCTAGGAACACTCAGATTAAAGAGCACCCGTGGAGCTCGGCAAAGATGTATGCATTTGTGCAACATGGGGATTTTCAACCCAGGTGGGAGCACACATACCCAAAGCAGCTACAATTCACTGTGTGAAAAACCGTCCCAGTCACACGTTCCGCAGCTTTGCAGTTCCAGTCCTCTCACATCCTGTCCTCTCTTATATTAGAAGCTTTGTAGCCCTGAGGTGAATAGCAGTTGCAAGTTCAAAGGCAGTAAATGGAGCTACTTCAGTTACTCGAGCCAAAATTTAACACAGATGTCTTCTGAAGTAGTAATACACTGTTCAGTCACCATGTATTCCAGGATTAGAACAACATTAGCCAAAACTTTGATCTTTCTTGATTTTTTTTACTTCATATAAAAACACATTTGTATATACAAAAGCCACGGGAAATATATTTACATATGATTAAATATACAAAGCTTTAGCACAGATGCTCACCTTTACAAAATAAACAGTGCTAAAATCTGTTACACGTTCTCTTGAAAATTTTCAGTCTCTTAGACATCAAGTTGGATGTCTTCCCACAACACTACACTAGAAAAGCTTCTTAAAAACCCTCTATTTACTGTGAGAGGAAATACATTACATGCTAGACACACATTTACTGTAAAAACATGCACTCATAAGCCAGAAAAAGTTATCGATGGTTAAGGCATAATGCTCTATTTAATACTACCTAGGTACTAATGTGTTTAAAAAAAGTAAGCTAGCTCAACCTAATACCATTACTGTTGGCCTATACTGATTTTTAAAGTTTAGTCAAATGCCACAATTGCATACATGACCCAAGTCAAGATCCTGTAATGTGTAGAAATATTGTGAAGGAAACCCCCAGACTGCTTATATGGATTACATGAACTGAAATATCAGATGGAAAGATGCAGATGGTCAAATCCTTGCTCTGAAGAGCACACTGCAAGCAAATACATACAATTATTAAAGTCCCACATTTAAACCAGTGTGATGATACATAAGTCTTGCTGACCTACATTCAGGAAAGGTGAAATAGGAGGGACTGATTTTAGATTTGCTGTGGATTTTCAGAAAATTAAAGCATCATACCAAAATTGGTGGTTTTAGTAAGTTCCAGTTTGAAACTCTTCTTAATTTATTTATTAAATAGCCACCAAGCTCAGTATAAACGAATGTTCTTTAGGAGAACCAGACGTTCTCCAGCCTCTTCAAAGATGTGCCTGCTGTGTACGAGCACTTAGTGGTTTACAAAAAGACTGCCCACAGACACAAAGCATTTGCACAGCTCAGAAAAGCACAAGGACTTTAAGCTAACTTCTGTAATGAAAGGCTAAAAAATGAGAGTTAATCAGTAAATACATTTGTAAGATACCAGATGTTACTGGCATGCATAGGTAACACCATGTAACACTAAGAAGAAAAATACATATATGGATCAAAAGCTAAATAATCAAGGAAGCTCCCACGTACGGCACTGAATTAGAGGGTAGAGTAAGGTTTAAAAATAAAAGACTGAATACACCCAACCAGAGTGCAACTGAGTGTCCAATCTGAAAATACAAAATGAGAAATTCATGCGCTGAGGGTAATTTTCCTCCGTCGAAGCGGGTAGTATCTTCTCTGCGGTGAATCTGCAGCTCTTTTCCTCTTGAACAAAGCATAGGGATTTTTACTGGTGTCAGTGTCTGTTGGCGTGACCTTTCCCGGTGATACGAAGCATTGGACATTATCTTCCTCCTTTGCATTACAACCAGCAAAGACTTCTTGCCTCAGCTTGCAGAGTTCCAGGGTTGGTTGCCAAGTTAGTGCTTGGGAAAAACCTTCTGCTCTTTCTATTAGCGCAGGGAGAGACTGCAAGAACAAATTGAGCATCTCATGTTACGTGGGAAAAGTAATGGCTACAATGAACAAGATGTTAATTAGATTCTGACAGGCACAAAAGCTGCAGTGTCCGCAGGGACGGTCCAGGTGAAGGCTGGGAACTCAGCGTTACCAGCCCAACAGCATAAGGGGCTGCACTTAGAGCTCATACAGACAGAATGCCAAGTTTCAGTGCTGCCTAATTCCAGCTCTGAGCTGAATCAGCATCACAGGAACACAGTTCGTGTCTGAGCTGGTGCTAATGTAATAAATGTCATGTACATAACCTCTTCAGGATGTATTTTTCAGATGTTTCAGGTTCTAAAAATCTCCGTTAAAGAAAAAATGCTTCCTTTAACCACAGGTTATTCTTCCTTACTCCCAGCTGAGGGTGAGTTCTTTACAGCTATAACTGCAGCAATCCAAACCTAAAGGTGCTTGCTTCAAAAGTACACAAGCAGGCTTTCTTGTACAAAGCTATAACCAACATGAGTTAGAACTCCTGTTTGATAACATTATCAGAACAAGAAAAGAAACAAATATTCCCTTGGAGCACACAGATCTCACCTTCATCGCTTCACCAATCTGTTCAGACACCGTTTCTGTCACCTGCTTTAGATCTGTGATGTAAGCATCTGCAGAAAAACATAAATCTCAAATACACTTCGGAAATATAACTCCCCTTTCCTCCCCCAAAACTTGCTATTGGCTTAGAATCAGACAGAAAAGCAGCAGAGTCCCTGTACAAAACTTAAACCTACAACACATCCCTTTTGTCAGAGTGCTGGGGATGACAGCTGAAGGGTTTTATCTTAGTGTTATTAGTCTTAATCACAGAAAATGCAGTAGTGCCTAGAAGTCGCACCTCTTGCAAGCCACACAGTTCTTCACTAGAAATCCTACAGCTTATACAAAACAAGAGTCACAAAGGCAGCATTTGAGATAAAGGAAGAGGTTACTATATATATATATATGTTTTTAAGCTTTTCAAGTTCACAGAATCACAGAGTTGTAGGGGTTGGAAGGGTTCTCAAGAGATCATCAGGTCCAACCCCCCTGCCAAAGCAGGTTCAAATTGCATTATGTAATTACAATGTTCACATTACATTTGGAAAAAAAAATGCACAAAAGAAGGAGCTTTTACAAAAAAAGGTTACTTTTTCATCCTGGCTTAATTTACCAGGCGTTAACAACAGGAATATGGCCAGGCTGGATGGGGCTTTGGGCAACCCAGTTTAGTGGGAGGTGTCCCTGCCCATGGCAGGGGGTAGGAGCTGGACAGTCTTTAAGGTCCCTTCCAGCCCAAACCGTTCTGTGATTCTATGAATAAAAAAGAACTGAGCGTAAACAACGTGAACAGCACTAATTCTGCTGGGTTAACAAGAAAAGAAAGAAAGAAGCTTTCAGGCGTACAGAGGCAGACAGCAGGTGCAGAATACTGGGGAAAATGGTATTTATTTGATTGCCGTAGCAATATGATAAGATCATCAACACATACATTTTTGCTGATTGATTTACAAGAAATAATAATTCTTTTTCTCAGGAGTTAAACTCTTAAAGTTACTATAAAAGAGTTTTGCATGTCCTCTGCTGTTATTCAGTCTGTGGCACCATGCCATCAACAAAAACTTAAAATCAGCAGATAAGTAAGCACGCTTCTGGGAACTAAGTAGTCTCACCTCCCACTACTATTATTTTCCTGTAGGGTTTCGCCAGCGCCTGCAGTAAATACCATGTTAGATTGTACACATTCTCCTAAACCATTTCAGAGCAAAACACATCACTATGCTTTGACTTCAAACTAATCAGTACTACTGAAGATAATTTAAGTCAGCCACTGAATTCTGGTGCAGAGTGATAGTGACCTCCTGCTGAAACGTAGGAAGCAGCAGCTGGCTGGTTCTGTTAAGCTGTCTGTCCATGTGCTTGCTGTGCTAACCTTGTGGGGCTTAGGAAACAATCCTTGCACAGACATGGATTTTAAAACGCACCATCATTCAGGATTTGGGAGGAAAAAGAGTCAAAGAGCAGCCTCTTTAATACAACACAAGACATTCTCTAAAAGAAAGGTATGTCCACAATGAAAAATCCTTACAGCAGAATACTGGGATTAGAAGACTCTATGAAGTTGTAAGGAAGGAGTTAAGTAAAAGTTAAAAAGTAATTACTAGGGTTATTTCAGTTACACCAAAAGATTGACACGCAGATGAAGTTTGCCTGCAGGAGTTCAGCTTTACATGGACAGCATTATATTCCTCAGTGTTCAAGGCTTTCCAAAACATAGGGAAATGAAAAAAGGAAATGAAAGGTATTGAGTAATCTAAACATTTTTGGTTTCTGGCTGCTGTACTTGCTAAACTGGGATACATAAACTTCCCAAAGACTACATAATACTAAAATTCAGCACAAACTCTCTGCTGTCTTGGCCAGGACTTTGCTGTTACCTAACCTAAAAAGGAAAACCATGGTGCAAGCTATTACCAGCTTATAAGTAGTAGTTAATTCCTATCAGAGAAGCATAGACCTAGACACTGGAAACCAGAAGAAACGCAGACGTGAAGTGACGCTCTTTACTGCTCCTGTTAGCTGCTTTGCTGCACAGGCTGGCATTTATGGAAGCAATGTCTCCTGTTTACAAAGAGGAAACGATGCCTAAAGTGAAGCCAGATCAGCAGAGTGAGGACTGGAAGCTTAAGGTTTGCTTCTCAAACTTCAGTGAACACCTCTGCTTGTTACACCAACTTTACAGCAGGGGCAGTAACCCACAGTGAGGGTTCTGTTGCCATGCCCACTTCAAACAGCAGTGGCAAATTGTGTCATTTTTCAGTACTTAGTAACAGGCAAGATAGAACTTTCCATCTCTTAAGGCCAGCCTCAAACAAAGCACATCCCACTCTTCTATTGCAAAATTCACCCCATTATTCAAACTCTCTGGAACAAGGAATAACCTTGCAAAGCCACGGAGCAAACTTATGACGTTTACAGTTTTACACAAGCAGGGTAAAATTCAATACATGCTTCATCAGTGAGTACTACACAACTGCTTTCAATTCCCTGAAGAAACTGACCGATTAGGAAGAGAGACTGAAGCATTTCTACTATTTATATAAAGGCAACACAAGGATGGTCAAAGTATAATGTCAGCGGTCCACCTAGTTCTGCATCTTGCCTCCGCCACTGGAGGAGGAAAGATGTAAGAAAACCTCCTGAGGGTGAGTATTTGACAGTTTCTACCCTATGCCCCCCCTCCCCCCCCCGAGACCAGCTGTTGCCTTTAAGCACACTGTGTAACAGCAGACAGCATTCAGAATAAACTGATGCAGCAATGCATTCAGTTACGACAAACTTCTAGCTGCTTCGGTTAGAAATGACAAGCCAATAAATTTAAATAAATTTACAGAAAGAAAACTTCTAAAACATTTGCTGCTGGCCAGTAAGGTAGGCGGCGCAATGGAGAAACCATTACCTTGAGAAGGCTGTGACTTGATCTCTTCTGGCGTTACCACAGGCTGGTAGAGCTTCTGCAAAATCAAAAGAGAAAAAGTCTGAAATATCTTCTTGTTTTAATAGATATCTAACTTATACACTGCAGTTAGAACAATGGAGAACGGTTAATCAAAAGAGATGGTGGTGGAATTATGTAGATAAAGAGGGTATTAGATGCAGAGCTTGTAGATACCCAGTTACTAAAAACAGAGTTCTGGCTAACACAGTTAAATTCACTGTGAACATAGCTCCAAAATCTGCTTTGGTTTGTAGAATTCCAATTCTTAAACCACGAGAATTTCTAACCAGATGTTTTGGAAGAAGCACTGCCATCTGCTGCGCTACTGAGGAAGAAGAACAGCTCTGACTTCTAGGGAACCATTCACAAAAACAGGACGCAGTCACAGAGGAGCAAACCTCAACAACGGGTCCATGAAGACAAAAAGCTAAGAAAAAGAAAACTAAATGACTACATCATATCCCTGCAGTTACTTATGCAAGCACAGGAACACTCGTCTGCACAGACCAGGCTCTCTCACTTAACACAAGTGAACTGTGACATGAAGTTACCTAATACTAATTAATATATTCAATATTTAATTACGTTGAGGGCAGAATTAGAAGTAAGAACATTCTTGGTAAGAAGGAAACAAAGCAGAGACATAGGAATGCAAGTTTTTTATATCATCTGCAAGTTGTTTTCTTCAGTTGAAGAGCTATCCCTCATCCTTCAACCAAAAAAAGCAGCAGTAGGAGAGTTACTTATTCCTCTCTGCAGTTTTATCAGAGCAACACTTTCACAGCTCACATGTGTTACTAGCAAGCCTACAGTATCAGCTCCAAACAGAAGAACACTGCTTGCAGTTATCCTCAAACAAGAGGGAATATACTGAACAAAAACGTGAGAGATCATCTCTTGCTTTGGCAGTTATGGGGAGATTGCCACACTAAACGAGTGGTTCCACGTAAACTTTAGTTAAGTACTGTGTCTTCATGGTTGTTTTTTATGCCTCAGAAAACATGCATCAGGAGAGATACCAGGGTTAAAAAGGAACAGGTAAACTCCACCAAAAGTAGAGAAAACACAAGTACCTTTGCCGAAACAGCTGGGAGGAAGACACTTCATTTACAGAGACACGCCAGAAAGTTTCTATGTTTTGCAGACACAATTAAAATAATTATCTAGTTGTGCTGTAGTAAAATCTGAAATGATCACCAGCAGAAGAAATGCAGTCTGAGAGGCATCCTAAGTAACCCTTCTACTTTAGGACTCAGGTAGGATGTACTTTTCCTTTTGCAAAAAGATCAAAAGGTCTCGTTAAAATCTTGGTGTTACACAATAGCATGCTTTATTTGAGCTGACTTTTTGGGTTTGATATACTTGACATGTTGACAACAGAGATCACAAAGGCATGATGTGTTAGAAAATACTTCAGATTGAAGACATATATATGCATGCACTTTTATTTACTGCAAATCCTCTAGGCCTGGCTAACCTGGAGAGTTATTTATCTTTGTCAATTTTAGTTCTCTGAAATGCAACGCAGGCTCTTAAATGACTATTAAAAATAATAATAATAAATCCCTTTCTTTAGCCAAGAATCATAGATCGGTTGGGGCTGGAAAGGACCTCTAGAGGCGGTTCAGTTCAAGCCCCTGCTGAAAGCAGGACTAACTCCTGCAGGTTGCTCAGGACTGCACCCAGTCAGGCTTTGATGGTCCCCAGGGATGTGCCTCCTGGGCACAGCTGGGACAGCCTGCCTCAGTTTCCTTTCCTCTCCCCTCCTGCAGCATTTGAGAGGAACCCTGAGCAGTGGTATGATCCACCCAAGCCTTCTTTCTCTCTTCCAGGCTGAACAATCCCACCATGCCACTAACTCTTTGCTGGATTTGATGCAATTTGCCCATGCCTTCCTCGGACCGAGGAGCCCAGCGCCGACCTGACACTCCTGGCCTGTCTCACCAGGTCTGGGCAGAGGGAAGGAAGACGACCAGCTGGCCTCGACCCGCTGGCAGCTCTTCAGCTGGTGGCCTCCTCTGCCACAAGAGTGCGCTTCTGGCCCACGGTCAGCTCAGCAGCTAGATCCGTCCTGCAGAGCTGCTTTCCAGCTCGGCGTCCCACATCCACCAGCTCACTGCAGGCTTCCCTTAGGTTGGTCAGGGATGGTTCCCTCTCTAAGCCCATGCAGGCCACTTCCACCCATCCATCACCTTCCCAGGGACTGATAGCTCCTGGCTTGTAGGTCTGCAGTTCCCTGGATCCTCCTTTTTTTCCCTTCCTGAAGATAGTGCTGGCATTTGTATTCTTCCAGCACTCAGGGACTTCCCCCATTTGCCATGGTATTTCAGAGACAACCAGAAGTCCCCTTTTAACAGCATCATTTGTGGACACATCCCAGCAGGACACGGAAAGTGGGACTGAGTGCATGACCTAGTCCTGAGTTACTGCCTGAAGACCCACGTTGCGTGCCCTGGTGATGTAAAAGCTCCCTGGCTTGATGCTCCTCTGCCCTTTCCCTGAAGTCTTGCTTCACTGCCTCTCACAGCTCTCAGGGGCCTGTGGTTCCTGAAGGCAAATCTTACCGGGAAAGACCAAGGCGAAGAAGGGATTAAGTTTCTCAGCCATTTCCATGCCCTTTGTCATCAGCCCCATTCAGAAACAGCCTGTATTGCTCCTGGCCCTCTTCTGACACACTTGCAGAAGCCCTTGCTGCCATGGCTAAATTCATCTCCAGGTGGACTTTGGCTTTCCCTATCCCTGTGTGCAACAGAACCCCTGTGAACTACAGCTTTCTAAATTTCAAGGCTTTCCTTACTAACAGTACCCTAGCAAGGCAGCAGTTCATTTACATTCTCTCCTGTGCTTCCAACGTGAAGAACGGAATTCTCAAGTCCTTACTGAGTCAGAAATCCTATGAAAAAGCAGTAACACTTCTTCCACAGAAAGTTCATACTACAGCACGTGCATAATTAGTAGGGGAGGGGTGGAAAGGAAAATATTTCTGGATTTCTGTAGCAAACACTTTAACCTTCTATCCTGTTTGAAGTTTCTGAACAGAAGGCAGTAAATCCTCTCACTTGTTTACAAACACACGTGCACACACAGAAATGGCTCAAACAGTGTGCCATAGGCCAGATGTCCCTCTGTTTTGTTCCTAGATTCAAATGACTTTTGAAGCACATCATAAAGCCACTAACCTGCCACAAAACCAACATGGTTTAAGAACTTATCCTAAAGTTAGACACCTTAAAAATGTACTTCACGAGATGGGAATGTCACAGCTCTTTAGGATAGCAAAGTGAAGGATGGAAAGAAAATTGACTCCTAATTAATCAGCAAGTAAGCAGAAGGCAAGCTTAACATAATTACAGAAAATAAACTTAACCAAGAACACGAATGGGTTGTTTAATACCAGTAATTACACTCAGTGTCACAAAACACAAATTGCAGAACCTATTAATTATCCACATTACTTGTTTTCCTTCTTTTCTGAAAGTACTCAGTGTAGTTATCAGCTCAAAAGAAGTGCCCAGGGAAAACAGACTTCTTTTGAAAAGTCAAATACTGCGTGTGATGATATCTGTCTGCATGTATCATAAATTTAATACGTTAAACAACCTTCAGACAAGAATTTCAGAAACCCAGATTTGACAAGATTAATAGATATATACTGGCTTGTAAGCTATAAATCACCATGTTGAAGCAATCTGCCTAAGTAACTTGCTGAAATGTGCCACAGGCCCAATTCCCTCATAGTCACAGCAGTCTGTAGTAATCCTTACTTTACGGAAGATAAATTACTGCTAATTAATGCAAAGAAACAAAGGTCAACATTTGAGCAACCTGGTCTAGTGGGAGGTGTCCCAGCCCATGGCAGGGGAGGTGGAATTATATGATCTGTAAGTTTCCTTCCAACCCAAACCACTCTGTGATTCCATGATTTATTTCAACTTACATACAGCAGCTACTATAGGCAAAGGTCTTCTGAAAATCTGAGGATACTCACCAACATTTCTTGCTCTGCTTTCATGGTCTGGATAGCATGTACCAGTATCTTCTTAGGCCACTGCTTACGCTTTGTTGATGTCTCTACTATAAGTTCATCAAACTGGTCTTCAAGAATTTTGATGTAGGAACCTAAATATGACAAGCACACAAAGTTATTGTAACAATGCTCCTACCCGCAATGTTTCTTTTCTTTGAGACAAAATTGTAAGGACAAAAACATCTTTACAACTGAAATAAGAAATGAAATGTGACTATCAAAGAAGGTAACTGTTGACTTAAGTATTTTGACTTCTGCTACTATACTACAGGTAACTCAGCTTCTCCAAGGCTGCAATTAAACTTAGCTATTTTTAAAGCTTAAGATACTGTTTTAAAACTGGTTTCAAAATTTAGACAAGAAAATGCCTGTACTGTCTTGATGTCACACACTATCATTACAAACCATAAAAAATAAGAGTTTTGGAAAAAACAAAACAAAACAAAACATAGAATTAACTTTGTCTAACTGAAAGGTAGTGCATATTTCTATATTCTTCCATTTGCACACTTTAAATTCTCCACCAGCGGAGATTTGAAATCTTGACAATATTCTTGCTGTATAATTTTTAAATTTAATTTTGCAAACTCCTTAGAATTTAAATTCACAGTTACCACTAAAATGTTGAGCATAGCTTGCAAGCCGTGCAATGTTTCCAATCTACTGGTAACAAATGGATTTTGAGCACCCTCTCTTGGTCAATCTGTGTAGAATCAGGTGATTGTAAAACTCAGAAAGTAAAAAAAACAAGTTTGAGAGTTTGTGAGGTTTTTTGAGCCACTGGTCAACAGGAATACTAAAGGCACAAAACCACCAAATCACTTGGTGATTCAAACTGGCTCAGAGATGGGCACACGCTTATATTTATGTCAAATTAAAAAGCACCACACAGTCCTTACACCTGCTTTATGCCAACTGCAGGAAGGTAAACAGTACCTCAGCTAGCATGAAGTTGGATTTGTGCAAAGGATAGCCTACATTAAAAAGTAACCATCCAGACAAAGATTTCCTGTTAAGAAAACCCTGTAAATAATTTTTAAGCAAATTTGAATTAGTGAAGTGAGCCTGAATCAGTTCAGCATTTTGCATGATGAGACCAGTGCAGTCTTGACAACGTAGTAAGTCAAACCTGGTCTTGGTATCTTGTGAAACCTGAGTTCAGGATTATTTTATAAATGCACCCACTGAAAATAATGGATAAATATTTCACCCTGATGTATCTAGTCCCCACGCTGCCTGGATAGCCTTTGATGAACTCTTTCCAGTTTTTCAATCTTTGCTAAAATAGGCAAATCATGCCTAACAAATCTGTTGTCCTTCTATGGCAGGGTTATAGCACTGGTAGATATGGGAAGAGCAACTGACAATATCCACCTGGACTTGTGCAAAGCATTTGACACTGTCGTGCACAACTGCCCCATGTCCCTAAACTGCAGGGATGTGGATCTGACAGATGGACTGCTTGGTAGATAAGGAGTTGGCCAGATGGTTGCACTCAAGGAGTTGGCCTGATGCCCAGGTGGAGACCAGTGACGAGTGGTGTTCCTCAGGGGTCTGTACTGGGACCAGTGCTATTTAACAGCTTTGCTGGCAACAAGGACAGTGGGATCAAGTGCACTCTCTGCAAGTTTGCTGCCAACACCAAGCTGTGTGGTGCGGTTGACATGCTGGACAGAAGGGATGCCATCCAGAGGGACCTAGACAGGTTTGAGAGATGCACCCACGTGAACCTCATGAAGTTCAACAAGGCTAAGTGCGAGGTCCTGCACCTGGGCTGGGGTAATCCCAAGCACAAACACAGGCTGGGCGGACAGCTGAGTCCTGAGGAGAAAGACCTGGGGGTGTTGGTGGATAAAAATCTCAACGCGAGCTGGCAATGTGTGCTTGCAGCCAAGAAAACCAGCTGTATCCTGGGTGGCATCAGAAGCAGTGTGGCCAGCAACTCCTTATACAGACAAAGCCAAGCCTGAGCTCCACCTCATCTGCACCATGAATGTTATCGCCACAGCTGTCTGGAGGAAAAACTGTCCAATTAAAGATACAACAAACAAACAAACAAATCAGTGAAAAATTAACAAGAAAACACACATACCACACGGTTCGGAGCTGGCTGATGTATCCCCCCAGGGCTGCCCGTTAAACGTAACATTTTCTCGCACTGCGGCCTCAAAGTTCTGCAAGAGATTCAGAGGCTGGAAAACTTGCGTGCAACACCAGCAGCTGGTACGACACTTCCCAACCGAAATGCCTGCCTGGGTCAGCAGTAATCATTGAGCCATTTAGGCTGGAAAAGACCCTTAAGACCACCAAATCCAACCCTCAACCTAACCCAAACCCCCAGTACCACGTCTTTTAATCACCTCCAGGGGTGGGAACGCCACCACCACGGGCCCTTCCCGACCCCGCACCTCCCCGGCAGGTTGTCCCCCAGCCCCGTCCTGCCGCCTCACCCACAGCACGTCGTCCACAGCGGCGGTGCCGCCCAGATGCCCCGGTGCCAGGGCCCGCAGGAAGGGCACGCACAACCCCAGCACCCGCTCCAGGCCCCGCCGCGAGCAGCAGCGCACCCGCAAATCCCTGCGGGCGGCGGCTCCGGCCGCCATTTCCCGCCTCCGCCCAGCCCAAAATGCCGACCCGGAAGCGGAACTCGGCGGGCAGAGATGGCGGCGGGGCCGGTGGATTGTCATTGTCATCTAGTTGCGCCCTGCTTCCACACGGTGAGGGGAGGGAGGGATGGACGGACGGACGGCTGGCTGGCTGGCTGGCTGGCTGGCTGGCTGGCTGGAGGGTTGGCCCCGATACTGAGGTGTTGCCCGTCTCCTTCAGGATGTGGCGGCCGTGGTGCGGGCAGCAGAGGAGGTGAGGCGATCGGAAGCGGCACCCCCGACCCCCAAACCCCGTCCCTTCTGTCGCCCTTCCCCTCTGTCGCCTTCCCCCTCTTCAGCGCCGTTTTCTGGCTTTGGCAGGTGGCCGTGGCGGCGCTGGTGGTGGTGGCGGAGCAGGCGGCGGGGTTCCGGAGAGTGATGGAGTTGTCCGAGAGGTGCGGGGGCAGGGGACAGGGTTTGTGGGTGTCCCGTCCCTGTCTCCATCTGTCTTCCACCGGCTGATACCACCGGTCCAGTGAGAACCTGCACACGTGTCCCCGAGTCGTTGTGAGCGGCTGCTTTGGCCAGACAAGGACCACCTGTCTTCTGCCTTGGTCAAGCTGGCCTCGCGTCCCCTTGTAACTCACTGTGCCCGTGTAACTCACCTTCCACCCTGAATTCTCTGGCTCATCTACCAGTGATCTTTTGTGCTGCCTTGGTGTGTTCTGTTCCCAGGTTCCCAGGATTTGTGTTGCCGTGCCTAGGGGTTCACCCCGTCCAAGAAGTTTCTCCAGAAGAGCAGCGCAGCGTTACCCTGAAGGTAAAACACTGGTAGGTTGGATCAGCCCAGCTGTGGTGATGCTAGGGCTGCTCTGACAATGCAACATAGTGTTCCAGTTTGCCTAATTTAACATTAGATCTGCTCAGTGATTTTTGTTTTTCTGTAACACAGAAGATGCAGCACAGCAAATCCCAGGTCTCTCAATGCTGCCATTTGTCCGTGTGAGGCGTACAGCAGGACTGTTCGCTGAAGTCATCTGGCCGTATTAACAGATGCCGCAGTGAAACAGTTCGAAAAATTCCCAAATGGGTGGTTTGTTTACAGGGAACAGAATGCATGTGCGTTTGCAGTTGTCCCTTTGTTATCATGGGAAGCGGGAGGATACCAATTTGTGACTGAAAAATTGTAACATAAAAAATCAGAGTGCTGTCTGCAGCCTTGGTTTTGTTACCTCTTCTGCTCCTGTGCAAAGATCGACTTGAAGTAAGGAGTCACTGAGTAAATCAGGAAAATCCTGCATGGCTCTAAAACTACTCAGCTCCTACTAATAGCAAGTTTTGGAAACAGAATTTAAAAGCAATGAAGGGAAATCCATTTTAATCACGACTGAATTCATACTGCTTCCATCTCATAAGGGCATTAAGGATTGCTTCTTTAATTTGTTCTTGCAGGATCTGGATGCTGCGTTGCCACTTATAGAACTCTACAAAGATAAACTGGTGGCAATTGGAGAAGTAAGCAGAATTCTGTAATTTAAGTGTCTCTGGATTCAGCAGTAAAAAAAAAAAAGTTAAACTTGCTCACTTCTCTTCTTGTACGATAGGTAGGACTAGATTTCACTCCCAGATTTGCCAGCGCGGATGAACAGAAGGAAGAACAAAGACAGGTTTTGATTAAGCAGGTTGAGTTAGCAAGAAGACTGGACTTGCCTTTGTAAGTTTTGTTTATACTAGTAGAGAACTTGCCATATCTCAATAATCTATGGAAATATTTCCCAGAATTTATCATTACTAAGAACCTGTAGAACTCGCATGGCTTTAAGCTGTTACTAGTGTCCTGTCAGTCTCCAGCTGAAGATGTAGTTATAGAATTTTCCCTATGTTTGCCCTTGAATACAGTGGTCTTCTGTATCCTGTCCTTACTATGTTGTTGATATATCTTCACTGTAGCTAAAATTATTTATATGTATATCTCTAGATTTTTTTCCAGATTAAAGGTGTAATACAGATTATTTTCTTCCCAGCCTGATGTTGGTTCATGTTTGTTGAAAAAAAAAAACACTACATAGATATATACATGTATTTTGCTGAATTTCCTAATGCTAGGCCTCTCCTTGGTGTACAGAAATGTTCACTCCCGCTCAGCTGGAAGACCAGCCATTAATCTCTTAAAGGAACAAGGTATGCTTTTAATGCATTTTTTTCCTTCATGTTTTTTTTTTTTTTTTAACAGAATTTCTTCTATCTTGCTCTGCCTTTATTATTAGTTTGTGTACAAGAAACTTGAGAGGACTAGTGCAGAGACTCTGTAGTCATTTTTGGTGGAACTGAGGTCCAGGTGGAAGGTGATATCATGGACCTACTGCAAACACGACTAACGAGTTGGTTTGTTTATTTTGTCTGAGGTGCTTCAAAGGTGTTGCTTCATGCATTTGATGGCAAGCCGTCTGTAGCAATGGAAGGGGTGAAAGCCGGATACTACTTCTCCATTCCGCCTTCCATTGTAAGGAGTGAACAGGTAACATTTAAAGGGGACTGCACCTTCTCAGTGCTTGGGGATTGCAGGTTATAACTGGTAGCTTTTCATGGTGGTAAGCATGCCTGCATTTTTACCACGCAGCTCTGAAGGATGCTTGGAGTTTTTTTCTTTAAGTCTGTACAGTTTGAAGTGGGACTAGCAGTACTCATGTATGATTACAGTCACTTGTTCATTGATAGAAATTCCTGCTTTCAGTTACTTATAAAATTGCTTTTTTACTTTGGCTAAATTTCTTTTTGGGGCTTTTGCCTTAGTTGAACATTTTTGCAGCAATTTTGGCTAAAACAGTTCAGCTATTCCTCAGAAATAAGGGTTAAGAAAATAGACGTTTTCCCTGATTTTAATGTGTTCTGATGAACTATTATTTGGAATCTTCTGACACTGTCGTGCTTTACAGTAGGGACATGACGTGGAAAAAAATATAGATTCTATCTTGGTGCTATGAGACTTTTGCTCAAAAGGAAATCTACTTAAAATTGGCTAAGTTACAAGCCTTTGAAAAATAGTTATTAGTCAATGGCATGCCCTGCAAAGCATCAGATAGATTGCTTAAAGACAGTGTTGGCCAGGTTCAGCCCTGGACTTAGTGAAACTGCTCATTCAGTTTTTCCTCTGGATGGCTGCAAACTTTGCTAACTTCTCAGGTAGCCATCTGTTTCCATCCTGTACCATTATCAACTTGTGTGATAAGCTCTGGAAATTTAAGAAGGGAAGAGGCATGATTTGAGTGGAGGAGATGTGAGGGATGGATATAGATGGGGATGATGGTAGGAATCTGCAGAAAGGAAAGGAAACTGGTGCTGCAGGGTAAAAGAGGTGAGAAAAAGGATACACAAATATTATATATACAGAAAACTAGCAAATTAAAAATGTACTGGCAAGTCTAATTGTAGGGCATTCTGTGCAATATAATAATGTAATAAAGTAACAGTGGATTCAGTGTTAAGATGATAATAGTGCTTTGGATAGTTAGAGTCAGAGAAAATAGGATAATCCTGTTTTGAGGGAACTTCTTGAGCAGCTCCTGGTATTCTTACTGCCATTCTAAAATTGTTGATAGCATACAGACAGTGGCATCAAAGTCTTTGCACATTGCTTTTAAATGCAGAGCTTATCCTTTCATCTTACATTTTTTTCCACAGGTCTAAGTTCATAAAGCATTTAATAGCTGTCTTTATTTTGTTCAAGAAGCAGAAGCTTGTGAAACTGTTACCTCTGGAAAGTATATGCTTGGAAACTGACTCTCCAGCTCTGGGGCCTGAGAAACAGGTAAATGATGGGTGGATTTCCACATTTGCATGTCCAAAACCATGCCTTATGGAAATTACTTACTAGCACAGGAGAGCGAAGTAGAGTAGACATGGACAAAGGATGGAAGTCAGAGAATTAGCTAGAGAGGTAGCGTTCCCAAGGCTGGGAAAGGAAAAGAAATTACAGGAACAGTCAAAGGGGAGAATAATGCAAGAGTAGATGTATGCAGTACTGCAGTGTGACTAAAGGTGCGTCAGGAAGTATTGAACCTGAAGCACTTGTCACCTGGAGAGGTCTGTAATTTGATTTTTTTTTTTGTCTTTTTTTTTTTTTTCTGTTTTTCAGGTGAGAAATGAACCAAAAAACATTTACATTGCTGCAGAATACATTGCCAAAATTAAAGGAATTCCAGTTGAAGAAGTTATAGAAGTGACAACACAGAATGCACTGAAAGTATTCCCCAAACTGCGGAATTTTGTTCGTGTATAAACTTAGAAACTGAAATAAATAATGTTGCAGGAACTACTAGTTATGGCATGATAAATAGAACTTAATATACATCTTGTCCTTAATGGAGTTTGTTGGAAAGTTCAAGGAGTGAGCACAGTGTTACATAGATAGAAGTTAAAACAAGCTCAAGTTTCTGAAAGACTTTATTTTGTAGACACCTTTGTTACCGCTTAAATGCAATAAAAATATCTTGGATCTTTCATGTTTCAGAGTGAATGCTTTGTTAAGAGTACCACAGAATTTGTGTTTAATTTCTGAGTCCTTGATCCTAGCCTGGGAGGTGGCTAATGTGCTTAGAGTCCCTCCCATTCCTTAATTCCAGTGACTGGAAGTGACTCAGTTGTGGGCCCAAACATGTGATGTAAGCTCTGCTAGGACCCGCAGACTGCACATCCCAGTCTGAGCTGTTAGAAAGCCCCAGCTGGATAGATGTTGTGTGTGTGTCACGGGGACCAGGCTCCATGAGTGAAGCAGAAACAGCAACTCCAATTCCTTTCTAAATACAGTTGAAAGAAAATAATTATTGCCTTTCTACTCCCTCCTTTTCACTTGCATATAGTAACTTAATAGCTGCTCAGCTCTTAGCTATTTTGAGAAGGGTTTGCTTTTATTTATGTGTTTACTTGAATCGTGCTGAGTTTGGACCTATTTCAGGGACTTCTTTCTGCTCAGTGTCGGGAGATGAGGGAGCAAAAGGGAGACAAACCTAAATTATCCAAATTTGCCTAATTTTCTGAGATCTTAGAGGGACTTGTCTACTGTGGATTTTGCTACACTGGTCAGTGTCCTAAAAACTGAATATTGTGCTGCTTCACAGCACCCGTGTAGATGTGGGCTTGCTGAAATACTGAGCAAAATTTTGTTGACTATATAACACTAATGAAGTAGGGGAATTACAAATGAAAGTTGTTCTGAGAATCAGATAGAGAAGTGGAGGCTTTATATCTATGTACAGAGTTGGGAAAGAGGAGAGGGTTGCAAGCTCAGTGAAGAAAACAGAATTATTATGCTCCCAAGTGAACACATTTAAAGAGTTGAACTCCCTCTTTGGACACATGGTAGCCCTAATGTGCACATGTATACTGAAACCCATTGCAGCCACCAGGATTGTTTAGATGAGCCGTGTCTCCTCCTTGCAGCATGAGGCACTGGAGTTGCAAGGGCCATACTGGTGGACGGACCCAGCTGAAGTTCAGCTGGATGCCAAGTTTAGCTTTCAGTAACCCTGAGGGGAAACAAGGGGAAAAACACGGAGGTAGTGAAGCTAAGGCTTTCCTTTTCAGTCATGCCATTAGCTTCCTGGGCTAGTAACAGCCCCTCTGATCTTTGTCTCACAGCACCACAGGAGCAAGGCAGCGCCTGGGAGTCCTCAGTTTTGTCTCTGGGAAAAGTAGGGCACAGAAATGTTAAATAAGTTGTCCAGTGACACAGAAGGCCCATAGTGAAAGTGGTCAGACCTGGGTTCTAACTCTAGACTTCACCTTTCCCTTCGATGCTCCCAGCAGCAGGTCTGATTGTCTGGGTCTGTTTGTCTTGCAGTTTGTACATGATGTGATAAAGGTTTGTGATTTCTTTGACAAAATTAGTGCCTTCAGGTTGCCTAACTTGATACGCAATGCCCAGTTCTTGATGCAGCTCTGTTGGGTACAGCTGCCAGAAGAGAAGTCCCACACGTCACTAGATGCTTTCCAGGAATAAAATAAAGCACACAGATGTACTGTGAGCGTGAGGGAGGGACTGCCACATGTGCAAAGCCTTAAAGTGAATGCATGGCTCAACATGAGGCGTACCTAATGGGGGTGTGCGCAGGGCAGTGCTAATGTGAAGGTACTTTCCACAGGCTGAGCTTGCTGATCTAGACACCTTTCAGAGGGCTTTGTCTTGTCCATAGAGACAAAACAAGGGATCAGCATGTGCTGCCAGTTGCTACAAGAACACACAGAGGTAGTCTGCACCTTCTCCTTGTTCAACGAGCGCCTTGGGTCAGTAGCAGAGGCTGGAAGGATGCTGGAATTGCAACTCCTTGGCTGTCTGGTGTCACTGCACTTTCACCACCCATGCCAAGCTATTTGTAGGATTCATGTGGAACAAGACTAAGGTCATTTTGCTTGAAGTCTAAGTGACTTGCAAGGATAGGGTACGTTAGAGCCTTAGAGGACAGAGCTCAGCATCAGTCGCTTGAAATCCTGAGATCCTGGAAATCCGCTCTGAGTTCAGGGCCCACAGCTGAGGCTCTGTCTAAGGGTTCTCTGTGCTTACTCAAATCATTTTTGGAGGGCTGCAGGTGCAGCATACCCACAGGGCCCTTCTGAAACTTGCTTTTTGTCATGGGCTAACAGGGCCTGCATCTGCCGAATGCTGGGGCAATATGTGAAGATGGATAATTTTTCAAGATTTCAACATGGGAACAAGAGAGTGGATGGTGATGAGGCCAAGTGGGTGATACGCTGTTTAATCCTGCTGCTTATTGTGGTAAGAGTTTAAACAAATTGACCAAAGGCTTTTTCTGGAGGTGCTTTCAACCAGCTCCTATGCAATGCATAGATAGGCTCTTTAGAAGCAGAAACAAATAAATAATGGGCTGGAAATGCAACTTTCATCACTAATGGGCCTCTGCTTTTGTTTGTTTTTTCATTAATGCAGGCTGGGGTTTGACCCTTTGTTTCCATTACAGAGCAGGAAAATGAAATGGCAAAGTTATTGGCTTAGCAGAAAGGTTTGTTGTTCTTCTCTTTGCTTTCTATATGGAGTACAAAGATACAACTGAGATCAAAGAAAGAATACAAACTGCCATAGTACCTAGTTGTCTCAGCATTTTCCTCTCCAGCAGGTGGTTATCCATCCCTCCATGTCCTGTGCTGGGGCCGGTTTGATTTCCAGTGTGAATGAGCTTGGGCACGGGGACAATCTCCCTCCCTGCCCTGGGTGCTTGGCACCACTGCGTAGTGGGCACGAAGTATCCCTTTCAGGGTCTGGCCATCTTTTGTGCCTCCCTTGAGATGCCGTGAATCATGGGGCTCATGGCCCTGATGGATCTGTGGCTGGGGCAGGAATCATAATCCATCTCCCTCGATGCTTGGTGCTGTACCCATGGCTTGTATGAGATGCTGCCAGACAGGTGCTTCCTGAAAATGCAGGAGAGTGGTGGCCAGGCTTGATGAAAATGGTAGTTCAGCTCACCTGAAAGAGAACAAAGAGGCCCTTGTCTCTCTCAGAGCTGCAGCTCATGGCACCATGAGGGGTGTCCTCTCACAGCTGTGTGGTCCTCCTGGCTGCTGGCACTTGAGTGTCTAGGTCATATCTGCTGCCAGGGAATGGCTGCTGGCATGTCCCTGCCTCCCCCTGCCTCACAAAGGCATCCCAAGTCTGCCACAGTGAATTTGGGGCCTCATCCAATTCAGAGCAGAGTAAAAGTGCAGCTCAGCACTGCCGTTCAGGTGAGGCACCTAGCTCCTTCCCACGTGTCTTCTACCTTTCTGTTACAGGCTATGGACACTGGTTTCAACTCCTTTAACAAGAATGTTCAGATCTTGGGTCCACTATTTTGGCTGCGTCAGTGCTGTGTGCTCTGTCACTGAACAGTGAAAGCAGACACTTGGCTCCTTGTCAATGTCCAGCCTCAGCACAGATAAGTGCTGTCCCTGGGTTAATACAAGATACCTTGCAAGCAGCACAAACAATAAAGACTTTATTTTTTATTTATTATTATTATTTTTTTTCTAAGGGATTTGGGGCCTCCTCCCCATGGCAACCCCAGCCTCCTATGTGCGTCCTGTGGTGCTTCCATCGCAGCCCTACATTCCATGTTCCTGTGGTGTCCCTGTCATTCCCCAGCTTTCTTCCATGTCACCTCCTCATGCTAGTTGGGTTGCCATTTGGGCAGGAAGCAGCACGTGCTGAGTAGCCCAGAGCTCAGCAGGCATGTGGGTAGCTGCTGGCATGACCCTGCAGCAGCTGGGGCTGAGCCTCCTCTTGTGACCCCAAAAGCGAATGGAGAGGGTCTGTGCCATGTGCGTGGCCACCAGCTCTCACAAACCTTGTAGGAGTTTTCTCTCCAAGAACTTTGCCTTTCTGCTGAATTTTGTTGAGCATTGACAAAACTGGTGAGTTGTGGATATGGCCCAGGAGACAGCAGGATGATGCTGACTGATTTCCATGGGAATGTGTGTGTGTGTGGCAGATGCTATCTTGGGTGGAACTGGCCCTGCTGGCTGGGGCCTCCTTGGTCTGCTCAGCACATGGCCACCAGTTTCCCCATGAAATGGAAAGGCCCGGGATTATCTTGCAGGAAGGGCTGTCCTTGTGAAGTGCACTGCCTGGAGAGGGCAGCTTTGAAGTCCTGACCGCCGCTGGCTTATTGCTATAAATACACAGAGCGAGCACTTTTGTGCTTGGAGCATTTCTGGCCACACAACAAAGGGGGAGGAAGTGAACAAATGGAGCGCTGTGGGAAGAAGTTAAATGGAGCACCATGTGGGGAGCTCCAATCAAAGCATGACTGGGTGACTTCCCATCTATTTCGGGGTCATTATTGCTGCCTGGGAAACTCAGGGTGGGAGCTCAGCGCTGCACCACACAGGAGCTTGGTGCTGACCAGAGGCCATAGCAAGTGCACGTGCAGTGGGCTAACGTGGTGTAATGTACACGTGCAGATGTCAGCACCCCCAAAATCATCCCCTCTGCACTTCCAGAGAGTGCAGCATAGGCACTGCCAGTCTGTGTGTGTGTGGGGGGAGTTTATCCAAAGAGGCTCCTAAATACCAAGAATTCACAGAAGAAAAAAAAAAAAAAAAAAAAAAAAAAAAAAAAAATACAAATCTTTTTTTTTTTTTTTTTTTTTTTTTTTTTTTTCAGGAGCAGAATTTTCAGGTGGGAAAAGAGGATTTGTCTGGGGAAACATGGATGTACAATAACCCCTGTCACCACCAACACTTTGTTAGCCAAGCTGAAGGTTTTTTCTTGAGCTACACTTGGAGAATATTGAGGTACCACAACACTCAGAGCTTCCTCTCGGAGTCCTGAGGATGCTCTCTTGGAAGGTGAAGGCCAGGTTAGGCAACTTAGTGGGACATATAGAAGAATGGCGTCTGACTTCCTCTGCTCATTAACAGTTACCTGTGTTAACATCCCTCAAACACTCTTCAAATCTATTTTTTTTTTTTTTCTAATTTTCTTCTGAGTCATGAGTAATTAGATCATTCAGAAGCTGCTAAGAATGCAGTAGACCAATCCCCCCTGCCCTGGATTCTTTTCATGACTAGCTTTTCAAGGTGCACAACAATATGGATGTGTGTGGTTTTGTTTGCCGTAACCCATCTCACCCTCCAACAGTCTTTACAAAACATGAGAGCTGTGGCTGGTTTATTGCAGGATGTGGAATCTGTCCTCCTGCTCTTCCAGAAACACAGAGATAAGCCGGTGGCTACTGGAGAGGTAATGTGCTTTGATTTCCGTGTAATCAGAGTTTGATTTGACTGTATGCAAACTGGGGTAAAATGCATGTAACTCATCATAATCTCTGGCTGCTTACATTCCTATGTACATTCATCTGATAGATGTGAAATGAATTGGACTTAAATTCCAAAACTTTATTTTCCTGGCTAAAATCTGTGCAAGAGTAAAATGAAAGCCGCTTTCCATCATTTATCGGCAGTCCTGGCTATCGGGGGAGGTCCCACTTGACTGGTGGATAGCAAACGTGACGCCCATCTACAAGAAGGGCCGGAGCGTAGACCCGGGGAACTACAGGCCTGTTAGTTTAACATCAGTGCCAGGGAAGATCATGGAGCAGATTATCCTGGGCGTCATCATGTGGCAGTTACAGGGCAAGCAGGCGATCAGGCCTAGTCAGCATCGGTTTATGAAGGGTAGGTCCTGCTTGACGAACCTGATCTCCTTCTATGACAAGGTGACACGTTTAGTGGATGAGGGAAAGGCTGTGGATGTGGTCTACCTTGACTTCAGTAAGGCATTTGACACCGTTCCCCACAGCATTCTCCTCAGGAAACTGGCTGCTCATGGCTTGGACTGGTGCACGCTTCGTTGGGTTAAGAACTGGCTGGATGGCCAGGCCCAGAGAGTCTTAGTGAATGGAGTCAAATCCAGTTGGAGGCCAGTCACTAGTGGAGTCCCCCAGGGCTCGGTACTGGGATCAGTCCTCTTTAACATCTTCATCGATGATCTGGATGAGGGGATCGAGTGCACCCTCAGTAAGTTTGCAGATGACACCAAGTTAGGTGCGTGTGTTGATCTGCTCGAGGGTAGGAAGGCTCTGCAAGATGATCTGGACAGGCTGGACCGATGGGCCGAGGCCAACGGTATGAAGTTCAACAAGGCCAAGTGCCGGGTCCTGCACCTGGGGCACAACAACCCCAAGCAGCGCTACAGGCTGGGAGATGTGTGGATAGAAAGCTGCCTGTCAGAGAAGGATCTGGGAGTTTTGGTTGACAGTCGGCTGAATATGAGCCAGCAGTGTGCTCAGGCAGCCAAGAAGGCTAACAGCATCCTGGCTTGCATAAGAAACAGCGTGGCCAGCAGGTCCAGGGATGTGATTGTCCCCCTGTACTCGGCTCTGGTGAGGCCGCACCTTGAGTACTCTGTTCAGTTTTGGGCCCCTCACTACAAGAAGGACATGGAGGTGCTTGAGCGAGTCCAGAGAAGGGCTACAAAGCTAGTGAAGGGTCTGGAGAACAAGCCTTACGAGGAGCAGCTGAGGGAGCTGGGACTATTTAGCCTGGAGACGAGGAGGCTCAGGGGCGACCTTATCGCACTCTACAGGTACCTGAAAGGAGGCTGTAGCGAGGCGGCGGTTGGTCTGTTTTCCCCCGTGCCTGGTGACTGGACGAGGGTGAATGGGCTAAAGTTGCGCCAGGGGAGGTTTAGGTTGGATATTAGGAAGAACTTCTTTACTGAAAGGGTTGTTAGGCACTGGAATAGGCTGCCCAGGGAAGTGGTTGAGTCACCATCCCTGGAGGTCTTTAAAAGACGTTTAGATGTAGAGCTTAGGGATATGGTTTCGTGGATGATTTGTTAGTGTTAGGTCAGAGGTTGGACTCGGCGATCTTGTAGGTCTCTTCCAACCTAGACATTCTGTGATTCTGTGAAAAGTGCACAATCATGCAAGGCAGGGGGAGGGAGTGCTGATAGATGTCTGAAATGCTGACTTTCAGCAATGAAACCTCTGTAGGGAAGCTAGAGAAGATGCTTCAGATCCTTACTAGGAGTGTTTTCGTATCTGACACCATATTTTCTTTGTTTTTATTATTCTTATGTTGCTGTGTTTCCAGACAAGTTGCCTTTTGGAGGGTGCTGTTTTCTGCTCTGTTTCTCCATTTCTAAAAGCTTCTGCTGCTCTCTTAAGAAAAAAAATCTTTTTTTTTTCTTTTTTTAAAAAATTGAGCCCTCGCCCTGCAGCTGGCTGCAGCAGAACAAGCAGGCTCGCCTGTGTCAGTCAGAAGCCTCTCACCCATGTCTCCTTCATCCACCAGGCTTTAACTCCTCTGGCCACCTGTTTCCTTCCACCACAGCCCCACAGGCGCCCTTTAAGGAACTCCAGGGATTGTTCTGAAGTTTATCAAAATGCTCAATGGCTTGAGATTGGAAAGCAATACTTGCGAGCTCTTACATCTGGGAGGGTGGTGCCTTTGCCAGATGAGAGCTTGAAAAGTATTCCTTTCCAGCTGTGTGGTGCTGAGAGTGTGGGTGACTTCCCAGCCTTCCCCCTCCCAAGGAGACCTCATTTTACAGTTCTTCACCTTTTTCTGCTAGTACCTGCACAGTCCTTTCAGTGATAACTGGATTATGCTTCCCTGATAGGGCTGCTCGGGATTTAGACGTGATTGTCGTAAGGCTTCATTTTTTATCCCAAGCTACATGACACAGCAGAAGGTTCCCATTGAAGCAAGGGGAGAGAAAAGACAAAGGGCTGCTTTCACCCCAGGGAACTTTGCTAGTGACTTGCCTGTGCACAGCTGCACCACAGACATGTGCCTCCCATTTAGATATTCTTTAAAAATTCATCTTGACTCAAGTTTAAGTTTTAGCCCTTGATATAGACATGAGTTACAATGGAGGAGGGAGGATGAGAGAAAGGAACTGATCTTTTTACACAGACCTCTTGGTGCATTAACATCCATAGCTTAGCCACATTATTTTCCTGTAGACCTGAGAAACCGCCAGAGTCAGGTTGCTGTAAGAAAGATCTGAGCATGTTTTAAAGCTCTTGTTCTGTTATAGATAGCATTTCTTCTCTACCCAATGCCTCAGTATTTAGAAAAAAAAAATTAATTTTAGTTTCATGACATAAATATGGACCTCAGGAGCACCAAATTTCTTTTTTTCTTTTTTTTTTTTTTTTTTTATACACAAACTGTATTACTGCAAATAAGCATGCGTGCAGTCTATACACATGGGGCAGGGTCACAGTTGTACGTATGTAGGTACCCACAGCACTGACAGAATAAAATTAAATCTAGTCCAACACTTGCAAAAGATTCTCTTAAACTTCAGATGGATGCAAATAGGAGCAAGAAGGAAATAATGTGGCCAGCAGCGATCAGTAGAAAATAAATATTTGGAGGAAATCAGAGATGAGATTTTCTGGAGCACTGCTGCTTCACTGTGCACTGGCCGTGTAATCTGGCCGTAAAGCCAGCAGAGATCAGGAGAGGGTGTTTCAGGATACAGTTGTCCTCAGATAGCTGACTGCCAGTAATTACATGTATACCCTTTGTACCTGGCATAACAGATACAAAGGTGAGACTGGAAAAAAAGCAATCCAGCTGTAACTGCCTAATCAGAACAGCATCAGGAGTGACTTGATGTAAAGGGGGACTTGAAACTACCTTTACATGTGTAAGGTAAAGGTAGCTTATCTCTGACGTGTCTTATGCTGCTGACAGCATTAAAAAATGGGGGTCTGGATCTGTAGAAAGGGAGACCTTCCTCTGTTTGGTTTAGGAAATTGTTGCAAGATAGTACCCTTCCCTCAAAGTCCCTGCCCTGTAGAGTCAGCCTGTGCTTGACAACCAGGTGATGTTCTTTGCCTTGTGCTTCCATTAATACCAGGACACAGACCAAACAGTGCCCTCAATGGTAACAGGTCCGTGTCAACACCTCCGTTTGTGTTCTGTGGATGTGCACCACCACCAAAACTGATGGGACTAGAAGGAAAACTAGAATGAGAAAAAAGATCTGTCTTGCTTTCCCACAGCTACAATGTCTGCATGCAGCAGGAGAGTGCAAAGCCATATGTGGCTGTCTTCCTGAGTGACCTGTCCTTGGGTGGAAAGCACAGCGGGGCTACTTAGTGTTGATCTGGTACCAAACGTAATCACAGCGTGTGAACCTCCCCTCCACGTGGAAAGTTAGTCAGAGACCAGGGAATGCCCTGTCACTTTTGGGGGAATGGCAGGAGGCAGCGAAGCAAAATAGGTACTGCCTCGGCATTATCCACTATGTTTTCTTTTGAATTGGGTTAAAAAGCTTGATTTCATGATTTTATTTTATTTTATTTTATTTTTTTTCAAACTCCTTGTGGACTACTTTAAGAGGATCTGTATATTCCAAATTTGACTTATCTAATGGGGAAAAAGTATACATCCTTTCCACTCATTTAAAAAAAATTGTGTTTATGCATGTTTTATAATATAAGCACTGCAGAAGACAGCAGGACAGAAGAAAGGGGCTGTGGACCTGGAAGAGAGAAAGCTGAACAATTATGGCAAAGATTTTTCCTGTATTTGCGAGTCCCAGCATGGGCCAGGCAGGCGCTAATTGAAAAATGTGGCCATCCCCAGTCCCCTGGTGACTGATGAGAGGTTAATTCCATGGTACTTGGTGCAGCAGAGGATAGAGGCAATCTCTGAAGCGCTTTTGGTAGACTTGGCAGCTGTTTTCCTTTAGGGAATACAGGGTTAACCAATTCAAGTTTTGTGTTTTTTGATGGTTGTACTGCTGACTGGGATCTTGGCATTTTGTCCTGCTACGAGGAAACCTGATAGGCAGTGTTTGGGTTGCTTGACCCACATGTGCTACAGGTGTTTGGTACGTACCACTCTGTAGCTGTGCTGGGAGGGTGCCTGTCACCCTGCAACAGGTACCAGCTGGCTGATACCTTTCTTTTCCTCCGGCCATTACAAGGCATGATCAGGTTAGTCCTTGCAGAGTTCCTGGAAGCCATTTCAGCAGGGCTATAATTGGATTGCATGAGGCTTGGCCTTTCGCCTTTGCTTCCAGCTGTCTGAACCGATGCAGAAGGAAAAGCAATGCTGGTGGGGAGGGGACTGGCTGTGGGTGACCAGGGGTGACTTCCACACTATGGAAAATGTCAGTGCTCCCCCAGACATGTTTTCCTTTAGAGTGGAAATGAGACGCTGGGATGTTTCTGGGTGGTGGAAAAAACATGGGACAGACACCCCATGTAGCAGCATGAAGCTGAGCCTCCCACAAGCTGTTTTTACATGTTTTGAAATAAGAGGCTGAACTTTTTCAGTACCTTCCCAGACAGAAACAAACATTTCAACACTTCTTAACTGGTGGAAGATCAGTACCAAATTCACAGTGAAATGGCTTTGTATTTATAAATGAAAGAAATTTTCCCAAACATGTAAATAACTTTGGTCCCTCAAAAATGCAGCTTCTCCTAACCCAGTCCTTTTCAGGGAGCAGTGGGAGCTTCACCTTGGCCGCTTCACCCACCAAAACATTGCTGCTTCCAGCACCCGGACATTTACCTTGGGAAGAACCAAGCTAAGTTTGTTGTACAGCCTGTGGAGAGAAATAGGCAACCAAAACAGCTATTCTCAGGGCCTAAGTAATTTCCTCTTCATTCCCCTCCTAAGGTTTATAAAAGCCATTTGTACTATCTGAGGTCTTAAGGGACATAAATACTCTGTTCAGCCTGTATTTTGAGTTCATTAGAAATATAGGATTATCCCCAGAGGCTTAAACAGTCTGAATGCCACTCTAGCGAAGCTGGTTCTTATTTTGCATGTTGCTGTATTGATTACTGTAGTGAGAGCGACCTTGTCACATGCTATTCTGCCTTGTTTTATTATCCTGGCTGCACCAGAGAGAGAAGTTAATTAAACAGATTCCACTGGAGAATATTTGCTTGGAGACTGATTCCCCTTGCCTTGGTCCAAACAAAGAAGTGTAGTCAAAAACATGTAGATTAATCCCTACATTAATGCTCCTTTAAAAAGATTTTCCTAAGTTCTAAAGTTTATGCACTTTAAGATCCTTAGTGCCAGGCGACATTTATGTATTTTCTTTTTTTTTACTGGCCTGGTCTTATTATTTAATAAAAGAAGAGACACGAGGAGTTGAAAATATAAAGAAGTAATATGTAAGTCAACGTGTTAGCTTTTGGGCTGCTGCTCTTATATGACAGCTGCTCCACTAAAACACAGCGATGAATGTGTTCATCGACACCCCGGGGAACGCTGCTGTATGCTGAGTGACTGCTGGAGGTGCTGAGCATCCTCCTGGTACTGTGTGGAGGGGATTGCATCTGGCTGAAGTGGCTTTTGTAACTCACAAAATGCACTAGATGCTCTGGAATGGTCCTGCTGGAGAAGCTGCCTGCTGACCGGTGGCTGTGGCAGTGGTGGCATGGCTGATAGGGGCATGAGACTTACCATCCCCAACACCAAAAGGGAGGGAATTCTCTCTGAGAGGTGCTGGGTTTGCAGCTAAACTGAAATAGTTTAAACCATGCTAGGTGTGCTGCAAAAGAGAACTGTCTGGAGAGGTCTTTGGAGAATGTTTGCAGTGCTTTCCTAACAAAGGAGCAAAAAAAAGCCCCTTTTGGTGTCTGTCTGGCCGAGTTCCTGTTGAAGTGATTAACCCTGCTGGAATGTTAATGTATTTTTCCATAATGTGCTATCACAGCCAGGGGCTTGGGCAGACATCTTTTATTGTTATTCAGTCTAAACAAAAAAATATTCTTCTGATTTTTAGTTAAGCGGAGGTCAGCCAGCATCTTCCCTATCCAATCAGTTTGGACCTTTCTTCCTGCTGATAACTTTTTTCAAAGAGAAATTGGGAACTTCAAGCTGTTACTGAACATTTGGGTTTCCTCAATGGTAAAAGTAGCAATGTTTCTCAAGCTTGGGTGGGCAACTTGTCTTTAAAATGCAAGCACATTTCTGTACTAGGCTCTTAACAGATCCAAATCCACGTCTGTTCCATCCAATATATGAAGGATGTGTGCACATGGACCAGGCAGGTAAGTTGCAATGAAGCAGGTAGTGAAAGAGAGCTGGAAAATTTAGGTCCTGTTATGTTTTTTTGTTTGTTTGTTTGTTTTGTTTTGTTTTTTGTTTGTTTGTTTATTTTTGGTTTTTTTTTTCACATAGCAAATTAAATTGCTCTAACTCTCAAGCTATCAGAGACCTCCTAGAAGGGAAGACGACATTTTATCCTTACTGCTTTACATGGAGGTCTCACCAGCCAATTGATTCAACATCCTACGCAAGTGGTCTGACACTTGGCATTTTTTTCTTAACAAATGTTACCATGGCTTTTCTATTCACTGCTGTCCCACAGCCCTTTGATAAGACGTGTTGATGCCTTTGATCTCTCTCACAGAAGAACTTTGTTGATCAAAATCAAAACCAAAGGGGAAGAAATGAACCAGAGAAGATCAGAATTGTCTGCTGGTACATTGCTGCAGAAAATGAGGTATCAGTGGAAGAGTTTGTGAAGGAACAACACAAAATGCCTTGAAGCTTTTCCCAAAAGTTTACCAGTTTTCAAAAGAATGAGTTGTTGTCAAAAATCAGAATGTTCATCAAAGATAACCTTTCTGCACTTCATTAGTTTTATTATTTTTTATGTGGACACGTACAGGGTTTTTTTGTTTGTTTGTTTCTCTGTGTATAAAGGATTCAGATGGGGGTTACACTTCTTGTAATATATAAAGATGCTATTAATCTCAGTGAATAAAATTCCAAAAAAAATGTACCTACTCTGTTTGTTCACATGTTTATTTTTTTTGTACACAAAAGTTATTTTGTGTACATAATTTTTTTTTTAACTTGTTTTGCTAGGAACCTCAGGAGTAAAATTCCATTACCTATATCAAATTGACAGCTGACTACAAAAGGAAAACCAGATAGCAGCATGACAGAAGTGCCATATGTACATTTCTGCATCTTTTATACGGACTGAGACATCTAGAAGCGCTAATTTCTATTATTTACAGAAGAGTAGCCTGCTCACTTAGCATTACCCATGTTAAACTGTTATTTAGAACTATTCTCTGATCCTTGAGTAGGAGCATACTTTATACGCTTGTTGGTACATAAAAAAAAAAATGAATAAAGGTAATTGACAGACATCCCTACTATTGGCAGTCATGTTCCAAAAGAGAGACAAACACCTGGAGTTATGGACAAACTTCAGTTAAATGCTTTGTATTGCACATGTGCATTCACTGAGAGACATTATGGTTTAGCTCATGGGGAGAGTGGGCAAGTGTTGCTGGAATGAGGACTGCATAGGAGGAAGAGGATGTTTACATCTTCCCTGTATTCTCTAACAGCTATTAATTAAGAAATTTAAACATGTAGCTCTTTGACTACTTTATTTCAAGTCCAGCTTATTGAGGTTTGTTTAAAAACTTGCTAAAATAGTTCATTTCTAGCTCAGTTGGAACTTCAGATCTTTTGTTCTGGAATCACCTTCTTAAGCTGCTGTAGTTTTGTTTTGTTTTATCTTGTTCTGTTTTAGTTGTTGTTGTTTAAAGGACTAATCTGAAAGAGAAGTACCGAGTGTATTTCTTTGATGGAGTTTTTCTCTGCACTGAGATCAACGTTTGCATTGAAAACTGTAACAGGGAGTTAAGTGCTTTATAAAATAACATTAACATTTTTGACTTAAAGACTGAAGTACATGGTTTGAAACATTAGAAAGAAGGAAAGAAAGAAAGAAAGAAAGAAAGGAAGGAAGGAAGAAGAGAAAATTATGAAATCTTAACTGTGTGCTTCACGTACACAAAAATTCTGATTTTATTTTATAAGAAGTGCTGGTATTTTGGCACTTTTCTACAATCACAGGCCTAGAGATCCAGCTCCTTTGTTCGTTTCAAGTTCCTACCCTTCATGTCAAGTTTTACAAAGATAGTTTGACTTGTGGATTTTTAGGAGCAGAACTTACATACTGTTTGGAGTGTTGGAAGAAGAACATAACTAGGAATTGATATCACTGCAATAATCTAGCTAGGAGTGCTGGGAAGCTAATTACACATTGAAAGCAGCACACTATAGCTGGGTTCCCTTTATTTTGTGAAATGTCCTGATCTGAAACAAAAAGCCACCTTCTGAGTGATGTTTCATCCAACGATGGCATTATCTGCAAGGTGAAGGTTGGAAATAGTTATGAAATTCAATCATCCTTTCAATGGAACACACGTTACAGAGGGAACAGTAACAAATTTGGGGTTACAGGCTAGACTGAAAAAGGACAGCAGCAGTTCTAAGCTAAAATTGTCTTGTAAACCTTGACATCAGTTTTCTGTTTTTAGCTTAATCAACTGTCCATGAAATGTAGAAATCCAAGGATGCACATTTTAAGCAAACTCCTGCAAGGGCTATTTCTCACAGGATAACTTTCGCTCTTGTGCAACAACGTCCTTGGCCCTGCTTCTCACTTAAAACTGGAAGTAAATCAGAAGTAATGGTTGTGAAGCCTATGAAATACAGCAGTGTAAAAAGACAGGAGACAAGTGTCAAAGCTTTGTCCTGATGGTGTCAATTTGTTTTGTCTTTTCTTATTTAGCAAGGTACTTCTGGAGATAAATGTCCCCAAAGATGAAATTGTATAGATCTTACATCACCAAAAGCAGCCTGGTTTTACTTCACCAGGGTCGGTGCAGCTGCAACAGCGGTAACTATGACTTCATGTTGATCTGTTCTAAATAAACTTGCTTCTTTCTGGAAAAAGTCCACTTTCCTTATGGGAGCTAGCTTTCATCCAGGTGCTCATTCTACTGCCAGGCTTAGAGTCTTCTTCTCTACAGCTCCCTGATGAACTCTGCTGTTTTGAAGGAAACATCTTCTCTGAGAAGTAAGCCAGCCCACACCTCTTCTCCCTTATTCCAACCATTTGCACTGCTTCCTCATGTTCAGTGCTTTTTTCACTGCTTCAGGCATCATTTTAAGAAAGGTGTCTAGTTATTTCTTCTGTGCAGGATTCCTGTAGAGAAAGCAAAAGAAGCTTTTTGTGTTGGACTGTCATGCAAAGATGATGCTGTCTGGTTGCTGTGGAAGTGAAACCTCAGACACGTCTGTAACTGTAGAACAGACTAAAGTTGAATCTTGCTCTGAGAATATCTCCTGGCGGTAACTCTGTCTGTTGCACTGAGTCAATGGTGTAACAATAGGAAAAGAAAGAATGAGAGAAGAACAAAGCCTATTTTCCTGTGTCTTTGTGGAGTAAATTTTATAATTGGATGAACTTCAAGGTCATCCAAAATTCAATGGAAAAAACAAAACAAAACAAAAGTTAAATTAAATCCAATGTAGATCATTGTTTACACCTTCTTTGAAAAGATCAAGAGCAGTTTAGGACTCTAATGCTATGTTTACATACCTGACGAAAGAGATATGGTCCTTTCCCCAGCCCTGAGGTCATCTGACAGCCTGAGTACACCCCTAGTGTGAAATGCTGTACCGGTAGGGTACCAAGGTGAAGTAGTGTTCCTCCCCAAAGAATGGCTGGATCTGAACAACCTGGGAGGACAGGAAGGCTCCCAGCCCATACTAAATACTGAGCTCTGCTTGAGGAACAGTGGCTGTCCCAGGCCAACCCAGTGCCAGGGGTTGCTCTGATGGCTGAGCAGTGTAGATGGCTGGGCTTCAGTGATCATGAACAGGTGCTATTGGAAGTACTTTTATAGATGTGGTCTCAAGCAAGTTTTCAGATTATTTCTACTACTATGTAACACTGACACACTAAAGTGAAAGCAGGCTATTCTGGGGCTTTAATAACATCTGTTTCAGTTCCCATTACACTTCTTCCTCTCAAAGTCCTCAAGTTTTCAACAAGGCTATGTCCGTACAGCAAGTAGCACTTAAATTCTGAAGTTGGGCAGAAGAGTTACGAAAAATTTACCCAGCACTTGATCTGATACAAGAAAAGTACAAACAGATCAGGCTTTTCCTTGGAGTGAATGAAAGAGGTAAGGAGAACCTGAATCTGATAGAGTTAACTGCGTTGCAAAAATAAATAAATAAATAAATAATATCCACCTCAAGTAGTCTCTAGAAACCCACAGTGCCCATAGTCATCACTACTGTTGCTCAGCTAAGTGCTCAAGAAAAGCATACATAGCCAAATTAACATTTTAAAGCATGGGTTCCTAGCCCTATTCATGCTGTAAATAAGATCAGGAACTGTGGCGTAGATATATCACCTGATGTTAACTAAAAAGTACCAATTCATAATTAGTGAGGAAACTTAAGACTGGTGGCTAGGCATGTCCACCACTCATACACAAATCTGATTAGGCTCAAACGTATCCACAAACAATTTGCAGTGTGTTATTTGGCTGAGTACATGCCAAATGATTTCCCACGTAAGCCAGTAAAATACTTCTAATGTTGTTAGCAAACTTAAATATTTCTATATTTTCATAATGCTCTTTGGAGAACAATGCATTTTTTATTATGGTACATTGTCTACAGCAGCAGAACTATAAATCACGATGGGGCTGGCAGATACCACTCCTACACAAACCCATAGCAGGCAGGGCTTAAGGGCAGATGGCTTGCTGAGGTAAGAAGTGACTGCCTCAACACGTTCTACGCGTGAATCAGTTTTCTGGGTGTGTGTCAAAACAAATTTCAGTGGTCAAGTGGAAACGAGGAAAGTTTTTGCCTGAGGCTCTCAAGGCGATGAAGGACTGGGGTGGACACGTGTTCCCGAGCAATGCACCAGTCTTGGGCACCCCATGCTGTGAGTTGCCCTCCGCCTTTGCTGTCTGCACCTTAACCCATCGGTATGTTTCTTTGCACTGCAGCTGCAGAGATAAATGTGTTACCTGAGGGGAACACTAGCTATTTTTCCTGGCAGTGGTGTGGTGTGGGTGCCTGTGGCACAGGCAGGGTGCAATTTCTGGTGCAATCTGTGGCATTTGGAGCTGGAGGGTACCGAGAGCAGAGCTGGAGGTTGCCAGACACAGGTTTATACATCTCTGCGTCGGATGTCCAAACCGAGAAAGTGCTTACAGGCATGAGATTACTCTGCTCGTCGCTCAGTGATGCGGCGGGGATTATTTACATCACTTCTGCCTCCGTAAGCTTCTCAGCCACCTTCCCAGGCCTGGATGCACTGAGGCCCTCGGCACGGGGGCGCAGCGAGGAGCTTTTTCTGCGGGGCTGCGGTTGCTCCCCCTGCCCGGCGGCACCTCGCAACGCCCGGCTCCTGTCAGGCGCCCGGCGCCGCCTCCCGCTCCTCCCCTCGCCTCTGTCCTCTCCCAGAGGCCTCCTGCCCGCTTTCCCTTCCCGTCGCCCGGGCGGCCGGGGCCGCTTCCCCGCCCGGCGGAGCCCGGTGACCTTGCGGGGCTGCGGGAGCGGAGCGGGCCGGGCAAGCTGAGAGGGGAGCGGGCGGAGATGGCGGAGGGCGGCGAGGAGGAGGAGGAGGAGGCGGCGGCGGCGGCGGCGGGGGAGAAGGGCGAGATGCTGGGCGCCCCGCCGCAGCACAACGGCTTCCTCCCCGGCAAGGAGGCGGAGAACGGCGGCCCCGGAGGATGCAGGGCGGCGGGCGGCCTGTTGGAGACGCGGCTGTCGCGACGGCGGCTGGCGGTGCTGGCTGTCTTCAGCTGCTACTCGCTGGTAAACGCCTTCCAGTGGATCCAGTACAGCATCCTCAGCAACGTCTTCGCCCACTTCTACGGTGTGTCCTTCACACAGATAGACTGGCTCTCCATGGTCTACATGGTGGCCTACGTGCCGCTCATCTTGCCCGCCACATGGCTGCTGGACGCCCGTGGGCTGCGCCTCACTGCGCTGCTGGGCGCGGGGCTCAACGGGCTGGGTGCCTGGCTCAAGTGTGCCAGCCTGGCACCCGGCCGCTACGCCATCACCATGGCGGCCCAGGCTGTCTGCGCTGTCGCCCAGGTCTTCATCCTCGGGCTACCCTCACGCGTCGCCTCCGTCTGGTTCGGCCCCTCCGAGGTCTCCACCGCCTGTGCCGTGGCCGTGCTGGGCAACCAGGTGAGGGGCGACGGCTTGCAGCCCACGCTCAGGTGGATCAAGGTGGTGGTGGTGGTGTTATAACCAACCTCGCATCCCCTGGTCCTGCTGGTTTGACATCCCTGGACCGGGCACATGTGGAGGTGAGGTGCGGGTCTTCCTCCCCTAGCCTCATCCTCTGGCCCTCCTGGCCTGAGGTGATGGGATGGGAGAAGCCCCACCAAGGTGACCGGTGTGGGCTGAGGTCTCGGGGAAGGTTTTGTTCAGGTAACAGAGGTCAAGTTTTCCACCTCCTGAGTCCCATGATTTATGTTTGTGCACTTTGGATTATTATGGTGGTAATATTAGTGGTAATACCTGCAGTTAAGGTTGCTTGTTATCACATACCTGTTTACACTTTTTCCTAATGCTTTTCCAAAACAATTAATCCTTCCAGTCGACAGGTCAACTGTCCATTTTGGACTGAAGACTTGTAAAATTGTTTTAGCAGTCCAGGTAAAACCTTCCTTACCAGAATCAGGTTAAAGGTTTTGTTGGCAACTTCATCTCCGCAATTCCCGACAGCTGCAAGGAGTTATGTTAGCTGAGGCTCCCCCAGATAATGGTGAAACTGGGGAGTCTGAAACTGGTGCTTTACTCTGATGCTGAGATGTGGGGGTTCAAGTGGCAAAGGAAGGGATCAGGAAGGAGCACAGGGGTTGTCCTGAATCACACCCATAACCCCTTGAGGTGCTGATTGTTTGTAGCCAAAACAAATCACTGGGAATACAGCTGTTTACTTATTAAGGGTTGTTACCAGTATCAGGTTTTCAAAAAGAATTCAGCTTCTCAGGTTGTACACACCACTCGTTACCACTCTAAAATGCTGGACTCTTAAAGGCTGGACTAGATGATATTAGAGCTCACTTCCAACCTGAATGACTATGATTCTTGATCCTTCTGACTGTAATCTCTGTATTGCAGTTTTCTATATGTAAAAGGTGGAAAATGGTGTCACTGGACTCTACTGGAACATTGTGGGTGCTATATTGGGTCACACAGAGGCTGGGGGCACCCATATACCTTAAGAAAAAGTGTAATAGCTTACCCAGTTCCTGCTTGTTAGTTTAGTGTACTAAAGGGTGATCGTAACAAGAAACGAATTCTTCAGATGAGCGGTGGATACTGGGTAAATCTGACGGTCAGTTAAAAAAGCAAGAAGTCTTGCAGGGTGTATGCACAAAGGCTGCTTTGTACGCTTACTGGCACACCTCTAATTTGAGCGCTGAGTGTTGAATTTACTGCTCTGACAGCCCTTCACTTTTTTTTTTTTTTTTTTTTTAACCTGAAATGGATGCAAGATTTTAGTCTAAAAAAATTTGTTCCAGTACTTAAAAATGCCACTTAGTTTTGGAGGAGAAGCAGAGACAAATTGGAGAGTGATTTCAGACTGTTGTTTCTTGATGTGTTCAAATGCTTTATACATGTATCCAAAATGTAAGTCCTTATTTTCTGTCTTTCTTTAATATAAAATCATTGCTACATTGGAATGGACTCCAAATGCAAACTCATTGCTACTTTATTTTGTAATTCTTCTTTCTTTCCTTAGCAATAACTGCAGATTTAAATCACTTTTTTATTT
This sequence comes from Nettapus auritus, assembly GCA_011076525.1. Taxonomy (NCBI): domain Eukaryota; kingdom Metazoa; phylum Chordata; class Aves; order Anseriformes; family Anatidae; genus Nettapus; species Nettapus auritus. The sequence goes on from CM021767.1 coordinate 17,811,451, forward strand.
ATTCATGAGGTTACACCATTTCTCTTGTTCTTCTCTATCAGTTCTCCAGTAAGTCTTTCATGTTGGTCTTTATTTCTGTAGGCAGGACTGTGACATCAAATGCAGAATTTTGATCAAGAAAAAGGGAAAAGCATTTCCAAAGAAGCAGCTGGAATCTTCTATCTCATCCCTACTCCTTCAGTTACAGGATGACCGATACAAATATATGTGCACGCACGCCATTTTCTTATACAATGTTCTTCTGGAAGGAAAAACAAAAACAAAAACAAAAACAGAAAAGCATTCCTTAATGCTTAGTTGTTAAATGGGCTATATTCTAAATGTAGCATTGTATTTTAGTTTAGAAATGAAAAGATTAAAAAAAAAAGCTGAGTTATTGGAAAAACTGTTTGTGAAATATCATTAACAGCAAATGACGCTGAAGTATTGTACTAAAGGAACACTTTTCCTTTGTAGATTTTATTCATGCTTATGATGATACAAATTCTGAATTTCACCTGGTAAGGATTTTGCTTCTGTTCATTTTTATGCTTACAGGAAATTTATTGTTGGCTTGCTTTTTTTGTTTTACAGCTTGGCACTGCAATTGGCTTTTTGGTGCCACCTGTTTTGGTTCCAAATACACCGAATGATATTGATCTAATGGCACATAATATAAGCATCATGTTCTATGGAACAGCGATAGTATCCACACTTCTGTTCTTCTTAACAGGAGTTGGTAAGTGTTCTTTCCTTACAGTTTAAGTGCTGTGGCCATAGGGAGTGTTTACACCATCATACTTCAAGCATCTAACTTGTCTCAGAGTAGCTGAGGTTTTCTCAGGTTTACTTGTGCTCACTTGTCTCTTAACCCTGGACACAGCAGATTAATTGTTTACTGTGTGTCATGCTTCACATGGAGCAACATCTCTCAGGATATGCAGGTTTTTTGTAGCTACCAGCCACAAGGACGTTGCGATATAGTCCAAATTCTTTTTGTTATTCTGACAATTCAGATACAAAGGTCTAGACACGTTGCAGATGCAGTCTTTCTCTGACCACACATTGGTAGCAATTGCATGTTATCAAATAATTGGCACATCTCTTGTGGCTGTGACTTGTTTCTTGCATGAGAATCTATAAAAAAATACATATACATAATGTTTTATGGGAGTGTTAAAGAACACAAATTAATCTTGTGAAATTCATTGATATAGGAACAGTTCACACTTTAAAAAAATAATAATAATTACTCTGGTAAGAACAGATCAAAATCTTATTCTTTTTCCCCAGTGTTTGAAGAAAAGCCTAAATATCCTCCTAGTCACTCTCAAGCAGTTCTGCAAGCTATGCATCCTGAGGATTATTCCTACAAGCAGTCGATTATTAACTTAGTAAAAAATATTCCATTTGTACTCTTGCTGATCAGCTACGGTAAGTGGTGATGTCTGACTGTTGTCTGGCAGAGCAGTTCTGAGATGTGCCGAAAGCACACTGAGTTTTAATTGACTTGTTTTGTGTGCGTGCGTGTCAAATGTTCACCTATTCAGCAGCCTGCTCTGGAAAGTCCAGCAGTATTTAAAATAGCAGTTGTAGATCTGGAGGAGAGATCTCACCTGGTAGATAAAAGGTGTTTTTTCCTCTGACTTAAGTCTTGAATATCAGAAGATTAACTCTTGGTGGTAGCAGATCTGCACGACTAGACCTGGAATGACCGACACTCTTCTTTTGCTATTGCAGGCATTATGACTGGAGCATTTTATTCTGTCTCCACATTATTAAATCAGATGATAGTAACTTATTATGAGGTAAGTTTTTTTTTTTTTTTTTTTTTTAAACTTCACGTTTGCAGAGCTGATTTTTTTTTATTACTTAGGTGCTATGTGCGCTCAGACATTTGGTTTCCTTTATCCCCCCCGTACGGTTTCTTGCATTATACAGCTGTGGGAGTCATAGGAATGTTTGTTTGCACTTACGACCGCCAAGAAGTCTGAACTTGACTCTGAGTGGAAGCAAGTTATTAATGAGCACCATATAAATATTTGTTGAAAGGGAGAAGAAGTGAACGCTGGGAGAATTGGCTTGACACTGGTGGTGGCAGGAATGGTGGGTTCGATTATTTGTGGTTTGTGGCTGGATTACACTAAAACATACAAGTAAGTGTGGGTAGGCATGTATGGGGCTTAGGGGTAGGAGACGGTGCAATTGCATTAGACAAATATTGCAAGGGTGGAAATGAACTGATGATAAAATGCAGCACATCCCTGATCTTACAGCAGCCTTGATAGAGATGATTTTCTAAGGCTACAGCAAAAGCTTGAGACTCTCCTACTGGTTCTTGGCCAAAAGAAACAAGATAGGGTGTGCTCTGGACAATGCAAAGACATGAAGGGGGTTCCAATCTACTCCCATCTCTGCAAGGATTGTAGTGCTGGCAAGGAAATCGTTGTATGTCCTACATACAGTGGTCAGGTGGCCCAGGAGGCTTCTCCAGGAAAAGCACAAAGGCTTACTCTGCCTTATTTTGTAAAATTGATAGTTGATGGATTCTTAGTTCTTGTACTACTCCGGGGCCTGTTAAGAAGCACAACATTTGCTTTAATTCAGGGGGTGACCATGCAGCAGAACTCTGTTCTGGGGTAAGAGCTCCTGGGTCCATCACCCACAGTGTGATATGCCCCCCAGGAGTGGGCAGGGCCCTGGAGCACTGCTTGCAATGAAGAAGTTCTCCCTTGGTGATTCTTAGTACATTACGTGCAAGAACTCTAGAAACCTAATGGATGTTACTGCTGTAGATTGGCTTTGTTTCTGCATGTCTTTTGGCTTATAAATAAGAGATATGTGCTTTAATATTTTGGATGATGTCCCTTATACCAGATTTAAAATAAATAAAACATTTTAATGAGGTTTGTTTGACTTGCCTCTTAGACTGATTTTTATCACTAATAGTGTTCGATTTGGCTGCTGCTGTTTTGATCTTTATATAATGGACCGTGCTGCAGAATGGCCAAGAGGTAGAGCATAGTGGAGAACTAAAATGGTCTTGAGGTAATGGTTTGTATGATTGTTCATTCTTTAAGAGTGAGTAATTCTCATAGCCTTGAGCGAAGCAGCCATATCACTAAGGCAATAGGCAGTTGGGTAAGGGATATATTTTCACTGAAATGCATGATGTGTTTGAGACAGAATCACATGAAGCAAATTTAATTACTGTAGAATGCCAGTTGTTAGCAAGAGAGTAAGTAACAGTTATATTACTTTTCCGTACTTCGGCAATGTGCCTAACAACCTTATGTTAACAATGTTATTTTGTTGTTGTTGTTGGGTTGTAGGCAAACCACTCTGATCGTTTACATCCTCTCTTTCATTGGGTTGGTGGTATTTACGTTCACCCTGGACCTTGGACATCTCATAGTAGTGTTTGTGACTGGAGGAGTGCTTGGGTGAGTAGTTAAAGGGGTCTAGAAGACTTACTGCAGTTCTGTTCAGAACCAGTATTTCCACGGCAGCTTCTAACAGCTATTCTAGTCTCTGGCCACGCTCTGTTGATGTTTTTTTATTATCTACCATGGATGTTAAGGCTAATCAAGCTCTGATGTTCATGTATGCCTTTCATGTGGAAGTAATTGATTTCAATTACGGAGTTGTTTGTGGACTGGTCAGAGAAGGTTGTTTCGTGTATATGGAGCGGAATACAGGTTGTTGTGGGAAACAGCACAAATATAAACATCTTAAACATCTTTTGTCCTGGAAAGAGGGATATATGGCTAAAATTGTTGGATGAGGCAGGTAAAGCAAGCGTTGAATCATCTTAGGTCTTGAAAGCAGACAGTTCAGAGTAGCAATTAATTCAAAGTGTTTGTCTAATTTTCATAGTCATAGGTGAAGGCCAAACCCATCATCCTCTTGTTTTCTTCAACAGGTTCTTCATGACTGGCTATCTCCCACTTGGGTTTGAATTTGCTGTGGAAATTACATACCCAGAGTCTGAAGGCACTTCATCAGGTCTACTTAATGCTTCAGCACAGGTTATATCACTATTTCTTCAAGTGCAGTAATGTTCAGGAAAGCTGCTCTGCTATAATCTAATAAGTTTTTCTTAAATTTGTCTGCTGAAGTCTCCATTGTGCCGCTGTAGTTGTCTTACTTGTTTTTGTAAGGTGTCTGAAGTTTTTCAAGGTAAATGTTTGACTCTTTTCTACGTGGTGCTGATGAAGTGATTTTTTTCTTCGAAGATATTTGGAATTGTCTTTACACTTGTTCAAGGGAAGCTTACAACAGACTACAGTCCTTGTGCAGGAAACCTCTTTCTTTGTGCTTGGCTGTTTGTGGGCATTATCTTAACAGGTAACTAATTAGAAATCTAAGTGATGATTTATCTTTAATGCAAAAATGTGTGTTTTTTCTCAGACACCTAGGATTTAAATTTGACTTCTTGTCTGGATGGAGGACAAAAGTTACTAATAAGTGCGGGGTTTTTGGTTTTCTTTTATTTTTAAATACTTGCTCTGTACACACCTTTTAAAGATGATGTTGCTAATAATTAGAACAATCCACCACCCATTTCTTGAGTCATGTCCTGAATTTGAGTCAGATGTCTGTCTTCTGAGTAGGATAGCAAACATAAATAAACGCATAAATGGAGACAGTTTGCAATTTTTCAAATATAAGAAATTGCTGATTTATTACTAAATTGTAGCAGTGATTTGTACATACCAGTACCTAGAAGTATGCTGGAAGTGCAAAAAAAAACATGGCCCTTTTTTTTAAGTACTCATGGTTTAAAAGCTTTTATTGTCATTTTTTGCATGTGATTTGTGAGAAGCAAGTTCAGATTGTCACTGAGTTCAAACTGCCAAAGAGTGAATTCAGATACTCTGAGTATGCACTGAAAGCAGCTGCTGTGTGCATGCACTTACAAACCTTTCTCTTGAAGTGCGTGTCATTACAAAGCTGGAAATTAACTTTCTCTCTTCTCTTGCTTCCCCCCGACCCCAGCCTTAATAAAATCAGATTTGCGAAGACACAATGTGAATTCAGGGATTATGAATATGGACGCTAAACCTGTAAGTGGTGACTCTTTTACCTTCATTATATTACTGTACTTGAATGATTGACTTCTATTGGCATAATAATATTAACAGCAAAAGAGTAATTGACAGAAACATACTATGTGACTGTTCCCATGCTATTCTGCAGTGACAGAGCTACATGGGATCCTGCTCTCAGATATGTTTCTCTCACAGTTCCCGTGAACAATCTAAGAAAATTTTTGCTCTCAGACTTCCCTGAATTTTAAGTAGCTATTATTCATTCTTTGATTATCTTTCTTGAGTCTAGTTTTGCAGAAGGCTTGGGTCAGTTCATGTTTGCTGTAGGCAGTGGTCTGTGACTGTTCTATTTTCCCTTATTACCGTGTTAATCAGCTGGAGAGTCACACAATTTCATTAATACTAACCACAATAAAACAAAAGCATGGAGACCTCACCCCAGTATTATCATAAACAGTTGAGAGTTGCCTGTGTTAATAAAGATACAATGTCTGCCTGTGTAAATAAAGGTAAAATAATACATGTATTCCAAACCGTAATCATGAAGATTCTCTTGGATTTAAGTGTAATGAAAAACAAACAAACAAACAAAAACAAAACAACAACAAACAAACAACCCAGAAAGTTAATCTCCATGTAATAAATATCTATAGCCAATAAACATATATTTTAGTTATTTTAAAACTCAATTCTATTTTTGTGTTTGCTTCTTTTAAAAATTGTAAAGAGAAGGGAGAACAGGGATTTCTATACATGTATGATTCAGCTAATTAACTACATACACTACTGTTGGTTAACCTAATAATTACCCAAGAGTACTGAGACTGAAAATAGCTTCTGCTGGATAACAGCTTAATTCCTGATTTTGTTTTTTCTTCCCCCAGGTACCAGTTGATAGTCCTGTAGAACATGAGAATTGTACTGCTTTAAAAATCCAGTCAGATTTATAAATCTGAATGAAGATGACGTAGAAACACACAAGTTTGTTTGGATACTGAGCAATATTAAGTAGTGTAATCACTGGACTTATATGAACAGTAAAATGTATTTGGTGATGAATTCAGTGACGATTGTGTGGTGGAAACTGGAAGTGGTCAGTTCATTTCAACCAAGATGCAAACAACCCAACTTTGTATGGAATATTTATTTTAACGGTTTTCAAGTTTTGCAGTTTCACTGGTGAAGAACTGTCTGAATGCTCTCCACTCTAGGAAGAAATGCACATCCATGATGCACACTGAAAAGATCTGGAATCCTTAAGTATGGTCATGATCAGAAGTATTTTTGATTTCAAGGGGGAGAGGGAGGAAAGTTAATTTCTTCTTCAGTCCTTTCTAGTGCATTTGGAAAGTCAGAGTACGTATAGCTGCATGACTGAGTGTATTCATATTCTTTTTTATTTTTTTAATTTTTATTTTTTTAAATGTCTCTGAAGTAAGCCAATAGTCCCTTCTGGGAAACTTATCTATAGCACAAGACTGAAAATAAGAGATGACTGCAAATGTGAGTTTTGAGTTTCTTTTGCCTTGAAATTTCTTGATGGATACCAGAAGGCAGGTGAGGGAAAAAAAAAAACACAATCAAAAAAACCAAACCCACAACATATTTCTTATTCAATACAATAAAAAGGAGAAAGACCATAGATATCTCTACTGCGAAGTATTTATAGGCAGCGGAATGCTACTGCACGGGTTTCTTCCTGAATATTTTGAGTGCTTTCTTAGTCAAAGTGAGAGGAATATGTGTTTACAAAGTGATGGTGCCTTTACTTTGTAAAGAAGATACTTGCCTCATCTTGAGTTGAACTAGTGCTGCTGAAGAAATTCCATTTTGCATGTTAAACGTCCTGAATATTTGTGGAGTATCAGAAGATATGTTCTGTCATTTTTTTCCCATTTATTTCTCTGTGTTATGAATTGTATCTTTTATCTCCTGTGAATTTTTTATGCTTATTGTATAACTTTGTGTGCTCATATAAAATGAGACATGATTTACTGTTAAAAGCTTAAGGATGACGGAAACAAAAATAATGATGATTTTCTCTGTCTGAATTTTAAGTCATGGATCTTAGATACAAAAGAAACTGACTTCTTTGCCATTCACTTTGTGTTACTACACTTACCTGATTTTGGGATGTGGATTTCTTACTGCAGTACTTCTGAAAATATTGTCCTTTCCCTTGTGCTCTGTAAACCTAACTACGGAATTGCTAGCACTACTGTTATGCCAAGGCTTTGCTGTTACTGAAAAGTCAAACCACAGTTAGCAGCATTTAGGCTTTTGCAGCCTTTAAGTTGAGCCTGCAGTTTCAGCACCATCAATGATGCAGCCCCTGAGTTCCCACAGATGTAGTGCCATCCAGATGGTGGAATCCTGCTTGAAGTTTTCCATGGATTAATACAGTTAGGTATGGGGAACTGTTTAACTCCCAAGATAGGCTTTCAAAGTGATGAGTATAATTAAATGTTTTTGTTTGTTTGTTTGTTTTTGTTTTTGTTTTAATTTCCCCCATTATAGATTTAGAGAATCTTTTTATTAAAAGGAACCTGTAAATGCATCTTTCTAAATTTAGCCTCTAGACTTCATTCTTAAGTTGTCATTTTGTATGATAAATGCTTTAGACATGAGAAGACTGAATGGCAGCGTATGCATCAGAAAAAGATAGGTATGTTTGGAACACTTGTCTTTTGAAAAAGGGTCCATGCCTCTCTGTTGGGCAGAGGGAAAATGGGCACACCTTGCTGCTCATGGGCGGGCGAGAAGAGTCCTCTGGTGAGGTATCGGAATAGAAGAAAAGTAGATATTCAAATGGCAGGCAAAATCATGGGAGGGGAGGCAGAGGTATTTTCTTTATGTCAGTTCTTTACGTTAAATGACTTGCTCTGATACAAGCTGTCCCAGACAGGGATATACGCACTTTCAGTCTGAGAGAGCAAAGTGAAAGTTCCTGCCTTTTGATATCTGTGGGTGGCTTTTGCCTTTGGAGAAGTATACTATGATATACATAAAACTATTCTGCAAGATACAGATTCAGTAAATATTGCCTGTGTTCATCACCTGTGGTTTCTATGTACTTCTGCTGTTGCAAAACTTTAGCAAGAACTTCTCTCTGCAGGTTTGGGGAAGTGCTTTCAACTGCCCAGCAGAAAGCCTTTAGCAGTCTCCAGAATACTTTCTGTGTCTGGTACACATTGTTCAAATTCCAAGATTGAGCTCTTATTTTTTTAAATTTATCTTTAAAATTCTTTTCCTCACTAGTCTCCAGTACCTTCCAGTTTCTTTAGTTCTGTTTAGCTGATTATTGAAAAATAATCCAGCCCTGCTGCTTCCTTGTGTTTTTTATCTTCTGCCAAATTACTTGGCTACCGCCTGAAAATGTCCAAACAAGCTTTTTGGCATGCTGGAAAGCATGCTGGGTCCCTGAAAAGAAAATACTTCTAATAATGAAGACTTAATTACATCCTGGATTTAATACTCCTCAAAAGGAACTTGAAAGTTGGAAACTTGTGAGCGTATATTTATCTGAAAGTTATTTCTGGGCAAGGATTAAGTATACAAGTAAAAAGCTCAGTAGCAAAATGAAGAACAAATAAACCAATATTTTATGCAATAATCTTGTCATCTGTTTATCAGGAAATTGAGGCTCTAGCTCGTGGCAGAAGCAGGTTTGTGGTAGTTGGGGCTTTATTTTTGTGCTTTTAATTTTTGTTTTTAAATAAGATCCATTAAATCAAATGTCAGACTGGTAATAGGGTTTCTGACTCTATGAGCCTTGGGATTCTGGCTCAACCCTGCCCTAGCTGAAATGAAAGATTAAAGAAGTAATCAGTTAATGAATGGAGTTATGTGTGTCAAGAGGATGGAACTGGAAACAAGTGAGGAGAGACCTCCCAATCCCACGCATTAACTTTTGCTTTTAAGTATTCTTTTCTTGTGAGTGCTTCAAGGGAACTCTGGAGGATGTAAGAGACTCCATGTAATTTTGAGCATAAGCAAGAGCTCAGCTCCTAAATTACCAGAGGCCCATCAGTGTACGTACCTTCAGCTACAAGATTCAGAGATAAGCTGTTGGAATCATTGCAAGAGGAATTATGCACTTCACTCATAAGAGACAAGTGGCAATGTATTTGTTGATGAAAGCAGCGCTTTGGCAGGGCTTAGTTGTGAATAAGACAACGATTTAACAAAGCTCAAACTGTAAAACATGACATTAACAGGATTTGTGATGGCAAGGTCATGATGATTATTACTGCCCTGAGGATGTGGTCAGACTAAAAGCATCAGGGAGAGCCTCACGCTGGGTCATGAGGCTCAGAGCAGGGTGTCTTTTGCCTTCCAAACTCCAAGGAGTCCAGATGCGGCTGGCTCCTATCCTATGAATCTAGATTTAAGAGTTTATGCCTAAAGGATTATGTGCACAATCAATTTTTTATGTCACCTAGCTAAGATTACAAAGTTTCAGCCTGCTTAGCAAGTTACTTGCAAAGTTTCAACGAGCTAGCTATTAGTCATTTACTGAGTATCCATCACAGGTAAGGAATCTCTTGACCTGGAGGAGTCACCTTGAGGGGTGTCCCTGCTCCAGGGGAAGCTCCTGGAATGCAGGAGGGCTCCATGGGCTCTGGGCTGTCCCCTTTTTGTTGGGGTGAGGTGATGACTACTAGTGATACTTGCATGCCAGCCATATTTGGTTGGTGCATGCCTGTTAGTCCTTGTGTCTGTCTGCTCCAAATCCACCTTGGTTTGTCGCTACCAGGCGTATTCATCACAGTCGCCACTGATGGTTATTGCCTAAGCTCGGTTACAGGTGCATGAGTATTTTATTTTGTAGGTGAATGCTTGTCCTTAATAACATCTCTTCCTGTTGCTAAATGCCCATGATCAAGAATGTTTCTATTCCCTGAACTCATGACTTTTCCTGTGTGAATGGGAATGCGTGACCTTTGTGGTTGCTGTCTTGCTGTACGTTTACGTGCCACCTTCTGAACTGTCAGAGACTGCCAATGATTCATAGACCACAAGCTAAGCTGTTGTGTCCCATGTGATTTCCCCCACCCCATGCAGCCTGAAGTCTGTGAAGAGAGGGAGATGAAGTTAATGCATTAAATGCAATGAAGTAAGCAAAAATACGCCTCAGAGAAATACATTTATTTCTAAGACGCATGTTATTTACTGCTCATGTCTTTGTTTTCCTCATGAAGATAGCAACAATTTTGCTGATTTTTTTTCTGTTGTTACTGTCCCATTCTATGTTTCAAAAGATAATAAAAAATCCCTATGAATATTCTCAGAATTCAATATTGTACATATATATTTGCATGGGTGGAATCATTCACCATATAACCATTATATGTTACTAATAAAGCGTGTAGCATGCAACTCTGTTGGAGCCAGAATTACCATTTTTGACAGCTACTGACGCAGCTGATGGTCTAAGACTGATTGTTTTCCTTCCAAAAGCTATTTAATTCAGGAAACTTTACATGTGAATTATATAGCATGACATTAATAAACATGCATGCATACTTATGCAGATTGCATGTATATACGGTACATAAATATCATAAACATGGCTTCCGGCTTACAGAGAAATTTTGTCAGTATATGGAATATTTTAATTATTTTATCCTCAGATGTTTAGTATCAATTCCCAGGACATGATCTGTGAGCCAAGCAAGCTTGAGGAACCAGCTTTAAAGAAAGTAGGGTCACTGTAAGAAAACAGTTATATTTTATTTTATATTTTTTTACCTCTCTTCTCCACAAAGTGATCGTTATATAAGAGACTCTTGACAGAGGAGGCTGCGGGTGGTGCAGAGCAGAGGATGCACCAGCCTTTTGTGGTAAAACAATGCTAGCATCCAGTCACATTTGGTTAGGACTATAAGGTCACGCTGCTCTTGCAGTATCTCTGTGAAAGCTGTAGGCTACATCCCCATTTAGCACTGCATTTTAAATATTCCCCCAGCTGGAGAGGAACAATCAGAGCAAATTATCATTGCCTGAAAGATTGTTGTTGGGCAGACACTCAGTCTTTCTTGGGATAAAACAGCAGGAAGCTCATCAGGTAAGTGGGAGATGTGAAGTCATCCTGACGATGAATCAAACCCATTCTTGAGGGAAAATCCTTTTTTAAAAAAAATTCTATAGCTGGGGGGAGGCCCTACGTATCCCAAACTAACAAGTGTTATCCCTTCCAGAAAGTGATGCAATTTGTGCACAGATACAATGCGCAGGTGCCAACTGCTCCATTTCCTATGCTGAAAAGTTTTCTTGGAAGCTTGTTGGATTTCCTCCCTGCTGCCTTTGACAATGAGCTCACCTCATCTGACCTTCTTCTGAATCAATATTCACATCTTTGCTTAAACAACATCTTTCAGAAGTCAAAACAATAATATTTTGGCCCTTCTATAAAGTACTTCAGCAGTTATATCTCAGTAAAAAAAAAAAAAAAAAAAGGTAAAATACTGGCAATGTTCAGACATAGCTACTGATTTGTGAAGCTGTCTGTGGAATACCAGGTATTGTCAATACTCTAGGATGCTGATTTCTTGCATCTGCTCTGCTTTCAAAGGTTATGCAGAGAGCTACTAAGCTCAGATTCTTGGAGAGCAGCGTGACTTAGGGACATAAGGAGCTAACCCTGGTTCTCAGAGCTCTGTGGAAGTTGCTGGGAAAATTCCCACAGATTCAAGACTTCAGAAGTTCTGCACTAGGCTGAACTATAAACTTTCCATTATTATTATTATTATTATTATTATTATTATTATTTAATTATTATTATTTTACTTTATTTTTCGTAAGAGGGGAATCCTGAAGTTGCTGATGTGCTGATCATTAGTTTGGATAAGGTAGCATAGGGATTGTGCATGAGTGCGAAGTTCCTTACCCTTTTACAAACTGAATTGTCCAGCTGGTGCCAAGGGAAAAAGACATTGAAATATAAGTGCCCTTTCTGTGCCTGTACATGCTGGTGTTCTCCATTAATTCCTTGGAATGTAACTTCATTTCCTCAGAATAATTCATCAGCTAATTCTGAACAACCCTCCAGGCACTGGAGGAAAGCTGCATCCTGTGCTGAAGGAAGAAACATCATCCTACTAGGTGGAGAATGACCAGCTCCGTGGGACTTCAATTTGTGTGTCTGAAATTCATTCAGTGGCCTATTGCTAAAAGCCCGACATTCACTTGGAGGCTAATGCTTAAAGCCCCCAAACTTCATTATTTCTCATCTCGTCACAAGCTTCAAAAGGGTAGAGGAGCTCTCAGAGGCTCGGAGCTTGACAAAGCCTCTCAAACCAGGCAGTTGTCAGGGAGACAAGGAAGTCCTTCAGCTTTTGGGGAACAAAGAGCTGTGCTGGGGGTGATGTTCCTCTGACTCACTTCATCTGCTCAGCCACAAGCTGAGGGCATCTTGCTAGGCCTACAATGTCTATGTGCATGAAGAGAATGCAAAGTGTTATGAAACCTCCTTGATGTCCACAGCTTGCATGATCACACTCGTGACACTCCTATTTATGATCCCAAAGTCAGAAACAGCTCTGCAGGCTTCTCGAGTTTCCCAGTTACCTCTGAAAATGAATATGATTCACATAATGGCAAATAATGCAGAGCACAGAAAAAAAAAAAAAAAAAAAAAAAAAAACAAAAAACATTTTGCTCTAGATGATTATGTTTCATCAGAAAGCTTTTCTAATGGACCACAGTATTTGAACTTTACTCTTATCTGCAGGTGTTTCTGCAGTGTTTTGGCTACTGTTTAGTCATTGATTTCTAGAAAAGGAGAATTTTAATCTGTGGAGCACTGGCTTCCAATGATGCTTGAAGTAATGCTCCAGGTCAAAAGCTGTTTGAAGAAAACATCAGTATCACGGTGCTACTTTTTTGTACCATGGAATGGGAAAAATGAATCACACGTTTCTCTCTTTACAGGTTTCACAAGGCACCTAAAGCCAAGGGCTTGTGTTTGACACATTTTATTGACAAACCTGATCGCTTTTCCAGCCCACTTTCAAATACTGCCTCTAAAGACAACGTATTGGAGGAACTTCAATATGTAAGGACAACATTTGCTCAGAGTGTTTCCTAAGCAGCATCATGCAATTCCTAGAGGGCAAAGGATGCCCTGTAACAGAGCTACATTGGTTAATTGATTTTTAAACAGCAACAACGATTAGGTTTCGTGCTTCTGATCTCAAGCAAATGATGTTTGTAGGGCAGCCTGCTCCTCTCTGTGTGCAGGCAGCTCACCTGGCAGTAGAGGTCAGTCCTGACTCACCTCTGTTCACCCACCCACAGATCCCTTGTGACAAGGGCTGGGGTGCTGCCAACAACTGAAAAGAGATCTTGTTTCAGAGTAGCAGATACTTTTTATTTATTTTTTTAGCAGTTGCCTTTCTTTGCTAGCTGTACTTCTATTAAGCAGTTCCCCTGAGCAGAGTGATGGTGCTGGGTGGTTCACCCTCTGGCTGAAGGTTATGGAGGAAGTAAGCAGTCCAAAAAAAGTTGGCTTGCATAGATTTCTGGAACGTTACGTTAACATTTCCTTGTTTCTACAAGCAGATCTTGCTGTGGAGATATGCAATATGCTGGCAAGTAAGACCTTCACAGCAAGCTGTGCTAATGCAAACATTTCCCCACACGACAGCAATATTTGGGGCTGAAGCCGTGGAACAAGGCTGAAGGAGCAAGGCAGGCAGGGATGCTGGTGTTGTACCACCCCGAAACAGCGATCTCAGCTGTATCAGGTGCTACCAGCTGTAAATCTGAGCGAGGCGTCTGTAACAGGGACAGGCCGGGAAGGGACAGGCCCCTGCTTCACTGTCGGCCGTGGCTCAGGCCAAGCAGCACAGGCTGACCTGCAGCAGGGGTAGAAGGAGAAATTTGGGGTGGACAGCATGCTAGGCCTGATTTATAGGCTTTTTCTTTTTTTTTTTTTCTCTTCACTTTTGGTTTCTTATGCTGGAAATCTTGCCCGTTGGATTAGACTGAGATCAAGCGGAGTTCAAACAAACCCACCTAAAATAAACACTGTAATGTTTTGTCATTAGCACAGGAGGTCCAGGATTTGCCCAGGAAATCAAAAGGCTCTGCTGATATTCTTCATTGCTAAAACCAAAGTGTCTGAAGGCTGCTTTTCTGCTAGACCAGTGCAAAACAGCGTGTAAAGATTTTTCAGGAAGGGTTACTTTGGGGAAAGCTCCAAAGCAGCACAACCTCAAGCCTTCCTTTCTGTACTGGGTCTGGCTGGGATGTTAACTTTCCCTGCAGCAGCCCATACAGTGCCATGCTCTGCACTTGTAGCTAGAACAGCAGTGTTATCACACTAGTGTTGTGTCTGCTGCTGAGAAGTGCTGGCACAGTATCACGACTTTCTCCAACCCTCCTGGGGGGTGAGCAAAAAAGTGAGAAAGAAACATCACCAGGGCAGCTGACCGAAACCAACCAAAGAGATATTCCATACTGTATGATGTCACACTCAGCAATAAAAGGTGGAAGAAGGAGGAAGAGGGGAGGGGTGGGCTTTCATTGAGAAAACGTCTGTCCTCCTTGTGAACACCGGCTACGTGCGTTGAGGCCCTGCTTCAAGGACGTGGTCAGGCATCGCTCATTTGTGAGAAGTAGAGAATAATTTATTTCCTCTGCACCTCTGTATAGCGTTTACTTGTTTTGTTTTTGCTGTTCCCTTTCCCCCTCCCTTTCCCCTTTCCCTTTTTCCCTTTTTCCCTTTTTCCCTTTAGTTGAATTGTTAATTAATAATATTTCCTTAATATATATATTTTCTTCTCTTTAATTAAATTATCCTTACCTCAACCCGTGAGTTGTTCTTTCCTTTACTTCTTCCCCTCCTCATCTGAGGAGGGGGAGTGAGAGAGCGGTTGTGGTGTTCAGTTGCCTAGCACGGTAAAACCACCACACTTTCATAGTTTTCTGTTTTCTTTTTAAAGTCTACTTTACATGTTTATTTTCCCAGCTTTTATGGTCACACTGATTTATACATAAAGTTATCGTTCTTAGCGGTTACGCAAACCACTTGTGCAAACTTCGACAGCCATTAACATATTGCCATGGTTACAGCCTTATCACCGTTTAACCTTGCATTTCATTACTAACCAAATCCAATGCCAGCCTAACTTCCAGTTTAGGAAAAAAATAGTCCAAACAAATGAGTTTTATTTCCCTTTTCAGGCTGTCGCTGTGTGGGCAGGTTTGCTGGATTTGCTCCCGTGCGTGGGTGCGGTTCCCTGCGGCGATGCTGAGGGGATGCTTGTGGAGGAGAAGGCTTCCTGGAAACAGCGCCAGTGCTAATATCACCTTGCTGCCGTGGTGCAATTAAGAGGCATTAATTTTCCCCCAGTTGGTTGTGTAATTGCACTGCAGGGCCTTCTGAATACTGCGTGTAAATGAGTCTGCAATTGGAACTAATGAAGGTTAAAACCCTCTTGCATGACCTTATGATCAAATTAGTTCCTTTGGCCCAGAAAACAGCTGCAGCAGCAACATGCTCTGCATTAGGAACAAGACCAAAGGTTAACTCCGTGCTACTCAGCGCTGGCCTTACAAAGGTTCCTCCATCCAAAGGGTCGGCACTTCAAAACCAAAAGGCTGCTCTGCTCCAGGGTACTGCAGTAAGGCATTCTGCGGTTTCCCCCCCCCCAAAAAATGAGCCTGGCTGTGCAGACAGGCCAGCAGCATGAGCACAAGCCATGGCCATGCCCTAGGAGAAGACCAGTGATGACAGCGGGTGACAGCACTGATCTGGGCTCTGTGTTCTCGCAGGCGGCAGAGAGAGGGGTAATGGGTGTTGCCTGCTCCTTGGAAAAGTTTCCACATGCATTTCCATAGGTGTTGGGTCTTGGGTGATCCAAATCTGTCCCCTTAGGCTGTCATTTTGAAGTTGCCATTAGCTCTGGGACCTCAGCAAAGTTCTGCCCTACCCGTCCAGCCCGGGCTGGCCTGTGGGAGGACGGCTTGTCCCTCATCAGTGTGAACATACAGGGGGAGCTGCTAATATTTTTTCCCTTTGGTCCTAATAGAAAGGGGCCTGGGCGGTGCAAACATCTGCTATGGCTGTGCCAGCAAGTGACAGGGCTGTGGGCATCCCAACCCTGCTGCGTCCGACCAGGGAGAGAGTCCTGCCCTCTGGCACATAGTGTGCCCTGCTGCAGTGGATGCACAAGGCCTCAGGACGCAAAGCTCATGAAGCCCCTCTAGTCCTCATGTTTTTGGGGCAATTAGAAGGTGGGTGGGTGTAGGAAATAGCTGCCTGAGTCCTCTGGCTGCTGCAGGAAGTGGAGCAGCGCTGAGTGAAGCTATGGCTGCCTGTCCTGGCAGCGAGCAGGGCTCTGGGACATCCGTGAACACCACCTCATGCATTGGCACCCCTGGGTACAACGTGGTGCTGCCCGTGCTCCAGGGTCCTGCATGCGTGGGGTGGCAGCCCTGTTACTTGAGCGATTGTTACTTGAGCATCCTGAGCGATTTTCAAGCTCTCCCTGGCCCTGCCCCAGCAAACTTGTCCACTTCTCCACTTCTGCCCTTGCTCCCCTAACCAGTGATAGGACTAGAGAAAACCAGCGATAGGACTAGAGGGAATGGCCTCAAGTTGTGCCAGGGGAAGTTCAGGTTGGAAATTCGGAGACATTTCTTCTCAGAAGAGCAGTCAGGCACTGGGACGGGTTGCCCAGGGAGGTGGTTCTGTCACCGTCCCTGGGGGTGTTCAAGGAGAGGCTGGACATGGTGCTTAGGGACATGGCTTAGTGGGTGACACTGGCGGTAGGATTACCCCGCAGCCTCAGCCCACCCCGGTCCAGAGAGGACCGCGGGGGACCCTTCTGTGTCACCGCAGCCCGGCCGCCATTTCACGACCAGCTGCCGGGGGTACACCCGTGGCCGGGCGTTCACCCCCGGACCTCTTTCCTCGCTCCCCGCCAGGGGGCGCCATCCCGGCGCCGGCCGCGGTGCTGCGCCTCGGCTAATCGCCGCCCGCGCCGCCTGCCGGCCCCGCCCCTCTTTGTTGCGGCCACCAATGGCAGCGGCCCGGGGGCGGTCGGGCGGCGGCGGGCAGCGCGGTGCCGGCGGCGGCGGCGGCATGGGGCGGCCGCGTCAGGGCAGGGCCGGGAAGCGGGAGCGGCGGTGGCACCGAGCCGGGGGGCGGCCGCCGGCAGGGCCATTGCAGGGCATGGCGGCGGCGGCTCCATGACGGGCACGGCAGGCGGAGGAGGAAGAGGAGGGCGACGCCGGGCGGCCCCGGCTGCGGCGGTGGGCGGGGGCCGTTCCCGGAGCGCACAGCCGCGGGCGGAGGGCGGCGGCGGTGGCAGCGGCAGCGGCGGCTCGGAGGAGGAGGACCCGGCGCGGGACGGCGGCGTGCTGTTCCTCGTCAACCGCAGCGGCTTCCCGCTGGACGGGCAGACGTGGGAGCGCATGTGGGGGCACGTGGAGCGGGTGCACCCCGACGGTAGCGCCGTGGCCGCGGCCATCCGCAGCGCCGCCAGGCTGGCCCGGGTAAGGGCACCCCTCCACCCCCTCACCGGTGCTAATTAGCGTGGCCTCGGGGCGTCGGTGGAGAGGTGGGGCCTGGCTCGAAGAGGAGCGAGTGGTGGCTGCGGGAGGATGGCCGGGAGTCTGCTCACACCACTGCTCCGCGGCTGCGCTGCTGCTGCTCCATCCTTAATCCCAGGGGGGTTAGTTGTGGTCCAGACCCTGCAGACCTCGGTGAATTAAACCTCTGGTGACCCGGAGGACTCTGCGCTGCTGGCTTCGCCCTGCCAGGCAGCACAGCACTTGGAGCACAGCAGTCACAGCTTTCTGCCTCATTAGCGAGGCACGGTGGGGTTGGAGGAGAGCAGTTTCTCCCAGGATGCCTGCCGAAACAGAGTGTTCTCCAGCCTCGCCGCAATGTTTACATCGGCCTCTCGACCAGGGGTAGCTCTGCTGTCTCCAGAGGTGTTATGACTTAGAAACACCGGCATGGGGTCAGAGTCTTTCATCAATCTCTGAATCTCACTCGCTGGGTTAATGCACGCTCTGCAGTGCTGTGTTGGTGGTTCGGTCGTCCTGCTGCAAGCCCCCACCAGCTGCCATGCTGGGATGTGTACCCCCTCGTGTCAGAGCTGTACCAGCATTGCCCTGCATCTCTTGTGCATAGCTTCACCGTGGGGGTTTCTGCCCTGCTGCTGGGTGCCTGGGGTCTGTACTGAGGCTGTACCCTAAATACCTGCGTGTTAGGAGGTGTTGAGCAGCCTTGGACATCAGGTAGCGTGCCACCAGCCCAGTGCTGTCAGTTTGTGGCAGGGAGTTGCTCTCAGTGCAGCACCTCGGAGCTCCTGAGGACTTTCTGGGCAATGCAAGGCAACAAATCCTCTTGCAGTGTGACAGAACCAGGTGGGTTTTGCCTGGCCTGGGGCTCCCCATGACCATGGAATGGGGAAAAAGCCCAGTAGTTACTACATCTGGAAGCCTTAATTCGCTTTATTTAACTAATGCTCCTGAAACTTGAGCTGTGCCTGGTGCATATAGTACAGCTCTGTCTTGGTGCCAAGAGTGATGGGCGAATGATTCACCCAAACCAAAGGCACTGGGGCTGGAAGGAGCTCGTGAAACTGAGAAATTGCCTCTAATGTAAAGCTTATGTGTGGAAATTGGGATTAAGGAACGTTAATGAGTCTTACCCGTAACTTGCAACCCGCCTGTTGCAACTGCAGGCCCATCTGCGCACACTGCTGTGTCTCTCTTGTGGTGCTGAGGGTGATAACAGCATGCTGGAGACCTGACCATCTGTCTGCCTTCCATTTAAAATACATTTTTGTGTGTAAGAATCTCTATTTTTTTCCCTTACTGAGGCCTGTTTACTACTGACTGTAGTAACTAGCTGAATTCTGGCTTGTGGCCCCCTTGGGGGATGGAAGCTTACTCCCCCAAAACAAACACAAAATCCCTTGCTCTTAGTGGAGGTGGGAGACAGAAAAGTGTGTAACAGAGACAGCTCCAGACTGTTCAGCCTTGCTTTTTTTGTCTGTAATTGTTGGCTTGGACTGTCTTTAGAGCCGTGATTTTTTGCTTTATAACCTTCAGAGCTGTTCCTGGAGCAGCGAGGCTGCGATGGTATCGTGGCTCCACACGGGTTGTGTGCCTCCCTCCGTGTGTTGTATCGTGCCCGGCATGGGCACTGCTTTCTGAATTTGGGTTGGCATTAATATTTAAGCAAACCGTTTCCTTGATTGTGTTTGTGAGAATTGTATTCACTTTTAGTGTAGCTTTCCCCCTCACGCCCCACCGCCTGTTTTAGCACATGCTGACCTTTTTCTTTTTTTTGCAGGCTCCCCATTAAAGTAAGGGGATTATTGCAAAGAGCTGTCCCTTTCTTGCGTGGCTACAGGCTGAGGAGCCACGTAGCTGTGGGGATTAAATATGGATTGAGGGCCAGGCTTCTTATGGTGCTTAGGCACAAGCAGATGTCTTAGGGGATTTTTGAAAAATCCCATTATGGTGCCAGTCTATATCTTTAAGTGTCATAGTATCATTAAATATCTGGGTCCCAGGTGGTCTCCTAGATACCACGTGACCCCTGCCAAGCGATCGGGCTGTTGATAAGCAGCAGATGGGAAGTTACACAGCCCGGGATCCTTGTCTCCTCTTATCTTTATCTCCTGGTAGAGGAAAACAAAGATTAGACTTGAAACGAATCCTCGGGTGAGGGGTGATGACAAAGGCAGGCCTGGGACTCTGCTCCTCTGATGTGCTCAGCTTGGGGGGGGGAAATGCAAAGTATTTGCCTGCTGCCCTAATCTGCCTGTCCCTCTAGGGCGGTGTTGGAAGGACATCGCTGGCAGCTGTGGCAGGGGCCTGCCTTGGTCCCCTTGCTGCAGCAGGGATGAGGCTCGCCCCGGTGCGCAGGCATTTGGTGTCACAAGTGGGATGATTTCGTCTGACGCCTGAGTTCACTTTGGGCTGGAGCCATCTGTGCCGCCATGTTGTATCGCATGAAGCACATGCCTCTGTCAGAGCAAATCGCTTATCCGCTCCGCGCCGAGCGGTGGCTGTCTAACCTCTTTATTTATTTTTTTTGTTTGTCCAGCCCTCAGTGCCGCCGGTGCCGAACTACAAGCTCTCCATGTCTATCCCAGAATGGCTTCAGGCAATACAGACCTACATGAAGATGCTGCAGTATCCTTCTCGAGCGCGCACCCTCTGGGGAGAAGGCTGGCTTGGGGCTCGTGAATTAACGGGGTTTACTGAAGCACTTGCTGCTCCCAAGGGCTTGGGATCATTTGGCGTAAAAGGACTCGTCTCGACACAGCTAGAGTTTTCTGGTAATACCTGCAGCCCTGAGCTCATCATGGCAATCCTCTGGGCTGTGCAATTAACTTTTAAATGATACTGAAGAATTTTGCTGTAGTGACACCGGTGAGAGCAGAAATACTCATTTTGTAGTTGGTTTATGAGGATGTTATGATCAGATCATGATGCCTGGAGAAATAATAGGGCATCTCTTCATAAAAGGATGACGGGGAAGGCAGGGTTGTGGCAAACCCTTTCTCCCTCAGCCCTGACGGCGCCGAAGGGTTCCCAGAGGCCTGCCTGCTTGCTTGGGACAGTCAGCTCTCTGGAGCCCAGAGGTGGGCAGCCTTGCCCGTCACACAGGAGCTGACCAAAGGAGTCCTCCCCACATGCCCTGCTTTTGGTCCTTTTCTGATGCAGTAATGAGCCTCAGGAAAGCAGGAGCAGTGGGAGGGAGGTCCCAAAGGAATGCGTGTGTGGAAATGTACGCATGGGGGAAGCAGTGGAGTTGAGGAATGAATGTGAGGTTCTGGTTAAGGATTAGGAAAAGGATATGGGTGGCAGCTGGAAGAGCATCCAAAAATAACAGGGCAGGCAGCAGCGGGGATCAAAGCCCTGTTGGGCTGGAGCCGCAGTGGGGAGGAGGCTGGGGCCAGCTGTGCTGTGGGGAGCGGCTGCTCTAGGGCCAGGCTCTGCTCCACAGCCCCATTTTGCAGGGTGATGGATTTTGGGTGTGTTTGTGGTGGGGAGGAGCAGGGCTGTGCCAGAGGGGAGGCCGTGTCATGCAGAGCTCAACAATTTATTTTATTTTATTTTCCCCCAGTGGTCTTGAAATCCTGTGCTCTGCTGCGGAGCAGAAACGAGCCTTAGGCGTTGGGTTTGGGTCTGTGTTCAAAAGAGCTTCAAAGGGTGCTGGGGAATGGGGTCCTGGCTTCCTTTATGGCTAAAAGAGGCTGTGTGATTTGTTCAGAGCACTCTGGGAAAGGGCCTCCTGAATGGGGTTTTGAAGACAGGAGGGAAGGAAAGCGTTATTTCTGGGGAACTGAGCTCCAGCTGAGGCCAGTTCTGAACATCCTGATGCAAGCTGGAGATTTATTTAGACCACGGTCACACCGCCAGCAGCTGTGCTACTTACCCCTTGCCAGGCACTCTTTGTCTCCATGGAGTCGCCCCTTTCTGCCCCCGTATCGGCACCACGATTTTGCTGCACCACGGGTGTTCTTGTGGCCGTGCTGGGGAACTGATTCAGCTGGAAAAAACAAAAATAAGCGGCTGGTGCGATTTTGATTTTTTTGTTGTCGTTGTTTGTATTGGACAGACCAGTTCCTGATTTATTGCATTGCTGCTTGAACAGCATTGCTCAGAGAGCAGAGGAGAGGCTGCTCTTAGTGCTGCTGCTGCATTTCTAACTTGCATTTCTAGCTGAGTGGTGCTGAGCTTTAGCTGATGGGTGGCTGTTTTCTGGCATCCTTTATGATGAACTTCTGTGCTCGTAGTGGTAACTGATGCTCCTGGTTTGCACTTAGCTGGACATTTCCATTAGAAGTGCAATGTATATTTTAAGGAAATGCTTTATATTTCCTAGATGTAAGTGGCTGTATCTGCCCTGCTGCTTGTTTGCAGGTCCCATGTGAGCTGTGCGGCTGAGTGAGTTAAAAACTTGTGAAGGAAGCCAGCTCTTTGAAACAATGAGTTGTGATTGGTTCGGGTAGACTACAAATGCCTCCTCTCTCCTGAAGGGGAGAATTTTGTCAAACTGATGTAACCCAGTAATGAGTGAGAGCTAGAGGAAAAGAGAATTCCTAACACAACAATGCCAGATGTGTCATATAGACGAATGACCTTTTTTGCTTGATTCTCCACCTAATGCTGGTTGAAGTGTTGTATAGAAAGATGAGTGAAAAATGTCATTGTTTTATATCCCATGCCAGGGCTTCATCTCTAATGAGAACTGATGGCTTTTACTGCTTGTTTTTTGTGTCAACAAATCAGAACTGATTTTCACCTTTTGAGCACTGTTATTTTATTGACTGTTTATGTTGCTTTCCTTTAACAGACAAAACACAGATACAATCACACAGGAACTCAGTTCTTCGAGATTAGGAAAAGCAGACCTCTAAGTGGGTAAGTGTCTCTGGAAGTGGCCTACTGTCCTACTCCCCCATGAACACAGAGGGCAGTCAGCTGGCGTGAGGCATTGCGGTGTCGTGGCAGTGCCACAGGCTGCCTGGCACAGCCCAGGCTTCGCACGTCACTGCCTTGGCCAGGAAGGTCCCGGCGTGCTGCCAGGTGGCGAACGGGCCCATCGAGAGCCAGCAAGTGGAAGGGCTGGACTTGCTCAGCAGCCACGTGGGAGCTGCAAAGCTTGAGCGTACAGAGTTTGAAAAACTCAGTTCTCACTTGTCGGTGTTGTTTGGGAACACTGTACCGTTTTTATGGGAATGATGCAAGTCCTGATATTCTGGTTGCACTACAATGCCCTTTACTGATGGTAAGACGAGAGCGACTGTGCAAAATACTGCAGAAATCTTGATGTTGTCTTGGGCTCAGTCGTTTCCCCTGGAGAATCTCAAGGAATAGCTTTAAGTCGTGGTCTTGCTTCTCCCTTTGCTGCTCATTGTGCTAGTCCTTCCATCTGGGTGACGCTGAATTGTGCAATACAAATATGAACATGTGCACAGGGAGCATGATAACAGGGAGTTGGGATCCCTTACATGTAAGAACCATAATTATGACAGCTCTTTAAGAAGACTCAGTAAATTGGCAGATTATTGTGGGAAGTGATATTGACAACATTGTGCTTTTGTTCAGGGCAAAATTTAGATAAGCAGAATGTATTGACTTCTGTGGGCTGGCCTGTCTAGCTCTCCCGAGCTGTCTGTCACTAATCTAACGGTCCCTTGCTATAAATTCCAGCTCCCATCACAGCTCTAGACTTGAGGTTTTCATCTTGCTGACAGCAATTTTTACCACTTCCTTTCTCTGTGCAATTTTACTGTACAAGTCTTACGAGGAGCTGCTGAGGGAGCTGGGACTATTTAGCCTGGAGAAGAGGAGGCTTAGGGGCGGCCTTATTGCACTCTACAGGTACCTGAAAGGAGGCTGTAGCGAGGCGGCGGTTGGTTTGTTCTCCCACGTGCCTGGTGACAGGATGAGGGGGAATGGGCTAAAGCTGCGCCAGGGGAGGTTTAGGTTGGGTATTAGGAAGAACTTCTTTACTGAAAGGGTTGTTAGGCACTGGAATAGGCTGCCCAGGGAAGTGGTTGAGTCACCATCCCTGGAGGTCTTTAAAAGACGTTTAGATGTAGAACTTAGGGATATGGTTTAGTGGAGGACTTGTTAGTGTTAGGTCAGAGGTTGGACTCGGCGATCTTGTAGGTCTCTTCCAACCTAGACTATTCTGTGATTCTGTGGTGGAACTTGTTTAGAGGAAACCCTGTGCTTTGAATAAATTGAGGGCTTTAGAGAACCTTAAACCAATTTACAGGTTGGTCATTCGTGTTTAAATTTGTCTCATTACTTTTTCACAAGGAAGTTGAGGATGAGAATGAACTCACTACTTGAAAGATCTGTGTTTTCTGTGCTGGGCTTGATGCAAGTCTGGTTTATGAGGACAGTGCTTTCTTCTGAAAGTGAACCAGTGGTGCTCCCAGCTGGGGATGTAATCATGGCTTTGGATCCCCTTCTAAGTGCTTTCATTTCCTCTGCTTACCTGCCTTTATTGTTTGTGGCTTGGGCACTTGTACTTGGCTTCCCTCCTTGTTGTCTTGCTTCTGCGTGGTGACAGGGCTTCTGCAGAGCTACAGCAAGTGTCCCTGGAAATGGTCAGGCTCCTGGGGCTGGCTGATGGCTGTTTGCTGCCTGCATTTGCCCCTACTTGGTGTACATTGGACTCTGTAGTGTAGACTTGGTGTATTAAGGTTCTAACCCTGTGCTGGTTTGCTTCTTGACCTGATGGACTGGAAGGTGCCAGGAGTCATGGAGCTGTTAGGAGCATGCCTGGCTGCTCCAAATAGTGTCACGCTGCAACCCTCACTGAGTTTCTCCAGCTCTGAGCAGGGGAGTAATGCTCTGATCTCCCTGTAATGTCAAGGTGTCCCTGCCTTGCTTCACCTGGGGTCTGAGCCAGGCTGCGTGGTTCATCACACCAGCTGCAGGTTTTTCCTCTTGCGGTTGTCCTAGGCAATTTGTTCACCTGCTACCAGGCTAGTTTTCACCTGAGTTCAAAAATCACCCACATCTGCAAGATTTTTTTTTATTTTTTTTTTCCCCTCCTGGGAGGCTTGTTCTATTTCGCAGGAGCTCTGAGCTGTGTCTCTGGGCTGCTTCCTTTGTCCTCAGCTGGCGCCTGGTGGATGTGCTGTAAGCCGGAGGAGCTTGTCTGGAAGATGCTTCCTGACTTCCAGCACAGTAACAACGGGCCCATTGTACTCAGGCAATAAATGGTGCTTTGAGAAGGCTGCCATGGTGTGAACAGCCTCGCTCCCTACTGAGGGGTAGGAGATGTGGGAGGCAGGAGCACTGTTCCCTTGTCTCAGACAAGGGGAGAGCTGCACCGGGCATGCTCGTGTCCCTCCAAACCTGGTGCCCAGCTCCCCTCTCACTCCTTGCTCTCGCTGTGCATCACCCCTGGTGTGTAGGATCCCTTGCTTGCTGGTAAGCTAATGCAGGAGCCTGCTGGCAAAGCAAAGCTTGTGTTTGCAAGTTGATCTGGCAAGGTGCTGTGCGCAGTTGGCTTCCACCGATTCCTAGAGGTTGAGGCTGCTCCCAGAGCTGTGATTTATGGGTGCGAAGTGTGTTGTTTATTTCATGTTATGAAGGCTCAGGCTAGTGAAAGTGTTAAAAAGGTCTTTGACAGCCTGTCTTCCTGAAAGCTGGACACAAAGAAGCTGAACACTAGGTGGAAATGATTAATATTTATGAATTCATGCAAAAGTTTCCTAAAGCATATTAATGAGTATTTCTGTTATGGCAGGAGGACTAGATATTATGGAGGTTTACTGTCAGTACTGGCATCGTACATGAAAATAAAGATGCATGTCTGGGCTTAGGAAGGAAAGCATAAACTGCTTATAGGAACTCACATCATTAAGGAGCTCATAGCATTAAGTGCCACAAGCTTGATATAACTCAGTATTGAAAATCTCTCAGGAAAAAGTTGGTTAGCTATCAGCTTGCATTTAGGCTGCCAGACACCCTGTCTAGACTACAAGATAACTCTTGGGAGAATGTTAGGTTTCTGCTGGTATGGCTTTGTAGGTCAGGGTGGTAGAGATGTGATCCTGAAAACTGTGTGTGGTGTTCCTGTTGGATTGGCAATCTCTGGCTGAAACCAGAGTTTAGCTTGCCTGGGTTTGCTGTACCTGCACAACAGGCAGGTTTGCAGGTGCAGGAGTGCTTTGCTAGTAGAGCATGGAGGTCTCCTGACCCAGGAAAGTGTCCTTGGCATTGGCTTTGTGATGCCCGTTTTCATATGGGGCAGGCAAAGGGCACCATGGGGAGGTCTGTCCTACTGATGTGTGATGCGTGAGAGAGGTGTGGGTGTGACAGGAACGTTTCAGGCACCAACAGGGCTGGGTTTCCCTTTTCCCTACAGAGTTATGCTAGCAAAACCTATCTTACTGCTTCTGTTGGTACAACAATTCTGGTTAAAAACTGGCACCTCTAGCTGAAATAGTCATCCTTTACAATTCCCAAGCATAGATCACGTCAGAGCTTTAGGAAAAAAAAAAAAAAAAGTATTTCCAGTGGTTTAGTAATGTCTGTAGCAGTTAATTCAATGCCGACAGACTTTTATTGCTGCCTTTACAACAAGCCATAAACCCTCTGCGAGCTTCTGTTCGAGGACACAGCTGTGAGCCGCGGCGAGGAGCTGGGTTCTCCGTTCTGCAGGAGGTAACCAGGAGGGTGCAGGCAGGTGTGGTGGTGTGCTGCTCTAATGGCCGGGAGATCTTTGGATGGATTCTGGCGGCTGCTCTGTGGAGATTGGAGCTATTTGGTGATGGCAGGTAAAAACAGGTAATCAATCACGAGAGGGGCGTGATAGCAGCAGTCACGTGGGAGCTTGCAACCAAATAACCGGGGGGGGGGGGGAAACAATGCTGTTTCAATTTCACCTGGAGAGAGATTGTCACAGACAGGCTGGTATGTTCGGTGTGTGGTGGAAGTGCTTTTGCCACGCAAACAAGCTGGTGCTGGGCAGATTCATGAGAACAGTAGCTGCACCGTTGTTTTATCTCCTTTTATTCCCATTGGTGCCTTTCACATCTCTCTTTGCTTCGTTTGGGAAGCATAAAGCTGTCAGGAGCCTTTGAAAAACTAGGGAGAGGGAGCTTTTATGGGCCTTGTGCAAGTGCTGAGGCTCGGGGAAGGAGGTCTTGGTGGAAAATGTGCTGGAGGATTTCAACTTGAGATTTATTCAAGTCTGTAGGAATGTTTTTGGTGGAGGCAGTGGTTTACCTCTTCAAGGCATGTTAATCTTTGTGAAGCAGCTCCAAGGTGGCGGGTGCCAGCTGCTGGGAGCCTTTGGTACTAGGCATGCTAAAAGGTCTGAAGCTTATTTCATTTTTTTTTTCCCTTCCTTCATTAACAAGTTTATGGAGCCTTTCTGGTCACAATTGATACCCGAGCGTGATAACAATTCAGGAGTGAAATCAGGCAAAGAGAAGTCAAAGAGCACTTGTAATAAGTCATTTTTCAAGTGAGTCAGATGCAATGGAGTTAGTTCCAGGTGACTTAACTGACAAGCCGCCTCCAAACCATTTATGCTTCAGATGGAGAATGTGGGCAGGATGGGTGCTCACGTTGGAAGCAGGACGGCAAAGGTAGCAGCCTGTTTGGAGGAGGGAAAAAAGGGGTGTGGGTGGGAAGTAGGTCTAGGAACTTCCAATTTATCTGCAATTTCAGGAGTAGTGCTTGACCAAATAATCAAGTGTCTGGAACATAGTAAGGTGGTAGCAAAGTGAATTTAATGGGACGTGGTTTATTTCTGATAGTTCCCCTCCATGAGAGTGTCGGAGCTGTTGTGCAGAAGGGAGAAGTGGTGGAAGGGATAACTCTTTGCTTCAGTCTGGCCTTTGGCAGCCTCCAGATAAGGCAGAGACATCCAGTCTAAATGAAACTCTTGTGACATAAGGACTCAACCTGGTGAAAAGCTGGCATCGGAAAGTGTTACTAACCAACATCTTGTTCTTGGTCTAGCAGAGGCTGTCAGTTGAGGTTTGCAGTATCTGTCCCAGTTCAATGTTTTTTTGTTTTTTTTTTTTCATTAATTGCACACGTAAGTCTAATTGTTTGCTCGTGTGCTTTGTGCCCCAAGCTGGATGAGGCTTGCAGGGCTTTGCAAGGTGTAATTAGGCTTCAGAGTGATCTTGGAGAGGAAGAGAGATGGACTAAGAGTTAGCAGCGTACTGGTTTGGTTACAAAAATACACAGAAAGTTGGATTCAGAAGGTAGACAGCGTGTTTGTATTGGTGTGGTGGGCTCAGGTGAAGGGCTGCGTGCGAGTCAGTTGAAGAGAGTCTAAAAGGAAAAAAGCAACAAACATTGCCCCAGGTCTAGAAAACATGACCTATGGGAAAGCTTGAGGGGGAGAGGGGTTTATTCAAAACAAAACCAAACCTTGTTTTTTCTTATGTTGGCAGAAGAGAGGGCAGATCAAAGCCTTTTGCATATACAAATGTGTGTTGCAAGAGGAGAGATAATAAACGGTCTCCTGCCCGCTGTGGATAGCAGAAATAGCTTCTGATTTAAATTGTGAAAATAAAGATTTAGTTTAAACACGAGGGGACCTTCTTAGATGTGAGGTTAAGTATAGGATAGATTTACTGGTAGCTTCACAAGCCTTTGAGAAGCCAGTTAAAAGTAGGCTGGAAAATTATCAGCGAGGAGTGATTTAGATTTGGCTTATGCTACCTCGGTGGCTTTGGGATGCTCTGAAGGCCCTGGTCCCAATGCAAATGCAGTTTCTGAGGCTGTGGTTTGACTCGAGCTTGTTAAGAGCAGCAGAAGGGCTCTCGGTGGTTATTGAACTGGGTCAGCCAGATAATCTCTGTGGCCTGTGTTGCAATCGTGAAGGTAAAAGAAAACTGTTTGCTGGGTGTTCCCCAGGACTCTGGAGTATGTGCAGGGCTTGTGGGGGTGTGCAGGAGTGGGGTGGCTGGATGCACAAGTCCTCAGGGCTCAGTTTAGCCCCCAGCCAGCTCTGTTTCTATGCTGTCAGCTCCCATCAGCACTGAGCACCTCTTGCTCCAGGGCATGGTCCCCAGGAGGGGCTCAGTCCCTCCTTCTGGGGATGGCTGTGATTCCTGCTTCCTAATGCTTGGGTGCTGGACAGGAGGGCCTCCTGCGGTCCCTTTCAAGCTCAATTACCCTGTGATGCTATGTAGAATAAAGGGAGAGCTGCTGCTGGCCTCAAAGGGAACGGCTGCTGTACATCAGTATGACTTCTAAGCAAGCAAAATGCCTCTCCTGTTCAATATAAATCTGTCTTAATAACCATGTAGCATCTCAAAAAGCTGTACTTCAAACCCAGCGCGTCTGTGGCTTGCAGACAGAGCACATGTTAAGTACAACTTAACATTTAAATACCGTAAGTGTCGCTGCGACAGATGAGTTGGTGCTCATTTGGCTGTTTGCTTAGGCCGATTACTTTGAAGACTCCCTCCCCAGCTGTGAAGTCACTGCTGTTATATCCACGATGACAGCACCTTGACTTCATGGCAGCAGTGAGCTCATGAAGATGGGCATTAGGAGACCTGATGCTGCTTGCTGTGATGCTGTGGTTACTCCCAGCCCAGTGTGCACAGGGAAGAGGTTCGGAAATTGAGTGCATCATCTTGTTCGTGGATGTATCCTGTGCTGCACACACTTCTTGTGCTGGCAGGGAGGAGGCTCTACAGCAGCTTCTGCCCGGCCAGCTCTGAGCAGCCCCTTGGTGTGCCCTCACTGGGGCTGCTGCTTGCTCCAGTGGTGGGGCTTCTCTCGCTGATGGCGAGCGTGTAGGAGGCAGGATGGTTCTAATTTGTCTTCTGGATGGCAGGCAGAGTGTAAAGAGCAGCTGTTTACAAATGAAAAGATAATTTCCAACTCGGATGAATTGGGTGCGGAATCACTGTGACAGGCAGTAATAACAGTGGGAGCTGCTCTGCCACTTGTGATGCGTGCGGGGTTTAATATGCACGAGATGTGTGCATTGGGAAGGGGGCAAATAGATGAAAATATGCATCTTGAGCCATTAGTCATGTTCTCTAGTACAAATATTTTTATCTTTTAATGTAGTGTTTCCTCAGAGCAGGGATCTCTATATAAAGCTCTCCTCAGGGAAAGGATAGGGTTAGAGGAGGCTTCAAAATAGGAGTCGTCCTTTGTTTGGGCTTTTTTTTTTTTTTTTTTTCCTGACGTTGAATACAACTATTTTACCTCTTTTTGTCTCCTGCCTGTAATTTTTTTTAAAACTTCAGGATTTGGGGATCTGCTGGAAGAAGGGGGTAAGGTACCTTGTAGGCTGATGGTGCAGTATTGGGCTGGTACAGTGGCTTACTCAGCTGAGGTTAGATCGCTTGCTTCTCGTCACAGCATTGTCCCCATCAGATGAGGCTACTCCAGACAGAGTCCAGATTCCACTAAATTTTGTGAATTTGCCAAGATCTTGGGGATATGTAGTTTGTTGCATTCCTGTAGGAAATCCTGCCTTTTTTACACTCCACAGGAGATAGAGGAGCAACAAGATAACTCAGCTTGCAGTTGTGTGAAATGCCTGTGCTGACAGAGCTTTCTGCAGAGCAGGCTTGGATAAAAATATATTAAATTCCTGCGTGCACCTATAGGCATTAGCTCAAATGGGCATTTGCAGCTTTCAAGGGATATCACATAATACCTATTTCCTTTTTTTTTTTTTTTTCTTTTTCTTCCTAGAAGAGAGCTGCATATTTTGAAAAATCAGCTCAATTTGGTCATGCTGTGGGAGCTTACATGATTGCCATCTTGCAGCTCAGCGGGGCTTTGTGTTGCAGTCCAGAGCGATGCTCAGGGCATTGCTGGGAGAGGCAGCGAGAACTGCATTTCTCCAACCCATCTGCAGAGGCTTGGAAGGCACTGGGCTATCAAACACCCGTTTATTTTTTTCAGTCATCCTACAGAAATTAAGAGGGCTCTGGCAATCGCTGAAGAGGAGAATCAAGTTCACCAGCACTTGCTGAGATGAAAAATGGAGGTGTCTAGCTCTCTGAGTACAAGAGAATCCTTTGTTCCAACTGAAAATACTAAAACCCTCTTGTTTCTGTGCCAGGTTAATGGAGACAGCAAGAGAAATGACCAGGGAGTCCCTACCTATCAAATGCCTTGAAGCAGTTATCCTGGGGATGTATCCTTTTCTGTGTCTGTGACTTTTTCCACTGCAGCACTGTTGAATATATTGCCATTCCTGGACGATGTTTGAGATGCTCACAGCCACAGGTGAGTGCAAGCAGCTCAGAGAATTTCCGTGGGACTGACCAACACGTTGCTGAAGAGTCTGGGTATGTCGGTAGGTGCTTGGAGGCTGCTTGCACGGTTCAGAAGGGTCAGCTGGCATTATTCCCACTTTGCCTTCTGCCCTGGTAATCTGCATAATGTCAGGAGCTGACCCAAAGTGCCTAGATAAGTAGCTGTCTGTGCAATCCTTGCTTTCTTCTTTAGTCTTTCTCTGCCAGTTGTTGTTGGAACTACGTTTGTTTAATGTTTACATAGCAAAGTCGTGTTGTGATTTTTGTCTCTGCAGTTGTGCTTTGTGCAGAAATGTGCATAGTATAGTTAACCATTACATTAAGGTAAAGCTTAAATGCTTATTTCATACTCAAATCCAGAAAAGAACGTTTTCCATTTAGAGATGGGCTTGCTTCTTAATCCTTTCGTGCTCTTACTGGTAAATAAACTAACTTGCATCATCCCAAAATACCAGAAACGGACAAGGCAGGACTACAGGAATAGTTGTCTACTGGATATGCCTCACGACAGCTGATCAGTTTGATTCAAAACAAAGAAAACCCAACCCAAAATAAACTCACAAGCAGAACGTCTCTGCTGCGTTTTGCTTGCTGCTGCTGCCCCCTCTAGTGGCAGCAGGAACCAGCAGAACCTGTGGGTAGTGCCCTCTGTTGGCTGATATGAGGGGGCAGCTGCTGGGGCTTGTGAGGAGGTTTCTGAGTTTTCTCCTGAAATTTGCTGCCTCCTCATGCCCCAGCAGCTGCCAGTGGCTTGGGCAGGGAGCTCTGCTGGCAATCTGTGAGCCTGGGAGAGGCTGTGCCCCAAGTGCAGGGGCTGCTCTGGGGTGGGGAGGGGATGTGGGCTGGGCATATGCTGCATGTGGTGTGCAGGGCTTGAGTGTATTAGTGATATACAGATGACCATGATAACATAAGAGTACTCTGGCTGGTTTAAAAAGTTTTGACCATTTTATTTTTATTTAGGAAAAAAAAAAAAAGCTTTCTCAGGAAAGATTTTTTTCTGACTGTCTAAAGCCTGACTTTAGGATTTTTGGGGGCAAAATAGTTGAAGGTTCTGGATTATACTATTTAGTGGTGTCTGAAATTTCTTTTGATGTTTTTTAAGCTTTGGATGAATATTTCTGTTTCTATACAGTACTTCCAAAAATGTTTATGGAGAACTTTTAATTGAGATTACCTCCTGAGAAGTCTTAGGAAAGGGAGAGGTTTGTCTTTTCCCGTGACTTCTTTGCTGTTGTGGAAGCCTGCTGCGTATTAGAAGGGGCTACCTGGTGGGGTGGTTATCTTTTAACAGCATGTTGTTCAGCTGGTTGATCTTTTTCTTTCTCAGACGTGAGATTTTGATCTTCAGCATCAGCCCCCAGATGCGGACATGGTGAGGCCAGCAGCTGTGACTTGCTTTCCAAGGTTGGGCGGTCTCTGAATGTGAGATGCTGTCCTCCATTCCCTCTTCCGAGCATCAAATCAATGCCATTGCATGTGCCTGAGCTGAGCATCCCTGTGCATGTGTGGTAACCTCTGGCTCCCTTCTCTGTCTCCAGAAATAAGGCTCTGCTTGCAGTTTGTGTGCTGAAAGGCTTTGCCGTGTTGCTTGGATACTGGGAAGAGCAAAGCCTGGTTGGGTGCGCCCTCATGTGAGCCTTCATTCAAAGGCTGCCTCATACAGAGCAGCTTAGCAAGATGTCACTTTAATTGAGCAGCCTGCTGGTTCATGCAATTGGCCTCTGCAGCCTGACTTCTTATAAAACACTTCAGTAATCCCTCTTGCTACAGAATTAAGTTTTGCATATTTGCCTTCGTGCTGGATCTTGAAGCGTTTTTATCTGGCAGTGAGTTAAATACCGAGTGACCCTGTCTGCACAAACCGAGGGAGCAGCTGCTCTGAGATTACCAAAACCTCATACAGATCTTACAGTATTCCGTTGATTGCAGCTGTCTGCACGGATCTCCTGCTCTGCTCTGCGTAGCTGAACTGGCTCCGTATCCTGCTGCTTCTATGGCCTGCTCGTCAGTGCCTAACTGGAGGCATTCCTCTTACTGTCTTCCTCAGGGTATTTCTCAGTTCAGCTGTAAATCAGCTGAGTAATGATGCGTTTGCCGCATCCATTACGAGCACCGATCGAAACTACTTGTGCTCAAGAAAGGGAGTAGTAAACTGAAAGGTGCCAGGGGAATTTTATCCATGCTGTAGTCTTTATTAAAACGCAGAGAACAGAATATCGGGAGGTGAGAGGGAAGCGTGGATCCTCAGGGGATCTCGCAGTGCTGTCTGTGACAGATGAATATAATTCACTCCCATTGACTGCTGTACACCTGTCCTGGTTCGTACGAGGTAACCATCAGACCCGTGCAGTGTATTTATTAGACCTCCCTCTGTCCAATAATGTCATTAAGTGAGGAAGGGGAGAGCAGAAGCGTCTCAGGAGGAGAGATAATTTAATAGCTTCTGCACTGTGTCTTCTGCACATTTAATCAGTGGCTGATGTTTATTGCTGCTGGAGTCCTGGGCCCATCCTGTTCTTCCTGCCCAGCAGGCAAATTCCTGGGCTAGGTGTGAGCCCCTTTGAGAAAGGGGAGAGTTTTTCTGCAGTCACTGCAGGATGGCTGGAATATTGATGTCCTCTCTTTGCTTCCTGCCAGCTTGTCTATAACTCGACCTGCTCATGAACTGAAATATGGACCAGGAGAGTCCTGCTGAATAGCTGCTGCCCCTCTGGTATCTGGGAAGGGCTCAGAGAGAGCTCTTCATCACTTTCATCTTCACAGCCTAACCTTGAGCTAGTCATCTCAGGCTGCAGCTGGACATTAGAGAACTGGCATTTCAGAAGAGCGATACTGACATGGTAACCCTGGTTTGGGAGGCTGAGCTGGCTGCTTTAGCCTGGCTGTTCTTCTCTGGGAGCTGGGTCTACCAGGGGAAGATGTGGGGATGTGTGGAGCAGATCACATCCAGATGTGGGCTTGGTAGCACCCTGCCTTGCCATTAGCAGTCCCAAACCTGGGATCTCAGCGCTGCTGGAGCTTGTGAAAAACGCTGTCTGTCTCCAAGATGTGTGAAGCTTCCCCAAGTGCTTGCCTCTGGCAGTTGGATGCCCTCTGACATTGCTAGCAGTTGCTTAGCTGTCTCAAAAACAGCTCCTCTCTGCTTGCTGAGGCCATATCTGATGCATGAAGTGTGATGTTTGCTTCCTTCCAGTTCAACCTCCTCACTCTGAGCTAGCAGCTTGGGTGTTGCTAGCCTAAATACAGCAGCCTCTTTTCTCCTCTCATCCTCTGAAGGGTGTGTGGAGTGCCTTATGGGGCGGCCTGCACAAAGGCCTGGGGTCCTCTCACCCTTCCCTAGTCCCAGGGAGTGCCACGAGAGGCAGGGACCAGAAAACCTGAGGTTTTCTGTGCTCATTTTAACCAAAGTTGAGTGAAAAGGTCCTATTGCATGGGCTCTGTAAGACACACAGCACTGCAACATCATCTTGTCCAAGTTAAATAAGGAGGATTTCAAACATTAATTAGCAATAAGTGGCACAATGCAGATTCATCTGGTCAATATCAGATTCAT
Organism: Nettapus auritus; assembly: GCA_011076525.1. Lineage (NCBI taxonomy): Eukaryota > Metazoa > Chordata > Aves > Anseriformes > Anatidae > Nettapus > Nettapus auritus. The sequence continues at coordinate 17,845,800 of CM021767.1, forward strand.
CAGATGTTCTGTTTTCACCTCTGGTTTGCAATGCAGAGTGGAAATTGTAGCCGAGACAGCTACCTGCATCCCCAGTGAGCGTCAGAATTGATGGTGGGTGTTCCTGCAGCTGGACAAGAAGCACTTGTGAGCCTGGCTACTGGGAGAGCTGGGCGCTTCGACCCCCTAGGGCATCGGTGCTGGCTGGCTGATCTGATTGACCTATTGATACTGATGCTTCTCTCTGAAAATGGAGGATATATCAATTTGTTTCAAGATGCTGGGGGCTCTGCAACATCTCTGCACTGACTTACTGAATTTTTTCCCCTCATTCAGAGCTCAAAGGACAAGCTCTCATGGGTGCTCCCCATGTCTGTGTCCTCTGGGTGTCTCTGCCAGTCTGGGTCCCTGCTCATTCAGCAGGACGTGGTGCAGAGCAGGGAATTCAGTGCTGTGTTCCCCAAGTGCCACGGAGCACCGTGTCTGGCCAGAGTCCCGGCTGCCCTGCCCTGGCACCCAGGCAGTCCTGTCCTGCTCTTGGGGCCTGAGCACCTCTGACGTTGGTGTCTCGTGGTGCTGTGACGCTTGCTCCTCCTGAACGGTTGGTGCCCTTGCCATGTGTCCCCCCGCCGCCTATTGGGCTGGCTATGGTTCCTCATGGCTGTGGGAGGCCGCTGGTAGTGAGCAACCCGAGCTCAGCTGCCCACAGAAGGCAGTGGCCAGCATGTCAGTCCTGTCAGCTGCTAAGGCCTGTCTCTAGAAATGTCCATGTTCAAAGCCCCAAGCCGCCATGAGGAAAGATCCTGCTGGTTAACACCAGCGGCCTCACCCCAAAGCACAAACTCAGGACAAACTCTGCCCTCGCTGCTTTGAGCCAAATGCACAGTCAGCCTCTTGGGGTGTGAGTGCAGAGCTCTTCCCTGTGAGAGCATCCCTCCTGGTGATATCTGAGAGGATCAGCGTCCCTCAGCGCCGCTTTTGGGCTGCGTGGCCCTGGGATTCACACCAAGGCCTGGGACCTGGAGGGCACCGAGGTTTTGTCACAGCTGCCGCTGCCCTCTCCCGCTGTGTGCCGTGTCGGCACTGTTGCACATAATTTACTCCCCAGCTCACTCCCGCAGTTGCAGTCCCGGCTCAGAAATGGGATTACAACTGTGGCATCAGCGTGTCATTGCCTTTTGTTTGCCACAATACAGCTCTACTTGGGCAGAGCAGAAAGGGAAAGAAATAACAATGATAGACGGATGGAGGGGAAGATCTGACGTGCCTTTCCAGCCTGTGTGCTGTGTATTTCATCTCGGGTGGGGACTCTGATGAAGTAGTCACTCAGCAGAAGCAACCTGTACCTAAAGGTTAATTTCCACAGCAGTTGTTGCTGGGTTGTTTGATGGCGGGTAATTTCCAGCCTCAAAAGAGTCTTTTACTCCTACCCAGTATTTAATGAGATTAAATTACAACTCTTCCAAGACCTCGTGGCGGAAGTGTGTATGTGTGGCAGGTGGCCATGAAAGCTTTGTGTGTGCTTAATAGGAAGGCGCTCGGGGAGCAGAGAGAAAACGCTTTCATAATGAAAGGGAAAAATAGTGGCAATGTTTGAAAGCTTCATAGGTGTTAATAAAAGATACTGCTTTTTCAGTTACGCGGATTGATAAATACAATGGGCTTCTGTAGGAATCTGTCTGTACGACAAAAATTACTGTAACGTGACTTTGATGCGTGCAGGATGCTCCTTGTAAGGCCTGGAGTGAGGTGACCCTTCAGGCGAGGTGGCTGTGGGCTGAGTTTTGCAGTTGTTAGGGTAGCACTGGGCCTGATCCTGACCTTGTGCGTACTTAAAATTCACAGTTCTCCTGATAGCATGCTTTGTTTGGTGAAGGTAGTCCCACAAAGATCCAGCAAGGCCACCAAAGGCACAAGGGCTGTTTTGTTCCCTGTTGGTGCAGTTACATTATTATTTTTTTTGCCTTTGGACAGAGGTGATCTCCTTACTTTTGACTTCAGATTCAGTGCAGCTTATGAATCCCTTACTAGTGGTTTCCTACAGTCATCTTGAGGGAAAAATGTTTGTGCAATGCAGCAGCTGTTGGGTGGGTGAAATGTCCCATGGACAAAATGCATCCGGTGGCTCTCATCTGCCTCTGCTTTTCCTGCCCTCCTGTAGAGGAGAGAGGTGAAATGCTGAGTGCGTGCTGGGGGTCAGCATCCAGGGGTGTGGTGCTGGCAATGAGGTGGGGTGTCAGGCTGGGCAGGACCAGGACTGAGTCTAAGCTAAGTTTGGTGGTGTTGGTGACAAGTTCTTGTGTTCTCCAGTGCCCCAGCAGCTGCCGTGCAGACGTGGTACTCAGGCATGGAGGAAGGCCGGCCACAGAAGGGTGGATGTTCTCGCAGAAACATCCAGGGACATCTCAGCTGTGTGGTGGCTCTTGTTTCACTCCTGTTAAAGAGCTTTTGGGGCACAAGGGAGGTGGGGGTGCTGGAGATCTCCATACCAACCAGCTTGGGGGGGACAGATGCTGGTCCTCTGTCCTTCAGGCTGTCCCGATGGCATCTCGGCGGCGCTGCCGAATTACCCTGCGGCTGTATTTCGTCGTCAGACACAGCATGGGTTGGTGGGGTCTCAGCTGTGGGAGGGAAAGGCACCTGCTGTCTCTGGGGACTGGGAGGCCTTGGGGTGGGCATCAGCGCCTGGAGCCAGGGCGGGTGTCAGCTGTCTGGGATTAGCAGCAGAGAGCCACACGCAGCATAGGCACTGACGCACACCCATGTGCGTGAGGGAATCTCGCTCCTCTTCCCCTTGCCAGCATCCCAAGGAAACCACCTGGATTGGCGCGTAGCTCCCGTCTGAGATCACACGTCACTGTTACGGGGCTTGGCCCCTGGCCACTTCACGTGGTGCATTTGAAATGGCCAGCCAGCAATCCAGGGACAAAAAATATTTTTTTTCAGAAATGTTTGTTCCTGGCCATTTATCTGTGCTTATTTGGAGAAAATATCAAGCTGGGAGCTTTCCTTTCCTTCACCTCAGCAATATGTCACGAGTGCAAAAGCCAGTCTTGTACATGGAGTTACCAGACTGAGGGCCAGCCTGTAGACTGAAAGCCAGAAATGCAACCCTGGAGAGGATTCTGAGCTTTTTGTATTGCTAAAAGACTTCGGGGGTGTGTGAAAATGAGGATAAATAAACCGCCTGAGTCATACCGAGCTCGGACATAAAAGGGAGGGATGTTCCCTTTTGGGAACAAAGGAGTTTGGTGTTGGTGTCAAATAAAGGAGTTCCCAAGGATCTGGGAGGATGCCCTCTGATCCAGCATGCTGAACTGAACACTGTTATTGTTGTTGCTTTGTTTTTTCTTCCCCTCAAGCATGGCTGAGTCAGGGCCTTTCTGGCCTGAACAATTGCATCCTATTCTTCAAGTGAAGCAGGCTTTAGGCAGTATCAATTATTTCTGGGGCACAGTGAGTATAAATTTGTGCTTATAAGCAGGCTGGGGTCTCTCCCAGTTGTAACTGCGTGTGCTTAATTCTCAACCCCGTGGGTGCCTTGACTCGGCGCACTCCAGATACCTGACGAACGGGCAGCCCTCCATGGAGCGATTCCCCATCAGCTTTAAAACCCACTTCTCAGGGAACTATTTTCATCACGTGGTGCTTGGGATTTACTGCAATGGCCGGTACGGCTCTCTGGGCATGAGCAGACGATCAGATCTGATGGACAAACCTCTGACATACCGAACTCTGAGCGACCTCATCTTTGAATTTGAAGACTCCTATAAAAAGTACTTGCATTCGGTCAAAAAAGTGAAGATCGGATTGTACGTCCCGCACGAGCCGCACAGCTTTCAGCCCATTGAGTGGAAGCAGCTGGTCCTTAACGTCTCCAAAATGATGCGCGCAGAAGTCAGGAAGGAGCTGGAGAAGTTTGCCAGGGATATGAGAATGAAGGTAGGTCCTCGCCTCTGGGCTGCCATGTCAAGTCCCGCAGGGGTTGGTCGTGCTCCCCGGGGGGGCACAAAAGGCAGGAGGGGAGCAAACCCCTGGCAGGATGGAGCTTCCCCGCTGGTTGAACTGAAGAGCCCCCAGGGAAAGGTGGGGAGATGGGGCTGTGGGGTTTGGCTGCCCTTTGGGATGAGGGGTGTCCCTGACCATGCCTCTGGCACGGGAAAGGAGCTGGCTGCAGCCACAGAGAGCGGGGATTTGGTGCCTTTCCAGCCTTCTGCTGGCAGCGGGAGTCGAGCAGGTGTGCTGCTAAGTATGGGGCTGGCTCTCGCCAAGAGATATGCAGCATGGCCTCTGAGTTATTCTGGGTTCCCATTCCCTGCCCTGCTGAGGGATGGCTCGTGCGTGGTAGCCGTGTGCCTTTTTGGTGTGGGTCGAGGCAGCCACCCCGCTCACCCTGGCTTCGAGTGCTGCTGGTGGCAGCAGCCCCTGTGTCCCACTGCCACCTCTTCTGCCCCGCCAAGTAGCTCAGCATGGTGAGAGGCGTGTGATGACCTGCAGCCTCCACCTCTTGTACATGTCTGACCCCAAGAGCTCCTGGAGGTGGCCTGCTCAGCATCCCCGCCTCTGGGGTCCCTTCGTGCCAACATGCTAAGCGTGAGCGGCCACGCTGCCCTTGATGGTGTAGCCACGTGTCACAGGCTGAATTTAGTGCTTTTGGTAGAAAGCCCAGCTCTGTGTGCTGAGTTGCAACGCTGGGTCATGCACAACTGGCAGCTTGGGAGAGAGCACCTCTGCTCACAGAGAGGGAAGCTGGAGAAGGTGATTGGGCTGTGGGAGCTTTCTCCAGCTCAGGCACAAAGCAAGCTTCTCATATCCCTCACTGTTGCTGGCTCTGAAGAAAGCTGTGGATGTCTTTTTTTTATTTTTTAACATTTAGCTGGGGACTGAGTTGATGACACCAACTAATTCTTGCAAGGGGGCCTTGTACAGCTATCACATAACTGCTTTGAGCTCCTCTTAACCTGGGGCAAGGTCTAAATAAACCCCAGGGGACTGAGGGTTCTTTGTGTGCCATCCATCCTATCATCTGAGGCCCTTTTATTTTATTTTATTTTTCTTTACTGAATCGTTGCCTTCATTGAACGCATCTTCCTTCCCTCCCCCATCTCTCGCAGGTTCTGAAACCCTCAAGTGCCCATTCTCCAGCGAAAGAGAGGTCACGGGGTAAGTCATTGTCCCCTCGCCGCAGGCAAGCCACCAGCCCACAGAGACGAGCATGCCGGAGAGACAAATCGTGAGTATTGCTGCGCTGTTGCCGCTGCCGTTGCTGGTGGGTCGCAGGCTGAGGGTGACAATGTGTTATTTTACAGTGCAAAGCTTCAGGCACGCTCACTGACATAAATAGGAATGCTGTACCAGGTATCTTGGTTGCCTGAGAGGCTCCAGAAGCCAGGAGTGCGGGTGTCCTGGTATTCCTGTGCTTACTGCTGCCTGACGGCCCCTCTGTGCAATGCCCCCTTGGAGGCCCTGCTGACCTCTGGTTCAGCTCTGCAGGGTGTTGGATGGCTGTGACAGTAGCAGTGTGGGTTTTGCCTTTTTTTCCCCTATTTTTATACAGTGCACTCTTGGGAGAAATGCACCTAGTTTGGGGTGCTAGAGAGCTTTACAGGGAGGCAAGTAGTTTGATCACGTTTGAGGGCGTTCAGATGTAGGCATTAGAACCAGGAGAATGCATCTCCTGGTGGTGGGCGCCCTGCTGTCAGTGTCCCTCTGCCAAGCTGGACTCCCTGTGATGAGCGTTGTTATCAAGCTGTGCTGCTGACAGAGGGGTGGTCACTGAGGACTGATGGACCGGGACTGGAACAAGCAAGCCTTTTCTTGCCAAAGCAGAAATACTGCTTGCATTGTGTTCCTTTGATTATAATCAGTTTAGAAACTAGACCACTTCCTTCATGCATCGCAGCTTCAGCTTTTAAGCGGGCGGTGAAGGACGGGCTAACCGCATGCAATGCCTCTACATGGATAAAAGTGAGCCTGCAGACCACGGGCCTTGTACAGCCGCCAGCAATGCGGCCTGCCATCCATACCTTACATGCGAAAGGGTCGGGTCTGAGCTGCGCTGCTTTGTGCCAGGAAGCTGACAGCTGTGAAAGCCTATACGTAACACAGATCAGGCACACATTTACCCTCATCGTTTTTTAAATAGGCTTGCAGACGACTGTCTCAGCAATTATTTATTTTCAAGTGGCTAACAAAGACGTTAGGCTAGCTTTCTAAAAATATCTTGAAGATACTTTAGCAGCAGATGATTTAACAGCAGGCTTTTATTTTTGCTCGTGAATTCATACTGGGTCCACGATGCTGTACTTTGGGCGTCATCAGCACAACACAACCTCCTTGTATAGTGCCTGGATAATTATAGTTGTGGCAGGCTGTGCTCCTCCTTCACCTCCTTGCTGCTTTTGGAGGGATGGTTCACCTCTGGGGTTCTCGGAGGGATTCTCTAGAATGCTCTGTGACTTGAGGAGGGAACAGGACCCAAAGGCAGACTTACAGAGTTTTATTGAAAGTTTGGTCATGGTCATGAGGCACCTCCCCCCCACTTCCATTAGGGAAATGAGGGAAAGAGCCCCCCCCCGCCCTTTAAAATTAAAATTTGCAATAGCTTATTAGCAATTTGCTAATAAAATAGCATTTTGTTGCAATAAAATAATACCCAGTCATATTTCTACACTAGTCCTGCCTCTGCAAGTCATCCCTGCTCGTTTCTATGCCCAGCAGAGCTCCTGGCACAGGACAGGTGCAGCTCTAGGCTGGCTCTGGACCTCTGTTTGTGTCCCGCTGAGACCATGCTCTCCTTTGGACCTGAGGTTATGTCAGAGCAGGATTTTGGTGTTTCTGTCACCTAGTTGGTTTGTTGCTCCCAATACATCCTGCAGAAGTGCTCGGGGTCGTGTCTGCAGGTCAGGGCAGAGACAAAGCCATCAGAGACCAGCTTCCAGGTGGAGCAGTGTAATTCCTTGGCAGAACAAATGAGTTCCTCCTCCAGGTGGCGAGTCCCACGCAGGGGAATGGCATTTGGGGATGTGCTGAGTGACAGGTACCTGTATGCACAGTAATGAATCTCAGCTGAGGGGAAACATGAGAGGGGAAACTGGGTATTTTCTTCTGTATATCGACGCATCCTTGAGAACCTAGTTGCAGCGAGAGGCCTTTGTGTCACACAAAGAAGAGGAAAGGCTTTTGGGTAAGGCTTACCAGGCTTTAGGCGGACTCCCGAGCTGAACGTAAACCATGCTTATTGATGCTGCATTTGCTTTCTTCGTGAATCTCTTATTTGCATGCAAATAATTACAGCTTTTTAGAGCTTGGGGTGGGGGGAAGTGTTTTTTTTTTTGCTCTAGCATGAGCTGGCAGGGGCTGAATAACACATTCGTTTGAGAGGCTTCACCTGCTGATGGCAAGCTGTTATTACAGCCTGCTTTTTGGCAACAATGAAATCAGATGGGCCTGCTGGGAAAAGCCTCCCAGTGAAAAGTGTGCGAGCTGGGATGTGTGCCGGGTTGTTTCCGAAGGGCAGAGGCTGAGGCGGTGCTTAGGGACAGGGGTAGGCTGTACAGGCTCAACCCCTTAACTCACCACCCTGGTTCTTTACCATGCACCTTACATCAGGGCTGGTGGGGACTGCTGCTGAGCCCGATGGTGTTTCAGACTGGGTACACAGCTACAAGGGACACAGGGTACGTCGCAGGACAGGGGTGGCAACACAATGAGCAGCGCCTGCCTGTGTAGGAGACTGATGTGTAGTCAAATTACAGCTCATTAATTAAACCATGGCGACAGTCCATGTTCTCTTAGCCCACAGCCGATGGGATGTGGTCCTGCTAAGGGTGCCCAATGGGGTGGTTACAGAAGATACAGGGCGGTGTGAATCCAGTAAGTCTGAGGCTTTGTGGTGTCCACCCTTTTACATCCCAAAGCAGGAGGGTGCAGCAAATAGCAAACCACTGCTGGAGCAGGCAAAGCCCCATTTCATCCTCAATAATGTGTTTGGAGGTGGCAGGGTTTGGGAAATAGTGTCACGTGGTGGCCTGTAGCAATCTCTGCTCCTAAATGTGTTTGCCAGATCTGTTTCCTTTTCGTCTGATAGTGAGGCTTAACATGTTTGTGGTCTGAGAGTCGTAGCGACACTGCCGTAGTTCAGCTATTGAAAGGAAAACTGCCAGTCCAGTGACTGCCCATCTCTGGTATAATCAGAGGAGGCAGAACCGTCCAGGCTCACTTTAATTAAAGGGGGGGGAAGGAGGAAGAATGGCATGGGAGGGGAAGAGGATCCTTTCCTAAAATTAAGGAAGGAAGGACAAGCTGGAAGCTTCATGCAGTGCATCTCTCGCTGGTCTTAGATGCCTACGCATGCTCTGAGAGGTGCAGCCTGTGCTTGTTTGCTGGATAGTCACATCCCATTTGCTCTGTATCCATCAGCTGCTGCAAGCACCCAGTGACATGCCACAAGAGGGGCAGGGGTGTCCCTGGCCCGGCTGCCTCTCCCAGGGCTGTGCTGGCTGCCCAGAGGGACCTCGGCAGGGACAGCCAGGCTGTGCATGTGAAATGAGCATCAGCAGCGCGTCTGCAGTCTCACAGCTCATGTTTCCTGCACAGTGAGCAAACAAAGTGTTAAGGGCTGGAAACCAGGTGTCTGAGGAGCAGGAGGAAAACACCGGAGCCACTACCAACTTGACCATTTTACTACTCAGGCTTTAGCTGTGATTTTTGTGAGGACTTGGACATGCTGTAGAGTCCTCTGTGGGGAAATTTTTGAAGTAAACTGTCCCTGGTTCTACACGCGCTCTCAGTTCCTGCATGGCAGTGTTCAGACCGTTGTTGAGCAGCATCCTCTTCCCTCCTTTGCCTGCAGGCCTGCGGTGGTGGACAAGAAGGGAGACCTGGCTACGCTCAACGAGGTGGGCTACCAGCTCCGCATCTAACAAAGCCATAGGCTGGACAGAGAGAGGGCTTCCTTGGTGCTTCCCGCTGCACTTTACCTGCACTCCATTGGAAGGAAAAAGGAATGGGACTATTTATTAACTCGTGGACATTGAAAATAAGAAGTATTACCTAGGAATTAGAACTTTTTTTTTTTTTTTTTTTGGTGGCAGTATTTATTTTCGTTCGACTCTTGGAAAAAGGCATCAGTGAAGAGAACCTCAAGTTGTTTGCCAGGATGTGAGGTTCTTTTCACTCTGTCCTGTGGGAGGTAATTCCAGTGGTATGCAAGTTTCTACAAGTAGAGTTTTGCTGTACAAGTATTAATTGAATTTGGACATTGTGCTGGGTAGTAGCTTTGGGACAACTACAAAATCAAACGCAGTCTTAAGATGTGCTGGGGTGCAGTGTTTAAAAAAAATCACAGTATTAATATTTAATTCAGCAATAAAAACAAGCAGTGCAGAAGTGGCATGAGTTTTTTAAATTGTCAACATTACCTCACTAAATAGATATGCAGAACTGTCAGTATTATTGTTTTGTAATGAATTTGTACCGTTTCCCAGCATTTCTGGTAGTACTGGAACAGCACTGGATGTGCTCTGCCACCTGTATTATTGTTTCATGCATGTTGCTGAAGGATGTTAATCGTAATATGCAAGTGTATTCTTAAACACTGACATCTTCAGAAAAAAATAAGTGTTTTTTTAAATGACAGTAATTGAATAATGAATTTCTAAACTTTAATAATTTTTTATACTTTGTCACAAGCTTTTAGTCTTTCCAGACGACACTGCTGAAGCACAAACACTAGAGATTGCTGTTTTGGAGAGACAAGTGTTCATGTACTGTTTTGTTTCTTGTATATGTTCTCGGAGTAATGGAAAAAATGTCAGAATTGCTAATCCGAGTCTTTATGCTTTCCTTTCAACATTTGTATTGAACCTTGTCTTTGAAAGGCTGAGCAGTCTCAGATAGTGATGCCTTGACATCTTATATTAAGATCAGACATCACAGGCTGAAGTGAAGCTTCCACCATGCTGCTGTAGGGAGTTTCATGCACTGTAGTAACAACTGCTTAGTCAGACCTGAATAAAGAAGCTTGTATTAGAACAAATTCAGCAATAAAATCACCTGTATGTCTGAAATAACCAAGAATTGAGCTCATCTGCTTCCTCCCTACTCTGTCCTTCCATTTGAAGACTGGGACGAGGACCTGTGATGGATGGCAGCATTCTCAAGTGGTGGGGTAAGGCTTTCCTTGGAGTCTGCTTTTCGCGTTAGTGAAGTTCTCTGGAAGCATTTGAGGGCTGTGTTCCTGAAAATATTTCATTAGGTGCCTAAACAGAAACTGGATGCTTCCAAAAGTCTAGCCTCTAACCTTTGTGCTGTGCTCCTAGATTATACTGCTGTGGGACTTGTGTACCTCCTCTCCTGGGCACTTACTTTCTTTGGAATCACAGAGAAAACAGGGCATCAACACAGCAACAATAATGCTTAATCAAATTGAATGATTTAAGCTCAGAGAACCCTTCTTGTCTCAGCCCAGAATTGAATGAGTACAGGAGGAGATGAGCACATGTACACAAACCTCATTGCTCAGAGAAGTCAGTGAATTGCATCTACCTAGGGCAGGAAGACCACACAGAGACCCAGCAACCTTCTACAAACAGTAAAAGGCTTTTCAATAGTCAGGCTTCACAAAGCCTAGAAAGGCTTTTCAAATGTATTATACTTCTTTAAACAAGATGACTTTATTGATTACAGGGAGGCCTTTCTCATCCCTTTCACCCCAGCCTTTTTCATTCCTGTGTTCACAACAGGATTTTTTTGGGGGTTGGGAGTGAAGTTGAAGAGAGGGAAATATTCTTTTAGTAGAAATTCTTGCGTGATTTGACATCAGCTGCAGAGTTTTACACTTTGTGCTGCTCAGTGTCTTGTGACAATTTTTTTTCTTGTGTCCCTTAGATTTTTCATGGGTGAAATACTGTGGAAAAACTTACATGGTGACCAGCTGTATTCTATAGCATGAGATTAGATAATGTTGCCATTTTTTTCTATAAAACTATTGTTTACTTAAGCTTGAGTGACAGTGGTTGGTACATAGCTTTTACCAGTGTCCAGAGCAATTTATGTTCTCTTAACCTCTTAACTTATACTGAAACTCTTTTATGCTATAGAGCTGACAAATTGCTTTTGGGGTGGGTCTTGCTTTGAAGTTCATCTGAAATATTCTCTTGAAACTTGTTTATGATGGCATTTGTCTTAATTGTGGTTCTAGTGACTTTAATTCCCTGCAAAGTCATCAACTAATGTAGAAAACATGCATGCTGCTCTCTTTTTCATTACTTGTATGCTTAGTCACAGTATTAAGACTTCAATAAAAATATCATGGTAGTCTTTTTAATGATTTAGGGTTATTTTTTGTCTTTTCTAACACTGGCTATTACATGTAAGTGTCCAGGTTGCAGTATTTCAGAAATACTTAGTATTTCAGGTGATCAGCTCCTCTGTTGGAAAGGAAATTACTACAGTCCTTTAGTAACAACATACCCTAATGAAATAGGAAAAAATCTTACTGCCTTAATGGTGTCAGGGGTTTGCCAGGGAGTCAGGTATGTTTTCAGAAGGCTGTCATGTTTACTGCCTTGAATTTGGCCATTTTAATGTGTCACAGTGATACAGTATTTGAACACAAACCAAATAGGAAAGCCATTGATCAACAAGCCCAAAACACTTGCTTTTAAATTAGTGTGAAAGTTGAGATTCAAACCACTGTGATTAACTACATATTTGGACTGGCCTAAGTAAGTGTTCCTCTGTGTAAAAGAGAGTGGAGCTGATGTAATATCTGTACTGTGGGAGAGCTGAGGCTTTAAACAAATACTGGGCTGAATAATGGACAAGTAGTGCTCAAGTTCATGTGCATTCTAAATAGCAGAACTTCTCTATTACCCATCTTCCCCTGTTAAATATACAACTTGATAATTTAAAACTAAATGGATAAAACTCACCTTTAACTAGTTGTTAAATATACGTGGAATCCAAGGAAGTAGAAGACTTTCTTTTTGAATTTTCTGTAATTTGCATTCTCATTAAACTTGGTTTTATTTTGTATCCTTTACAAAAGATTCTGGTGAATGCTAGCTGTATCTAGGCTTTTTAGAAGTTTAAGAAGTAACTTTTAAGAGCATAAATATTTGTCTTATGCAAAACTATCCAGGTCCAACCCTGCAGCCTCTGCATAAGTAATAAAGGAAATTCTTTTGCAGAATTATTCAGATGAAAGCATCTGCAGAGCAACTCTGTAATAAAATATTACTTTTAACTTACTATACAATGGGGCATGCACACAAACTCACTTCCCTTTGTTTGAAGAACTACACAGTTGTCAGAATAATCAATTTTATTAATATTTACAATAAAAACCATTTACACTATCTCTGAAAAATAATGCCATTTCAAGACTGGCACAGATGTTTTCCATTATCAAAGAGGAAGCTAATGTAAACTTTTTTTTGCCTCATAGACTTCATAAAGTCATTTAAATGTTTTTTAAAAAAATCTCTTTAAAAAGTCTACTTTACACAGCACTAACAAATCAGCACACATGCAAACCTGTTTAAACCGGACCAGCAGTGCTTGAATTAACCCTTAAAAATAAAAATCACAGGAAGAGAAGGTGAAGGTAACTTCATCTACACAAAAATTCCTTTGGTTATTACCGTTCAATAAACCTGAACTCTGCTAGCAATGGCAGATGGTCAGAAGAGTTATTTTCATTGGGCAGACCATTAACAGTCCAGAGATCTTTTTCTGTTAGAAGTGCCAGCCTACCAAGAAGCTTCAGACCTCCATGGAAAGAATGCACTGCTCCTAATAGTAAAAAAAAAAAAAAAAAAAAAAAAAAAAACATTAATCAGTGTGGACAAAAAGTAAAAATAAAAATCACATTCATACATATTCAGAAAGAAGAAAACACAACAAAAATAATCCAAAGTGATTACTGTTCCATGCAAAATCACCACTAAGGTGTTTTGGAAATTCAGTTTATTACTGTACCCCTGCAAGAGGACTTACTTATAACCAGCGGAGCTCAAAGTACTCCGAAAGATACTGCCCCTCCATTCTGCAGAAAGATAAATGGAGGTAGAAAGGGAAAGGGATTGATTTATCCATTGTAACTTCCCTGAATAATCCTCATACAATCCAGTCTTAGACTGGTATAACAACATCGTTAAACAGAGCTGACATTTGCAAAATGAAGGATCTTTGGAGAGTTACCATTTCACATAACATTTTATTTCTGTATCCTCAAGCATACAGTTCTCCAGCAGGCAGCAGATATTTTCACTGCTGAGGATGAAAGCCTTCTGGTATCTCCCTTGCTAACTGCTCATGGTAAGAAACAGACCTTTCTCTGGTGTTTCTGCCACTGTGTATAATGGCAAAAAAAAACAAAAAAAAACCAAACAAAAAAAACCAAACAAAAACAAACAAACAAACAAAAAAACCAAACAAAAAAACAAACAAATAAATAAACAAAAAAAAAAAAAAAAAAAAAAAACACCCCCCAAAATTCCCCCCCAAATACCAAAAGCACCACATTGTTCATGGAAGAGGGGAAGATGACTGACAGCCTTGTTATTATTACACATTACTATTACAATATACTTAAAATGTGTAATCAAAAACCTGAAAGCTATCAGCAGCAACAATTAATAAGCTTTTTCTTTGAGTCAAGTAAAGGAATTCCATTCAGAATAAGATCCTGCAGTGATGTGTCAACAAACTCAGGTTTCTTAAGCTGCTCATTGAGGAAGAAGACTATTCAGCAGCCCTAGCTATTGCTTTCAGAGTGCAGAGATAATACTGAAGGGCTGAGTGCTTTTCAGGTACAGCACAAACAGCAGCTCCAACTTTGACCAAAAAAAAAAAAAGCCTGTGTGAAAATGAACAGCAAATTTAGATCCTCCTGACTGAACCTTTTTAGGTACTGTCTTTGCAGTAGGGGTATTTAAAGGATTATCCAGCAACTGGATAACTCCTCACATAGTTCAACATCTCCACTCCTTAGCCAACTGCCAGCTTTCCAGGCCTTTAACAGGCCAGCAGCTGTTTACTACTGCTTTGAAGAAAAGCCTTTTTGCCTCAGCAGCTCCAGAGCACGTATGCCCAGCTCTTGAGCCAAGTTTATCATTTGGCACAGCATCCGAATGTCTATAAAGCAGCAGTTTGATGCTACATACAGACACCTTGGTCTGCATGCAGCGATTAATTTCAGCTCAGGGCACTCTGCAACCAGCAAAATCGAATCCCAAAGGAGCCGGGTAGGTACTGAACCCTGCTTTCACAGCAAGTCCAAAATTCTTGGCTAAGCATAACACAAACCAAAGCATCAAAACTCTTCAAACAAACAAACAAACAAAAAAAAACAACAACACCTTTAGTGGGAAAAAAGTGACCAGCCAGCCTCAGACCACATCTAAGTCACTTCTTCCGACTTTGGACAGCTTTCCATGATGGACAGCCAATGAGAGTCATCAGGAAACTGAAAGTCCAAATTGAAAACTAATGAATAAGAACTACACTAGTTTACATTACTCTGAGAACTCAAGTTTGCTCCTCTTTTATGCTCTGACATGGGGTGAAAGATCTATTTGAAAAACCATGCAGGAAAAAAGAAGTGCTGTAGCTCTGCTGGGACACTGGTACTACAAAAAAACATATGGGCATGTGAATTAGGATTCCGTTTTGCAGGGTGCCGCACTGAAACCACACAGCACTCAAGTCACACATTCCAGACTGAGTTTAGACACTTGTCATTCAGCTTTTCAGAACTTCCATTTCTGTTTTAAAGTTTTTTTATTTGTTACTTTACACTAACATAGCATTTGTTGTGCATGTCGAGACAAATTAGACTTGTGTTAGACAAGTCTAATTTAGACAAATTAGACTCAATGAATTTTAACAGCCTAGAGTCAAGTTGTGAGAAATGAAGGTGGTATTTTCATTTCAGATACTGAAATGAATGTTAATTTATAAACATCAGTTGCAACCTACACTGGGAGCAGGAGTGGAACCCAGCTTTCTTTGTTCTGAGTTCTGCAAAGCCATTTATTTATCTGATAGTGCTGCACTGTGCAATTTTCTTTGACAGCAGCATAAAACACAGCTAACTATAATGTAGAAAGTCTGTTTTCTTTTTTATAACATGGCAAGTCTGCTCAGTAATACCCATGGTAAGAACACAAAAGCAATCAAGGATGGTACGGTGTCACTACCCATGAAGATACACCCCAGAGGCACCATGTTTTTCTTGCACCATCTGGTGAGTTTTAGCTGCAACTGCAACGGGAGAGGGACAACTGGGCATGTGCCAGTGTCTGCTCTCAGAGGAAAGGCATGTGAGGTCATTTGCTTGACAGATGTTACATCAAATTTATCTTAAAAGTGATTTTCTAAGAAATCGTTCATTAATAAACTTTAATTCACATCACAAACTGCTATTTTGCCACTGAGATCCTGCATGATCCAGTATTTCCTAGGTGCTACTTACGTTGTTACTTTTCTGTAGCCTCAGCTCATGGTCTCTAAGCCAAGATGGCAACTACAGAAACGTTTAGCAAGCTGAAAGAGTTTGCCCTGTGTGGGACTCTGCGTCCAGCTGTAGTAAGTTTACAAGGCCAGACATATTTATCAGGTAATTTGTAAAAAGTAAACGTTTTTTGCTTCAAAACAACACCACAAACCTGTGAGATACACAATACAGATCGGATTGTCACTGTGTTTCCCTTAGAACAGGATCTGGAAGTTCCCTTTTAGCCTTTCTGAAAAGTAATTAAAAGCTGGTTTATTTACCTGGCTGGGTATCGTCATCATCATTTGCTGCAGAATAGAAAATATAATCCACTGTGACTGCACTTCGGGAGTGACAAGTTGTTACTTCTGGCATCCCAGTTTCAGGGAAGTAGTGAGAATACACTGAAGACAACTTAAAATGGTGCTGCAACTTTGAAGACAACCTAAACAGAGTCAAAGAAAAACATTTCATTTTCTTGCATATCCTAGAAAGAACAAGCAGTGAAGAAATGCCAAAAAGTTTCTAGTTCAAACAAAATTATCACCAGGATACGGAGGTTATACAACCTTTGTGCTTCTCTTAAGCAATCAATCCCACCACCTTCTCCATTAGGGGCCCAAACCTCTGAAGGTAAAATCAAAGCAGCTTTTTCAAGTAAATGGCAGACACCTAAAAGCCTATCAGAACTGGATTAACTCCATCCACACTTAAGATTTCACATGCACTATCACTTCACATGTGCTTTCTCTCCCTGAAATATGGGTAGAAGTATCTATGAGAATAGCTTACATGAAAGGGACTAACTCAACTCACCTACCTGGGCCCTTCAGCCTACAGAGAAATTAAGATTTTTTTTTTTTTTTTTTTTTAAACAAAGCTATCAGCTATTTTTACATTAGGCTATGCTGATCTCTGTTCTACTCAGGCTCCCATTTTGTCTTTCCCCATCACCTGTCAGACTACTCCAGCTCATCCCACATCATCTCACCTGTTTTTTTCAATCCTGAAAACAAAAGACACAACTGCATCTTTTAGCAATTCACCCTTCCCTCAGCTGTACCTACCTTGCCCTGCATGGGCTGCATTTTAAAACCGATCTGCAACATGTTCTGGTTAAAACCAAGCCTTTTTTTTTTTTTTTTTTTTTTTTTTTTAAAAATCAGCATGTCACCTGCCTGGGTGACAGCGAGAATACAGAGGGGTAGTAATTTCTGCTCTGGAAATTGCTGGGGAATAAGCTCCTCTTTTCCATGGATTCTCCTACTACAGGCTATCCATTGCAGCTTCCACGGGTTTCCACTTCCTGCATTTTGGTGAACTTTTTCATCCACAGTTAGCAGAAGCACAGCTTTACTGAGTCATTGCAGCCTGCCCTAACTGCCTGACACCAGCCAGCAGCAAACACAGGCTGGGAGGAACAACTGGTGATGCGTACAGGAATACAGGTCATTGGAGAACATACCAATTTTCAACAATCCTGCAGCTCACAACCTAGCCAACAATCATCGCATCCACACTAATCAAACCACATACAACTGACTTTTCTTCTGTGAGCTTTCCTTACTACTTCTTATAAACTTCTACAATGCTTAGCAGTTAATTTTAGTTGTGCTGAGAGAGGAAGAACCTTTACCTGTTTTATAGCTACTGCCTGGAAATTTGTCACGATCGGTATTCTCACTGCTTACCCCTTCCATTTTTACTCATGTTCTGCTAGCTATTAAGGATTTTCCCAGTTTATCCCTTCCCAGCTGTCTTCTTTCTAAGCCAAGAGGACCCAAGTCCATTTAATCACTCTTCAGACCAAAGCTATTCCCTAACTTTGATCAGCCTTGTTATTTCATGTTCTTTTTAAGATGAAGCAAAAAAACCTGCAAGCAGTCTTCAACATGTGGCACGCTATGGATTTGTGGCAGCAGAGGGTTTCCTAGATTATCTTCTACTTTTCTCAGAAATGCCATTACTTACCTTTTCTAATACCAGGGGTTTTAATGTGACTACCAGCAGCGGTACCAAGATCTTGTTTCTGATTAGAAGAAGTGGCTAACTTGGAGCCTGACATCACACATACACAGTTAATGGTAGCTTCCTCCTTCTGTGCCTCATTTTAAATACTTTTACCAGTTTTACCAGTTTGGTAAATGCAAATATATTCTTCCTTTCAAAAAGCAGCCATATATTTCTTCAAAACAATCTAGTGATGGCTTCTTCCTTCAGTTTCACTGGCAGTTATATTATCTGAATAGGAATCATACTACCAAACCAATAATTACATCAAAGATCCCTCTTCCATACCCTCTCCCCCAAAACAAACAAACCAAAACACACTACAAGTTTTTGGGGCTCCAAAAACTTCAGTTCTCCCACAGACGACTCCTGACCTTTCCAGTTCCCTATTTTATCCAGATGTCACACCATATTACAGGAATTCACTAGCGTCTGTAAACCAGCATCTCAAGAACAGTAGAGAGAGAAATGTACCAGCACAAGCAAGAAGACAACACTCCTCTAAAAAACAAACAAAACCAACCATAACCACATGATTTCTGCAACTGGACTGCAGTTCACCGCTTTCCTACGATGTCATTACAGAACAAGCTGAGATGTCCTGCTTATGCCAAGAAGCGACAAAAATATCAGATGCATTCTTTTAAGAAGCAGACAGAAAATACCCTCTAACCACCACTGATACCTCTTCTCTGCATTCTGAAATAATACTTGCAAGTTCCTGTCAGGGCACACACAGATTATTTTGCCAGATGGGCAGATTGAGTTGGCTGAGCATCTTGTATCCACGTCTGGAATCAGATACAAGTTTGGCCTAAAACCAAAACCCAAATGACATCCGCCTCCCCAAAAACTAAGACCCAGACAATGGTTTCCATTTCTTCCCCCCCACAACACGTACTTTTCAGATGCTCTTACAATCTTCTCAGTATCATTCAATTTTGCTTCTTCCATTTTTTCTCCTGCAAAAGAAAAATACATTCAATTTACATTTAAGAAATAGGATGTAGGTGAGACCAGTATTGAAAAGCTACAGAATAAAACAGCCACCTATTATATCTCGCAGTATACTTATTTCTTGCAGCAAGCAAGATAAAATTCACAGAGCTGGATTAAATCATTCTGTTCCATTACTAAGATTCCCTTCAAATAATCATTCAATGTACATCCCGTTAATTTCCAATTATTTTGTCACAGAAAAAAAGGTGGATGAGAGATGTGCTAACACTCAGCGAGGAACCACTTGCTTTTTCCATTTGTTCCATGAAGTTATCTCACTGTAATACATCAGCACTGGTGCAGAACATAGGCTGACACTACACATGTGCTGCTGCATTCCTCTCTCTTTGCCTAGTCAAAGCACAACTGCCTGTCTTGACTCAAACACAACAGTTTAATTATGGATCAGCTCCTGAATAGCAAGTGTCTTCTGAAAGATTCAAATCTGCAAATACTTATGTGAACAAATAACTTTACACTCTAACAAGCCCTCCAATTAAATTTTTGCAAGCTCAAGGCTCATTTTTCCCCTCTACTAGAAGAGATCTTCTGTTTTTCAGTGCTGCCTGCAAGATGTTTTCAAAGGACCACAAAATTCATCAACCCAAAGACTGACCTGCATTTTCTTCTTTTTGTTGCTGTTTTATTTCATATACACAGTTCTGTGAAATACCTAATTTTTTTGGCCAAATTGGAATAGGTAAGATTCTTTGTCCCCTTGGAAACTGGTCTTGTCCAGAAACCTAAGAAAGACAACAAGCTTTTTTTCATAAAGAAATCTGTTTTAAAAAAAACACTGAAATGAATGGAAAAAATCTGTAAATTTTAAGTTTTTACACAGAATTCAGTCCCCTAGAATAAATCATTTATAATGGTTGGTCAAGTCTCTGTAAAAATACTAACTCTCCTTATGTACACTAATTTTGTTAACTCTTTCCAAACCTTTTGCAGATATCTAAATCTCTAAAAGACAGTTCTTGTGACACAAAGCTGAGAAACTACCAAGAGCACCTCAGCAATGTAACAGGACTGAGTATAAGCATCTCCCTAGCAGACACTTACTTCATCTTCATGATGCTTATTCTTCTCGGAACAAGTAAAGTCAAAGAGGGGTAGAAACAACAACCCACTAGCAACAAACAAAAGCTCCTATTTTCTCACTGTATGTACTCCCAGTTACCTTCTATTAAATAGCTTTTGACATAACCAACAGCTACGTACAAGAATTTACCAAGAAAACCATAAAACCTGACACATTTTATGTTCAGCATCTAATCATAGTTTAAATTTTACAGTTATTCTAACCTCTGTAATTCACAGTTCATCTAAAACAGAAGACCTCTTTCCAGAGAGAACACAGTGCATATTTGATTAAGTACTTATTTTATCCTATTTAAAGACCAGGACACTTAAAAACAGTGATACAATCATCTTGTGGCTAACTGCCTTTTGAGAACAATTAATTTGCTTGGCAAATTCTTCTAGCATGCTGAAATGAAACAGACAGCATTCTGTAAGGCACAGCTAATAGACACTGGCTTAACTTGACAGTAACTTTTGCTTTAAAGGCTTTGTAAAGGGCACCAAAATTAATACTGCAGTGTTAATAATCACAAATCCATCCATCATATTCTAGTGGCACTTGAATATTTCTCTTTAATCAGCATTAACGTGTTTTTTTTTTTTTTTTTTTTTTTTTAAAATGAGAAACAAAAAGCACAGCTTACCTTCCCTATAGCAAGTCCTTCATAATTTAACTTTCCTTCTTTTATAAACCTGTACAGTGGAGAACCAGGAACAGAATTGAAGTCACCGCAGATGATAATCGGACAGAAGGTACCGTCCTTCTGAGGGGCCACACTAGCAATCTCTGCCAAGAGCATTGCAAGCTGGGTCAGTTTGATGTCCCCTCTCCGTGGGTTATACAGCAGATGCGTATTGGCTATACAGATGGCAGCATTTGTTTTACACTGAAATTTAGGCTGCAAAAGCAACACCAGTCCCACATTGTCCCTGTCCAAGAGTGGAATATCACGGCGAAAAAATTCCACGGGGTTTGACGAGATCAGGCTAAATTTGGAAGTTTTGAAGCAAATAGCACAGCCATCAGGTTTTCTCCCGGTCCTCATTTTATACTCACAGTGATACCCTGCAAGAAA
The DNA here is from genome assembly GCA_011076525.1 of Nettapus auritus. NCBI lineage: Eukaryota > Metazoa > Chordata > Aves > Anseriformes > Anatidae > Nettapus > Nettapus auritus. The sequence continues at coordinate 17,866,449 of CM021767.1, forward strand.
GGCAATTAGAAATATAAAATACCATTGTATAAATGCAGGTAAATTTAAACAAAAAGATTAGAAAAGTCTTCATGCTACTTTTCTCCCACAGCAGTGAAGACCCAGTCTATTTCTACCAAAGATAAGGGATGTCCACTGTGTTTCTTCAACGTCTGTCATGGACTTCTGAGGTAAAATTCTCAGTTGCTTTACCAAGGGAAGCAGTTTTCCCAAGACAAGAAACACTTCAACATTAACTGCCCAAAATAAAGTTCAGCCAAAAATGTAAAGAACTTTATATAAAGGTGTTTATCTCATATTCTTTAAAAGAGAAATGATTTAATGTCACTAACAATTCATATATGAAGAGGTATCCTTCGTATTCATTTTATTCCTTCTCTGTATGCTAAGAATCAACTTCTTAAGAAAGGCTTCAAAATATGATTCAGGAAGGAAAGTGTAGAAAAAGCTTTATGTTCTAACTTCAGTTAAAAAAACTACAGTAAATTTGGTCTAATGCCTTTTGCAATGTATAAGCATCAAAATAGTTGAAAATACCAAGCATGTTGTTCTCTCCTCATGTGGAAAAACAAAACAAAACAACAAAGAAACAAAACAAACAAAAAACAGAAACAAAATCTAAACCCCAAGTCCCATAAAAGCAGACTTGTGTATTCAAGTTTTTTTTTCTGAATGTTACCATAATGGTTTAAAAATACTAGCAGTGAAGTCTTCCAATCAAAAGCAATAATCACTAAGTCATAAATCACTGTTTAAAATGGTTCATAGACCATCAAGTGCTTAAACATATTTACACAATTATGCAATTATCCAGTTAGCAACAAGAGGCAAGCTTGCAACAGGAAAACTGAGACACCTATCAAATGACAGAACTGGAGTTCACCTAAGTCCACCTGAAAATAGTAATTCACCAAGTTCTTTATTCTATGCAGAGCTGAAACTCAGATTTTAATGAGACCTCTTCTGCGTAAGAAAGATCTAAACACCTTGCATAATACTTTTTTTTTTTTTTAAGCACTTCTCTGCCCAGCCCATGCCATATAAATTCATGGAGTACAGCCCCATAAAGCGCAGTTGACCGAAAGCTCACTTGCCCACAGGAGCCTGGCCTTACATTGCTATTCCACAGTCCAAGCTGATTTAGGTCAGTGTTGCTATTACTTTGCCTTCTTTACATGCACTTGGTTCTGGGAGCTAGACTACCAAGAAGGAGAAAAAAAAAATAAAAATAAAAATCAGTCCAGGCTCCTCCTGGCATCAGACAAGTACCAGTGCCAGGAAGGGAGTGGGGCCTTGGGACTGGGTGCAAATAAAATTTCAGGGAGTTTAAACTGTTTAAACCACCACAGAATTACATCCCTATCAGTATATCCCTTGCCACCGATTCACATGACAGTGACAAGGGCAGTATCGGAAGGAAAAAAAAAGTGTATTAGTCATAAGAATGTCATCATACCCAAGGATTCCAAACTTGACTTGATCTCTTTTCTATAGTGGTCTTCTTGGACTTCTTGTAAACAAAGTACCTAAGGCAAAAGTTTACAATTAAAAGATGTCAGTAGGTCAAAATATTAATTCATCTCCCTGTTGGCAGTCTTTATAGGCTTAAATGAAACAAAAAATATTTCAGATTATTTTTTGCCTCTGTAATCCTACAAAAGGATTCACTCTCCTATAGCAAACACTCCTTAAAACTGTGAAAAGGACTCCAATTCCTCCCACCCTTTCTCAGATAAGACATACATTTTCAGATGTAAAATTCAATTTAATCAAAACACTGACCTGTTAACACATTTTCAGCAATTTAGAAAAGGGCTAAATAACAACAACAGGATGAAGAGCCCAAGGACACACTTTTCATTAACTACAAAGTGGATGAGAAGTTTCCTTTTTATGACAATCTGAACTGAAGATCAGCCCCAAAATATTCCATTAAGAAAGTTCTGAGCATCTGGAGCCTTCTCCCTGCACACTGCAGTAACACACAGATTTACAGCCACCTTGGGACTCTGACAAAGGACTGAGCTCCTGAAGGCTAATGAATTAGCAGTGCTTACTGAACAGCAGCAAGACTTTGCTTACCCAGCTGACATCAACTCATTCAAGGTCTCAAAAACAAGAACACAACCTGAAGCATCAATCTGAAGTTTCTACTCCACTTTAACAAGCAGTCCTCTTGGTTACAGTTCAAAACAATGACTCAATTACAAGTTGATGTCCTTTGGCAAGGATTTACTCTGCACAGAGGGCATCTCCATCCTCTACGGTCTGTGAGCAGCTGCCTGCCGTGACTCAGTGCAGTCAATACAAGGTGTCACCTCCATCCCAGTCTTGCATTGTGTGGCTCCACAGGCTTTAGCACTCCACTCTTTGCCAGAGGGGCTGGCTTTCACTCCAACCCTTCCTCCTGGAAAAGTCTGCTACTGCTGCTAGCATCAGGCAGATCCCCACCAGAGCCCCTCCTGAAGAGGACTTTCATCTCCAGCTTCCTGCCTACACACTCACATGACTGCATTTTCCAAGTGGCACAACGAAGCAGCTTTTCAGTGGCTTCTCTAACACAATTACTTGGATTTGTTCAGCACTGTTTTCTGACATGAACAGGTTGAACTCTACAACCAAACTTTCATTGGCCTGAACAATGACCGAAGCAAAGTTTGACTTGAGTTCCTGATTAACAAAAAGCACGGAGTGTCCTTAAAACAAAAAACACCCATGGCCAACCAACCAAAGACATGTAAGGCTCTACAAGACAAGGTACATATTTCAAACCCTGCTATAAGCAGAAGTTCAGTGGTATGTCTCAGTAAGAGCAGTAAGCTTGTTCACAAGTGAAATGGTGCAGAATACCAGGTGAAGAGAGAAACTAACAACCACAAAGAATACTCCTGGATCGGAGACTCGCTTGAAATAGGTACTACTAATAGCTGCATCTTTCTCACAACCTCCAACAGTAATCTCAAGAAAACAGCAGTTCCGTCACTCAAGACCTCATACAGTCAGAAAAGTAAATACAGCATTTGAGTCTGCCTGCCTGCCAAACCAAGAATTCCCACCCAACAGCAAGTTCTGCATTACCTGGTCTAATAAACGGCTCTAAAGGATGAGAAGCCAGGTTTTAGAAAGGGACTTTTGATTTACTGAAGATGGACACTTGATGTTACCACTATCTAAACAAATCTGAAGTCAAAGTCACACACCTGAAAGACAGAAAATGCCAGTCCTGGAGATTGCCTTAATTTCACCCTACTGTGTGCACACACACTAATTCCCTCCACTAAAGCCTGGTATCCAAGATTAAGTATTTGCCAATAATGACCAACTGTTCACATTCTTTGCGCTAAATAACTTCTGGCAGAGTTGAAGACACAGACTTCAGCTCGAGGTTCAGAAGCTGAGACTATCATAGAGAAAAGGTGCCCTATTCTACTCTACAGCTGTCATTATGTGTTGAAGACATGACACTAGATCAAGTGGACCTTTGGCCTATGGAAGTATAGTTGCTTGTATGTTCAGTGCCTCATTTACAACACACAATTCAAGTACACTCAGACACTGAATGAAAAAGATTTATGTGAAAGTTTTTTGTTTTTTGTTTTTTTTAAATGCACTGTATGAGCAGAACATCAAAGTCATGTCAAAACGGCTATTCTGTGTCTAAGATAGGGGAAAAAAAGCAACTATGAGTAATATATACTGTAGACTTTGCCTTTGCTGCACGTTTGTATCACGCTGAATACACTAATTGTGTAAGCATAAAGCAGAACTACTGTTAAGCATGACATAACTAAAAGCTCAGCTAGATTCACTAGACGGGGCCCACCTACTAAAATAAAAACCAGCAGAAGTTTGCTGCCCCGTTTCGTCAGTTCTTACTAACATTCACACGCTCATTTTGTACTCACATCCGCATCCAGCTGTTTGATTTCTTGCAGAATGTTGGGAAATCTGTACGTCCAGATTAACAAGCGTTGCCTGCAGTGTTTGTACAGGTGGGAGTTATCTTCTAACAAATTCTGTGAGAGGATATTGTAGGACATGACTGTAAAATCAAATTTTGCTTCACATTCGCTATTGCTTTGGTCAGTTTCTTTATTTTCAAAGATTTTAATTGTTTTACTGTGCTGACAGAAATATTCCCAGTGCCTTTTGATGGTTCCTGTTGAAAACACATGCAGTAGAAAACAAGTTATGTAAGACACCATATGACTTCTTACTGCTATTGGAAATAATTCTACTGACAATTATTTGCCTGTGAAATTGCTTAAGCAATTCTCCAAACTCGTTTGATTAGCAGCAATTCAGACCCTCCATTTAAGAAAAACTTTATATAAACATCAGTAAAAAACACACCAGAAAACTATTATATGCTCTCAATTTCAAATGACTTTGACATTAGGAAACTGGCACGTTCTAAGGAGATCACTGCTGTCCTACCACAATATCTTGCTTGTTGGAGGCTGTCAGACCGGTAAGCCAAAGCCAATCTCTGAGCAGGCTTATGCTACTGCCTCCCCAGTGGACATGGGGTATGGCAGCCTGGGGCACACCCTTAGAACAGCATACACACTTCTTGAGCTATCTTTTACCAAAACAGGTACCAAAGCTGATTTTCCTCAGTGAGGTTAAGAAATTTTAAGCCTCAGAATTAACAAAGACTTCTGAAAAGGCTTACTTTGCCTTTCTGCCATACTTAGTTTAGTATTTAATATTCGTGTATGAAAGCTTATAAGAATATCTGCCCATCATTAAGTGTCCAATTGTTTTTCAGGTATGTATTTCTCCACTTAGAAAGACTGTGATCAAAGATGCCTCTCAGCTATGTTCCAGCTCATCCAAGAGTGTGCCAAGACCCAGTTATCTGTGTTATTGACAAACAGCAGACTGCAGCAAGAGCTGCTCGTATCTGCCCTACTTGAGTAGCAAACTTCAGCACTGTGCTTACATTATTCAGGACTTTATCCACTATCTGCAAGTACAGCAAAATTCAGAAGGAATTCAGCAAAAATACAGAAGGAATTCTTTATGTTTACAGATACCTGTGCCCAAAAAGCCCTTTGGGATCCTGATGGCATCTGTTGTCCTTTTCAGGCACAATACAACTTTTTACTTTGCTATGGAAGTAATTTATTTAAGACGGCCACAATCTTGGCTGTGCCCCTCCGTTTGTTTCACAGTTGGCAAAACCGTTAATACCCCACACACTTAGTGAAACATTTGATGTCATGTAATAAATTAACACAGACACTTCCAAGTTCCATGAAAGTGGATGATTGAGTTGGGCAGGCGTATTTGTGCTTCGTATTTGCTGTTTGCTCTGCCACCAAGTACAGTATACCTTTCTTTCTGACAGGCTGTTTGACATAGAATCATAGAATATTCCTAGTTGGAAGGGACCCATAAGGATCATCAAGTCCAACTCCTCACACTGCACAGGTCTACCCAAAAGTTTAGACCATGTGACTAAGTGCACAGTCCAAACCTTTCTTAAATTCATACAGGGTTGGTGCAGTGACTACTTCACTGGGGAGCCTGTTCCAGTGCGCAACCACCCTCTCAGTGAAAAAACTCCTGATATCTAGTCTGAACTTCCCCTGCCTCAGCTTCACCCCGTTCCCATGGGTCCTATCACTGGTGTTTATGGAGAATTGGTCACCTGCTCCTCCACTCCCCCTCGCGAGGAAGTTGTAGACCATGATGAGGTCCCCCCTCAGCCTCCTCTTCTCTAGGCTGAACAGGCTCAGTGACCTCAGCCGCTCCTCATACATCATCCCCTCCAGGCCCTTCACCATCTTTGTCGCCCTCCTCTGGACACTCCAACAATTGAATGTCCTTTTTGTACTGTGGTGCCCAGAACTGCACACAGTACTCCAGGTGAGGCCGCACCAGCGCAGAGAAGAGCGGGACAATTACTTCCCTCGCCCGACTAGCGATGCCGTGCTTGTTTCACCCCAGGATACGGTTGGCCCTCCTGGCTGCCAGGGCACACTGCTGGCTCATATTCAACTTGCTGTCGACCAATACCACCAGATCCCTCTCTGCGGGGCTGCTCTCCAGCGTCTCGTCACCCAGTCTGTATGTGCAGCCAGGGTTGCCCCGTCCCAGGTGCAGGACCCAGCACTTGCTTTTGTTAAACTTCATGCGGTTGGTGATCGCCCAGTTCTCCAACCTGTCCAGATCTCTCTGCAAGGCCTTTCCACCTGGAGGAGGCTACAACTCCTCCAAGTTTGGTGTCGTCGGCAAATTTGCTCAAAACACCTTCCAGTCCTACATCCAAATCGTATAAAGACATTGAAGAGGACTGGCCCTAAGATAGAGCCTTGAGGGACCCCACTAGTGACCTTCCGCCAGCCTGATGTGGTCCCATTTACCACAACCCTTTGAGCCCCGCCCGTCAGCCAATTGCTCACCCATCATATGATGTTTTTGTTTAGCTGGATGCTGGACATTTTGTCCAGTAGGATCCTATAGGAAACCATGTTGAAAGCCTCGCTGAAGTCCAAAAAGATCACATCAGCTGGTTTCCCTTGGTCGACTAGACGGGTGATCTTATCGTAAAAGGAAATCAAATTTGTTAGGCAGGACCTGCCCCTCACGAACCCATATTGGCTGGGACCAATGACTGCATTGTCCCCCAGGTGCACTTCAATAGCTTCAAGGATTATCTTCTCCATAATTTTACCAGGCACTGAACAAACATCACAGAATAAAGCAATTTACTGATAGCATTACAGAACTGTACAATTTTTAACATGTTTTCTTGGGAGAGGTGCCAAGAAAAACAGTAACTCAAAAGTTGCAGGAAATATTGCTTCTAACAAGTTAAGTTCATAGAAATATAAATAAACAAGCAAAATAAGATTTTTATTTTACCTTTCTTGCTGCTATCACTTTTTTCACTCTGTGCTACAGAAAGACACAGTGCTTCCTTCTGATTAGTGAAGTTTGCTTCTTCCTCAGGAGCTGGAGTATCATGCTGACCACTAAGTCTTCTCTTCTTTGTCAGTGGCTCTTCTACCTCAGATTTCATACTGGGGTTCGGTAGATGAAAACAAGAACTTTGTGCAAAGTTATCAAGCTGCCAATTGGAGTTCTGAAATTGCCTCCAAGGTCCAAAAAAGGGAGGGAACCTCCAGATTGCTGAGAAGTCAACTGGAACAGGAAGGAAACGAGGAAACGAGGCCCGAGGATAATGTCCGGCCCATCTCATGCAGGTGGAAACTGGGACATTTGAAGCAAACACCTGAGAACTATTCAGGTGGGCAATCCAGTCTCTGCCCAGCCTCTGCATGTGACGGGGCAGCATGGAGGGTCTACCAAAGAAAGCATAAGGTTTATTACTTAAATGCAACTAGATCTGCGTGTAGAAGAATGTAGATGTAAGTCACCCTGATCATGACATATGAAAGGTAATTTTTCTCTACAAGTTAAATCATTTTCCTATGAGTTCTAACTCACCTACATGAGATAAGAATCTTATTTTTAGATATCAGTTATATGTTATGACCTTTTATTTAGCATTACACATGTAACTGGCACATGTGCAAATCATTTAGGTAAAAGTTGAAATTTCTAAAGAGGAAGTTTACAAACTGTTCTTGTCTCCTTTTCCCCCTTCAGCATAACAAATGTCACTTAAATTTTCAAACTCTCCATCTTAATAACTATCCACAACTTATTCCCTGCCTTGTTGAATTCAACATCACATCTTTCAAGTGCTCAGCAGAATGATCTTTACAAAAGATTATTTCTGCACGCTGTTTTAACTTTATTATTAAGCTATCTGAAAAGAAACAGAAAACAGCTTTGAGCAAGTTTCTGACTTCCTGAAAGTCACAAACTTGGCTCCAGCCACAAAGCCAACAAGACAGGGAAACAGAGGGTACTAACGCTCTCCCCTTTTCGGGCAGCAGCTCATACAGATGTTTTTACTATGTGAATTCGTAATGTTTGCTTTCCAGGTGGGAAAGTTGCAGCTTAACAATTAACGCCACAAAGATAAAATGTTTGCTCCCCACCCACTCCTGAAGAAAAGTCTTAGTCTCAACAAACACATAGGAAGCTAAATGCCATCAGTCTGCCCCAGCTTCCTCATTGGTTGAGCAACAACACATATTTTGAGGTTATGAGCAGAAGACATCAAAGCTTGATGTGCCTGAAGTACAGTCAGAACCTTCTACCTGTCATTCACCCTAGCAAATAAACTTAAATACAACTTAGCAAGACCATCTTGTTCTGAAATCTTAGTTTTCACCGTGATGTACTAGAAGCAGCTCTTCTGTCACACAAGTGAAATACCACCCCAAAGCACTGCAGCATTATGATGCAGCCCCAGAACAACAGCTGTCCCTCCTTTGAGGGTAACTCCTGCAACTCTTGCTTCACAAAGACTTAAGAAAGACTTCGCTCTAAGGGAAGCCTTGGTCAAAGCACAGCCGTAGACAAAGGCTTTCGCAGCCAGCTGCGACCGGCAGAGCAGAACGCCATCGCTTACTCCCTCTGGCCGCTGCCCTGCATACCGCCGGCTGTTTACACCAAAGGGCCGCCACCGCCAGGCCTCCGAGGTTTTAGGGCTGCTCACGATCGGGCAGCTTCACCGTCGCCAGCCCCGGGGCGGCTGCCGGGAGGAAAGGAAGGAAAGAGACCGGCTCCCCGCGCACCACAGCGCCCAGGCAGCTCCTGGGCCCGGCGAAAGCACGCAGCGCCCCGCTGACAGCGGCCCCACCCGCAGCCCTTTACCTCCCAGAGGGCCGAGGCCCCGTTGGCGATTCCGTGCAGCCCCGGTGCCCCCCGAGGGGGTCAGCCCAGGACGGCGCCAGCTCCGCCCGCCGCCGCCGTGCTCCCTGCCTACCCTTACCCGGCACGACAGGCGGCGGCAAGGCCGCACCCCGCGCTCGCTCGCCCCTGGGACTTGTAGTCAGAGGGCGGCCATCTTGGCTCCGGGGCGATGAAGCCACGCCGCCATCTTGGGCCTGGGCATGTTGTGCCCCGAGGGGCAGCGCCACGGGTGGGTTGTTGACTGCCTCTCTTCTCACTTTCGGCCTTTTTTTATTTTTTAAAAGCAGATGTAGCACTGTCTTTATGCTGCGTTTTCCATGCGCTATCTTCTCTGTGGGATGCTGTCTCCAGGGCCTCAAGCATCTTGAGGAAGAGCTGCAGGTTGTTCCAAGGTGCTGCTTGCTGTTTGCAGAAAAATAAAAGCCACTCACCCAAGACTGTATTTTAACGTTTCTGGGTTAAAATGCTCCACATATATGCAAGTGTTGCTCTGTGCTGGTAGAGAGTCCCAGTCTCGTGAAAGAAGGGGAAGCCTGCCTGCCCTGACAGCCCTGCAGATGCACATGCAGCTACCAGCCGCATAAACCACCAGGTCTGCTTCTGCCACCTTTGCACGAATGTGGAGCTAAACGCATTCTGGAGGTCTTCTGAGGACAAGTACACGCTGGCTCTGTTTACTGTAAGAAAATACAGCACAAAGCATATGAAATATGATAGTGCTGCATAAGGCAGATGCTGTGCAGGAAATGTAATCCAGCAAAACACTGTTTCTCTGCATTCCTTTTATTTATTTTTTCATACAATTGAATTTAAGTAAGCAATAACTTTTTTTCCCAGGACTGGTAGGGAACACTTAACCAGGAGTAATGAGATTATGTTAAGAGTGTTAGGTTAGGCGATGTGTCCAATTCACTTTGGGTTTTCAATTCTTGAACACAGCTTACTTAATGGCAAAAGGCAAAGATTTTCTGTTAGTTTCTTCACAAGGTAGTAAGGGAGCGAAGCTACTAGCTCTGTAATTTGTCAGCAGTAAAGAACTCTCAGCTGTTATTTTTCCATACATACATTATTTCTTTAAGTTATTATCTTCTGTATTTTTGAAGTATTCTTACTTCTTGGATGTTTTTATAAGACAGAAGATGGTAACCCATAGCTTCAGCAGCAAAAACTGCTCTTATTTTTAGGAGCCGTGGGAATCTTCCTGTAGAATGTAATTTTCTCTATTTTGACACCCAGTACCGTATAAGGCACCCAGGTTACTCTGTTGCTTTGAAAGTTTTTGCATAATAATAATCTCAGTAGTGAGGCTAGAAAAAGGGAAAGGGTAAAACTTCATTTTTTTTAAGATGAGACTTTAAAAAGACAAAGATATGTTGGTATGAGTAAAATTAATTGTGAAAACACAAAATAGAAGATAACTAAAAGATTAACCTATTCATATGATACAAATTGTTTCTCTTCTGAATTATGCAATTATTTTTTGCTTTGCCTTAGGTTAAGTCTTAATAAGCCAGTAACACTTAATTACAGATTGTTTACTCTTCTCTACTTATTATTTTGTGTATCTAGGTCAGTTATCCTATGTTAAGAGTTATTCTTCAAAATAGGTATCTCCAAGATATCTGATTTGTAATTAGAAGCTAAGTTTTTCGTGAGTCATTTGAGCTTCTGAAACACTCTAGTGAATGGAGGCTACTGCCTCACTAAGGGATGTTTTGATGGACTATGCTGAACATGAGAACAGCTTTGGTTGTTCAGCTCAGTGGTCCTCACAGCTCAGTTTCCTGCTTTCTAAAGGTGGATAGCAGCAGATGCCTAAAGATGTGCAGAGACTGGGCAAATTTCAGCGGAATACTGCTGCATCTAGTTGTTTTGAGCTTAGTAGATTTCCTAAGACTGATGTATTTGTCATTTAAATATCTCTCAGTGACTCTCTTCCCCAAGTAATCAAACTTTTTCCATCAATTGAATTTTGAATCGAACTTTTTGCATGAACAACATCCTTCAGCAAAAGTCCTGCAATTCTAGTGCTCATTATGTGACAAATGATTTTTTAAAAATTGTTATTTTTTAACCTCATTCCTACCAGCTTCACTGGCCTATGGCTCTTGTCTTTAAAGAGACACTGAACAGTCCATTCCCATCCATCTTCTCCAAGCCAAACATGATTTCATGGACCACTATCATATCCCCTCATGTTATTTCTTCTTCCATGCCAGAAACTTCCAAACTACTGCACTGTTCCAAACTAAGAGGCTATTCCATAGATCTGATCATATTTACTGTTCTTCTCCTTAGGTTTTCCAGTTCTAATATATGTATATTCTCTGGTAGATAAAGGAGATGGACACTGTACAAATTATGTGAAGCTTGTTTCAGACATGGAGTTAAAGAGTTGCAACATACACTTCTGTCTTCTCAGCTCCTACTGGTTCTTCTCCATTTCTCCTCCCACCAAATTGCTAACTTTTGAATTTTGAGTTAGCTATTAAAATTTAAATGAGATTTATTAGATCATTCATTAGGGATTAATCAATGATGACATCTATTCTGCTGATTTCTGCTTGTAGCATTAAAACTTCAAAGCTACCACATCTTATGAGATATTATAAGCAAGTGCTGCTTCATAAGCAAGTTTATACTGTAATTGGTTGTCTAATCATGTAGTAATAAGTATTGCACTGGAAAGTTGTATGAACTGCATGTACCAAATACATGCATATGTATATCATGTTGGAAATTGTTTCCACATTGCCTTGTAAAAGCCTATTTTCAATCAGCTTTTTGGTTTTTGGATGTGGTGCCACCACAAATGTGATCTGAGTAGCCACAAGTTTCTTACAGCTAAAATTAGAGAAGATGAGAGCAATAAAGTATCCTCTGACATCATTCTAACTCCTTCATTTCAGATTTAAAGAAAACTCAGAGTATTTCCATCACTTGTACATTAAAATTACTCCAAACAGAGGGTCTCTTTTTGGAATGTCTCTATCAATGAAACTTCATTTTCACTGAAAGCATTAATGTTTCACTGTAAGAATTAATGTTTCCTCTCTTCCCCATTCCTTAAGAAAATGTTCCCTGTGCAAAGCAGACAAAACCAAGCAATTCTCAGAGACAAAAACAATAAAGAATCTTTCTAGTAACTCGATAGCTGGGAATGCCAAAGTAATCCAAAGAAAATCAAGAGACAGGATGTTATGAAACTCACATTTGTATTGTTTCTGTCCTATGAGTTGTTAGGAACAGTCATTGTATTCTCCCGCTGAAAAATTACTTTCCTCTGGGGTGAGGCTTTTCAAAGATGATGCTGTATGCGGATACTAGAACACTTCTATTTGGAGACTGACCTGAATTTGCTAGGCTTTTTGGGGTTTCACATGGGAAACCACTGTCAAATGAGCTGTTTTTTCTGTCAGACCAGTCCAAGAAGAGGAACTGCTGGTCCGCTCGTGCCTGTTTCTCTGACTGTGCATTTGCAGGACCTACTTGCCTCAGGTACTCAGCTTGGAATTCCCATTGCAGTAAGAATGAAGTCAGGGCAATGTCCAAATTAAGAGTAAGAGTACTCTTGTAATCACTATGAATGAGGTAAAACCACTCTGTCAGTACTTCCAAACAGTGATATGCTGAAACTACTCACTCAAAGGTGAGCTTCCAGAATGATGCTTCCAGATCTGCAGAGGTGAATCTGATCTGGAACTCAGGACTATTATGATGATAGAAGAAGAGCTTTCATTTACATAGCAATATTTGGGAATATTGTAAAGGATCATAATGGAGTTCAGTCATCCTCAGAAGAAACACCTGCTTGCCATTAGTTTCATGACAAGAGTCTCTAATATTTTACAAAGAAATGTAATTAAGTACTTCTCTTTAAGTCACAGGCCTGCATGAGATCAGAGATATTAATAACCTGTTAATGAGTAGCTGATTTCTTAATAGCAGACTATTAAATGAATGAAAATACTGTGATAAAAATAGTTTTAACAGTTCAAATAATCTGAATTGCAATCTATATTTGTATAGATCTACATTGGTACAGATGCCACTGCAGCCAAGTAACTGAAGGTTCAATCTGTGGAAGGAGAACATCTCACAGCATGAACTGCTCCTTTGGATTGCGGCAATATGCCAAAGAGTTATATGAGAGACCTATATATGCACAAGAGCCCTGCTAGAGGTCCAAGTACTGCTTAAGAAATTTGGAGAAGACAGGAAACATAAAGCAATGTGATTTAGAATCATAGAATCATAAAGGTTGGAAAAGCCCTCCAAGGTCATCTGGTCCAATCATCCCCCTACTACCACTGTCACCCACTAAACCATGTCCCTAAGCGCCACATCCAGCCTTTCCTTGAACGCCCTCAGGGATGGTGTTCCACCGCCTCCCAGGGCAACCCGTCCCAATGCCTGACTGCTCTTTCTGAGAAGAAATGTCTCCTCATTTCCAACCTGAACTTCCCGTGATGCAACTTGAGGCCATTCCCTCTAGTCCTATCACTGGTTATCTGAGAGAAGAGGCCGACCCCCAGCTCCCCACACCTTCCTTTCAGGTAGCTATAGAGAGCAATGAGGTCTCCCCTGAACCTCCTCTTCTCCAGACCAAACACCCCCATTTCCCCCAGCCGCTTCTCACAGGACTTGTACTCCAGGCCCTTCACCAGCCTCGGGGCCGCACACGTGAACCCCCGCAGCCACCCGCGCAAGCAGCACACCGCATCCCGGGCTCCCCATGCTGCGAATCCGCCGCAGCCCTGCCCAGAGATCCCCAGCGGGGCCCTTGGGGACAGCCACCGCACGCAGCCACCGGCACCCCGGTGGCGAGGCCGCGGAGCCGAGGCCGGGCGGAGCTCCCTGCGGCGGCGGCGGGGCGGGCCCGGCCGGGCCGGGGCGTGTCGGGGCGTTCCTGGACGCCGCTTCCGTCGCTGTCGGGGCCCGGCTCTGCCCGGCCTGGCCCGGCCCGGCTCTGCGGGAAGCATGCTGAGCCCGCGGGAGCGCGGCGGGGACCTGGCCCGCTTCTACACGGTGACCGAGCCGCGGCGGCACGCCCGCGGGCATACCGTCTACAAGGTCACGGCGCGGGTGAGTCAGCCCCGGCCCGGCCCGGCCCGGCCCCGGTTCCCTCCGCTTCCTGCCGGCTGCCGCCGCCGCCGCCCATCCTCTCGTCCTCCTCCGGCCCCGGGGTCTTGCTTCCCTCCTTCCCGTGCTGCCTCTTCCTTGGGCGCTCCATTTTTTTTTTTTTTTTTTTTTTTTTTTTTTAATTATTAAATCTGCGGTTGCGTGCGGATTGGAGCGCTTGGCAGGGCTGCTGGCAGGTCCCTGCGGGTCTCGGGCTGGGCAAGGTGTGCAAAATCCCCCTCGGGGGGAGGAAGGAGGGAGCGAAATGGAAGGCTTCACTGAGCTGGGCTTCATCAGCCCCTGCCAGCGGCCTCACGGCTTGTCGTCCCCCCCAACACGCCTCGGAGTTCATTCCCTTTCCTTTTCCTTGCAGGGCATGCATGGATAGCTTAAAAAGAAACAACACTTTCCTTCTTTTTCTTCTTTTTTTCCTTTTTCTCCCCAAGATCTCCTTGGAGAGGCGGCAGCTGAATGGCTCTGCCTCGCTGTCAGCTCCCGAGGAGAAATCAGCGAGTGGACATGCACCAAGCACCCACACTGGGCACAGCTGTCTGACCCAAGGGGTATTGGGACGGCCCTGGCTGCAGGGTTGTGGGTGCCTGGTCTCTCGTCTTTGGCCCCATTTGGGTAGAAGAGGGTCTGGGGGAATGAGAGAGGCCTTGTGGGAGAAGGAAAGCTGAAGCAAATAACCAGATTCCGGGAGAGCTGGCTTGGTGCTCGTTCTGCCAAAGGCTCTTTCTGTTCCTTTTGGGGAAGCTTCTTGCCATCTTTTCTCCTCCATTTCCCTACTTAAGCCAAAAAGGGAGGGGGAATAAGTGACTCTGAGATAGCTGCAAGAGAAGTGGGAGTTCAGGTCGCAGATTTGGTGGGAGAGCATCAGAAGAGAGCATCAGAAAGGCTTTATTTGAATGACCTGTGATCTCGAAGTTACTGCAGCCGCAGGCGTTCTGCCTGTGAGATCAGTGTGTTCATATGTATCCCTTCCCTTAACTCAATTTTTCACTTTGTGAAATAAAAAATCAATTTGTTTTTACCTTTTTTTTTTTTTTCTGAATGTTTACAAGCCCACCAAACACAAATATGACATTTTTTAAATTTTTTTTTTTTTTTATTTTTTTTTAAATGCCAAAAAAAATTTTTTTTTTTTTTTTTTTTTTTTTTTCCTGGGGGATTTTAATCTAAAAGGGAGAGATTAGACTGTTCAGCCCTTGCAGTTAGGGATGATGCAGTAGAGAGCCTCTGGAGAGAGCCCCCGCTAGACCTTCTCTTCACAAACAGAGAAGGACTGGTGGAAGATGTGATTGTCGGGGGCTGTCTTGGGCAGAGTGACCACGAAATGGTGGAGTTCTCTATTCTTGGCGAGGCCAGGAAGGGGACCAGTAAAACCGCTGTATTAGACTTCCGGAGGGCTGACTTTGAGCTGCTGAGGACACTGGTTGGCAGAGTCCCTTGGGAGGCGGTACTGAAGGGCAGAGGAGTCCAGGAGGGCTGGGCGCTCTTCAAGAGGGAAATCTTAATGGCGCAGGAACGGTCTGTCCCCACGTGCCCAAAGACGAGCTGGCGGGGCAGAAGACCAGCCTGGCTAAACAGAGAATTGTGGCTTGAGCTTAGGAGGAAAAGGAGGGTTTATAATCTTTGGAAAAGTGGGCAGGCCACTAAGGAGAACTATAAGGATGTTGTGAAGCTGTGCAGGGACAAAATTAGAAAAGCCAAAGCTCATCTGGAGCTCAATCTGGCTACTGCCGTTAAAGATAACAGAAAATGTTTTTATAAATACATCAATACAAAAAGGAGGACTAAGGAGAATCTCCATCCTTTACTGGATGCGGGGGGAAACTTAGTGACAAGAGATGAGGAAAAGGTGGAGGTGCTTAATGCCTTCTTTGCCTCAGTCTTTAGCGGCAATACCGGTTGTTCTCTGGATACCCAATTCCCTGAACTGGTAGAAGGAGATGGGGAGCAGGATGTGGCCCTCACTATACATGAAGAAATGGTTGGTGACCTGGTACGGCACTTGGAAGTGCACAAGTCGATGGGGCCGGACGGGATCCACCCGAGGGTACTGAGAGAACTGGCAGAGGAGCTGGCCAAACCGCTTACCATCATTTATCAACAGTCCTGGCTATCGGTGGAGATCCCAGTTGACTGGCGGCTAGCAAACGTGACGCCCATCTACAAGAAGGGCCGGAGGACTGACCCGGGAAACTACAGGCCTGTCAGTTTGACCTCAGTGCCAGGGAAGCTCATGGAGCAGATTATCTTGAGAGTCATCACGCAGCACTTGCGGGGCAAGCAGGCGATCAGGCCCAGTCAGCATGGGTTTATGAAGGGCAGGTCCTGCTTGACGAATCTGATCTCCTTCTATGACAAAGTGACGCGCTGGGTGGACGAGGGAAAGGCTGTGGATGTGGTCTACCTTGACTTCAGCAAGGCTTTTGACACCGTTTCCCACAGCATTCTCCTCAGGAAACTGGCTGCTCTTGGCTTGGACTGGCGCACGCTTCGTTGGGTTAGAAACTGGCTGGATGGCCGGGCCCAAAGAGTTGTGGTAAATGGAGTCAAATCCAGTTGGAGGCCAGTCGCTAGTGGCGTTCCCCAGGGCTCGGTGCTGGGGCCGGTCCTCTTTAATATCTTCATCAATGATCTGGATGAGGGGATCGAGTGCACCCTCAGTAAGTTTGCAGATGACACCAAGTTAGGTGCGTGTGTCGATCTGCTTGAGGGTAGGAAGACTCTGCAGGAGGATCTGGATAGGCTGCACCGATGGGCTGAGGTCAACTGTATGAAGTTCAACAAGGCCAAGTGCCGGGTCCTCCACCTGGGACGCAATAACCCCAAGCAGAGCTACAGGCTGGGAGATGAGTGGTTGGAGAGCTGCCTGTCAGAGAAGGACCTGGGAGTAATGGTTGATAGTCGGCTGAATATGAGCCAGCAGTGTGCTCAGGTGGCCATGAAGGCCAACAGCATCCTGGCCTGTGTAAGAAACAGTGTGACCAGCAGGGCTAGGGAGGTGATCGTCCCCCTGTACTCGGCTCTGGTGAGGCCGCACCTCGAATACTGTGTTCAGTTTTGGGCCCCTCGCTACAAGAAGGACATCGAGGTGCTTGAGCGAGTTCAGAGAAGAGCGACGAAGCTGGTGAGGGGCCTGGAGAACAAGCCCTACGAGGAGCGGCTGAGGGAGCTGGGATTGTTCAGCCTGGAGAAAAGGAGGCTCAGGGGTGACCTTATCGCTCTCTACAGGTACCTCAAAGGAGGCTGTAGCGAGGTGGGGGGTTGGTCTGTTCTCCCACGTGCCTGGTGACAGGACGAGGGGGAATGGGCTTAAGTTGCGCCAGGGGAATTTTAGGTTGGATCTTAGGAAGAACTTCTTTACCGAAAGGGTTGTTAGACATTGGAACGGGCTGCCCAGGGAAGTGGTGGAGTCACCATCCCTGGAGGTATCCCTGGAGGTCTTTAAAAGACGTTTAGATGTAGAGCTTAGGGATATGGTTTAGTGGGGACTGTTAGTGTTAGGTCAGAGGTTGGACTCGATGATCTTGAGGTCTCTTCCAACCTAGAAATTCTGTGATTCTGTGATTCTGGATGAGGATTAAAGGGGTGGATAGCAAAGCAGGTGTCATGGGTGTCTGCTGTCGGCTGCCCACTCAGGATGATAGCATGGATAAGCTGTTCACTAGGCAATTAGGGGAAATCTTGGGGTCAGTTACCTTGTCCTTATGGGAGATTTCAACTTCCCAGACACAAATTGGGAATATTGTACTGCTGTGACACATAGGTCTGGGGAATTCCTAAAACATGTTGACAGCAATGTCCTGTCACAAGTACTGAGCAAGCCAACTAGGAAGGGTGCCCTCCTAGGGGAGATCCCTGCTGACTGGCAGCAGCCAGCACTACACCTGTCTGCAAATTGGGCAGAAGAGAAGGCCCAGGAAACCACGGAGCTGCCAGTCCAACCAACTGAAAGAGAAACGTGTTCGCACTTGGCTGGGCAATGAACTGGCTCGATGGTAGAACTCAGAGGGTTGTAGTGACCGGGGCTGTGTCTGGCAGGGAGGCGCTGGGCTCTGCTCCTGGGAACCGATGGCAGGATGCACAGGAACGGCATGGAGCTGGGTTGGAGTGGGTCAGACTGGTCATGAGGAAACATTTCTTCATCCTCAGGGTTGGACACTGGGACAGGCTTCCTAGAGAGGTGGTTGATGCCCCATGCCTGTCAGTGTTCAAGCGGCAGTGTGGCAATGCCCTCAGTAACATACTTCAACTTTTGGGCAGCCCTGAGGTGGCCAGGCACTTGGACTTGATGGTCTTTCAAGGTCCCTTCCAACTGAACTGCTCTAATTCTGAACTGTTCTGGAGCAAGTTGTGGCACGCAACATGTGGCCATGTGTACCGTACCAGGCCGGGCAGTTCAGAACTGGGGAGTGTGCTGACTGTGAGAGGTTTCCTACAGAGCAAGGGGCTGATGGGTCTGTGAGCTGTCCAAATTAAACAAGTTACATGGAGATCATTAGTTCTTCTGTGTGTTTGGATGTCTGAAGTCCTCAAAGTGCAAAAATCTCTCTTTTATGCGGCAGCGTATGCGTTGGGTTCACAAATGTAGAAGTATAAATAGCTTTTGTCTCAGTTGGGCTCTATCTGGTAATCCATTAGGTAGTACTCGAAGTGAGGATTTGGAATGTTAGAAAATGAACAGAATGATTTACAAATAACTCAATGAACATATCTGCTGCCCTCCCCTTTCCTCCCCTCCTGTTCCTCCCTCCTGTTCCTGCTGCGATCTGGCTCCATAGTCAGTATTACAGCACTACAGCTGCATTGGCTGGACTGATGCGCAGCAACTTTGGGGGATCGCCAGGAAAAAAAGTGAGGTGGATTTTCCCCTTGCACCGAATACCCTTCGGATGGAGACCTAGGGTACTCAGCATGTGCTAGTGGAGATTTCGGGTTCCTTTCAGGGGCATGCAATTGAAGCCTTTGTGAAACTGCATGAAGTTAAAGGAGCTTTCTGTTCCAATGCTAGGATGGCTTAATTATGAAAGAGCAAACCACTTGTTTAGTGTATCCTAAGTGACAGGCACAGTCACCAATGCTATGGGGACAGAGAGGTTCCTTAGGGATCCTAGGCAGAAGGAGGATGCTACTAAGTTGTAATTCTAATTGTGAGCTTTATTATTTCACAGGGTTTTATGGCCAGTGTAGCTTAAGGTTCCTTGGTGTTTGTTCTAATGACCCAGGACCTTCAAGGCTGGTGAGGAGCAGAAAGGGGGGACTGATACGTGACCAGCTTGCCTACAGATAATGGCCATTTGCCTTACAAAATGGCACTGGTTACGCTAACCATATTACCAGGCGTTAGGAGCAGGGGATACTGGTCTCGGCTACCTGTGTGGCCCCTTCTGAGTGCTAAGGTCTATCCTTATTGCAGATTTTTCTAAAAGTTTTTTTCTTTAGGAGACTACTTTAATTAAAAAAAAAAAAAAATCTATTCTGTAGTTCTTGCAAGGCATGTATTCTGTAGAAACTGAATGTGCAGGAGTATTTCCAGAGAATATGTATTTTATTTGCTTGTTAGCAGTGAAATACTTGGAGTGCAGACAAGATTAAATGAAAATTGGCCTTTTTATACCCATTCCCAAAGGCTAAAGAACAGAAAGAAATCAGCAAGTCCTGACACCAAGAGTATGGTTTGAATGATACCTGAAAATGTAGACTACTGATAGAAGTTCAGATAATTTGGAGGATTACAATTATTAAAGATAATTAAAATTCTAATGAGTTAAATTTGGCTATCTGCAGGAATAGGATAATCTGAAATACTTTGCTCAGTGGTGGGGTATGAGATCCTTGTAGGATCTCTGTTTTCACATCATAATGCAGTAGCTATGCATTGCCCAGTTCATTGGTAGGTATCCTAATGATATTTTTTAAATAGATGACAGTTGCTTGCAGTAGAGATTTGCAGGAGCTGATCACATTGATCTTTTTGGGAGGACTGAAAAAGTGCACTGAAAATCTCGGGGATAGTAAGATGTTTACCAAGCGTTTAGGTTAGTTATAGGTTGGATTGAAGGGGAAGACATCTTTTGGGGTTGACCTTCAGAAAAGGATATGAAGAACAAAGTAGGACAACACATAAATTATTACATACTGACTTAAAGTTGGCATGGCTGGTAGTTATAGAAGGCAATGTAACATTAGAACAAGTGTGAAACAGGGCCTCTGGGTTTTATTCCATATTCTTACTAACTGGCTGGGTAATTACTCATCTCTCTGGGTCTCCTTCTGCCCATCTGGTAACTTACCTATCTGCCAAAACTGTTGTAAGGCTTTAACTAAAGGTGAACTGCAAAGCAAAACAGTTGGTGTGTGCCCTTTGGTGTTCTTTTGTGATGTGTAGCCATGCCTATGCTATCTTCTTTCTCCAGCTCTACAGGTTTGTTACATCGAATACACCAGTTACTGGAAAAGAAGGGTCGAAATATTTCACAAACCGTACATGTGAACTGCCTGGTAGTGAGTGAGGGAGCAACAGCCGCAAGGTTAACGTTTGGTAAAGTTGCCAAATGTGAGGTTACTTACAGATTTCCTCAGGGTGAGGAAAAGTTTGACATTGTAGGCTGTTGTAAGAAGAGGACTTAGTGTGCAATGTGGGAGAAAAAAATTAGAATCGTGAAGGAAAAAGCCTTAGGTCTTTTGGGACCTTCTCTTTTCTGTCTTGTTTCCTCTGAAATGTGTGAAAGCTTACAATGGCCTGTGTAGTAAGCTGGTTTTATGCAGTCTGGGAGGCTTCAGCAAGGGTTCTTGAAAAATGGAAGGGGGGGGAGTGAGCAGTACTTTGTTGTCACTTACAAAGAAGTATGTGCAGCTTCACTAACCATCTGGGACCAAGAGCTGAGTGATGCTTACAGTCCAGTGGGGTGGGATTTTGGCCTGTGGGATGTGAGTCGTGCTAACTCCTTGCACTTGCCTATTTGTGTCACCCATTCAGCATACTAATCATTTTGGGGGGTGTGAGTGTGTGGATAGTCATAGTTTGGATTGAGAGTGCCCTATTTAGCTAACAATAGGCTAATTATTTTGTTAAACAGCTTTGGTAGAATTATAATGAAGGATGTACTGACTTACACAAGATAATTGCAATTGAAGATGTCTGGTTGTGATTGATTGTGCGGATATGCTCTTATTGCTTATAAACCCAATACAGAACTTGGATTACAAAGGCTTTTGTGATCGATATTTATTTAAAGAAAAAATAATCCTGACAAATCCTGACAATACACTTTTTTTTTTTTTTTTTTTTTTTTTTTTTTTTTTAACGGTGTGTAGCCAAGCCTTGTTTCTGCTGCAGTTTTCCTCCAGACAGTCATTTATAATTAATTAGGCAAAGAGTGTTTAAGTAGAAACACACAACAAGGACAGAGTCCGTTGCGTGCGCACGTTGATGGCTGTAAGTAAGGTGAAAATCCTGTCTTGATAAATTCAAAGCCTTACACCTCACAATGAGGCTGTTCACAATGTGTATTAAGCCAGGAATAGCCTTGATTAACTCTGCTTGTTGGGAGTAATGTGACCCTAATATGAATTAACAGGAAAAGACTGGAAAGATGATGGGGGTGTGTGGCTTTGTTCTTTGGGATGCCATCTGTGCCATTTTGCCTAGAACATGCATCTGTATTTCTGGTAACAGCAACTGTCTCTGCTTACAACTTGTCTCTGCACTCCTTACCCTGTTGTATTTGGGTATCAAACTTCTCTGAAACTAAACGAAAACACTTTTGAGTGCAGGGAGGAATATGCAACTGTTTGCCTTCTTCCAGATTTTTCCCTTCAGCAACAAATCATTGTGTGAATCAGTTTGGGATAGTAAATCCAAGCACTTAACGGTTTTTGTTTTGTCTTTCAGATTGTTTCAAGAAAAAATCCAGAGGATGTCCAGGAGGTAACAGTTCAAACTTGTGCAAATGTCTGTCCGTGTATTGCATTATGCCTTTTGAAGTATCTGTGATGCAATTTAGCAATTTCTATGTATTTTGTCATCCTAATTGAGCATACACTTTGTTTTTTGTATGTTTCCATCTGTCTTTTGCTTTCATAGTTGAAAACAGTAGCAAGTGTAACATGTTGCAGTTCTGCCCTTGGTGATGAATCCGGACTTGAAACAAAGTCTTAGGGAATAAAGTGTCTTTTGATGACAAAATGGCTTTGATAACTTTGCAAGCTCTTTTCTCAGGGCTGGAATTGGCAAATTGATGGCTACTTAACTCCTACCAGTACAATTAGAGATCAGTCCGCAACCCAAGTCTTAGGTCTCAGCTGTAGGTGTTATTCTCCTCTTTAACCAACACTTCACGGAAAAGCCTACATCATTACTGTCTATTAGTGAATAGGAAAAATGGAGGAGCATAGGAGTAGATGAGAGAGGTTAGACCGCAAGTCATATATTAATGCTGCCTCTCTGAGGCTCCTTGAGTATTTTCCCATGATGTACTTTGATAAAACTTTTGAATTGCTTGCTCTTTGCCTCTTCCAAAAAGGCTCTGAATAAGGGTCTTCTGTATTCTTGTACCTCTTTAAAGCTTCAAAAGACTGTTAGGAGCCATTTTATTGAGACAAAAAATGCATCGTGATTTTCTTCCTTTGTTGTTTTCAGATTAAAAATCTATTTTTTTCCTGTTTGATTTCTTCTGGACTAATGACTTGACATTGTTCATACTATATTATGCTATGTACACGTGTTATCTTCATTCAAAAGCACAACCTTTTGGCTTTTCACACATTGAGTAACATATGCATATGTTGAATTTCTGGTGCAGTCTCTTACCACAGTTGAGGAGAACCTGGATAGTTGATGAAAGAAGAGCCCATAAGTGAATTCATTGCATCTCTGTATGGTCAAACATGAGTTACTGATTAGTGGCTTGGCAGAGGTGAGAATTGCCTACTACACCTAATACCCCTTTGTTGCATCCTTCTTTGAAATCTTGAGGATCAGACGAGCATGAACATTCATGCTTTTGCCACCTTTTTTTTCTAATCTATTGAAGATTAAAGTAGTTATCTGAATCAGACATAATCATGGACCTAGTTTTAGACCTGCATTATTGTAGCTTGATGTTCACCTTTTCCAGGGAGACTCCTGAATTGAGCCCACTCATGAACACACAGTGCCATTACCTTAATCTTCATTTGTGGGAAAAAACACTTTATAGCAACTGTTGATGAGCTGTTCCCCAGAAAAAATATATTGTGTCTTTCAGCTAGCGTATTGCATGAATATATGTTAAATAGTTTTGAAAAGTAGCAAAACAGTGTCCTTCAGTCCTTGCTTTAGTTTGTAGATGTAGGTTAGCCTTGCAGGATTCCACATACTCTAGTCAGCAAGGAAATGTAGATGTGCCATGAACTTGTTGATGAATGTCCTTTTTCCACACTTCACTGCATTCAAATTAATTATTTTGCATGAGATAGCATGGTAGCTGTGGTGTGATTCTGTTATAAGCGAGCATCTGAACAGCAATATGCAAGGCAGTAGTTGCTGTAAGGATGAATTATAATAAGAAAACAACATACATTGGGGGCTTTTCTGTTACACTTGCTTCCTATGACAGCAAAATAATTGTGGGCAGTCTTTGAGAAAGAGTATGCTCCTAATCTGCTCCCAAGAAAATAAATTGACCCCAGTTTTCCAAAACTGCTGAATTAGAAATTCAACAGACAAAATTTTGTACACACACCAACCCCCTTGCTTTATGATCTGTCTCGTGCAACCCCTTCCCCTAGCTGTACAGAACCACGTGGCTGTGCCTGCCTGCTCGTGCAGAAGCCAATTTAATGGCACTACTGCGATGCTACTACACGCGTTGCAGATGTGCAACTGTACATAAGGCTGGGAACTGTAACCTCAATTCTACTCGCTGGTTTTCTGTCACATCTGTTAACTGCACTTCAGAAGACAATCCTTTAATACACAATTTCTCCCGCTACAGCCAATTACCATTCAAGATACTCCCAACTGTTCTTGCTGGGACAGGAAGGAAGATAACCTTTTAAGGGCTTTCTTCTCAAAAGGATGAAGTTAACGTGAAGTTGTGTGTGGAGGAGTTAATAGATAGCAAAAGGCTAGTGGCCTTCATTTCAATTTCCTTGCTTCTGAGTGTTGATGGTGGCGACATGGCATGCGAGGCAATTGTAGAAAGGTTGTTCGTTGTGGAACACAGGAACTGGATGAGTTAAGAGAGATCTACTGGCTCCAGCTATGACAGGCGCTGCAATTCTAGCATATGTTTTACGATATACTTGCTGTGCTTTGTTAGGCCTGGAAGTATAATGTGTCCTTCCTCCAAATCTGACTTCCAATGAGTATGTTAGAGTGGGAGCTTTGCTATCTTTGCTCAGCTGCATGCATGCAAAGGCATGATCTCCATGAGCTTGTGAGAGGTTTCAGGATGACCTTCACTCCTTTGCTTTGTAAGCTGCTTGTGGGTTGTTTTCTCCTCTTGGCTACTGAGAGATTGCTTGCAGCAGCAGACAAATTATACTTTTTAGTGGAACAGAATCTCATGCTCTTATATTTTGGCAGCTTTTCACATTGTCTCCAAGTACTGACAATACAGTAACTTGATGTTTCAAGACTTTGCTGTCTAAAGCAATTTTATGTTCTACATGCACACTGTTTAAGAAGTACTAATCATCATTTTCTGGGTATTGGCATAGATGGAAGTACAGTATTGGAAAATTATTACTTCTGAAATTGAAATCACTAGTTGGCCTTTTTGAGAGATTCTGTTTTTTTTTACCATGCCTGTGGAACTGCATCAAATGCTAGCTGTAACTAGTCCTGGATGCGTGTGCACAGTAGGTGGGGCTGAGTCAGGACTGCTACTTTCTGCATAGCTGAGTTGGTAAGTTGGATGGAGTGTTGCCATATTAAAGCTTTCAATATCCTCTCTGACAGTCCTGCCACCTTATTCCTGCATCCTTCTGTAGATAGGACTTGCATCCACTGACAGCTGGAAGGCTTCTGACTAAACTGCTAACAAAACCAACCAACCAAAAATAATAATAATCTAAAATGAAACCTTTTGCTTTTTTCTAAATCTGGTTTCCTTGAAAAAAGTAGTTCTACAATTATGATTGCTCATGAGAACGCAACTGGTTAAATCATTCAGTAAAATATTTGGAATATTTTAAGCGGTATTTAGTTGTATTAACGTAGTTGAGACATTTGACAGATGGAATCAACTTTTGAATTCATTACAATCCTTTTTTTTGCCCTTTCTACACTGATCACTGTAAATTAGTGTTGAGTATTATTATGCTGGCTTAGTGGGTCTAACCAACAATGAAGCCATGATATAAAATGCCTTTTTTCTTTTTTTTTTCCTTTTTTCCTTTTTTCTTTCTGTATTTTTTCTTTTTTTTTTCCTTTCTTTTTCTTTTTTTCTTTTCTTTTTTCTTTTTCTTTTCTTTTTTTTCCTTTTTTCTTTTTTCTTTTCTTTTTTTTCCTTTTCCCTTTTCTTTTTTCTTTCTTTTCCTTTTTTCCTTTTTTTCTTTTCTCTTTTCTTCCTTTTCTTTTTTTTTCCTTTTTTCCTTTTTTCCTTTTTTCTTTTTTTCTTTATTTTCCCTTTTCCCTTTTCCCTTTTCCCTTTTCCCTTTTCCCTTTTC